>OU538821.1:20390000-21590000 GCA_912999785.1 Hydriomena furcata
CTTCTGAACAAGCCACATCTCCTATTTTATAATGTATAGTATATGTGAATAAAGATGTACCCATCTTTAATCACTTCGATAAATAATCCTACCGACCGCTGCAATGACGACAAACACACATCGGCGCGTGGTCCGCCTTTGCTTTTCGAATAAATTAATGATATAAATTATGTATAATTACTTATCAAAAACCTATTCTAATAGAAATCTAGATCTACATATTACCTATCTTTAACAATAAATCACAAGTTGATCTTAATAGTAGGTATCATAAATTCTAAAACGTATCATTTTGAAATAATATCTTTATCGTGAAAAGTTTCTGCTATTATGTTTTCAGCTTAATAGAAATCTAGGTAGGAACCTGAAGTATTATATTTATAAAAATAGGAGATGTGGCTTGTTCAGAAGTAAGTATTTCTTATTTCGTTTAGAAAAAGAGCAATCGTCGACATACAGGGCCTTAACGACAAAACAAATTTGCTGTAGATGTAGATATAATACGCGAATAAAACATAGGGTGATTTATAATCCGAAAAACATTCCCAAAATGCGCTGGTGTGCAAAAGACCTGACATCAGTTTTGACAACACAGGACAGGACAAAGTCTGTCACGGGTCGGCTAGTAGCTTAGCCTAGTACTAGCCATAGTACTAGCCTTGCCAATCAACTTATTTAATTTAGGTTTTGATAGGTTAACAAATTTTGTTTTGTAGTTTTTTAGTTTATAATATGTACGTTTAAAAAACTAAAAAGAATACCGACGAAAATGTATCGGCCAAACGCAAAGTCAGGGGACGATATTCGTTTCTAAGTTTTTGAAGGAGCTGTCAGTTCTACATAAATATAATTAAAATGGGACAAACTTGGGACTATTTTCTACACAATAGAAAAAAAAAACAAAATCGGATCACCAGGTAAAAGATATGCGCGTCTACTTGAGAACCTGTTTTTCGTAGGTTAAAATACTTTATAAATATATACATATTATCTTTAAAAAAAAACTGTTTACCTGAAGCATCGGTGCACGCTCTAGCGGTAAAGGAAGAGGGGCCGGGTTGGAGCTGGTTGCGACTAGAGGGGCCCGGTTCGTGATCCATAGATCGGGACCCTCCGGGTTGGGGCTCGGGATTAACGCTTCGGGTGCTGGCGCTGCCTGGGCCAACGAATTGGTCACGGCTACGCGTGGCAAGATTTTCACGCGCGACAGACGGATCTTGCCCCATAGGAACGACTACACACACCGCTGTAACACAGTTATATATTTTTTTAATATTATTATTTTTTTTTTCGAAATAAAATAATATTGCGATTATAAATTGAGATGTAAGCTATCCTATATTTCAAGTTGGATCAAATTGCACACGGTGTGCAAAATTTGATAAAAAACGGTTAAGTAGTTTAGGAGTCCATCGCGTACAAACAACGTAACGCGTAATTTATATATATATTAAGATTATTGATGAATATAAATCGTACGCGAATAATAATATGGTACAATTCAAAGTGGAATTTCAAGATCATTTAAATACATATGCGTATTACAAACGCACGCGCTACTTCTTTCTCTCAGTTTTCGGCCAATGTGCCTGTAACAGACAGACACAAATAAGTGTACAGTAAGTATTAAGTACGTACGTATTTCGACTGGCGCTGGCGGTACGTCCACCTCTACTTCAATTACATCATCATCGTCGCTATCTTCGATGATTACGACTTCCGGTATTGGACTTTCTCTCCATCTCCATGGAAAGGAGCGCAAGCCATGCGTCTGAAAGTCACACTAATATTATAAACTAGATTTAACCCGCGTAGTTTCACGAAATCGATTTTGTCAACTTTAACGTAAAACATTAAAATTACTAATTTTGGAAAAATATAATATGAAGACTTCTTCACAATCGGCCCAGCGGTTTGGCCGTGATAACGTTACAGATAGGGATTACAATCCCGCAAAAGGGAATCACGATTTCCCGCAGCAAATTAAAAATTTTACGCTAAAACTTTCGTGTTAGGACCGCGACGTTGCCGTTCCTTTTGATTAATGGTCTTTATATGAATAAGACTGAATTTAAAATATAAAACTGTTGTTAGGAGTAAGGGTAAAATTAAACAAAACTTAAACTATGCCAAACAATAAAAAAGTGAATCTAAGAAAACAGATTAATAATTACTTATACCTAATTATTAGAAAATAAATAATGTATGTTGCTGCCTTGCGTCCGACAACTTTAGGTATACAAGTGATTGGCCTCATGTGCCTGTAATTTCACTGGCAACTATACCCTTCAAACTAGAACACAGTAATGCTGCTTGGCGTCTGAAATAGGTATGATGGTAGTACTGCCCCAGAAAAGCCCCTTGACGAGTTCTACTTACCTTAGGTGTCTAAACAATGTAAAACTCTTGCGTCACTGACTGACTGATCTATCAACTTATAAACAAACATACGAACAGCGCAAGCAATAAAAGCTTATAAAAAATCGTGCGGTAATAAAGTTTGAAGTTTAAGTGTAAACTCACATCCGGACTTGGGGGGGGGGTGATCTGATTCATACGTCTTTCTTGCTGGCGTATCCTTAGTGCTGCTAATTCCGCGGGATCTGTGAACAAAACGTTAACAAATTAACACCTATTCTATCTATATATTTATATTGCTACTGGCTGTCCCTACATACGTCCTGTCAAACTTCAATAATAACAAAGAAAAAAGCACTTTCAGTTTTTCAAATTTGAATTTTCCTTATATGTAAACGTGGTCGTCTGTCCGTCTGTCTGTCTGTCTGTCACAGGGCTGTATCTCATGAACCGTGATAGCTATACAGTTGAAAATTTCACAGATGACGTATTTCTGTTGTCGCTATAACAACAAATAGGTACTAAAAACAGAATAAAATAAATATTTAAGTGGGGCTCCCATACAACAAATTATTTTTTTTCCCGTTTTTTATAGATAATGATGGGAACCTTTCGTGCGAAAGTCCGACTCGTACTTGGCCGGTTTTTTTATTTATTGTTGTATGTACTTGGTTAGTACTTTTAATTGTTATTCTTGTTCGACCCTTCACCTTGTTCGATCGGCACCATACTGGAGCTTTACATAGTGTATAATAAAATATGCGTTTAAATTTAAAATGGAATGTATTTAAACTTAAATAATATTTTTTTAATAATTTGCACGTTTTTACCAGTTTGGTGTAATGTATACCAGAGAGAAAGTTGAAACAGATATAGACAGTCACATTAAACCTGTTACATTTTACTGTTTAGGTCTTTTACTGAACACAGATGGGCACAGTTAAAAACATAATCAGTAAATAATAACTTGAATAAGTAATCACATTTTTTAAGGAAAAGTTCAAAGTTAAACATTCGTTTTATTAACAAATAAATTACATATTAGCTAAATTAGTTACATTATTTTTAACATTTTACTACTAATTTTTATTACAAATTTTGGTAGAAAGAGTATTATTAATTAGTGAAACTGCGTTGCTATGACGACTTAATGTTTTTAGTCTGTGATGTCAGATTTGTTGGACATCAGGGCCATCAATATCAAAATCATCCTTTCTGCGTTTTTTTATCATTTAAGGGTTGTTTTTCGGATTATTTGTACTCCTATTTTGTAATCAGATTTTTTATTTACATCCACAGCAAATTTCATCTTAATTCGTTTTGTCATTTAGGCCTGATTGCTTTTCAAACATACAAACATCATCACAAACTTTCGCATTTATGATATTATTAGTAAGATTCTATCCTAGGTTCCAAAATTCATATTCTTAATCTATTAATAGAAGTATTTGAGAAATTTATTTTAGGGAAAGTAGTCATACCTATTACCGTTGTAGACAATTCAATTAAGAATTGTCCAGGTGTAAGATATTCAAAATTAGAGACACCTGAACTCAATGGCAATTTCTACAATAACAGTGTAAATAGCCTCAAATGTAAATACAATTACCAAAATTCTTTTAAAATTAAACTTAAGACTCTTTACCGCTGCCTCCCATAGTCCTCCAAAGTCAGGGGAGTAGCTGGGTATGAATTTTAATTTAATATAGTTAGGTACACAATAGTTTTGAATGTTATCTACATGGTTCTTAGATTTAAATATAACAAAGAGTTTACATAACTCATTCTCAGAACCTTAAATCAGAATATATTGACAGACATATATTGCAGCATGCTAAAAATGCCTCTGTGGTGAGGTTGCTCACTAACTCCACATACATAGCATTTGTTGTAAAGTACACAAACAAAGCAATAAACTTTTTGTTATCAAGAGATTTCCTAATTCTTGAACCTTTATGCTGAATGGCCCACATAAATCTACACTCACTAAATGAAATGGTCTCACAGCTGTTAGACTCTCCTCAGGTAGTAAACTCAGTAGCTGCAGCTTTTGAACATGTACATTTAAAACAATGGTTGACTATCTTTTTTACTTCACAAGTTGCACTAATGATACAGAACCTATGAGATAGAGCCAATTACTAATTTTGCACCACCATGTAACAAATGCAAGTGTTCTTTGCGAATTATAATGTTTGTGAAATGAGAGAGCTAGGGCAGAAATAAAGGATGTTTTCTATCATATGGAATTTTTGTAGTATTTTGAAGACGCCTGCCCAAGCGAACCAAACCATCACTGTCAATAAAATAATGCAAGGTGGACAAGCCAGACTTCATGGAAGAGTTGATTTAAACAAATTTATCTCTTTTGAAAAATAATTTTGCTGATCGCAGCATATGATGACTGAAAGTGCATTTTGTAGCTCTTTTGGCATTAGGACATCAGTCAACCTATCATTGTTTTTATTTGAATTATTGCAAAAACACAGAATATAGCTTCTATCCTGTGTTTTTGCAATATACACAACTATTCTTTGAAGCCTGTTTATATCAGAAAACCTTTCAAAGGTCTTTCAAAATGTGTTTCTGTTATCAAGGAACCATCACCGGTTTTTGTCGGTATTGACAACAGTATCTGCATCATTATCTATACCTTCAAGAGGAATAGGCATTTTTGCCTTTGTTTGTGAATGTTTATAGCCCACATCTAAAGTTCTACGGGACCGAGCCAGAGCTTTTTAGATTGCAGTTTTTAAGGATTAGGACAAAAGATAGGCTAGGATGTTGGCAGTGCTGATATAATGCAAAGTAAAATCTTTGTTAGGTAGGCTAGGATGTTGGCAGTGCTGATATAATGCCAAGTGACATCTTTGGTCAATTCCTTGATCTGCTTTACACACTTGGATACATAGGGATTCAACTTGCGATTTGAGAATCACTGTACAATCAATGAGATTTTCATCATATTTATTTTTATTTTCTATTAATCTTTTTACGATTCATCGTGTCCGAACTGTCTCGATAGAACTGAACTGCCTGTGTTAGTTTCAAAACATGTGTGAACAGCTACTCGCTTACATTACTGTCTCGGCCAAGAAACCTTTTACTGTCTCGCCCGTTTGCTCGGTACCTACGTGTGATCAAAGCACTATACGTACCGTGTACTCGGCAAGAGCACTGTCTAGCCCATTTGCTCGTTATGGTACCTACGAATGATCAAGGCATAAAAGTGCCCATTGATTTTAAAAATTATCCAAATATTTTACCCTGCCTTCGCTCGAACATCGCGATTTCGTGCAAAATTTCCGCCTGGCGGGACTGATGCACTCTTTCGCCTATTTCTCGCTTTTTTTGTATGAATAGGTATAGACATCTAAGAATATTTGGATTCATGAAATTTCCTAACTATTATGCTAGAGAAGATGTACCTATCTACGAGGAGCATGTAAAAGTAAAAATTGTTAAGTTTAGTATGTCGGATGAAAATTTACAAAACACTTAGGTACAAATAAAAGAGGGAATATAAACGATAGATTACTAACTGAGGTCTTCCACCCTTCTAAGCACAACAGCATACACTTTAGGCTGATTAGACATTATTTTTATGCCACATGAAACTGGCCGATTTTGCGAAACTTCAATAATTTAGAAGCAGTGTCTCCGTATGTAAATCGAGTTACCGTGTTACAAGGGTAAAAAAATAGTGTTTCCACATAAAATTACGGTGGATCAACTTTATTAGTTTTTCATAGGAAAAAAACATTAAGAACAAAACCAAGTAAATATACTCATCATCATCCTCCTGCCCTTATCCCACATAAACATGGTCGCCACAACGTGTATTTTTAGGGTTCCGTACCCAAAGGGTAAAATCGGAACCCTATTACTAAGACTTCGCTGTCTGTCTGTCACAGGGCTGTATCTCATGAACCATGATAGCTAGACAGTTGAAATTTTCACAGATTATGTATTTCTATTGCTGCTCGAACAACAAATACTAAAAACAGAATAAAATAAATATTTAAGGGGGGCTCCCATACAACAAACTTGATTTTTGCATTCCAGCGCCATCTAGTTTCATTTGATGTTACTACGTATTATAGGTACTTTTCGCGGTCTCATGCGAACGCTCGGGGTTGGAGAGGTAAGATGAAAGAGGTTTGCGATTCCGCTGGCAGGTGGCGCTATTTTACCACTATCGGTAAAGTAAGTCGGTAAATAGGTGGTACTTCACATGATCGAATAAAAAGTTTGAAATTGAATTATTGAATTCATGTAGTTAGGTAAATAGGTACCTAGGTAGATATTATTAATTTCCAATTAATTTAGAGTTCGAATCCTGGCCGTGCATCAATGGATATTTCTGTTCGAAAAATGTACCTATATGCGCGTTACACGTGTTTATAACAGTGAAGGAAAACATCGTGAGGAAACCTGTTAGTATTCTTGAAAGCGGCGACGGGATTGCAACCTGTCACGTGTGGAATGCTAACTACGTAGTTAGGTAAATAGGTAGGTTACGAGATATTATGAATTATTATTTTTTCTAGGGTTCCGTATCTAAAGGGTAAAAAACGGGACTACTAAGACACCGCTGTCCGTCTGTCTGTTACCAGGCTGTATCTCGTGAACCGTGATAGCTAGACAGTTGAAATTTTCACAGATGATGTATTTCTCTAAAATCAGCATAAAATAAATATTTAAGTGAGACTCCCGTACAACAAACGTGATTTTTTTGCCGTTTTGATAATAGTACGGAACCCTTCGTGCGCGAGTCCGACTCGCACTTGGCCGGTTTTTCTTCCATTGCCCTCTTATCTTTCAGCTGTCACCAAGTGAATTTACCTACTAAAAATATATATATCAAAAAACATGTAAAAATGCAAATTTATATTCATAAATGATTCCGAATCTGACTCTCCTAGCAAGACAAGATCAATTTCGTAAATGAATTTATTAACCGGCGAAAAATGAGGTTCTCAATTTTTTTTTATAAGTAGCTTTGACCTTCTCAATATACCTATTTTTTTAGTCAATCTATCGTTAGCAGGCTTACAATTAAAATCAACACAGTTTTTGCTATTTCTATTGATTGATTGCTCAGTTATGTGTAGGTATGTCTCTAGGTAAAATATCTCCATTTGTCATCTAGTCTAGTACCTATTTGTTGTATAATCTAGTTTTTTTGGACGTAAGTTTCAATGGTCGGAATTATGATGTTATATACTCTTATTACCTTGACGGTAGATAATGTATGTAAAGACATTTAAATCTAAAATGTGATGTTTTGCTTGACCAACTTACCTTATGTACCTTAACAGCCCCATCGGTTGAGAAAAATGATAATAAACATATTGATGACATCAGTATTTTTTGTTACAGCCTTTATTATCATAAACTAGCGACCCGCCCCGGCTTCGCACGGGTAGCATGTTATTATACATATAAACCTTCCTCCTGAATCATCATCTAATCAAAATCCGTTGTGTAGTTTTAAAGATATAAGCAAACATACATACATACAGACGCGGGAAGCGGAAAGCGACTTTGCTTTATACTATGTAGTGATAATATACCCTAACCATATTACAATCTAGCCATATGGTAGGCTAATGAGTAATTTTACTTTGACCTAAATTGTTAAATTGCAGAGTAGGTATTACTAAAATAATAATGTTGTGTCCACTAACACTTTTCTTATTGTCTCTATTAAAGGGGAAGACACTTTGTTCTTGTATTCTTAAACATAGTACTAACTTGCACTTACACTACACACACTACTCTAGCTCAAAAGGTTTTGTTGTTCTGAGCTTTCTTACTAAGTCTGTATTGTTGAGGAGCTGGATTGCTTCGATGTTTACATGGTGATGAAGTCTTTGTTTGTGAGCTTCTGCATAAATTTGAATAACTTTAGCGACGAAATCTATGTTAAATCAGTAACAGAACTCATCATCTGCTAAGCAAATATTCTTTGGAATGTTAGGCTTTGCTTTGATACATCAAATGAGTGCAATCAAGTTTAATTTTACATTACTTACCCACTAAAGAGTGCATAGAATGTACATTTTGTTTCTTGTTACCAATTCCAACAATATTGCTAGATTGGGACTTTGTTACCAGACCTAGCTTTTCCATAAGCTCTGTTGTCACAAAAGAAACTTGGCTTGCGGATTAACATTAGCTTTGTAGTAGGTAATAACACATTTACCGAAGCATTGTGTGAATGCATGCCGACTGCTTGTTTAGTAGCTGGAATGTCGTTTTTATGCAAGAGAGTAGACCCCGCTCTATAGACCTTGCAAATATATTGGTATCTACACTCTTTCACTGTGAATTTTTAAGCACATTGTGCACAACCTGTTGTCTTCAACAAACTTATTATGGACTTCTATAGGAGCCGTTTTAAATTGAAGGTAAAACCTTCATGGCATGATCTGACCCTTTGCAATGTAAACATTTATAAGTACTTAAATGTTATTTTTTTGGTCATCACAAGATGAGTAATGTAGTGACTACATTATTACTCATCTTGTTTGCATTCAACTTCTTAGGTTCAGTACTACTACTGTCTATAGCACTTATTAGTACCCTATAGTACTAATAAGTGCTATAGGGTGCTTTTCTAATAATCATACTAATTCAATTTAATCATACAAGTATACTGATCTAACTTCTTAGTTAGAAGAGTTATTAAAATCATATTCCATTTATTTATGGGCTGTATTAATCCAGTATTACATTGATGTCATTTGTAATTGACCTTGCTGTATGACTCATTTATTAAAGGTAGGTTCATAATAACAGCCAAAGCATCCTCAGTCAAAAACTTATATAATTACAAAAGCTTTTGCACTGTTAGAACAGTGCGCTATTTCTATCAATGACAGATGTGAACAAGTCTATGAATGAGGCATTCTTAGTGTAGTCTTTGTCGCTAAATATTGAGATGTCCTGATTAGCAAAAAGACAATTTATAAGTACCTAGAAGCATTACTGCACAAACATACCTTAGTATGTAAGCCTTAATATCTCAACAATATATATATATAACAATAATATATCTAATATCTAACTGAACTTTCTCCTTGAATGTTTTTAATTAACTTTTCTTTACAATCTTCTAAATTCTCAGTAGAGTAGGTTTATGGGTTCAATATTAGAGCTTCAATACGAGTCACAGTACCTTTTAACTCGGCGCGCCGAAGAACAGTGCCGCCAGGACCAGAGCGCAGATCCCGAAGAGGCGCAGTAATTAACGAAATAGGGTGCAGTCCGGGAATTGGGGGACTCCGAGGATTATATTAGGGTATGGGGGCACAAAATGTTTGCACAGGATGCATAGGATTTTTAGGCACAGGATTTTGTTCAAAGTAAACACGAAGTAAACTCGTATTTCTACGCCGGCAAAAACATACAACAATCTGGGTTTTGATTTGCTGTTTGCTTGATACGACCGACGTTCGCAGTAGTGACGTTAAAATAAAAAATAAACGACACTTTGACAGTATTACGTGATATCCATTCATATCACACACACACAGCTAGAATACAGATAAAATGGAACCCGTTGACATGCCAGTAGATTGATTACACTCGACTCGTATTCAAGAACGACACTATGAGAACACGAACCCAGTGGACGAAATCTTTGTTCATAAAAATCACTTTATGAGTTGTGCGACACTGCATACTATTGTACTTAAATGCTCTTTGGCATAGTGTGACTAGAGTAGAGGCACATTGTCGTGTGCCTCTAGCCAAAGTTGAGCTCCAGGCTGTCGTCACTACGAACAAAGTTTTTGATGTAGGTACTACTTTCTACCAACACTCAAACAAAAAACATAACACTACAAAAATAAGAAGTAATATCGTAGCACCGAAGTTCCTAACTACAATAATTATTTGATTTTAGTCGTATTATACGTCAAATCTATATAATTGTAATGTTGATAATAAATGTCAATTTTTTGTTTTGCCGAAGGTTTCTAAATATTTTTTCAATTATTTTTTCAATTATCCTGTGTTTTTTATTAAAAACACATAGAAATACAGTGCACAGTATATGTTATTCAATTGGCTTGAGTGCGCGGGCCCGAAGCGGGTTTCGTAAAGACTTACGAGGCCCGCTTCGGGCGGTTTGTACGGATAATATTTTTATCGTGAAAAGTTTCTGCTATTATGTTTTCAGCTTAATAGAAATCTAGGTAGGAACCTGAAGTAATATACTTATTAAAATAGGAGATGTGGCTTGTTCAGAAGTATTTCTTTTTTCGTTTCGAAAAAGAGCAATCAGCGACTGGCAGCTTCTTAATGTGTAACTTCGGATTTTCGTATTTTAAAGTATTCTGTTTTTATTCTTGGTTATAAAGTTATAATCTACATCTACGGCAAATTTCCTCTTTATCCGTTTTGTCGTAGAGGCATAAATTTACAAACATCCTCACAAACTTTCACATTTATAATATTTTTGGGATTAGGATTTTAGTGCACTCGTACATAAATAATCTAGTATTTATTATAATCTTATATAAAACTCCGGTAAAATAACCGTTAAATCATATGCCATTTTTTGTTGTTGACATTAAAGTGACAAAGACAGAACTTTTTATAGAGCTTTGAATTCTGGATACAACAAAATCTTTGGTAACATATTTATTAGTAACTCAATATACTAAACAAATTTTGCTTTAAGTCTTTTCATTTAATTTCTGCCAACGCCAACGAAATACTCACCTGACACCCATTCCGAGTCTGTGAACTCATTCCACAAACATCCATCTCTTTTCGTCTGATGAATTTTATTTTCGTCCTTTCGTTTCGTTTTCATCACCCAGTCGTAATGTGTGGTGGGCTTTATCTTTTCGTAGTGTGTGGTGCTGTCCTCATTTCGGTACTTTTCGAACCACCGCTGAAGCTGTTCATACAAATCTACTGTAGATTCGATGTGCTTTAGTCTGAAACAAACATGAAAATTTATTTGAAAACTTTATACAAAATTAATTAAATAATATCACGATTGTAATCCCGAAGCACGGTAGACATCTCCAAGACGTCAGATCCTTGAAGATGACTACAGGGACGACTTAAGACGCTGCCAGTCGACGATTATTTTTGTTCGAAACGAAAAAAGAAATACTTGTGAACAAGCCACATCTCCTATTTTATAATGTATAGTATATGTGAATAAAGATGTACCCATCTTTAAACACTTCGATAAATAATCCTACCGACCGCTGCAATGATGACAAACAACGTCCGCGCGTGGTCCGCCTTAGCTTTTCGAATAAATTATGTATTTTTGTGTACTATGTGTTTTTAATAAAAAACACAGGATAATTGAAAAAATATTTAGAAACCTTCGGCAAAACAAAAAATTGACATTTATTATCAACATTACAATTATATAGATTTGACGTATAATACGACTAAAATCAAATAATTATTGTAGTTAGGAACTTCGGTGCTACGATATTACTTATCAAAAATCTATCCTAATAGAAATCTAGATATACATATTACCTATCTTTAACAATAAATCACAAGTTGATTTTAATAGTAGGTATATAAAATATTTCGATCATAAATTCTAAAACGTATCATTTTGAAATAATATTTTTATCGTGAAAAGTTTCTGCTATTATGTTTTCAGCTTAATAGAAATCTAGGTAGGAACCTGAAGTAATATACTTATAAAAATAGGAGATGTGGCTTGTTCAGAAGTATTACTTTTTTCGTTCCGAAAAAGAGCAATCGTCGACTGGCAGCCCCTTAAGAAAGGAACATTAGACTACTGCAAAATGTGGTCATATACCTAAGTATATGACCACATTTGGCAGTAGTTTGAATTTCATTCGTGACAGGTCGCAAACCCATCGTCTCTTATGACGTTTTCTTCACAGTTTTGAGCACTTGTTAATACGCACATCTAGTTTTCAATCAATTGGAGCATTATCGAGATAGGAACTTAAGACTTTGATCGAAATCCTTCTGTAACAAGACAAGGCTAGCAAAACTAGATGATAATTATAATTCTAATACTCACGCAGGTAACCCACACGTTATTTGTGAAAGCTCCACCGGGGGCATATTTTTTAATCGCGAAGACGAATGGATCCCTTCCGAGTTCAATAGGTCCAGCTTTCTGCGGCGCCGTTTCACCGTCTCATACATTTCATCATTCAGGCTATCGTGGGTGTAATAAGGTTTCAATATTGACAGTTTGTCGTAAAACAAGGGACGTTTGTACGTAGTGCGGAGAAAAATGCCTTCTTCTGCGATAAGTTCCGGCTTTTGGTAGTCGTTGACTAGCATGCCAAATGGAGAGCGTTTCTCGCGTCGCTCGTAAATATCAGGGTAGTTGCAAACCTAGGATTAAAAAAAAAATAATAATAATAAAAAAAAAAAAAATACACGATTACAGTATTTACTTACAGATTATAAGTATTTACTTACTTTATTCTCATTTTTTATATACATCTTAATCAGTTTGGTCGTTTTAACCTGATTGGGGCACAAACATAGAAGTATTTTCATATACTTACGCATTTATAATATTAATAGGATCAGGATTATACACCCAGATACAGAAGAAACATCTTTATTCATCATACAAATATTTGTCCTTGGTGGGGTCAAACCAACAACCCACAGCGCAGAAGGCAGAGTTACTACAAACTGAGCTGTGGGTAACTCAAATATAGTAGTATGTTGAAGTAAATTAGAATATTAAACAAATTCGATTACCATTCTGAAATGCATGACAAGACTCGTGACCTCGGAAGTCCTGTTCGTGTGGTCGTTGATTTCGGTCCTAGTGTCTCGGTTTAAATGAGCCAAATCTCCAGCCCCAGGGCTTCTGGTAAAATTTACCAAATCTCCTGCCCCGGGGCTCCTAACAAAATTTGTCGAATTTCCTGCTCCAGCAGTGGTTGAGCCAAGAGGCACCTCTTCAGTTTTTATATTCTGGTTCAATGCTAGAATAAATAAATATTAGTAGACATTTCACACAGCACCAACTAGCCCCAAACTAAGCAAAGCTTGGGAAACAGATTGCTGATAGAATACTTAATATAATTTTGTTTTGTCAATACATTCTTATAATACACTAGCCGACCCGTGACAGACTTTGTCCTGCCCAAACTTCAATAATCGCATAGAAATAAAACTTTCAGCTAATTTCAATTTTTTTTCTATTATATTTATATCTATTTTTTTCCTGGTAGAAAAGGTTTATAAAAATAAAGGAATATTGCCAGAATGCGTATTATTCGGTAGTTAATAAAATCAAAAACGAGTACCGAGCGACCTTAGTAGGTTCAACCCTTTTGGTACAATGCGTTGCTATGACAACTGAATGTTTTCAGACTGAGATGTCAGATTTTTTGCACACCAGCGCCTTCTATACCAAAATCATCTTTTTTATCATTTAGGAGGTTGTTTTTAGGATCCACTAATTTTTATTCAGATTTTTTATCTACATACTACAGCAAATTTCATCCTAATTCGTTGAGTCGTTATTGAGGCACAAACATACACCTGTCTTTTCACAAACTTTCACATTTATTATAAGAAAAGGTCTGATTAGACAGATCACCCAGACACAGCACATACATAAATGTTTGTCCTGGGTGGCAAGATTATTGGTTTAGATTAGACTGTGCTTATCTATAACGAATAAACTCAAACACTACTGGATCAATTTCAAAAAATCATTTTCCATTAGCTTAATATCTTTGAGTAACATATTAAGCTATATTTATTAGATAAAATTAGGGATCCCTATTAAAACTTCAATAATGTAACCCAAGGTATAATTTTTTTTTGACATAAAATCATTATTACACCCGTGCGACGCGGACTGCTATTATCTTAATAATATCATAAATGCGAAAGTTTGTGAAAAGACTGTTTGTGCATGATATGTTTGATTAACATGAAATTAATGTAGATAAAAATCAGATAAGGGGTACCTACTTACAATCCGAAAAACAACCCCTAAAAAAATTATAAGTAACGCAAAAAGGATGATTTTGATATAGATGGCGCTGGTGTACAAATAAGTAGATATCTCAGACTACAAACTTTCAGTTGACATAGCAACGCCCAGTACACGAAATTTATTTTATCAAAAAAATCAGACTAGAGACTACCAAATGATACACATTCTACCAATATTCGTGATTGAAAAAATTTGAAATCGTTGAGTGTTTTTTTCTATGCGATTATTGAAATTTAGGCAGGACAAAGTCTGTCGCGTGAGAGGGAGAGGAATAGAAAGAGAGGCTCACCGTTAAGTGGCTCCTCCTGCCGGATGTTTAAAGTATTATCCTCATTCTGGTCGAGTTCTTTTGGTTCCTTTCTTTTACGACGTAGCACGAAAGATTTTATCGTTTTTTGGAAACGCCTCAGAAACCCTGGAACATTCAAAACAGTAATAATTTTATGCTAATATTCTAAACGTGAGAGTGCAACTCTGACTATCTGTTTGTCTGTCACGTTTGCACGGCCAAAGCGCTAAGCCGATTGTGATGAAATTTCATATAGAGATAGTGCAAAGTCTTGGATATACAGTCGTGGTCAACTAATTAGGGACATGCAAGATAGTGAAGAACAATAACCGGTTATGTACATACAAATATAAAACCCTATTGATTTCTCAGTAACTATTATTTGCATAATTTGGTCCGATTATTATGCTTTAAATGGCTGTAAATAAAAGAATAAATAAATAGAAAAAAGTATTTAATATCAAAGGTTAAACATGTGTATTCAATTTTAAGGTATAATTCTGTAGCTGGACATTTAATTAAGGACAGTAAACTATAATGAAAAATAGAGTTAAAAAAAACTAATAATCTGCAGTATTATAATATCTTTAACAGCTCCATTTTATTACGTGTAAAATCAGTACCCAGTAGCAAAACCTTTGTTAGTAATTACCGCTTGACACCGATGTGGCATAGACATTATCAGTTTCTGGCATGTTTCGACAGGAATGTTTGCCCATGCCTCACAAAAAGCTTCATTAAGTTCATCTAAAGTTGTGGTACGATAAGTGGCTACTTTTTTCTTGATTTCGTGCCAAAGGTGTTCCATTGGGTTAAGGTCCGGGCTATTTGCTGGCCAATCTAGCACCGATACTGACTGACTGGTAAGAAACGACTTGACTGAACGGGCGGTATGTTTCGGGTCGTTATCATGCTGAAACGTCCATATAATAGGGAGATGCTCCTCAGCATAGGGAAGCATCGTTTCCTCCAATATTGCCTTGTATTGATGTTGGTCTAAGTTACCCTGAACTTTCCTCACATGTCCCACTCCACGTCCAGAAAATGAACCCCACATTTTAATGTTTCCACCGCCATGTTTCACCTGCTTTTCTCTGAATCTTGGATTCATTTCCGCTTTTACTGGACGCCGTACGTATTGCCTTCCATCTGAAGAAATCAAATTAACCTTGGTCTCGTCAGAGAATAATACATGTTGCCATTGGGCGTAGGTCCAATGTCCATATTTACGTGCAAACGCCAAACGAGCATTTCTATGTTCTTTCTTCAACAACGGTACTTTGCGAGCCACTCTTCCGAACAACCCTGCTTCTACCAGACGTCGTCGAACGGTCCTCGCTGAGACACCAGCTCTTTCGTCTGTCCCAAACACTTCGTGTTTAATTAAAATAGAGCCTAGAAACGGATCTTTCTTAGCTAACCTGGTTATCATTCTATCTTCTTGCGGAGTTGTTTTTCTCGATCTTTTTGTTCTGGGCACATTTAAATCTGTGTTATTGCGTCTGACATGTTGCACTGCATTGTATACCATAGTTTTTGAACAATTTAAATGTTCTGCTATCCTTCGGTATGGCCAACCATGCTCGACAACAAACTTCATGATAATTTTTCGTAGTGTTGGATCGCAACTTTTATTTTTACCCATTTTTTGTTCAAAATAATTTTCAAAACTTAACATAAATATCGGGATTGCCGCCAAAACTACCACGAAACAATAAGAGAAGAAGTAAAAAAGTATTGAGATTCAAATTTTGAAAATAGAACGCAATATCTCAGTGTCCCTAATTAAATGGCCAGCCAGCATTATTTGAACAAATAGCACTACGATAATCTATCAGCTATACTGTAAAGAGGTTTAATGTTTAAGAAGTTGTTATTGTTTGTATAATCGGGCACATAAATGACTAATTATACTTACATGTAAGAGATATGGAATATGGTTTAGACTCGTTGGAAAATAAAAAATAAATTCACAATTCGGTTTAACCAAAGAGTGTCCCTAATTAGTTGACCACGACTGTATATTGGATATATATAGATAGTCAAAGTCCTAGGCTAGTGTTTTACGATAAAGTCGACAAAAATAGATTTCATGAATCTACGCGAACGAAAACGAGGGTAAAGCTAGTATTATAAATGTGAAAAAACTCTGTCGATTTGTCTGTGACGTTTTCACGGTCAAAGCGCTGGGCCGATTGTGATGAAATTTCATATAGAATATAGAGATGCATGCAATAAGTCTTGGGACGGACATTTTCTTTGAATTTCTGGGATTTCAATGAATTTACGATAAAGTCGAATCAAATCAGGTATCAACAAGGGTACATCCCTTTACTCTAAGTATAAAGAACACACTCTAAGAACGAAGTCGCGGGCAAAAGCAGGTAAATAATATTTTGGTGGATATTACACACAGAGCCATCCGGTCCCTTAAGCAAAGCTTGTACTTCTTTTTGTCGTGTCGATGCTTTATTTTTTATCATATGTTCACGACTGTAATGCCCAAGTAAGCTAGACTTATTTTCAGATCTCTACACGCTTATATCCATAAAGATGTCTAAAGGGGGTAGTCAGAGACACGCCAAACATTATGTTTGGCGGTACCCACATTTTGCAGTAGTTAGTTCACGTTCACTGTAGTTTCAGTCAGCAATTAGTTAGGATTCCATCCGTGACAGGTTGCATGCCCATCGGCGCAAGAATACTAACTTGTTTTACGATGTTTTCCTTCACCGTTTTTCACTCTGATCACATTGCTCATTGCTTATTTTACAAACACCAATTCTGTTTTAATACGGTCCAATATTAAAATAAACACAGCTATCTGGCTTGGACTCACCTATGTGGATAGAGCTCATCTTCTCGTTGGGGTTCTGGATATTATCGGAGTACCACTCGTGGAACTCCTCGTGGGCATCGAAGAGGGTCGACATGATGAAGTGGACCCAGGTCCACAGTTCCGCCATATTGTGCGGGATGCGCGTACCTAATGAAGAGAAATTAATCTCAAAATAATTGTAAACATAATTTCATATAAATAATTAATTTAATATAAATGAATACATACTACATGGATGACAGAGCTTTGCTCGGTAATCCAGGTACTATTTATCACATAAATATTTGACCTGGGTGGGGATCGAACCCACAAGTTACAGAGCAGATGGCCGAGCTACTACCAACTAAGCTGTGAGATCAGTCATACAGCACTATCTAGGCCTAAGCTAATGAAAGCTTATACTATGGGAACCAGATAACCTATAATAGTAGTTTATGCAACTGTCATATAAGGAAGGGTATTAAAACACGAGTGTGAGTTTATGAAACGAGCGCAGCGAGTTTCATAATAGTAACGAGTGTTTTAATACCCGTGTTATATGCAGTTGCATACACTACTTTATCTTCACTATTAATTTGTATTTTAAAAACAAAACACATTGCGAAACATTAAATTCACGCGTACGTGTATTGTCACAGTGAATTTGCCGCCATTAAAATCTAACCAATAAGAAGAGCGCAGCTGCGCGCGCAGGGCTTTCTTTTTTATTTAATTGGCACAAGATCTTACCAAAGAGTTTTGTGTATGTAAGTTTAGTAGTTTCACGTATAACCCAACTGTTTTCAAAAGCCAGCCTAATATCAAAATTTTATACAACTTGTATGAGGATTTTGACATAAGGCTCGCCAGGTTAATTGGTCGCGTTTTATTGATGTTATAATGAGATTTTACGATATCGATGTGGATATTATACCATCATGTGAAATTGCTTAAATTGAGTGTTTTGTTGTCTGCGCTATAACAGTAGTAATTATAAGTCAAGTATTGGAAACATAAGTAGAATGTTACAACATTAGTGTAGATAAAAGTAATTACATAATAAAGACCCGTGTATAAATCTATAGTTAAAGGCACTAGCGTCAGGCAACTACACTCACGGGTCAGAAGCAATCTGTTTCTGCAGTTAATCTCGAGCAGCAGCTTCCAGGTGCTCAGAGAGATCCCGATCGTCTCAGCTTGATCTAGTATCATGTACTGCCACGGTTGGCGCTTCATATATTTCACATCACGTTCAAAAACCTGAATCGTGGTCACTACTACGTGGCAGGTGGCTTCGCGAGTGTGAATGCGCTGTTTATTCCAGGTCTGGCGCAGGCGCCTACGACTGCTAGAACGACCCCAGTATATTGTCTGTGAACATTATAAAAACATTATAAAGCCTATATCACACCCACAATAGGCTATTTGACAGTATGAAAAATAAAGTGTTGTTGATAGTAATATATGTAAAATATGCCTTCATAAAGCGTAATGGAGTAAAATTACTTGAAAATAAACAATGATTTATTAAAAACCCCATAATTAAAATTATCTATTTTTAAACGCCACGTGACACAAAACTGTCAGGATTGGTCGAATCGACGATGACGTAACATGCTTGTCAATACGTCATCGCATGCCTTGAAAAAGTTGACGTTTGTTTGTTTGTTTGTTGACAAGCATGTAACGTCACAGAAACTAGTGCGACGCCATTTGCATAAAGAAGCGTTTTTGCGGGTTATTTCAATTATCGATATTTAATTTACATTTTTAGGGCCAATACTTAACAAAATTGAAAATAATATTTTTTATGGGTTCCACAGTCACTACTGAATAATCTAGAATGGTTTTCAAAATCATGTCAAATAGCCAATTACGACAAATCCAACAACACCTCGATATGTTGTGATCCGTCAAGTCGTTTGAGCTGTAGAGCGTGCCAAAGAAATAGACAACAAAATACATACATACGCTCGAATAACTCGAATATATATATTTTTTTTAATTTAATATTTGTGCCTAAATAGTAACCTAAAATATATAGCTTTCATTTGATATCCATATTGTTATAATAATAAAATAAAAATGTTATGCCCCCCTTTTATGGGGGGGGGGCGCCATATTAAAAAAAAATGTACCTTATTATAGGCTTCCCACAATTGAGAAAAATCCAACGACACCACATATTATCTCATAATTCGTCAAATCGTTAGGGATGAAGAGCGTGCCAAAGAAACGTACATACAAACATACATACATACGCTCGAAAAACATTACCCTCTGAAGTCGGTTAATGAAATAGGATCACGACTGTAATCCCCAAGTTGAGTAGACATCCCCTCAGATCCTTGTTTTTTTAGAGCTCCGAGGGACAGTTGACCTAAGCATTTCATACTACTACTATACTTTGATACTTATCTTAGGTAAAAACCTACCTAATAGAAGTCAGTTAAATGTGTAGATTACTTACAACTGAAAAGTCCGGAGCGAAATTTTCAAAGTCCTGCTGCCATTTGGAAAGCCTGGAAGTTACCACCAGGAACGGTCCCCACAGTCTGAGTTTCTGCGCCAAGTGGCATAGGAAGGCGATGCATTGCACCGTCTTACCGAGTCCCATATCATCTGCTAGGATGCCTCTCATTCCCTAGGACAAGGCAATTTGTATCTTAGCATGTTAAAATAGGAGTTATTTTTGTTGACAAGGCAATTTGTGGGTAAAATAAAAATGTAAAAGATCTGATCAATAGAAGTTGCTTATATTTATATCCCATCAACAACTAGAAAAGAGCTAATGATTTTCTTTATTATGTTTTCTTTGTTAACAAAATATATATTTTAATTTATTACTTTGTTTTATTTTATTTTTCTTTATTTTAATGTACTCTTCTCTTCAAAACACTTTTATTATTACTAATTTAATTTAATTTCATGTGTTATTTATATTGATTGCTTCCAGGGGTCTGAGGACAGCGTTTTTTTTTATATCTTACTAGCCGACCCGTGACAGACTTTGCCCTGCCCAAATTTCAATAGTCGCATAAAAAAACACTTTCAGGAAACTACAAATGTTTTCCCTAGAAACCTCATCCTGATAAAATAAATTACAAATTTTGGTAGAATGCGTATCATTCAGTGGTCATATTGATGTCAGATTTTGACAGAATGAATTTCCAATACCGACCTTGGTAGGGTTCAATCTTTTTGGTAGAATGCGTTGCTATGACAACTCAATGTTATCGGTCGTAGATGTCTAATTTTTGCACATCAGCGCCATCTATACCAAAATCATCAAAAATCATTTTTATATCTTAATTTTATATATTATCTTAATTTGTTTTTCGGATTATAAGTTCCCCCTTTGTTTATCCTGATTTTTTATCTACATACTGCAGCAAATTTTATCCGTTTTGTCGTTTATTTTTGATTAGGGAACAAACAGCAGCCTTATCACAAACTTTCGCATTTATAATATTATTAGGATTTACTATTGTTACATAAAATAACTGTTTGTTGTTCCAATAAATTAAAACAATAATTATATAATCATGACTCACCTTATCGTACAATTTGATGAGCCAGTTCATTCCCTTGAGCTGAAAACATTTCAGTGTGCCATTAAATAAGGTGGGCTGGAAGAAATCGCCTCCTATCTTATCATCCTCCCCTTCAATGTCCACATCTTCCTCAGGTATGACCCCAATTTTCTCTTGGTACCGCTCAGCTAGCCCGCGTATGGTACCAAGGGCTTGATGCGCGTTGCATGTAGCTATAGCTTTTAGTTCCATACTGCAACAAATGTATGTTACCTGAAGATTTTCATACCGGTATTCGACTGACTGACAGTTGAAAGCACAACATAATACGCAAAACATAAAGGTCTTGGGTTTCATTAACGTGTGCTCACAACGGTGAAAGCAAACATGGTGAGGAAAAGAGTTGGAACCTGAAGAACCTGTGTCGTATGGAATGCTAACTAATTTAATGTTTGGACATGCTTCTGACTACCTAAACACGAATTTTCTAAACAACCTCCGCCAGTACGGTTGGTCACCGCGGGAGCAGTAGACCAGCAGCAGTCCACCCTCCAAAAGAAACAACATACTACAATGTTAGATCATAAGCAAGCGAATCAAGAATCAAAGTACTGGAACATGCCATATTTGATATTAGTTTGGATATTATTGGTATCTCAGAAGTAAGAAGAAAAGGCTACAAAATTGAAGGTAGAGGAAACTATTTTGCTATACTACTTCGGCCAAACGAAAGGAGAAAAAACTGGCCAAGTGTGTGTCGGGCCACGCGCTATGTAAGGTTTCGTAATTTACACAGTTAACGACGTTATGATTACTATCACAGTTCATGAGATACAGCCTTGTGACAGACGGACAGACGGTCAGACAGACGGACAGACGGACAGACGGATAGACGGACAAACGGACAGATCGACAGACGGACAGACGGACAGACGGACAGACGGACAGACGGACAGACGGACAGACGGATAGACGGACAGAAGGACAGACGGACAGACGGACGGACAAACAGCGAAGACTTAGTAATACCCTTTGGGTACGGAACCCTAAAAATCAAGCAAAACCTACAAAATCACAGAGCGAGCACGTTACAGGTTTCTCTTGAAAGTCTAATAACAAAGTTGATAGAAGAGAATCAAACGGTCGAACAGGCGGGATTCCGGAAAAACTTCTCTATTGTCGATCACATACACACGCTGAACCATAGAAAAATACACCGAGTATGACAATACTATCTACATCTGCTTTAACGACTACACCAAAGCTTTTGACTCAATATCTCACCACTCCATATAGCATCCACTGAAGGAACAAGGCATAAACTACGACTAAATAGAGTTAATCAATTCAATATATAAAACCAGTACGGTCCGAATAAAACTAGAGTCGGCAGGCGAATTAGTCGAGAGTCGAGGTGTGAAACAAGGGGATCCGCTCTCGCCAAACATTTTCATAATCAGTTCTTGAAAAATGGGAACTACTACTACCCAACTCATCTTAGATTTGCGGACGATCTAGTTTTACTGTCGGAAAATTCTACTGAACTGCAATATATATGATAGTAATTATAGTCAATTCACACACATAAAACGGCTGGGAATTATTGGCCTAGAGCAGCGAGAGACAGGGATACCTGGAATAGTTTGGAGGAGGCTTTCACCGCTATAAGCGTTCCATGCACTACATAGTGAACTAAGTCCTTTTTATTTTATTTTTAACGAACGAAAATGGAGGTCTCCAATTTTTTTTATTATTTGTCTATTTTAAAAACCACCGATGCAAATAGATTTTTGACAATTTTAACATCAGCGCCATTTAATTTTTACGCTAATTAAGACTTTAACAAGAACAGAATAAGATCGACATTAATTATTTTGTGGTGACAACAGAATTGCCATCATTTTAATTTGGTGCGAATTAGTATCAGCCGCCGCGCAGACGAAAGATAAAAATCGCCTAATCCCGCTATAATAAGCAATTTTGAATCTTTTTTATAACTATCTTAGGGGTCAGCGGCGTAACTTCCTAAGTGTCCAATGATGCTGGATCCGTTCAGCTTCCAACCAGACTAAATACAACCAAATATACGGCAATCGCGATGCGCTTCTATAAGGTGCAAAATTGCTTGCTGTTGCTATAAGAAGAAGAAATTTTCAGCCTTATTTTACCTGTCATAGGGTGCCATGGATTGGAGCCGCGGGTCTTCCTCCTCATCCAATTGACGCAGGATCACTTGACTATTGTCGTTTTGGTATCGGATGGCATTGTTCTGCAATAAGTGGGCTAAAAGCTCCACTTGGGTTACCAGGAAGTTTAGCTTGCGATATTTACGCCTATCGTCAATCCATTTCGTATCTTTCTGAAAATGAAAAATATAGAGGAGAGTGGATTAATACTACTCCCGGATAACGGAAACTCATGTTCAGGGCCCCTTACCCTTACTCTGCAAAACTATTTCGACATTATCGACGACAGTGACAGTGCTCCGATATATTTGGCCGAACCGCACTCTTAAGAAATCGTCGTCTGTCTTAGTAGAATGTATGATGTCAAAGAATTATTACAATTAAGATGTAATTGTCAAAGGAATGTCGGAAACGTTGTGACGTTTGTCCGATATATCGTTTATCGTTTTCAAGAGTGCATCTTGATTATAATTTCACGGATTTATTGTTATTCACAGGCTAGACATTAGGGCAATAGTGGGGCCGCAACCAACAGCTAAGATGCCATGAGACAAGGCAAGGACAAGGTCAAGGCCTAAAAGGCCATGATCATCACATTTTTTTTTGTTCTGGGTGAGAATCTATCACACAACCTTAAGCGCAGAAGGCAGAGTTACTACCAACTGAGCTGTAAAGCGAAGATGATAGTTGTCCTAACAAGGGCTTGACGGCCGACCTCTTACTCTACCCACAAATGGCTCTGTCTGAAAACCAGCGCAGCACCACGTCATGGTTCTTGCATGTGGAAGAGGGCCTGTTATACCCACGCAGTAGGTAGTCTGTATTTATATGTAAGTATCTTTCTTCTTCTTGTTATGTGTACCTATTTTTACCTAATAAATGTGGTTCATTTCATGTGCCAACAGTGATACATACCTGTTTCTGTTTCTCGGCCTCTCGCTCGGCGCGCAGTTGGTTTATTTTGCGACGCCTCGTCTGAATTTCATCTCTCACCCGCTGAGACTGTGTACATAAAATGTAATACATAAACACACAGAACACACATACACAGAAAAATAAAAACCGGTCAAGTGCGTGTTGCATTAAAAAAAAATCAAGTACGTTTTATAAGTTGGTAGACTAATTACAGGGGCCCCCCCCCCCCTGTAATTAGTCCCTCCCTCCCCTGGGAGAGAAAGCGATAAATAAAACAACATCCCCACTTGTACATGTAGGGGATGTTAAAAATATACCTACCCTTAAAATTTTTAATCGGCGAAATCTAAGTAAATAATGACTCTAACCCATATCAGTGAACATACATATTTGAATACAAACAAAAAGTAACATAAAATGTAATAGAGATGCAAATGTCAAGATGAATGTGTGGAGTGACGAGAATGGACAACATATCTAATGAGAACATCAGAAACAAGTAGTGGTAACTTCATATTACACAACGTAATGTCTGTATGTGCCTCTCATTATACCCATCTGACACATTCAGACATCCTTTTCTATTGTAAAGAATTGAGGTGTCTTCATGTAGATGTGATTGATTTTTAGGGTTCCGTACCAAAAGGGGTTCTGTTGCTGCTATAACAACAAATACTAAAAACAGAATAAAATAAAAATTTAAGAGGGCCTCCCATACAACAAACGTGACTTTTTTGCCGTTTTTATAGATAATGGTACGGAACCCTTCGTGCGCGAGTCCGTCTCGCACTTGGCCGGTTTTTTGATCTAGACTTGCTAAGCTGAGAAAAATGAGAAATAATTTATTAACCTTCACGCTAGCTTTCCAAACCGTACGAGACCTCTCTTATCTGCGTCGCAGTGAACGTGCGGACGTAGCTACGAAAAATGAGTGATCGATATGAAAGAACATCTTTTCTCAGAGGAGAAACGATTTAAAAACCTTCATGCTAGCCGAAGCGGTACGAGACCTCTCTCACCTTCTTTATCTTAGCGTAGATGACGTGCTTTTTGCACATCTCAGCCATCCTTTTTAACCGCAACAGGCCCGTCTTGCGTACGGCTCGACGCGTCTCTCGTAACTTCGCAACCTGCCCTACGATATTTGCCCAGAGGCACCTGCGCGTCTCTGTCTCATCGAAGATCGAAGGATCGACCGTCGTCAGTAGGTTCCTGAGTAAGATACAGATTAATTACATTATCTTCCTGCCCTTATCCCACATAAGTGGGGTCGGCACAGCATTATATTCATCCATTTTCCTCTATCAGACGGTCAGTCATCTCATCACTCACTCCTTTTTTACCCCCATGTCATCTTTCATACATACCATACCATCCATTATTTCTTTGGCCTACCTCTACTTCTACATCCATCCACAGAATAATAATAATGATAATAAATATCGGTGAACATAATCACACGGCGCCATCTATCCTGGTGGCGATTTATCCTAGGTGGGGATCTAACCCACCACCTACAGCGCAGAAGGCAGAGCAACCAACTAAGCTGGCACGCAAAGATGTCAGTGCTATTAAAGTAGTTAAGCCATGGTGGAGACTTTTTTAGAGTTGGAGGAAAAACTGAGAGCTTTTTTCTACGGGATTATTGAAACTTGTACAGAACAACGTCTGCCAGGTCAGCTAGTATAACATAAATATAACATACTAATAGCATTTAGAAGTGTTGAGTAGTGTAAGTGTAAGTTAGTACTACATTTAAGGAACACAAGAACAAGGTATCATCCCCTTAGTTTAGTAATATCTACTCTAGCAGTTTAGGTCAAAGTGAAATCATTCATTAGCCTGCCATACGGCTAGATTGTAACGCTACTAGGTGGTGCATAGAGTGCAGTTATGTCCAGTGCTTCATACATCACCACATCTAGCATGCCATCTATGAGTCACAGATAAAAGTTCCGCTATGTTGTTCTAAAATAAACGACTTTATATAACATACAAAATAGAATTATAATAGACTCAAAATTCCATCTTACTCGGTCACGGCACTGCTGGTGCTAGGCCTGTTTCCAGAGCCGTCCTCTTCAGTTTTGAAAGGAGAAATTGTCATGCTTTGCATATGCTCCTCCCAGTCCTTGGTAAGAGCATCGGACTGTAAAGATACAATGCTCCTTACACGACAGGTTTGACGTGCACGGTCGTTAACACCAACCAAAAGGCCATGGTCTACAAAGCAATCGGGAAGATAATAAAACGTCCCTAAGGTCGGTATTATTCTTTAAACACCAGCAGTTGATAGGTTTGTTCTTAAGTACACTCTATTTTAATATGTTTCTACAATAATTCAAGTTATTGATGAAATTTAGAACCCGACTTTTCTTGCTTGCACGACTTGCAAAGGAAGACTGCTGTTTAGACTTTTCAATTCTTTAATTTACAATTTAGGCACTCGGGCCTACGAATAATCTGGAAAAAGCCGCCTAACCCCTCCACGGAAAACCCCTTTATAATTTCAAGAGCGTCTTTTTAGCTACGAGTATATTCCATTCTCGCTTTATTCTCAAAGAGTAGAAAGGAGATGGTTCTTTTTTTTTTAAATAATCAATTATTTTTAAATTGAGCTCATTTGATGCCTACCCCTAAAACGAGTATTTTTAAGTTTTAACGGTGAAGCTACAGGATATAAACTGATAAGAAATTATAGCCTCATCACGAATGCATTGTTGGGAAGGCGTCCTATCATTTGCGCATTAATTTGTACTGCACATGAATTGTATACTTTAAGACGGACAGCGAAATCTTAGTAATAGCCAATAATTGGCTTGATACCAACTACTACTGGGGCCACCAAAACATTAATAGGCTGTAACTAAATATTACCTACAATATGTTTACCTAGCAGGATATGTTTAGAGGCTATCTCGTTTTTGGGTTCCGTACCCAAAGGGTAAAATCGGAACCCTATTACTAAGACTTCGCTGTCCGTCTGTCTGTCACAGGGCTGTATCTCATGAACCGTGATAGTTAGACAGTTGAAATTTTCACAGATTATGTATTTCTGTTGCTGCTCTAACAACAAATACTAAAAACAGACTAAAATAAATATTTAAGGGGGCTCCCATACAACAAACATGATTTTTTTTTGCCGTTTTTTATAAATAATGGTACGGAACCCTTCGTGCGCGAGTCCGACTCGCACTTGGCCGGTTTTTAAGATTTCGTATTCAACAAGAAACTCTTACATTTTCGCCATGTCCGTCCGTCTGACTGCAGTTTACCTCAGAGACGCTTAACGCTAGAAAGCTGTTATTTAGCATGAATATAGTCTAAATATAATAATAAATAATAATATATATATATATATATATAATAATAAATATTAGTCACGCCCACAGTGGTAGAATAAAATCGTAATAATATTTTATTTGTACAAATACCATTGAAAATTACTAATTATAACGTTGTTAGCTAAGTAAACAACGAAACCCGTAAACATTGCGCGTGGACCGACATGCTCATGGCCGGTTTTTATTGAAAAAAAAAAATGCAAACATTTCTAATATATAAAAGCAGGTGAAACCTTCACATTTTTTTTTAAGTTCGATACGTTGTATACTTACTTCCTAATACCATAAAAAACACCGAAATATCACTCTGAGCCATGCATTATTATAATTTAAGCATTTTATTATCTGTCGTATTTTTTCTCAAAGATTAGAAAGATACAAAGAAAGCTGAAAGAAGACCAATTCATGCATTGCATAGATACCGGGAATATAGAATGGAGGCTTACTAATCTTTGACAGAACAATACAGCTACACTACGCTGTTTTGATTGGTAATCAATAGCAAAATTATTCTTTTCACTCATCATTTTGGTCTTATAGCAACGAGACGAACAATTGTAATTGACAATGTTTATATGATTCAGTTGTTGCTTTGGACATTAATTGTCAATTGTCATTGTTCGTCTCGGGGCAACTTTACTCACTACGATGGAAAATAAACTTACGTAGTTGTACTGCGAGTCCTCCTTTAGCGTGTAAATTAGAAAGTTTAACTAATTAAACTAAACATTATAGCTATCCAACGAAGTTACGTTGCTAGCCGGATAGCAACTGGGGAACAGTTAAATTGTAATGTGTTATTGACAATGCATAATTAAATGAATGAGTTTGTGTGTAATAATATGTCACTTAATATACAGTCGTGGTCAACTAATTAGGGACACTCTTTGGTTAAACCGAATTGTGAATTTATTTTTTATTTTCCAACGAGTCTAAACCATATTCCATATCTCTTACATGTAAGTATAATTAGTCATTTATGTGCCCGATTATACAAACAATAACAACTTCTTAAACATTAAACCTCTTTACAGTATAGCTGATAGATTATCGTAGTGCTATTTGTTCAAATAATGCTGGCTGGCCATTTAATTAGGGACACTGAGATATTGCGTTCTATTTTCAAAATTTGAATCTCAATACTTTTTTACTTCTTCTCTTATTGTTTCGTGGTAGTTTTGGCGGCAATCCCGATATTTATTTTAAGTTTTGAAAAATATTTTGAAGAAAAATGGGTAAAAATAAAAGTTGCGATCCAACACTACGAAAAATTATCATGAAGTTTGTTGTCGAGCATGGTTGGCCATACCGAAGGATAGCAGAACATTTAAATTGTTCAAAAACTATGGTATACAATGCAGTGCAACATGTCAGACGCAATAACACAGATTTAAATGTGCCCAGAACAAAAAGATCGAGAAAAACAACTCCGCAAGAAGATAGAATGATAACCAGGTTAGCTAAGAAAGATCCGTTTCTAGGCTCTATTTTAATTAAACACGAAGTGTTTGGGACAGACGAAAGAGCTGGTGTCTCAGCGAGGACCGTTCGACGACGTCTGGTAGAAGCAGGGTTGTTCGGAAGAGTGGCTCGCAAAGTACCGTTGTTGAAGAAAGAACATAGAAATGCTCGTTTGGCGTTTGCACGTAAATATGGACATTGGACCTACGCCCAATGGCAACATGTATTATTCTCTGACGAGACCAAGGTTAATTTGATTTCTTCAGATGGAAGGCAATACGTACGGCGTCCAGTAAAAGCGGAAATGAATCCAAGATTCACAAAAAAGCAGGTGAAACATGGCGGTGGAAACATTAAAATGTGGGGTTCATTTTCTGGACGTGGAGTGGGACCTGTGAGGAAAGTTCAGGGTAACTTAGACCAACATCAATACAAGGCAATATTGGAGGAAACGATGCTTCCCTATGCTGAGGAGCATCTCCCTATTATATGGACGTTTCAGCATGATAACGACCCGAAACATACCGCCCGTTCAGTCAAGTCGTTTCTTACCAGTCAGTCAGTATCGGTGCTAGATTGGCCAGCAAATAGCCCGGACCTTAACCCAATCGAGCACCTTTGGCACGAAATCAAGAAAAAAGTAGCCACTTATCGTACCACAACTTTAGATGAACTTAATGAAGCTTTTTGTGCGGCATGGGCAAACAATCCTGTCGAAACATGCCAGAAACTGATAATGTCTATGCCACATCGGTGTCAAGCGGTAATTACTAACAAAGGTTTTGCTACTGGGTACTGATTTTACACGTAATAAAATGGAGCTGTTAAAGATATTATAATACTGCAGATTATTAGTTTTGTTTAACTCTATTTTTCATTATAGTTTACTGTCCTTAATTAAATGTCCAGCTACAGAATTATACCTTAAAATTTAATACATGTTCAACGTTTGATATTAAATACTTTTTTCTATTTATTTATTCTTTTATTTACAGCCATTTAAAGCATAATAATCGGACCAAATTATGCAAATAATAGTTACTGAGAAATCAATAGGGTTTTATATTTGTATGTACATAACCGGTTATTGTTCTTCACTATCTTGCATGTCCCTAATTAGTTGACCACGACTGTATAAGATAATATATATCTTTCATGACATTTTGAGGCAAATATACATGCCACTTATTATAGTTGGCTTGTATGATTGATTGTGATGGTAGAATCTGTCTAAACTTAAAACGAACGTAGTTTTGATGTGTTTGAGCTCACATACAAAGTAGGTGTATAGACGCAACACATACGAACTGGATGTTGTGTTGGTCGTTTATCGAAACACGCACACAAGTAAAGTATTGTCATATTTCCTCTCTTACATTGAAACAAACACGTTTTGTTTAAGGGCTTTCGTTTTAAGATTAGACGGACTATACGCGGTTATATTAGTGAATGGACTGGACATCTGCGACACAAGTAGCATAGAAAACGAGATTGACGAAAAAAAAAAACAATTCTATTCATCACTCACCATATCAACGCAGATTGATAATGGTTCATTGATTGGCTTCGGTGGTGGCAGGAAGTCCTGTACCAGCGCAGGCCTCGCGCTATAGGACGATGTCTGAGTCAGGGCAGATGTAGATCCTTGTTTCGAAGGAGCTCTTCCCTCTGCAGACGCTGTCCTCGCTCGTTTTGCCGCAGTCCTAGTGCAGCGATCCGATATAGAAACAGTCTTTTCAGCAGTCTTGCGACTCGACGTGGTTTTAGGTTGTGTTGGTCGGAAGTCGGGGTCAACGGCGCAAAGCTGGCTCGAGTGTTTCATCAGCTTGGATTTCTATAAGGGTTTTAGAAATAATTAATTTTAATACCACATTATCGAAATATTTTGGATATCAAAATGGATGTCATTTTGTAATCATCAACTTGATATTGACATGCCCTGCACGCCTAGCATGAAGACCCGAGAAAAGTTTCTTCTACAGAAGTATAGATAAAAACATGTTTTTACTGTTTATGCATAGCAATCGCAAGAATTAACGTAAAAAGTTATTTCCAAACTTGCATCGACCATAAGTTCACGTCTACGGCGTCGAAATGTAATTCTTGTCTATTCTTTCGTAGACAAATCAATATCTCGAGTCAATAAGCTAAGCCTGCTGTATTCATTAGATCAGCATTCATTATGTTAGATTTTATTTACAGCAATTTGTCATGCATAACGTGCAACTAACCTTTCAACCGCGTGCAGAATGATGACGGACATGATGATGAATCAGCGCACGTCGTATGCACCATTTTAAAATTAAAAGACCGTCACAAAAAGAAAGCTTGTCCTGAAAGTTGTCCCAAGCTCTGTCGAGCAGCTGCGGTTTTATATGCTACCCGGGCAAGTCTTTACCGCCGTGTACCTCGTGGAACGACTGAATAAATATTAGTGTTGTAACGAAACTTCTGTTAGTGCCGAACTCCCGCAAGAAATCGTACCTCCAATCCAATTTTCGGAATTGTAACGGAACCTTCAACTTTTAATAAGTTTTTTTTATTAAAAATATATTTTTAAAATCAAGCTTTTATAAATTCTAGGGCTCTACTCTCCAAGACAAATCCAACGAGCCCAAACACGACGTGGTTATGTTGTTTAGTTGAGGAGTTCTTATGGCCACATCCAAGCTCCCTCATCAGACCAGCTCGCTAGTACCATAATATTACATTGTCATGAGAGATTGATGGTATGCAAACTTTTACTTCCATCCGACTATTTACTGAGGAGTTCCGATGAACAGCTCCTGGCTGCATCATCAGACCGACTCGCTAGTACCATAATTTTACATTGTCATTGGAGATTGATAGGTATGCAAAGTTTTAACTCAATCCGACTATTTACTGAGGAGTTCCGTTGAAAAGCACCTGTCTGCATCATCAGATCGCTGTCACCATTTATAGCATTGTCACCGAAGTTACAAATACTTATGCAAAATTTCAGTTCAATCGGTTGAAGATAACTGCTTCAAAATTAAGTTGCAACATATAGCCCGAACAAACATTCATATAATATACGTACCTATTATATATACATTGCAGGTTAAATAAAAGCTTTAAAAAGAAGGGCGTTATCTTAGGAATAGTGACTCATTTAGGAAACAAAGCATTAGAACCAAAGATAATTTTATGAACTATAAATTTTGGTCTGGGTTATGTTTTTAATAAAACTTACCGCTTTTGAGAAAAATTAAAACCGAAAACTTTGATGTTTGATCATATGAAATGAAATGAAACTAGTATTTTTGTGGAGACAACTTTGGAAAATAAATCTATTGAGAAAAGTTTCAACAATCGTGTTTCTGTCTATAATTTATCTTGATTATATCCTTTAGTTATCTTCGTCATCAAAAACAACATATATTTATATATTTAAAAAAAATATATTACTTGTCTTAATTAAATGTTTAATGAACATAAAACTGAACTCTCCGTGTTTTTAACTCTGTATTATGCTCATTAACATGTGCTCAAATCGGTGTCTAAAACATAGTGATGAAACGGAATTTACATTTAAAGGCTTTGTGAGGAAACAGTAGTAGGCATGTGCCAAATGTAATGTTTGGACCTCTGACTAACCCCTTTAGACAAATTCAAAGATCTATGCGCCTAGAGATCTGAGAGGATGTCTACCGTACTTGGGGATTACAGTCGTGATTCTATTTCATTTTACCCGGGTACAACACAAGCGCAGCCGCTGCCTGATGCTGGTATAACTTGAATACAAAAGTATACAAACGCTTACCGCATTCTCCTTGTTGGTTTTTCTCTGCTACCTTAGGAAAATGAGGCGCTCATTGAGCATAACCTTTATTCTCCTATCCGTGCTTTGCGGTGTGTCTTCCTCGCTGCTCGAATCCGATAAGGTGCCACGCGCTTTCCGAGAATACTGCATCCCCGGGTTGGTAGGTGTGAAGTTGTAGTAGCTTCGCCGGAGCTTCGCCTTTCTGCGATCTGAAATTTCACATTCATCGGTAAGTAGGTATACCTGTGTTGACAGTACCATGCTATAAATATTAAATATTAAACTTTAAAATATTTTTTCTTTTCCAGTGGATTATCCATATCGAGTTCAAAATGTGGAAATATTATTCTATAAATACATATGCAAAGGATGCACACGGAGGCACAGAGAGTAAAAGCTCACCTTAAAATGATTAGACTTTAGGTTGCATTCATGTGAGCATGAGTAAAAGCACATATTGAAATAATAATATGTATTTATTCAAATAAATTTATTACTACACAGACCTACATATTTATTGTAATAAAATATACCTACACTACATACTTATTGAATACTCTCATTGACCTGCAAAATAATTCACCTGATCGTACTGCCCTAATCGCACTATGCCTACAACTTAACTAAAAATCTCACGCAAACGCACACTTTGCTTACGCAAAATAGAAACAATAGCACACACACTTTCACCATTATGCGCCTGCTTGATTGTCTTTTGATCGACACTAACTACTCATCGCACACACAAATTATTGTGCTACCAATCAACTATGTATAATTGTATATCTTACCCTCAAATTGTACCCAATAGTATCTAATCTACCTTTATAATTATAATTATTTTATTGATGAACCTTTTGTGTTTAATGTGTTTATTATAATATGTCATCTTACTGATACCTTGTAAGACTTACCACCCACAAGACAGGGTATCTAGGATAGTAAACCACTAATTTTCTTTATAATTATTTTGTTCAAATGTCCAAAAGATGATTAGACCTCATGTTGCAATAATGTAAACAACAAACCAAACATTAATAATGTTGACTAAGTAGAGGGTAGTTATTTTCGACAATTTCATGAAATATGGTGATTCAATGAACATCTTGAAAAATCTTACCTTCTATAGTTGTCATTATTCCATTTATAAAGAGCTTACCTTGCAGCATCTTCAGTTTATTCTTCAATTTCTTCCGTGCGTTGGCCGAAGAAACTGCTGATGTTGATGGCATTGGTGTTGTTTCAGTTTCTTCGGAATCAACGGTAATTTCGCTTTCACTTGTAGATTGAAAGCACCGCTGTACTTCGCTCAGCATAGGATCTCGAATGGCAGCATTTTCCAACTCCATTTGATATGAAGATGTGGATGGTTGCGGTTGATGAGTTATTTTTCTGGCCTGGCCCGATGAGCCGGCCTTATTCTCTGCCATTATGACAGATCCTAGTTACAAAAATAACATTGTTAATGGCCTACGCACATTGGCAGATGGGACAGTAGAGAATTTTAAATTGGGAATAATAAGGCGAGCAACAATTATTATTTTTGACCACTGACACCAACCTCTGATTTTATAACTAAGCCATGGGTAAATGTGAAGAAAAATATTTTTTTTAAATGCCACCTAAATATTCCAAAGAAAGTGTCAAATTATGAACAACAATTATTTTTACTTCATTATCATTTTCTTTTCCTTTTCCCACTTCATGTGAGTTGGCACAATATTTGTTAAAAACATGTTCCGATAGGAATTGGCTTATGTTTCAACCGGCCGCCTGCCCTACAACAATTATTTTTCCTTTACTTACTGATTTACACATCACCACCTAATGAACTTAGCCACAGATTTAACAGCTAACCAACATTTAACGTTTTTCATCTTCAACATAATTGTGTTTCTCAACTTTGAGCGACTAAAAAAATCTTTGCTCAAATCAAAATCAGTTAAAGGTGATCATAGGTTAAAGTTGTGATCAAGAACGCGTCAGGCGAGCTTGCCGCGGCTTCGGCTGACGCCAAAGTGTTTTTTTATTTTCTGGTGGATACTTTATTTTTATAAAATTAAATGTATTTTAGAAGTTTACTTGCTTCAATTTATGTTAAAAATATAGATGCTAAAAATGCTAAGTTTTATTTACAGTAGCTTGCACTAAAGATTTGTAGTGGATAGGATAGTATTATTTAGATGCACATTGATTGCAGCTGAATTAGTAATTCAGTGGACAACATATTTTTTTGAGGAGAATAATGCTACTAAATAGATGGCAGTTTAATTACTAACCATTTATAAATTTATCAATTTATTTTAATGGATAACCATTTGAAACAAGCTATTTATATTTTATTTACTTACTTTCTTACATAAATATTTATTTATTATTATTATTTAATAATATTACCATAATTAGCAGGACTAATGACAGAATAAATAAATTTTTCCTTTCTTTTCTTTGTTCAAAGTAGGATTGGCAATAATTGGCATGTAACTTGGAAGTTTTATAGCAGAATTACTGTTATTAATCATCATTAATCCTGCTAAATAAGGTAATAATTAATTTAAGTATAAAACGGATCATTATCGGAACATGAAACAATGTTATTGCAATAACAAAAGTTAAAGTACCTAAAAATTACCCTACAGCCCTACACTACAATGTCTCGAGCTGTGAAGCGTACCTACGCTTATGAAAATAGACGCCAAAAATCGAACTTACCCACGGATTTTTTAAATACCGGAAATTAATCATCAACAGCTTCAGGATCGCATTCACAAAATGGCGCAAGTGAAAAACTAATCGATAGAATGCTATCCGCCAATGTCTCGTCTCGACCGGTCTATGATGAATAGCTATATATTTTTATAAAAAAACATACACTCTCCATAGTAAAACATCACTTATAGTTGGCTATTTTCACGTTCACGTTCGTTCAAGGACTCCGTGTTCCGTGTATAATATCTATGGTATATTAGTCTATGGTTTCTAATCCTGCCTTAGCTGCCAGTCTGCAAAATTAGTTCATGGCAACCGCAGCTTCCACCTGGCAGTAAAGATATGTTAAGATAAGTTCGACTGCCTTCTGGATGTTAAAATCCCAATAGGTTAAAATCCCCAAAAATAATTTAAATCGTAGCCATAAATGAAATTGCCCTAATCTTCTGGAAAGAGAAATTATTGATTTTAAAATTTTATACGTGAGACATCGCCCCGCACACGTAAATGGACAAAATCTGAGGATAAATGCGGAAAAATTGCCATGCATAACCCCTTGCATTCAATTATATTGTCAAAAAATATTTAAGATCATCGGTTTCCTTTTAATTCTTTAATATAGCGGTTTATAATGTTGTTTAGATCATTTATTTAGAATGAAAGATATTTTGCAGTATGAATGAATGATGTACTTTGGTATGATAAATAGCTGTGGCCAAACCATACATTTGTACGAATGCAGAGCACATGCGCAACTCCGAATCAGGCAAGCTATAAAATACACAGACTCAAAAAAAGCTTGTTCAACTCAAAGTCTGGTTCTTTTTTTTAAATCTATTAAACATAATAAAAAAGGGCTTTGTCGCTTTGCGCCACACCACCCAATCGGTACAACTACTAGGTACTAGGTTAACAAAAAAAGAAAGAAAGAAAAGAAGACAAATAAATTATATAAAAAAAAGTTTGGTTCTTAGTCTAAGCTCTATGTAGTTATAACAAATTCTAGTCTGTGGAAATCGGGAAAAATCCATCTAGGGTGTGTTCAGGAACTACATACTTGACGTGCAAGTCGTGCCGCCTTTTTTTTTAAATCTTTATTTATTTAATGGGGCTTTGGTCGACAACGACTATGTCACCCCAGTAAAAAAAGCTAAACACCACAACTCTATTAGTAACTACGTAGGTAATTGTACATTAATTAAAAAACCTATCTAATTACATAAAAAAAATATTATTTTTCAAACTATCGTGATTAGTAGACATAACTATAGATTTTGATTTTGATTTTCCATGGTCTGCCCGCGACCATGGTTATTGTAACATAGCCGAAACGTCAGGAAAGTAAATTAAAGGTAATTACGTGATAAAGACCCGTGTCAAAATCTATAGTTATAAAAAAATATATTTTTAAAATCCAAACCTATCTATCCCGTTCCAGCGATGAGATATTATAATCTATAAAGTATTTTGGCCTCGACAGATAGCGGCGAGGCCAAAATACTATTACATGTGCCTATATTATTTCCAACCAACTGAGAATTTTGTCGTAGAGCCGCATTCCGTACACATTCCGTCAGGACGTGATGTACGTCTTCCAAAATACTGCAATCTAAACAATTTGGAGTGTTCACAGTAAGTCGAAAATAGGGTGGAAGTGGAACGTCACAAGCTTAGCCTTTTTTTTCGAAATGGAACTACTGTGTTCCTCCTCATCTCAAGGGTAGCATGGTATTTTTGGAATAAAAGGTTTGTTGAAAAACAAATAACCCAGTGATGTATCTGATTCATCTTCAAGAAACCGCGAAAGCTACTGACATGAGCTTTCGCGGTTTCATTAAAATATGAATCATACATAGCAACCGAATTAGTTATGTATCTACCTAGGTACCTAGTTAGTTAGTTAATCCATAATAAAAAACATAAAAAAAATATTGGTAGATATTTCACACAGAGCCATCTAGCCCCAAATTAAGCAAAGCTTGTTCTATGAAAACCCAGTGGCGGATTTACACATTATTTGCCGCCAGTGTGCTAGGCATTTGGCAAAATCAAGTGAGTGGCCAAATTTAGCTAGAGATCGAGATGTGTGGAAGGAAGGGAGGGAGGCATCTGTCCTGCACTGGGACTATATAGGCTAAAATAAATGAGATGTTTGAAAAAAATTACCCAAATTTGCCGCTCCTAAAATCTGCCGCCCTAGGCTCTAGCCTACTCATACTCAGCCTGATGGTAAATCCTTCACTGTGGGAACCAGATAACTGATAGAATACCTACTTAAACAGTACTTTTTTTTTGTATATACAAGGTAAGTAATTAGGTTCCTACTTATAATAAATTAAAACAACCAGACACAGAACAAACCTCCAATGTTCATCACACAATTTTTTGACCCGGGTATGAATCGAACCTACAACCTACAGCGCACTGCGCAGATGGCAGAGTTACTGCCTACCTAAGTGCGGGTCAAATTTTGTTCCCTCTAATCAATTAATCCCTCTAATCAATAAGACATCGTGAAAGTAGCAGGCAAAACATGGAGCAGAGCCGCTAGAGATCGGGAAAAATGGAAAGAGCTGGAGGAGGCTTTTACCGCTGAAAGCGGTCCTTACACATAATTTTATATACCTATACCTATGCATAGATACATATTTAAGTTAATTTTATATTGTGCAAGGAAATAAAAGCTTTTATTATTATTTATTATTAATCAATTAATAATTAAACATAGGATAGGTACCTACCTACCTACGTTTACACCTAGGTATCTAGGTACCATAGTAATTTCGGTGATACAACAATTTTTAATATTGTGACATAATATTCGTTACTAATGTACAAAAAATCTTTCCTCATATAATATTAGTACCTACGTATAGATTTACTACACTCGTAATAACTTTTGAATGGTATAAAAATTGGGAATGGTATAATTACTAAAGTTATTTACTGCTGATATGGCCTTGAAAATGAGAAATTGGATAAGGATTAAATACTTAGGAACGAATAATGTGGTCTAGTTTGTACCGGGGCGGCGTTACTATTGCATATTTTAACATGAAAAAGTAGTTGTGACATAACTGTAATAGTTCATAACATAACTGTAGTAGCTACTCAATAATTGTTTGCTTTAAGATTTTTATTTCTGATTACCTTCAATAGTTATAATTTTTAAATTTATATTACAGTACCTACCTATAAACTTACATTTTGCAATAATAGCAATTCTTACTAAGTACCTATTTAACTAATGTTTAAATATATCGTATCGTAGTTTGGTCTCCTCGATACAGGCTAGACCTAGTGAGGAAACCACTAAATGTTACCACTGTAGACATATAGTTGTCTGCAAAGTACGACATCGTGTTTGATTTGTATTCATTTTATAACTTTGTGTAAACTTGCACTAATAAATATATTTTTCATTTTCATTTTTCAGTTATACAGGTATATATGGTATCTAAAAAAATATTACCTACGATACCGAAATGTTTCTACCGGAATTCATAGCAGTTTATCGGTATCGATATCTCTACCTAAATATTAAGGTTTTTCACTGCGCTCGCCCGTTCGCTTCTTTTGGCAAGCGTTGTTTTAAAACAACGCTTGGAGAAAATTTAAATATCCATACCTATCAATAAGAACACAGGTAGGTATATAAGTGGAAAGTATCTACTTAGGACCTAAAGGCTAAAAGTATTGATTAAGTACCTACTTAGTTACCTGGGTACCTACCAAACTAACTTTATTAATAGGTATTTGTGAGATAAACTTTTCCTGGGTTTGGTGGGTTGCATATTAAAATTAACGTTTTATTTTTCAATTTTTAATTTTTTGGTTTTTATGTACCTACTGCTTAGGTACGTAGATACCTACACTGCAGGAAAATTGTAGCTATCAGGTACTTACCTTAGTTACCTGCAATTAGGTGCCTAGATACCTGGTTAGGTAGGTACCTACCTGCCTAGGCTGCCTACCAACCCAATTATTGAAGTCGCGCTCGCCTTATTATAAGCAAAAAATTGGTAGGGTAGGCCTAACTCTGCCTACCTATAAAAAAGTTTGGTAGTGATGTAGCTAGCATAGGAATATACCTACCTACCTGCCTACCTCGGATGTAGGAAAATCTGATTTGTAACGCATCTGGGCGGTCGTTGCGTGGTTGTTTAGGTAGGTAGGTAGGTATCTAGTTAGCACGTAGCATATAAGTTGAGCACAACAAATCGTGCAAAAAATACTCGCTCGCTTAACTACCCTAACTACCTAGGTTATACCAGGTAAAAAAAATACACATATATAACTAGGTTTTAGAGGTATAAAATTAAGTCTGCTTGAATTAAGCAAGATAGAAATTACTTGTTATTAGATAATTAAATTTCGACATGCTTAGTGTAGTTTAGGTACGGCCTAAATTTTGATTAGTCAGGTAACTCAGACTACCTATCTAGATTTAGATCAGACGCTATAATGACTATTTCGTCTGTGGATAGGGATCATAAATCTCGTTCAGCGTTCAGATCCGTTCTTACCAATCTTTGTAGTCTGTAGCAAAACCTAACAATTTCGGAAAAGCTGCTGGGCGGTTAGGGCGACTACAACGACGAGCATTGCAGTGCTGAATTATTGAAGAGTGAAGAAAAGTGAATCAAGGTTAGTAGATATTTAGTAATAAGGATAAGTAATTGTATTTTTTCAATGCTCAATTTCCATAATTGTCGTTTTGCAATGGGAGTTCGCCTATTGCAGCTTTCGTCGCAGTGCCGATGCCGCAGTAGGTACCCCGCCCGCCCCACCCGTCGATCTATAGAGACGCCATTAGAACAAAGACCAACTTTTTAGGGTGCCTATTTGCCTGCATAAATTACTTTAACTGCTAATTTGAATAGGTATATCGTGATGGATGGAGTAGTCTTGAAACGTAGGCTTCTTTTATCTACTGTAGGTGACTTAGGTAAAATGGCTTCAGAGCGATCGATCGATCGGCCTTTTGAGAAAATATTTTGAATGTGGGCTGGGCACAAATAAAATGCCAAAAAATGTTCCAATGCAAAGAGATAATATACTTAGGTAGGTACAAGTAACTGCAGCGCCATGGATGAATCCTAGGTATTGATTTTTTGCTATAACTAGGTCAGTGAACTCTTCGCCGCACCCTCCGGAAGGGTGGTCCTTCTATTATGTGAAACATATTAAATAATCTTAAACTAAGTTCGTGCTCTAAACTCGAAGTCTACCTACCATACCTAAAGATTTTAAGCGTTTTACTTTGAAATAGTTACGTACCTACATAATGAAATACTTAGGTAGGTAGGTACATAGGTACGAGAATCCACGTTTGTGCTGAGCCGCCATTTTGTTTGGCGATCCGCCTCTGTTATAATTTAGCCTAAATGTATCTAGTCTAGTATAGTCTAAATGCTAGACCAGCTAATCAAAAATACTAATAAGGAGTGAATAGTAATAAAGAGGTAGGTACCTACCCACTTAATAATTGATAATCTACCGTAGGTAGTCTTTAGGTACCTAAGTAATTACAACAAAGAAATTAAATTATTGAAGAAGGGTAGGTGCACGTAGGTAGGTACTCTTATGACTAGTTAGGACTTATGACCAACCTATGCAGGAAATGTATAGTTAGGATGAGTTTCCACCGAAGCGGAGCTGTGCGAAGCTGTGTGTGACTATTGACAGCGCCAGCCAGCGCTCAAAATATTCGTGTTTGATAAAGTCGAACGCTATGTTTGGTACAGCTTCGCTCAGGTCCGCTCAGCTCCGCTCAGGCGGAAACTATTATATTCTACAGTTGACTTTATTATTAAATTAGTAAATCGTAATAAATATTTAAATATATAATAATATTTTTAAATATATAGATATATAAATATATTAATACTAATTATATTTTTTACTGTTATAATAATTTTAATTTTAGATTTTATTTTGCTATGTCCTAACAGGACCCATGTACTAATACCAATACTACTTTACTTACCCTATCATAAGACCTATACCTACTATGTATTGTACATGATGCAAATAAATAAATAAATAAATAAATACTCGTTAGGTATATAAGTACCTAATTATTTTAATTCTAGGTAGGCACAAGCTGTTACCTGCGATTTTGTTCGCTTGGAATTAAATTCTGTTAAATATCATTTTCCTTGTTAGATTTTATTTTATGTATTCGTGAAAACGTTACAAACAGACAGAGAGACTGAGTTACTTTCGAATATAAGATACGTGAGTAGGTAACTAGGTACATAAGTAGGTAGGTTGAATTTAAATATGAACTATTTGAGCTTTTTGGTATTCAGTGGGCTAAACACATCGACTACATTGTAGTCGATGGCTAAACACGAGTAGATACCTAGGTATTCCGTATTCTAAGATAGCTTATTAGGTGCAAGCTCGTTAGGTAGACAGCATCCAATCTCTCTTCCAATTTGTGGTCTTGACAGTAGGTATCATTGTTCACAGATCGCGCGCGTGCTGCCTAGACCTTGCGCCATTAGCCATGGCTTCTAAAAATGCCGTGAATAACAAAACCGTGCCGACTAAGATAGAACAAGGCACTCAAACTAATAAAGAGCGAAATAAAAAATATAACAAAGAGAAAGACGCAATTGTGATTGCTCTAACGCTTAAAAATAAGTACCAGTCTCCAAGACTGTATACACCCGTTCTCTCCCCTAAAATGATTAGAATGATCCAAATATTTGGCTGGGACTTTCAGAAGACATATAATATCTGTAAATGGGAGATAGCGGAGATAAGGAAACTGGTTGAATTTGCAACCGATCCGGAAATGTCGGATTGGGACGAAGTCGCAACGGCTTTAAATACCGGGCGTACCGGATACCAATGCTATGCTTTTCTAAGAACCCAAGTTGTGAGTACTGAGAGCACTGGTGAAGCGTGGACTAAAAAGGAGAACGATATACTGGCAGCTATCGTCAAAATTTTTACGGAGAACGACCATGTAGAGTGGGATCGAGTAGCAGCCGCTATGCTCCGCCCTAAGATGCAGTGCTACGTGAAATTCTTACAGATTCTTGAGGATACTAGAAGGGGAACATTCCTTGTTGAAGAAGATGCTGTTATACTCAGCTTTGTCAAGCATTTTGGGAAGTATTTTACGGAGTTGTCCGGCGTTCTTTTTGGTCGTTGCCGTTTGGAACTATTAAATCGCTACATACAACTGCGTAAGCTCCAGTATGAAGGATCCTGGACTGTTTTGGAGGACACGGGACTCCTTTATGTCCTTAGTGATTGGCCTCGCCAACACAACCAAACTTTCCAAGACGTTGCGCACTCAGCGGCTTCAGCAAACATGGGTTCCATGCGGAGAAGATCTGTCGAAAGTGTCATTGCCAGGTAAGAATCATCACAACACAGGTAAAACTTGTAAAACTTTACAAATTTTAGTAAGTATATCTATAGGTATATTCATCATTATCATCGATGCGATTATGACTATATATATAATTACCTTTCTTTTATATCATAACGATAAATAAATAAATAAAATAAATATTGGTGGACTTTCCACACAGCGCCATCTAGCCCCAAACTAAGCAAAGCTTGTACTATGGGAACCAGATAACTGATAGAATACTAATGTACTTTTTTTTTTGTAAATACTTGCTTATTATACTTATTAACACCCAGACACAGAACAAACATCTATGTTCATCACACAAATATTTGCCCTGTTTTGCGTAGATGTTAGCATTATTTCTTCGGCTTCGGCTGTAAGAACATATTCATCATTATCATCTCCTTGCCTTCTTGTAAACCTATCTACCTACCTATTGTTATGTTTTTTATTTAACATCGCTTGCTTTTTTTATTTTCAGACTTTCTGAATTGCAAATTTGGAAGGAAAGTAACACGCCTGAGGATCTTGCGACCGGTCTGTCCCGCGAAGTTTGGGATACGATCAAACCCGGAGATGATCTGATCGCTGACCTTTCCAAGTCTCTCATCAGCCTCAAAGCTCGAATGACTGTTGAACTTAAGTCATTCCAACAAGCCAGCACAAGCAATAAACTGTATGATATTGCTTGTCAAAATTAAGCTCCGATGACATCATCCAAACAGACAAATACCTAAGTAGATTTGTCGGGATATTCGCGGGGTTTAGGTAAGATACAACGGTAGGCGTGTGGAAAGAACTAGGGACGCGACCGACGCTGTAATCCTGGCCGCCAACCTGATTGCTGGGCACCTTTACTGCAAAAAATTAGCTGGCAACCCCGTGATAAACCATCTTTTATGTTACGATGAAGGTGGTCGAGATTTTCTATATATAACTATATAATAATGATTACACATTTAGGTGTTTTAACATAATCTTCGATGTCTTTACTGTCCTTTTACAATAAGAATTAATTTAGAATAGGTCTGTAGGTACCTACCTACTAGAAATGTTAAGACTTCTTCTCTTATTTCCGATTTTATAAATGTGATTGTACTACGAAATTGCCAAAGAATATAACCTTTTCAAACTAACATATGAAACAACTATGTGAACCCTAAATTGGTGGATAGGCAAGTTGTTTTCCAGATGCCAAAAACTAAAAAAAAATATTTATTGCAAATGGGAGCAATACTAAAAAAAAATACTTTGGCTCCTTCTTTTAAAAGATGATGAATTGTAATTTTGAAGCAAAACGATAAATTCGTTTTGTTTAATTTTTGTGTTTCTCTTTTTTAGATATTTTTATGAATTTGTACCTTTTTGGTAGATATATACTTAGATAGGTAGGAACTAATTAAACCACCTTTGTTTAGTCTACTTTTGAATATATTTTACTTTAGTTTTAGTTATCAATGTCTGCGATGTATTTTTAGAGTTTAAATTACTCGTTACCTACCTACTAAGTTATTAAATTTTGTATGCAGACTTTATTAGGCAGAGTTATTTCTTTTTTCATTAATGACTTGGTACTTCAAAGTTTACATTATAGACTGTCAAATATATTAATCAACGTAGACTACTTTTTGTGAATGTTAGTTAGGCCAGTAGAGGCACTCTCTAAGTTTAGGTGCCTAGTTGCCAAATTGATAAGATACGTATTTAAGCCCAACGGCACTAGGTAGTTTAAGTTTATGATAATTCCTCTTGGACGTATCTATGTCGAGGTTTAACTGTATGTCTGTTTTAAAGTGTGCATGTAGTCGGGCATTACTGTAGCAATTGATGTTGTATTTTATTAACCGACTACCAAATTATGATACGTATTTAAGCTCACTGCACTAGGTAGTTGAAGTTTATGATAACCCCTCTTGGACGCATCTATGTCGAGGTTTATCTGTATGTCTGTTTTAAAGTATAAGGCATGTAGTCGGGCACAACTGTAGCAATGAATGTTGTTTTATAATAATCAACTGGCCCTAAGTGTATGGTCATCTAAATGTCTTCTCGTACTGAGTTCAATCGGACATGTTTATTTCTGTAGGTAAACGAGAGGGTACCTATTAAACTCTCTGGTAGTGAAATTGGTGGTTTTATTTTCCCTAACTTCCTTCCTTTATTAATAAGTACTTAGGACACTAACATAATGATGATGCGCTTATATGTATAGGTACCTACCTAAGTAAGGTAGAAAGTACAATATAGAAACAAATCGGTAGGCTTTCCTATGTAGGGAGGAGGTAGGTTTAACAATAGCTGTCCCGACACACGTCCCGTCAAATTTCACAAATCCCATAGAAAAGAGCTATAAATTTTTCCTGATTTTTTCAATAATTTGAAGGTTTTTATTTGTTTTTTTTTAGGTTTAAAGAATTTTATTTCTCATAAAAACACAGAGTTCACTTAAAATGAGATACAAAAATAACACATAAATATTGCGTTTTAAATGATTACACCTAAGGGCCTAGTACAGTTGGTATATTTTTAAATAGATCGATAAGTTAAACGCATACAATTAACACTAATACAACAATAAAATATACAAAACAAAATTTTTAATCTTATGAACCTTCTCCTGATAATAACAAACACAACATAAAATTAGCAAAATTAGTCCAGCTGGTTCACACGTGATGCCATGACCAAGGGAAATAGGGATTTATTTTTGCAATGTTTTACGGGTGGAATCTTGAAACTCAATTTAGAAGCAATTATCACCAATCGATTGAGCTGAAGCTGAAAAGCTTTTGCATACTTACATTACTTCGATGTCAATGCTTTAATATGGTGAGAGCGAGCTGATCTAATAATGAAGTCAGGGGCTGTTCAACGGAACTTCTCAGTATATTGTCGGATTGAGTTAAAATTTCGCATAATTATCAATCTCTAATAACAATGTTATATTATGGTCTAGCGAGCTGGTCTGATGATGGAGCTTGGATGTAGCCATAGAAAGTCCTCAACTACTCAACATAATCCGGCCATGTATGGGCTCGTTGGATTTGTCTTAACGAGAATTAGATTATAAATACTTGTTTTTAAAATAAAAAAACTTATTATTGATATCAGCGTCCCAAAAGACATTGTCTTGTCCTAATTTCAATAATTTAATTTAATTTTTATCAATTTTTTGGGTACTTTTTTACACTATACCTAAACTTTAACCTGGTAATTACTAATTAGAAAATATTAGAAGCTAGGTACTAGGAAGCTACGCTAAGTATGTTCCTCGCGACCAATCCTAGAAGAATCAGGCAACAAACATAGTTTTGGTGTGTATTATTACGGAGTGCGACTAAGTAAATTAATTTTGTGAGGAAGCGCTGCAGTGGCGCCTCTATGTTGTATTTATTGTCACAATAGTAGTGCTGCAACTGCGCCTCTAGATATTGTATGAAACATAGTAGCGGCGCGACTAGCGCGCCACTGTGGCGCCACTGCAGCGCTTCCTCACGCGTCTAACTTGAAAGCGCCCTAAAAAACTTTGGTTGCAATTCAACCGATGTTTCATGATTGGTGCCATCTATCGAGGCACGCTTTAACTGCAGCTTTGGAAAAATGCACCCTCCCATTTAAAGCCAAAGTTTATCTTTAAAGCTTTCAGACAGAACCGGTAGATGGCAGATACAGTAAGGTTTTAAAAATTCGAGTTAATACCTACCTAGTCATCAACACGAGTTCTATACAAATCCTAACTAATAACATAATGCATGTAAAATTTCAACAAAAACACTAATAACTCCGAAATAAAATGAAAATCCGGCCAAGTGCGAATCCAAATGTATAGAAGCCAAACTTAAATAATTATTTTATTCTGCTTTTAGTACTTGTTGTTATAGTGGCAACAGAAATACATCATCTGTAAAATTTTCAACTGTCTAGCTATCACGGTTCATGTGATACAGCCCCGTGACAGACAGACGTGCAGACGAACAGCGAAGTTTTAGTAATAGGGTCCTGTTACCCTTTGGGTACGGAACCCTAAAAATTAAATAGTATCGCGACTACGGTACGGTAGACATCAGATCTCTAGGCGCTTAGATCTTTGTAGATGTCTAATAGGGGTAGACAGAGGGACGTCCAAACTACATTTGGCATAGTAGTAGTAAGTCAGTGTATAATTATTTTGATCTCGGTTTCGATCCATGCATTGCGACAGAAGCTATGACGCGTTGTGTCAGGTGCTACAACTCGTAGCGTACGTAGCGAGATGCCTACGATTAGGGATGTATACTATAGCTTTTTGACCTGCTTGTCTTTATAAATTATGTCGTGCTACCAGGTGCTACGACTCGTAGCGTTCGTAGCAATGCCTACGATTCATGAATGCTGTTATATGACTAGTTATGTACAGCTTTTGGACCTACCTACATTTAGCTGTAAGTCTTTTTATGAAGAGTTGGCCCAGTTGGCCGAGTGGGAGGTACCTCGACTTTCAATCTGAAGGTCGTGGGTTCGAATCCCGGAGTGCACTCCGGGATTCGAACCGGATCAATTCGGATTTTTCTGTTCGAAAATTTTTTATGCGCATCAAAAACACGTGCTCAAAACGGTGAAGGAAAACATCGTGAGGAAACCAGTTAGTATTCTTATAAGCGGCGCTGGGCCCGCAACCTGTCACGTATGGAATGCTAACTACTGCAAAATGTGGGCATGTGCCAAATATAATGTTTGGACATGCCTCTGACTACCCCCACTAGACATTTTCAAAGGATCTAAGTGTCTGGAGATCTGAGAGTATGTCTACCGTACTTGGGGATTACAGTCGTGATCCTATTATTATTCTTTTTATGAATATGGGTACTCATTTTATCTAACTTACCTAGTGCTTAGTACGAGTAAAGTCTGCACTATACGAATAAGTCATACTCATGATTCTCTTATATGATTGTGATCGTATTGGAAGGTACCTCGACTTTCATTTAGAAAGTCGTGGGTTCGAATCCCGGCGTGCATCAATGGATTTTTCTGTTCAAAAAATATTATATGCACATTAAATAACGTGCTCAAAGCTGAAGGAAAATAGGAAAACATCGTGAGTAAACCAGTTAGTATTCTTATAAGCGGCGATAGGCTTGCAATCTGTCACGTATGGAATGCTAACTACTGAAAAAAAGTGGGCATGTGCCAAATATAATTATTGGACGTGCCTCTGTCTACCCCCTCTAGACATCTTCAAAGTATTTGGGATTACAGTTATGATCCTATTTTTTTTTTGATTTTCTGATACGCCAAAGTCTCAATCCTGCGTCGGGGCAAATGTTTGCATAATCTGCAAATAATTCGTGTCTTCTTCTAACTTAAGAGCTGTGCTCTTGTCGGTGTAATTGATGCAGCTCTCTCCATCTATTTCTCTCCAGCGCCGTCTCTTTAACTTCCTTATACGACACGACAGCTATTTTCTCCTTTATCTGGCTCATGTAGCTTATTCGTGGCCTTCCTCTTCCTCTCTTCCCTTCAATCTTCCCTTCCATTATAGTCTTTATAAAACTGTCGTGCCGTATAAGGTGGCCAACCATCTTCCCTCTTCTGTTCTCAATCGTTGTTAATAGGATCCTTTTTTCCTGTATTCTACGTAAAACCTCTATATTTGTAATTTTTTCTGTCCAGCTTATCCTTTCCATCCTTCTCCAGCACCACATTTCGAAAGCTTCTAGGATCTCCCTATCTCTCTGGGTCATTGTCCAGGTCTCACGCCCATACAGCGCTATACTCCAAATATATGTTTTAATAAATTTCTTTTTGACATTTTTTGATATTCTGGACGTAAGTAAATGTTTTTTATTGTGAAACGCCTTTTTTGCAATCGCTATTCTGCATTTTATATCCGGTGTGCATCTAGAGTCTGATGTTATAATGCTGCCTAAATATTTAAATGTGCTTACTCTTTCTAAGGGAACCCAGTTGTTACTGAAACTATTTTTTGTCTCGTATCACAGTAATTTTTTGATACCTTGATCTCGATGCATATAGTAAACATAAAAAAATAACGAAGAAAATCTAGATTTTCTGGAAAGCTGGGAAAACGTGGATCGTTTTAACGATCAGTAGTAATAGGCGGGTAGGTTAACGCTCATACAAACGCCAGTTAATCGATTGTATCCTGTCTTCAATAAAAAAACACAGTAGTTACTATGAAAGAGGCTTTATTATGTAATTTAAAACTTTTATTACCTAAACCATACTCCTAGTATGGTAAGTCATGAACATGTCTCAGGATAAAATGAATTTTACGTTTTTGACAAAATTAAATAAAGATCGTATTTTTTTTGTAAAGCGAAGATCGAAGCTGAAAATCATTGTACTCTACTTGATAATCAATTCTGTCGTAGCGTGAAGTTTCCTCATTGTTTCTAGGAGTTGGACAAGAACCGCGCTTCTCATTTTTTTATTTGTTTTCGTGATACTCCTGGCGATAATTCTCCGAAATGCTAGATGGTCGTACTCTCCGCCATTACTTTTGTAAAGTTGCCATGCATTGTGTTTCGATGGTTTTGAGATGGATGCTACTGACACCATGCTGTTGTCATTCCATTTGCTAACCAAAATAATATATTCTGGTACTTGAAAGTGCCTCTTTCTGTCTTTTTGAACTTGTTATTTGACGGCAAAGGACACTTTTTGGTATGATCCTCGCGGATTGTTCCAGTGGCTTTGAGCGTTCTGTTACTCAATTCATAAAAGAGAGGAGTAGAAGAAAATTAATTGTCAAAGAACAGGTGATAAAGCGCAACTGGGTAACCAAATTGTAAAAGATCAGCAAAACGCAAAATTACACCAGCTCTCAGGCCTAACTGCCTAACCACTCCGGTGGTTTCACACCTTTTTGCTAAAGAAGACAAGGGTACACTCTCCTCGTCTCTGTTGGAGGACATGATTCTATTTCTGCAGGAGCTCTTAGCTGAGAACCAAGACAAAAAATATTAATATAGTATATATATATATATAACAACTCAGCACGCAAGATAACGTAAACTTTTATATATCAGATGTATATCAAACCTGAAGATTGTTCAAAGTTACAAGTTCCTCATCACCTAATCTTCATCTGTGGTAATTTGTTCAAATTCGTCAATGATTTCATTGAGGGACAATGGATTAGTATGCCTTGGTCTGAAAATTCAAAATACACCCCCAGATTACTACCGATCGTTATAACGATCATAAAATCTATCGTCGTTTTTTTATAGAAAAAAAGAGGAATAAAGTCATTTTTTTTATCATGTTTTTATTCGAAAGGATATCAATTTATAAAAAACAAGCATTAAAATGAATTTCAATAACAAGCAAACTTATCAAAACTTACCGTTTTGATGACATAGCGAAAGTTAATTCCGCTAATTCAAATTAAAACACAGATGCACATCAAAGTTACGGTTATATTATAATTTTATACGCGCCGAAACACTGTCAAATGATCACAACGACGATTGGTAAACAATAAGAAAACGTTTTTCACTTGTTAATATTTTTAATATACCCAAACTTTTAATGCATTTTTTTGATCTTTATAACGATCGGTCGCTGTAAATGGGTTAATGTTATAGTGTTTCTTGCAAATTCTTCTGTTTTGGATGTGGTTAGAATTTTTAGGAAAATAATAAATAATAAATTTTCTAATTTTAATATCACTACATAGTATAAAGCAAAGTCGCTTTCCGCTTCCCGCGTATGTATGTATGTATGTTTGCTTATATCTTTAAAACTACACAACGGATTTTGATGCGGTTTTTTTTTAATAGATAGAGTGATTCAGGAGGAAGGTTTATATGTATAATAACATGCTACCCGTGCGAAGCCGGGGCAGGTCGCTAGTTATATCTATGGAAACTAATTGTGAACTCATGGGCATATGGCTAAACCATTAAAAGTCAAGGTTCTTCCCACTGACTAGGCCAAAAAAGCTCACAATAAGAATGTACTCGTAAAACGTAAAAAAAGTTCATAATAAAAACTACATTTCAGTTTGTTTTATTCATTTTCAAATACAATAACATCTATACATTGGTATTTCTACGTCTAAATGATTTTTACTATATTGACACATGCATTAAAAATAAAAAATAATAAACTTACAATTTATTCTTAATAAAACTAAAATAAATAAATTATTAATCTAAATATTGACTGGAATCTACGATCACAAGATTATTAGGTAACTAATCGTTAAAATATAATACGATATCGGGAAATAATTTAACATGTCAAAAATCTGTTAGACAAGTGAAGATAAATTAATTAAATTCTAAGCTCGATTGATCGAAAATCTATTTCTAAGCAGATCCTAGATTTTATTGAATTTCACATAGTTGATTTAGGACAGCTTTCCTGTTAAGGGCTTCACACACAGCAGCTATAATGTAAAGATGTACATTATAGCATGATACATCTCATTATATCTTTCCATAGAAATTGCACACGACAGCTATAAACATTTTACATCTTCGTATCTGATACAGAGCGATATGAACATATTCATTTTTTCGATACATCTTAATACATCTCAATACATTTCCGTATATTGGAATTAAGGGAAAGATACATTAACTGTTGTGTGTGTGATACATTAAGATATTTTTAAGCATTACATCCCTGGATGTAATGTACATTATTGTACGTTACAGCTGCCGTGTGTGAAGCCCGTTGCGCTGACGTCGTTCTAAAAAACTGAACAATTCGGCCAGCGGTTTCAAAGTTGCTGTTCATTGTACTTGATGACACAAACACACGTCTATTGCTACGCGTGACTGACAACGGACGTCAGCGTAGCAGGAAAGCCTGGCTAAGTTCATGAGAAACTAGCATACAAACGAAGTTCGACGTTTTCACCGCGAGTCTTGTTGTCTTGTATATTCCGCCTCTTTTCAATTATGCTGTTTATAAAGATGGCGATAATGCTAGGATATTGATACGAAGAAAAAAACTAAGTTTGTATACATTTTCTAGATTCAATGATAAATACAGTTACAAGGTATTGAAATGGCTAAACCATTTAATTGAATGTATGATTGTATTATTTCAGTTACTAAACGCGTCGGTGAGTAACATATAAATATTAGGTAGTAAATAACTTATAATTCAAAAGATATCAAGCTGTAAAATATAAATATGAATATATAAATACAAATAAATAAAACATTAAAAGATTTATTACTTAACTATTCTAATCTATTACGATTGCACTTTTAAAATATGTAGTCTAATTTTATATACACTTTCATCAGTAATTTTATTATAAAGAGTTAAAAATGTCCACAACAACAAAAAATATTTGAACAAGTGGAATGCCTACAGGAATGTAGCAAAGACAGGAAAAAAACCTACTTAAAAAAAGTGATGTAATACACAGTTATTTAAAGATTGACAGGATAGATTTCAAGTGTCTTTTGACCAAAAAAACCACATCCCGATTCCAAAGATAAACTTCGAAAATCAAAAAATTGTATTAGCTTCTGATGTACCACCTAAGAAAGTTAAATCAATGGTACGCCACATGAATTATCAGTATGTGTAAGTGTTCGTCCACTTTGCCAAGCCTAGTGCGGTTGCGACGGACGGACGCGAAGTATCAAACAAATTAAACGCGCCTTTGCGTCCATAGTGTATCGATGGCGCATTTCATATGTTTGACACTTCGAACTTCGTTTGCAACCGCGACAGGCCTGCAGTGTGTCCACACGCTAAGATTGCGTATCCTAGCTGTAGTGCGTGCGTGCATCGTACCGCAGTCTAGTCACACCTAACACAATTGTTGAACACCAAGTGCGCTCTAATCCCGGTTTTTCTCCAACGCCGAGTCGTGTTGGACTAATAAAGTTGGAGGGCTCTATAATTGGTAAGCACAAAGATTCTAAAGTCAAATACCCGTAACTGTTAGACGTAACTGTTTCAATTTATTTTATAAAAACGGGTAATTTTCACGTCCTTTTAGTATTGTTGAAAGCTATTGACTGTTTCAACATTTTCAATGGCTTTATTCAGGATGAGTGCCCGCATACTAGTTATCCGTATTTTAATGACTGTATGAATTAGAAAACTGTACTTAGTTAATGGTTTGCATCAATGTGTAGACTATCAATAAAGGTTTGTATGCTTTAATTATTTGTAAAGTCGGGGTGGATCGGTCCGTGCGATCGATGTTCTGAATTTGTGCTCAAGCGTGTATCATGACTCAATAATAGAAGGGCTTGGGGGGATGTGGGGCTTAATATCTCTTGATATCTGATTGTATCTTGCTTCGTAGTGAAACACGAAAACAGACCTTAAATACTATGACTGCATTACATTTCATATAACAGGCATATCAGTAATTATTTCTATGCATATAGTTGGGGCTTAAGTGCGACAAGCGAAAGCGTGGATTGCATTTATCTTGATTGTCTCATCGAGATATTACACTGTAAATTGACAATACTTGTATGTGTATGTGTATGTGTATGTGTACAATAAATGTATGGTACCGTTAGTTGCTTACATTTATCTTCTTATTCATAATAGCCGTATACAACCCCATTAGCTTAAACGGCTGGTTAGTTTTATTCCATCTCTTTTCATTGACATGCCTAAGTATTATTATTAAAAGCATTCAAGAAACGACAGCTATTATTAATAAGACTCTTCAAATTTAAATCAAGATAAACTCAGGTTTAGATGAAAAGACGTCTGATTTACTAATACTGAATTAATACACTATTATTCGTATTTCACAATATTTATAAACGGCTTCTGACTAAAAGTTATTTCATTCTCAGATTGTCTGAATTTGCACGAAATGGCACCAATTATTGAGCTTATATCATCAAAATAAAACATAAATTGCTTACGATTTCCTTCAATTGCTGGACACACCAATTCACGTTTGATAAAAAACGATTCGAAGATTAATATAATAATACTGAGTATCCAATAGAGTATTGGTAAGTCGTCTCAACGACGTGCTAACCCTAGTACCTCGTGATGCTTTGCAATATTCTTTTAAATCGAATTTACCATTCCTACTATAAATAATATTAAAATATTATTACAAAACATCACGTCCTTTTTTTCATTTTTTCTGGTTCATTTTTATTATTTCCAATAAAACTTTATAATATCCTAAATAAATAATTCTACTTAATATTAATGAGTATCTAGTATTTACAACATTCTTCGTTAAAGACTAGTGTTGTATCTTCATGGTGGTACCACAATAATGTAGGTATACGAGCGAAAAAACTAGTAACAATCACAACTGTATGTTTTTTTTCCATAAAAATAACACATTATCTAAAATAAAACATTTATCTTTATATAAAATCATATTGCTTAGTATTTCGTTTGCGTTGTTTTCAGGATCAGAGACTGCGGGAGCTCCTTTTATTTATTAATAATACATATTTGGTATGAATGGGAAAACCAGAGAATTGCTCTCATATATAAGTAATACATACATACATATTGTATTCATATGATACATATTTAAATCAAAATATTTACGCACTATTCTGTAGAACTAAAATCTTCAATTCGTTTTATTACTAATCAGGCAAATATTATTCTTGATTGGGTTTATTTGATGAAACTTTAGCGTTAACGTGAAAAAAACATATATTTCAGTGTATTTGCACACATAGCAATGATAATTGAGTGTACTCTGCGAACATTTGTAGCTCATTGAATCGCCAATTGTAATTTTTTCGCACTTACTCAAGACGTTGGTTTAATTACGGGCAGTGCGGGCATAGAGTGTATGCATGTGTTTGTGTATGCAAGTGTATGCACCGCCTAATAATATACGCGTGCAAGTTATGCTGCATATAATCTGAACGCGGCTTTAAATTTATCAAACATAAACACAACAAGTACTTGATGGGATATTTTAAACGTAGCGCCGTTCGTAGAGCGTAGCTCGTAGTACTGCTACGTCAACTGCTACGCGACTTTTTTACTGTTCGACTGCGTTTATATTACTCTCGTAAGAGAAGAGCCTCTTTGGATATTAATTTTAAATAATTTATATAATTTGAAAATAAAGTCAATTTTTATTTTAATGATAGGATTTGATAAACAATTTGATGACCTTTGAAGACATTCTGTTTGACCGTAATTTTAGCTCTACAGATAAGTGAGTATACAACCATGGTATAAATTAGACAGGTCATGCGTAATGCGGGTAGGAGCCAAGGTGTGACGTCACGTGGGGAGGAGCCATCGAGTGGGGAGAGTAGAGGTTACTGCCACCTCCCCCCCAGTTGCCCCACGACGCCGATGGGAATATAGACGCTGAAACAAGGATACTTGCCTCAGTCAATGATACAATCCTGAAAAAACAAAATGGTGGGTCTAGTATTCCACCAAAACAAGAACATCCTTTAAGGTCCTTTGTAGCCAGCCGCAAGACTACTTATAATATGAGATTACGATCGTCAACTTTGGTTTAAAGCAACGAGTGACAAGACGTATGTAGTAAACTTTAGTGTCACAAAAGATTGGGCGTTTTTAAAAACACTGGCAGTACTGAGCATCTTTGTTAACTAGCAGTGACGCGCTTATAAAAATGTCCAATCGATTATTAGCTATCAGAATATAATGGCTATCACAATACACATTACCTGAAATAAAAAGTTGAATTAATATCCGTATATCTGATAGTAATGCATATGAAAGCTACTCGTATGACTAAGTTTATTAGTAGCTGAGATGGAAATGGTAACAAATGGCAATAACAAAAAATTACATGATTTTTACTAGAATTGCCGTAATTATGCAGCGTGCATTATGCCTTATGTATGTGACAATTGACTCTAAAGTCTTAAAAGTGAACGTGTTTATAGGAAAGTATGGCCGGTAGACTTGTTTCTTATTTCCGATATTTGGAAATCTTAGTTGATCGCGGACATTGTGTTATCCTTTTCCTCTCAGCTATATTATATTTATACAAATATAACATTCGCAAAAATGTACATAAATTGAACTAAAATGGTTTCTTAGGAAATTACTTCTATTAAAAAAATCAGGGCTTGCAATTTCAAATATAAGGAAAGCGATTGAGGTAAGGAAGAAACTATTAACCATTTTAGGAGAAGGTAGCACCAGTAACTAGTTCGTGTTCGAGTTAACCGTTTTTGAAAAAGCTTGAGGTTTACTAGCACGCGATGTAATTATTGAAATTTTGATATTTGAAAAGTTTCATAAAACTTTTAGTACAAGTTTCACAGCAAAAGTAATATCAAAATTGATTGTTTTCGTCAATATTGAATAGCTACGCTAATATTATATTTTTTAGGTCACGAATGTCCCCTAGAGTGGCATCCTATCCTCAGATCCATGAAGATGTTTGAATGTGGTAGACAGAGGCACGTCTAAATACTACATTTGGCACATGCCCACAGTTTGCAGCAGTTATCATTTTTACAGTTTATTTTTATTTTTAAACAACTTTTTGTTCATTTTATTTTGAACATGTCAAATGTATTCATCCCGATATATTCCGTTTATACTTTATAGTGCTCCATTAAGTCAAGAGTGGCAATCGGCCGTGCCAATGACAACCCGTTTCGAGCACTGGGCAAATATTGGTTCGTGCGAGTGTACCGACGCATTAGCACGTACAGAAATGCAGATTAACCCGGGCCGTACTGTTACTGAAGGGTGTTTAAACACGGACGGTACTTAGGGTGACATGCTTTTTTAAATCTTAATTAAATTCAGATTTGAGTGTTGAAATGAACAGCGGTATTCAAAGGGAGTTATAGACAGGGTGCCCCAAAAATAGTGAAAAACTGAAGTATAGAGGTTGAGCACTCTTAGAGGTATCAGATGAAATCGGAAAATGATTGCCTTTTTAACAAAAAAGACGAAAAAAGGCGGTTGTTAATTCGAGGCTTATTTTATTTTACCTGGTGATCCGATTTTTTTCTGTTGTGTATAAAATATCCCAAGTTGGTCTTAATAAAATGTTTTTTAGTTACCTATATTTATACAAAACGTGAAAAGTTTTAAAAAGTACATGGTTAAAGCAGCTGATAAAGAAACAGAAACAATCATTTAGATTAAATATTGTAAGCCAGGATCTTGTCAAAACAAATCTAGCTCGTCTACAAAATCTTGTAGTCTTAGTAAGAGTATATGCAATGAAACCCTTTTAGCCCAAACAAAATCGCAATGCAATATTCGCTACATAATATTACCTGTCGAGGTTGGCATCGCGGCGTGCGGTGACATGAAAGACGAGAGCTTGGCCGAGTGGTGGTAGGAACTCATGAAGAGATCGCTCTGGTACTTGTAGGCGGGGTCGCTGGCCGCCGGCTGGGTGGCGGCGGCCAGCCCTTGGAAATCAAATTTGTAGGCATACCGCTTGCCGTGCACTTTCGTCATTATGTTTTTGTCGTAGTAGTATCTGCACAAAGAAAAATTATTAACACATTGCTTCCAATAACTCTAACAATCGCCAAAACACGTTAACAAATGACTGTTTTGTTCGCACTGAACATTAAAGTTGGGTCTTGTAAAAGTCTTTCTAATTGTAGTGAACATTGTATTAATGACCAAAAACTTTATGAAAAATGTGAACAAACCAATCAAAAACAAAGGTACTTGTTCAGAACAAATCTATCAATCGAATATACCAGAAAACTCATTCATAACCACGCTTGTTACATTTGCGTAGGCTATTCGCTCAGCGTTTATGGGTACCCGGTTAGTCGCAAATGCTGGTATCACTATTATCCCCAGTGGTCAAGGTCAAGGTCACAGGTTACCTGAGCGCTCGGCTGAGTTTGTCATAGTTCATGTTAGGCTTAGATTTGCGTTCTCCCCATCGGCGGGCGACTTCGTCAGGATCGGTCAGTTTGAATTCCCCGTTGGTACCTTCCCAGGTGATGCAGCCAGCATTGCTGGAGTCGCTTAGCAGCTCTAGAAGAAACTGCCAGAGTTGGATTTGTCCTGAACCTGTAAGAGTATTTCGGTTGACTGCTAAACTGCTCAGTTAGTTATAGCTTTGCCTTTTATAATGTAGGTTGTGGGTTCGATTGCCATCAAAGCCAACAGACCAACAGGCGTAGCTTCATTTAACTCCTAAGAAGTTTCAAAATTATAATTTTGATTTTATTTAAATAAATACTATTTGACTTTGATCCAGAACAGTTAATTAAATGATTATTAGCTGTCCCTACAGACGTTATCCTGTCAAATTTCAATAATCCTACAGAAAAAAGGAGCTTTCTGTTTTTCCCGAACTTTACGCCACCCTTATCACTTAGGGGTATAAAAAATACCCTACGACCTTCTCAGACATACTGAATATCCACAAAAATAATAATAAAAATAGGTCAAGCCGTTTCGGAGGAGTTGTTGAAAACTGTGACACTAGAATTTTAATTATATTAGAAGATAAACTGGCTCTACGTTCAAAAGGATAATAATTATAATCAGGTTGTGTCGAAGTAGAGAACATTAGATTCTTCTAAAAAAAGAGTTGTCTAGGGAACACGAAAGAGTTGTCTCTAAAACAGTCGAGCCGTAGGAATAAAAGGTGACAAACATCCGTTTGAAATATTATTATCATGTGTGCTTGCGAAAGCAGTTTGAAAAATATTAAAGTAGAGAAGCGTTTTTTTTTACAGCAAGAAAGCGAGTTTACGCCCCTATAAAAATACGAGTCTAATAAAAACCGTATTCTTACATGGATGGCGTAGCGCCACTCGTCGACATAGGTTCTCGGTTAGGGTCGACCCCACATGTCGTGATATTGGGCGGCTATGTTACCTCTCGCACGAACGACTCCGCGGTGCACTCGTGTGGAACGGCCCTTACAATGACGGCGGAGAAGCTATTTTTTTCTGACCGTACTGTGATTTTCAGACGGCTAAAATAGGTTATCAATTCGGTTTCAATAATCTCCTTATTGGTTCATATGTTATTTTAGATATCTAGTAAGAAATATTCTAGATACTATTTTCTCTGCAAAATATTATAGATTGTTAAAAAAATATGTTATCTTAGTACTTGGACATTAATAAAATATAATATACCAGCAGTCCGCTCCGGCGTCGCACGGGTATATGATTTTACGTCTATTTTTTTAGCACTTTGGGTAACATTATTGAAGTTTTAATAGGTATATCTATTTTATAAAGTAATAAATAATAGTCTATGTTACGCAGAGATAATGTAGCATTCTAATGGCGAAAGAATATTAAAATCAGTCCTACAAATATTTCCTCTTTATAATATTACTAGCTGTTTACCCCGGCTTCGCACGGGATAAAAAGTAGCCTATGTGTTATTCTGATTTATAAGCTATATTACTGTAAAGTTTCATTTTAATCCGTTCAGTTGTTTTTGCGTAAAAGAACAAACACTCACACACACACAAACACTAACGCACAAACTTTTGCATTTATAATATTATAGTAGGAAGTAGGATAGTATCATCGACTGGCTGTGTAGTCGATGGATAGTATAGAATGAGTAGGTACATAAAATGACCAAATAAGTACATGGTAGCGATTCCGATAAGAAACATTTCTGCGAACTCTACCACCATTAAGGCGTGTTCACACGAGCGTGCACACGTGATTTATACTATTTTCATCTCTTATGTCACAACGTTTGCTGTGCATCTCGGCTCGCTTGAGCCATTGTGCGCACGGCCCATCGGTTTTATTACTCGCAATTAATGCGCTGATCGGCAAAATATGGGCTCCACTGGATGGATGTGGGAAATCTATTATTTTTTTGGTTGACTTGAAATAGTTGATAAATTGATAACTTTTGTTCATTGGTTTCAAAGTTGGTTTATATCATTTTTGCAAACATTAATGCAATTTGATTAACTGAAATTTAAACACAAGAGTGTTATATTTCTTCGATGAATTAATTGAACAATGAAATAACTCCTTTTTCGATGAATCCGACTTCATGTTTGTTGATCTTTATTTAAGACGTAATAAATGTTTTTGATGTATGCAGAATCGTTTTTTTTTTCAATAATCGCAAAACATACAGTTTTGTTTTTTATGACAAAGATAACTTTAGGATATAATTTAGATAAATTATGGACAGAAACACGATTGGTGAAACTTTTCTCAATAGATTTATTTTCCAAAGTTGGCTCTTCAAAAACACTAGTTTATTTTTAAATCAAAACTATGAATAACTAAACAGTTCATTTTTATATAATTCGTTAGATAATAATCATACTAAGTAAAATATAGACAATTTCTTTTTGAGTTTGAAGGTTTTCAAGAATGCACATTTATTACTTTTTCCGTCTTATCCGGGTAGACTCAGCCCATACAAAAAACCAAACATTTCACATATCACCTTAAATATATTCCTCGTAAATACATTTATCAAATCCAACACAAAAATGTATCTCCTATTTTTACTTTATATGGAGTTATGGAGTATATCCTCCACAATAAAAAAATAATTTCCATAACGTTTAATAAATGTTCTGAGGTAACAAGCATAAAAAAAATATAAACGAATAGTGAAACTCCTCCTTTTTTAAAAATAAACTTCTTACTAAACAACTTATAAAAATAAAATAAATGATGAAGTTTCAGCGTATTGGACTCCCCCGATCCCACGCCCCACTGTGTACATAAAGGTAAGCGATACGTCAGCTTACAGCTTTAATAACCGCGTGAAATGACAGGTAAACACACGCGTGTGTGAACGTGCCCTAATAATTACTTTAACACGTGGCAGTAATTGTTTTAGTTTTAAATTGCGCCCGCGCCGACCAGAGATTTATAGAACAAAATTATACGCTTTGATTTTTACTTTTAGCTAGGTGATTTCCACTTTAGGGTCTCTGTCCACCATAGCGGCAAAAACATTATGCATTTAACGTGTTTCTTTTTATTCCTGGGTTTGTTCCGTGGAAAGGAGCTGTTGACTTTTGAAATCGATAGTGATCGCAAGCGTGATCGCAAGCTTTAATGGACAGTTTCCTTTAGCCATTGCCAGGTGTGATTGCGCCGTAGATTTTAATGTGCGGTAATTATTAGCTATGGTTCTCATGGGGTATTAAAGGTTAAACGCATTTTAATGCAGTGATTGTGAATGTGTTTGGATGATAAATTATAAAATTATTATAGGCAATAATTGTGTCGATTCTGTTACTGCCAGTCATAACTATAACTTAACGGCATCCATCTTGGTTTGTTTTATATTAGCAGACCCGCGACAGACGTTGTCCTGTCCAAATTTTGATAATCGCATAGAGTAACGCAAGTTGCTATGACGACTGATGTCAGATTTTTGCACACCAGCGCCATCTATACTAAAATCATCCCTTTTGCATTTTTTTTATCATTTTGGGGATGTTTTTCGTATTTTAAAGTAGTCTATTTTTATTCGGGCATCATATCTACATCTACAGCAAATTTCATCTTAATCCGTTCTCTCGTTTAGGCCTGATTGAGGCACAAACATACAAACTTTCTTATTTTATAAAGAAGGGTAGTAAAAGAGACAGCAATATTTTTATGTCAAAATTAGTTAGTTTAGTTTGATGTTAATACCGCGAGGAAACTGGCGATAACATAATAGGTACATTACGAGTAAGTTATACATTTTTATTCAACTACAGCGAGGTACAAGGTTCTCTGATATCCGAGTGAGTTTTTGTTTACTAAATTTACTAAAAAACCGATTATTATTTTTGGGTGTGGTGCTAAAACGATAATAGTGGTTTTTAAGGGGATTTTCGAATAATAAATGTATTTAATGTACCTACGGGTATCTACGAGTAGAAACGTTTTAAAACTATTACGAATATTGAGAACCAATAAAAACCCTCGCGACCTTCGAAGCGAAGCTTTGCTTAGTTTAGGGCTAGATGGCGCTATGTGATAACGTCCACGAGTATTATTATTTTTTATCCTTTTATAAAGCAAAAATTTGTGAAAGATCGTTTCGGGACCAGTCGTGATCGGAAAACAGCTATTACACATTTAAATCTAAATTAAGGGTAGGTACAACCAAACTACAGGTGCGAGTCATTTAGCTACACCCTGTTAATTAGCATTCGAATTGAAGGGTTGATTCTAGATAACCCAACACTGCTTTCTCACGGTTTGTGGTAAAATGACACTGTTTGACTTTATTGCTAGGTGTCATGACCTGTCGAAAAAGCCAAGTAAAAAATTGTTGCATGAACGTTTTAGAGCTAATTGGTTCTGTAATTTTATAGAATGGTATGCTATTTAGTTTGGGGCTAGATGGTCCACCATTATACACTTTTATTTAGTTTATTTAATTTCAATGGATAAACTACTAGACTACTATAAAATACCTATCATCACATTATTAGAGAGTAACTTAGGCTATAGTATGGCATATATTATTTTCAAAAAAATTTGAAATCCTGACGAAAATTGCAATAATGTAACCTAAGCTATCAAAAATTTGGCTATACCTTTCGTAGGTACATCAAGTTTTCAAGATAATGCAGTTTTATCACTTTTTCCGTCATATCCCATACAAAAAAACAAAAATTTCAAAAATCACTTTAAAATTAATATGGTATAGAGATATGGTGCAAGAGATGGCGTTACGAAAAGTAATATTATTCATTGAATGCACGTTATGCACGTAACTTCAATCGAGGGCATAATCAAAACACATTGCGTGATTATTTGCGTGTCATTTTGAAGTATACTGCTTATCAGCATTTGAGGGTTGAAGTTAGACACTATTAAACTACCATTCCCACGGTCGGCGGTGAATTTAATTTGACGTGTCTCTTATATAAGTTGTATGGAAAACTTTAACAACATATTTTATAACTTTCTAAAGTAGTGTTGTGACAGAATAATTCAAGATCGCAAAGTAAGAAGTGATTCCTTCTTTTTGCAGTAACTAAAGAAAGAAAGAAGAAAGAAAATTCATTTATTCAACAAACAAAACATAGGAAAAAAAACCTTGAACAATACAGTAAGTAATCTATATCTATACATCTATACATATAATAAAACTGTAGAATAGTTCAATTCTGTACATTGAATAAAAACTATAAAAAAATACTCATAGGGGCCTTTATACAAGTAACACAAGCCAAAAAAAACATTAAGAAATTTTTGTCTGTCTGTCTGTCTGTCTGTTGTTGGGCTTTCACGCAAAAACTACGGGACGGATTTTGATGAAACTTTTTTTGTTATATAGCTATTAGTCTTCGGCAACAAATAGGCTATAATATATTTTGTAGATTGGAATACCAGATGTGAAACTATCTGTCGCCCAGCGAAGCGGGCACAGGTCAGCTAGTTTATAATAAAACCGGCCAAGTTCGTGTCCGGTCACACGCAATGTAGGGTTTCGTAGTTGATACAGCTAACAACGTTATAATAAGTAATTTTTAATTGTATTTGTACTAAAACAATTGATTATTTCTTCTTCGAATACGTTTTATAAGTTGGTCGACTATTACTTCTTTTACTCGTTAACTTGTAACGCGTACTTAGCTGTGATAGTTTTCCTTTTAAGTTCGTTATATGTACTACTACCGTGAATTTTGTCACTCTGGGGGGACACTCGTTTCTAACAAAAAAGCTTAAAGCTTGGCACTTTAAAGCTTAATGTTTCACAAACAGATCTCTTAATCGAAAAGTTGTATTCACAAATTGTTCATACTTTTTAAATACATATCTAACGATACCCCACACCATGGGGAACGCGAGAGAAAAAAAACATCCCCAACATCCAAAAGTCATCTAGACAGTCACGGTTCATGAGATACAGCCTTGTGACTGACAGAGAGACAGACAGACGGACGGACAGCGAAGTCTTAGTAATAGAGTCCCGTTTTTACCTCTTAGGTACGGAATCCTAAAATGGATGTAGAATTTTTTATTAAATGCAATTTCCAATTTTATTCATTCCACACAAAGTCGATACAAAACAAAACTAGCTGCCTATGACGACAAAAAATCACTTTTATTTGCGTAGTGCCCTAAGTTTGCGTGTCACCCTCGGGTCAGCTACTTGTACCGTGTCAGGCAAATTTACCCGCCTCGCCCCGATTTAACATAAGCATGGGATTCCAGTGTGTAAACCCGTTTGTTGAGTCAACTTTGGAATATCGGCAATCGTCTAGAGTGCGGTCATGAAGGTTGCTATTTGTGAAATCACTACACATAGTATAAAGCAAAGTCGCTTTCCGCTTCCCGCGTCTGTATGTATGTATGTTTGCTTATATCTTTAAAACTACACAACGGATTTTGATGCGGTTTTTTTTAATAGATAGAGTTATTCAGGAGGAATGTTTATATGTATAATAACATGCTACCCGTGCGAAGCCGGGGCGGGTCGCTAGTGTTAAATAATATTAATAAACCGGCCAAGTCAGACTCGCGCATGAAGGGTTCCGTACCATTATATATAAAAAAAGGCAAAAAAAAAACATGTTTGTGTATGGGAGCCCGACTTGAATATTGATTTTATTCGGTTTTTAGTATTTGTCGTTATAGCGGCAACATAAATACCTACATAATCTATGAAATTTTCCACTGTCTAGCTATCATGGTTCATGAGATACAGCCTTGTGACTGATAGACGGACGGACAAACGGACAGCGAAGTCTTAGTAATAAGGTCCCCTTTAGCTAATAATATTAGTTTCATAAATAGATGGCTCCGGAACTATAACTCACTAGCTTTTGCCAGCGGCTTAGCTTGTGTGGTACGTGGATAAAAAGGTACCTATATGCTATTCCAAGGCATAAGATATTTATATTCCAAGTTTCATCTAAATCCGTTTGGGCGTGATTGTGACATAAACATCCAAACTATTAAATATTATATTTTAACAAATTTTCAGATTTATAATATACTAGCGACCCGCCCCGGCTTCGCACGGGTTTAATACATATAAACATTCCTCCTGAATCACTCTATCTATTAAAAAAATCAAAATCCGTTGTGTAGTTTTAAAGATATAAGCATACATACAGACGCGGGAAGCGGGAAGCGACTTTGCTTTATACTATGTAGTGAAGTAAAATTCATACGTAGAGTCTGTACAGTTGATTTATTTCACGTTCAACTTATTTGTGGTTTTAAATGTGTAGCGTTCAATATCGTCCAAGCAGTCACGCACACAAACGCGCGTGTCTATACACATCACAACTACAACACGCATACTAAACCTCATATCACAACTACATGAACTGCTCAATTGCTAACTCGCCTTCGTGAGATATGAGAACCTGTAATACCTGTTATTTAACTATTCACTTCAATGAATCCACTAAAAGAAAAAAATCCAATCCCTCCATCCAATCTCATTCTACACCGTTTACCGACGCTTTAGGGTGATATTTGAAATTTTTGTTTTTTTGTATGGGCTGAGTCTACCCGGATAGGACGGAAAAAGTGATAAAACCGCATTATCTTAAAAACCATTAAATTCAAAAATAAACTGTCTTTTATTTATGTAGCTAGTATGATTATCTAACGAATTATATAAAAAATAACTGTTTAGCTATTCATATTTGAGTAAAAACTAAATTAGTGTTTGTAAAGAGCCAACTTTGGAAAATATATCTATCGAGAAAAGTTTCACCAATCTTGTTTCTGCCTATAATTTATCTAGATTAAATCCATAAGTTATCTATGTCATAAAAAACAAAACTGTGTGTTTTGCGGTTATTGAGAAAAAACGATTCTGCATTTATCAAAAAAATGTCTTACTCGTCTTTACACACCTACCACGTAGCATAAAATAGTAGTTTATGCAACTGTCATATAAGGAAGGTATTAAAACACTCGTTACTATTATGAAACTCGCTGCGCTCGTTTCATAAACTCACACTCGTGTTTTAATACCCGTGTTATATGCAGTTGCATACACTACTTTATCTTCACTAACGTCGCTATCCATTTTTAACTTTTAATTTGTATTTTAAAATCAAAACACATTGCGAAACATTAAATTCACGCGTACGTGTATTGTCACAGTGAACTTGCCGCCATTAAAATCTAACCAATAAGAAGAGCGCAGCTGCGCGCGCAGGGCCAAGTTCTTTTTTTATTTAATTGGCACAAGATCTTACCAAAGAGTTTTGTGTATGTAAGTTTAGTAGTTTCACGTATAACCCAACTGTTTTCAAAAGCCAGCCTAATATCAAAATTTTATACAACTTGTATGAGGATTTTGACATAAGGCTCGCCAGGTTAATTGGTCGCGTTTTATTGATGTTATAATGAGATTTTACGATATCGATGTGGATATTATACCATCATGTGAAATTGCTTAAATTGAGTGTTTTGTTGTCTGCGCTATAACAGTAGTAATTATAAGTCAAGTATTGGAAACATAAGTAGAATGTTACAACATTAGTGTAGATAAAAGCAATAAGGTAATTTACCTGAATTCGCCAGCCGACTGCTAGTAGGTCCGAACATCTGATATGGATCTGAAAAGAAATAAACCCTATTAAACCCAGCTAGTCATAGTAGTACAGTTAATTTACCTTGCTTAAAAGTTTTACCTGTTTATTTTGGTAAATCCCATTAGTTTTGCCATAAAATATATCAAAATACTCGATTCAATTAATAAACAGTTTTTTTACTTTGAACTTGAATTTGAGCTTATAATTTTTATAACGATTGCGATAACCGCTTAGAGTCACCGTCTTTACCAGCGTTCATTCGCGGCCACATAGAAATAATCCAAAATTCTTGTAAAATAGTTCAAGAGAACGCGGCTCTTTCTTTCCCCAGCACTAGATCACTCAAGACATCGTAGATAGCGTTGCCATGGCAACCGGCCTACAACAGTGGACGAAAAAACCCGATACACCGCATAGATTGCATATAAAGTAGCTGTATTAAGCAGCTGCAACGGTTTTGCATAGATAGTGGCGCTGCCTGTTGTCGTTTACAAATACTTGTTGATGGTCACAAAGTTTAACTGTGCTTAGCTAGGTACTGCTGTCATGCTGAAGTTTGAAAACTACCACTTGTTTAGTAATAACTTCACATATCTTGTAGTATCTACCCAATCTTTGAATTTAAAGACGTCGATTATCTGAGATGAACTTTTTTTGAAAAATTATTAATTTGTTAATTTGTTAATTTATTGTTCTTTTATTATTTGTTTTTAATTAAAAACAGCTTCAATTATTTTAGAATCTTTTCTTAATCAGATCTTCAACACTATATTACAACAGAGTGGTGATATTTTTTATTTTTTTTAACTGATAGTCAGTAAAATGTGAGTAAAAATATAGTTTTTTATGTTAGGCACATGGATTTATATAGTACCATCCCAAAGTTATCTTTTACAATATAGTAACACACAAAAAAGTGTTGAAAGAAAGGGTGTTAAAAAATAAAAACCCGCCAACGGTATCGTATCATTTTCTATAAAAACGGCAAAAAAATCACGTTTGTTGTATGGGAGGAGCCCAACTAAAATATTTATTTTCATTCTGCCGCTATAACAATAAATACTAATTTGTTGTTATAGCGGCAACAGAAATACATCATCTGTGATAATTTCAACTGTCTAGGTATCACGGTTCATGAGATACAGCCTTGTGACAGACAGACGGACAGCGAAGTAATAGAGTCCCGTTTTTGCCCTTTGTTTAAGGAACTCTATAAAGAATTAAACAATGATTTTTGAAATTTAAAGTACCTCAAAGTCCTACAAGTCGATTTAAGAAAAGGATCATTAAAAAAAAGGTAGACCCCAAGCCGTGTTTGTTGCCTGATTCTTCTAGGCTTGGTCGCGTGGAATCGGCGTAGCTTCACCTAGTTCCTAAGACGTTTCAAAGTGATCCTTGTGATTTTATTGAAATAATTGATTTATGACTTTGACTTTGACTTTAATAAACCGCTTCGCCGGCCGACGGATTTTGTGCATAATTTATGACATTTTGACATTAAATATTGCTTAGTGCGGGTTTAAAGTGACTCTGTCACAATTATTGGTAAAATTGAGAAATTTAGAAACCAATACTTTTCTGTATCCAATTTGCTACTATTCCCATTTTTATTTATTTTTTAAGAATTAACATCACAACAGGTTTTTTTTAGCCCCAAGGCGATGTTAAATCTAGGTAACTTATGTTAATTAATCTAAAGTATACACATTATTTTATAAACATTTCGTTTCAATAACGATCTGCGCCATTTCTACGAGTTTTGGCAAAATATGTTCACACTGTTTTTGCACAGGATATTATTAACATTAAGAAAACAGATGTTTTCCACAGAAAAATTCAATCTGAAGATCACCTAAAAAACTTCCCATCACGAGCGCCGTTTTATATTTTTCAACAAAAAGTATTATTATGGTAAGTATAGGTAAGAATAATCAAATATTTTACACAGCAAGTTCTTAGGCATCCACATAGTAGAATTAAAACATAGATCACACAAATGAAATGCAAAATGTGAGCATGTGCCAAATGTAATGTTTGGACGTGCCTCTGAATGACCTCTTTAGACATCTTAAAGGATCCGAGCGAATAGAGATCTTAGAGGATGTCTACCGTACTTGGGGATTACAGTCGTGATCCTATTTTTTTTTATATGAGTCAGTATTCTGTTAAATAGTTTGTAAATACGAAACACTAGTTACTTAAACCTTATTTATCTATATTTTCAACCGACTTACGATAGTTCGTATTCACGCTAAACGCTGCGCCATCAAGTCCTGTGTGAATTGTGTTTTTTTCGAGTTGATTGCAATTTTTAATTTATTTTATAAATAACTATTTATTTGTAAAGTTTCATCGCTTAGTCCTATAATGGATTTTAAAGTTCCTAATTCTTAATTAGTTTGAATCGCCACCCTCAAAACCGACCGGACCCTGCTACATTAATGGCCTGAACTTTGAACAATAAAAAATCACCCCCAACAATTCTATGCGTTCAGTAGTGGTTATGCAAATGACTGTAGTAATTCCAGTGGTAAATTCAAATTGAAACAAAAGCACCCCCTAACGACAGTTCTTGCCTTTGTTAATATTAAAATAAAATAGTAATTGTGAACGACACTTGAGTTGGCTCTCGGACTATAAAGCGGGGAGAATGTGACTAATTCACGACCCCCAAGTCATTAATAGTGACGTCATTAATAGGATAATATGAATTATTTTGTTATATAATTGTATCTTAACTACACTACACACGGCAACATACATTTCTTTGAAATAAAGCAACAGAAGAACTTTAAGAACTTTAGTACCAAATTCACAACTAGATGTCGCTGAAAAATCTGTCCGGTTTCTAGAACGCGCTATCGTTGCGTTTTGGTCCGAGCATGGCCCTACAGTGATCGGCTGGCACATGTACCTACATTTCTTGGATATTCCAACATCGAAATAATACTTTATAGAAGTTTTTGAAGGACCAACACATCGCTGGATGTGTGTTCGTGAAAATTATATTAAATTTACATTGACATTGACATGACATTCTGTGAATTAAAATAAATATTATTTTATAATAATATATCTTTTACTTGACTTTTTACTCAGATACTCGTACAGTGGTGGAAATTCTGTTGTCTAGACAAACTGACTTGAATTTCGTAAAATAAAATCGCTCTTATTCCTTTTATGTTAAAACCGAAATTAGCGTAACCACAAAATTTGTTGTTAAATCTATATAAAACAAAGTCGGGTTTGTTACAATACTTATAACTCGAGAACTGTTGGCAGGATTTGATTTTTCTCCGTACCGAATAGCAGAATCGAAGTTTGCTGGGTCAGATTTTTTGGTCTTGTTTAGATTTTTTTTGTAATTTCTCTATTTTACACATACAAGAGTCATTTTAATCAATACCAATTCACATGTTGACTAAAATTACGTACCGTAAATATAATATAATAATTTTACAAATCGGTTAATAAGTAAAGAAGTTCTGAGGTAACAAACATAAAAATAATACAATGCTTTTTAGAAATCGGTTTTGAAGTTAAAGCCGTGTTGGCCGATTGGGAGGTACCTCGACTTTCAATCCGAAGGTCGTGGGTTCATCAATGGATTTTTCTGTTCGAAAAATTATATGGACCTGCTTAAACGGTGAAGGAAAACATCGTGAGTGAACCAGTTAGTATTTGCTTAAGCGGCGACGGTCTTGCAACCTGTCACGTGTGGAAAGCTAACTACTGCAAAATGTGGGCATGTGCCAAATGTTATATTTGGACGTACCCCTGACTAACTCCTTTACACATTTTCAACGATCTTGGGGATTACAGTCGTGATATTTATTTTATTAAAAAAGTGATGGTTTGTTTTTTTCATGTTACGAACATATTTTTTGATGGAGGTGCGATGGTTCTATTTAAACTAGATGAATGTAGGTTGAACTTTAATTAGTTTCTTCTATAAAACTTAAAAAACTAATATCGTCCCCTGAATTTTCACTTGGTCGGAACATTTTCGTCGGTTTTCTTTTTACAAGCTTTTATTTAACTAGCAATGTATGTATGTATGTACGAGTATGTAACTATGTTTCTTCGGATGGAATCTTGCAACTCAATTTTAAAGCAGTTATCCCCAACCGATTGAGCTGAAATTTTGCATACTGATGTAACTTCAGTGACAATGCAATATAGTGACAGTAACCTGATCTGAGTCAGGAGCTGTTCAACAGACCCTCACAACGGTACTCCTTAGTAAATACTTTACATACTTGTCAAGTTCAAGAGATAACTTATTAATTTTATAAACGCAATTAGGGTTCCGTGCCCAAAGGGTACAAACGGGGGGGTCCCGTACTAAGACTTTGCTCTCTGCCACAGGGCTGAATCTCATGAACCGTGATAGCTAGACAGTTGAAATTTTCACAGACGATGTATTTCTGTTGTCGCTATAACAACAAATACTAAAAACAGAATAAAATATATATTAAAGTGGGGCTCCCATACAACAAACGTGATTTTTTGCCATTTTTATAGATTATGATGTGAAACTCTTTGTGCGCGAGTCTGACTCGCACTTGGCCAGTTTTTATAAATTATTTTCTTATTATTTGAATAATAGACTCTATTTTGTTTTTAGTCTGACAATTTAATAACAAACAATGAATACCAAAATCACAGTTGTTCCCATCAGAAAACCAAGTTTGATAACCAGTTTTCAAACAGGAAAAATGCTTTCATTGTGTCAATTCAAATTCAAAAATCATTTATTTCAATAAAATCACAAGGATCACTTTGAAACGTCTTAGGAACTAGGTGAAGCTACGCCGATTCCTCGCGACCAAGCCTAGAAGTATCAGGCAACAAACACGGCTTGGGGTCTACCTTTTTTTTAATGATCCTTTACTTAATGTTATACCAGTGTTATTTTTTTCAATCCTAATAAACTTTAACTTTACTTTACTTTAACTTAATGCTATGTAGAGCTCCAGTGTGGTCCCGATCGAACAAGGTGAAGGCTCAAACAAGAATGTCACAAGCTAGTTAGTTTATTGACGGGCTTTAAAAGCTCGAAGCGGACAAATAAGGCCAATTTGCAAAAGCCTGCCATTCAATAGATGGAAATAAGCATCAGTGAGTAAGCGAAAAGACACGGTGCCAGTCAGAAACGCGTAATGGATGTTAAATCGAGGGTGGTTAAATAGCTGCTTGGGGGCGGGTGACGCGATAATATCGAGATTATGATGGATGAGTTGGGCTCCTTTGATATTCACAGCGCGGAAACAGCTAAGACACTTCAACATAAAATAATAAATAAATAGGATAACGTTATCCCAAAGTACGGTAGACATTCTCTCAGATCTTTGAAAGAGACACGTATAAACATTACATTTTGGCACATGCCCACATTTTACAGTGGTTAACAATATTACAAAGCCGTAAATATTACCTCCTCGGACATAACGCACCATGTAATGCTTGGACGTGCCTCTGACTACCTCCTCTAGACATCTCCAAAAGATCTAAGCGCCTTGAGATCTGAATAGTATGTCGACGAAGTTATTATATTATCCACAAGCTGACCCGGCGAACTTCGTACCGCAATTGACAAAAATGTTGATTGAAGTTCCCGTTTCCGTTCCCGTTCCCGTTTCCGTTCTTAGGAACACACCTACATTGCTTTGACAACAATGAACTTTATACAATAGCAATAAAGCTCAAATTGACTCTAAGTTTAGTTAGAAAACTTTTGTATCGGAAAAAGAAAAGGGCTGTTTTTAGGGGTTTTCCGGCAATCATTCGAATTTTTCTCGCCGTAAAAACCATCCTTGAACTTCAACGAACATTTAAAAAGAAGAATTGGCCAAATTGGTCCAGGCGTTGTTGAGTTATGCGCTTACCAACACATTTTGCGATTCATTTTTATATTATAGATTATCATAAAAACCGGCAAAAAAAACTCGTTTGTTGTATGGGGGCCCCATTTAAACGATTATTTTATTCTGTTTTAGTACAAGGTGTCTCAAAAGAAAGTTCACATTTAAATCTTTTTTTGAAAGAAAAGTCTTAGCTTTATTTAAAAAATGTTTAATATATACTGAAGTACACTGTTTGGGAATTTATTTTTTAAAAATAACATCGTCCAAATGTAAACCGTTGCGCTCTCGGCATTCATTTAGTCGGGCACTAAAATTGCCTATGACAGCTCGGCAGGTAGTCTCCGTGATGGCTGCCATTTCATGACGGATATTTTCTTTTAATTGTGCCAGGGAAGTCGGTTTATTAGCGTAAACATTTGATTTGACATAACCCCACAGGAAAAAATACATAGGTGTTAAATCGGGACTCCGTGGAGGCCAATTTATGTCACCTCGCCTGAAGATTAATTTGTTCGGAAAAATTTCTCGAACTCGAGGCAGAGATCTGTTGGACGTGTGTGAAGTTGCTCCATCCTGCTGGAACCATGTTCTTTGGTTGTAACCAGGAAAGTTTTGCAGTTGGGGCACGAAAAACTCGTCTAACATCTCCACATAACGCTCTGAATTCACTGTGAGCGTGCGTCCCCTTCCATCTTCAAAAAAGTAAGGGCCGATAATTCCTCGCGCCGACATCGCTGCCCATACGGTGACTTTGGGTGAATGTAGCGGTTTCTGATGTTTTTGTTTTGGATTGGTTGCACTCCAGTAACGACAATTTTGCTTGTTTACATGCCCATTCAGGTGAAAATGGGCTTCATCGGAAAACAAGATGTTGGTGAACGTTGGAAAGCGCTCAATAATCTGATTTACAAAGTCAAGCTTCTGACCAGCATCTTGAGGCTTCAGTTCTTGCACCAACTGAATTTTGTACGGGTGCAGCTTTAAATATTTGTGTAAAATGCGGCATAATGAAGATCTGTGCACATTTAAAGCAACAGCACGCTTCCGAATCGAGAGGTTTGGATCATCTCGAATAGACTGAGTAACACTGTCCACGTTTTCGGCTATTCTTGATGTTCTTGGCCGCCCAGATTTTGGTTTCTCCAGAGTTGACCCAGTCTCTTCAAACTTCTCAAACCATTTTGCAATGAGTCGAGTACTAGGCGCATCATTTAAGTGACGAATATGTCGAATACTGCAGAATTTTCTACGCGCTACAGTCGCCGAATTACCGTTTTTGTAAAACTCACGTACGCACAACGCACGGTCCGCACCAGAGAAACGCTCCATAGCGACTAAATTCCCAAGAGCCAGACTACCGACTGACATACCCCCCGCGCCCCTCAGAATAGTTGCTTTCGCGTAATAAGATAAGCAAATGTGAACTTACTTTTGAGACACCTTATAGCGGCAACAGAAATACATCATCTGAGAAAATTTCAACTGTCACAATTCTTGAGCCTTGTGACCGTCAGACAGACAGACGGACAGACAGACAGACAGCGGAGTCTTATTAATAGGGTTCCGTTTTTACCCTTTGGGTACGGAACTCTAACAAATCGGATTAACGAAACGCTACGTATCATAATCGTTGTCCAAAGACCATGGCCTGGATATATGTTAGAAGAGCGGTTTCCGTCCCACATGCGTCCCCGTTGGTATGCCACTCATGCGAAATTAATCTATAACATGTGCGTTGTAAAGCTCAAATTCGCATAACACGCCGCCAATGCATTTAACAGACGGACGGGCGGATTCGTTATTCATGGACGCGAATGCCAATTTCAATTAGACTACAGTCGAGATTTGATGACAATTAGTTAGGGGATTATAACCGCGCTATAATCATAATTGGATATGATCCTTGCATGATCTGCGAGGGTAGACTGAGGCAAGGTGAGTTAGTACTTTTGATTATTATTCTTGTTTGAGCCTTCACCTTGTTCGATCGTCACCGCACCACTGCTGATTCTTCTTTTGTCGCGAGGAACATGGAAAGCTTTATCTAGCTCCTAAGACGATTCAAAGTAATTCTTGTGATTTTATTGAAATAAATGCCTTTTGACTTTGACTTTGATAAGACCAAAACTGACTCAAGCCCGGAACAAAACAATACTGATGTAAAAACTATTATAGAATGGAGAAATCACCTGAAGAAAAAAACCAGAAAAAAGAATATGCTGTAATCACCAGCTAGTCATTCTCTCAAGGTGCTCAGATCCTTGAAGTTGTATAAAATGGGTAGTCAGAACGTCCAAGTATTACTTAGAATTTCTCACGTGACAGGTTGCAAGTCCAACATTTATGTTCCAAGGTTGAAAGCCAAAGGTTGAAAAGAGCCGTAGATTCCAAATTAGGGCTGTCCCTCACTAGCGCTGCTGGCCGAGTGATAGATACCACGACTTTTTATCCGAAGGTCGTAGGTTCAAATAAAATAAATAGCATCACGACTGTAAGTCGTGATGCTATTTATTTTATTTGAACCTACGACCTTCGGATAAAAAGTCCCTCCTACGTACGGACTAAACCTCCCAAGTACGGTCGACATCCTCTCGGATCTCCATGCGCTCAGAGCTTTGAAACATTACATTTGTCAGTAGTATTCCACACGAGACAGGTTGCAAACCCGTCGTCGCTTCAAGGAAGTAAAAATTCATTAGCGCCGTTGCCACGTCTTGCCAACACACGCTGATCTCATGCTGCGTGGGAGAGTGTAATGGTAATGTCGTTGCCATGACAACTCCAGTGTTTGGTTGGCATTCCGAACGTAATCATCTTTTGTATAGGCATGATGAAATTTGACGCGGCACCAGTGGGGTTCTTACCTGCATAGTCACAAATGAAGTTAAATCCCGAACATCCAAAATCGAATTGACAAAAGTGATTACTATTTCGATTTACGTTGAAATTGGTGGGTCGTACTGCTTCTGTTTCTCTCATTGATGTGATGTGGACGGACTAAGGGTGCTTTCAAATTAGATGCTCGAGAAAGCGCCACAAAGCGCTACAACAAAGTCTTCATACCTCATGAATTAATTAATGATTTCAGCAACTGTTTTTTTTACTAATGCTGGCTCTGTGACCTTGAGCGTCTAATCTGAAGGCACCCATGATATAATTAAGGTAACGAATTATAGGAAGATTTTATTTGGATTATTGCAGTTCAGTTGTCCATACGATTTCTCTAATAAAACTGTACGAATTATAGCGTTCCAGAACAAGTACCATAAATAAGAACATGTGGAATAGGCGCAGCTTTCTCTAGTTTATTTAAGACGAGTAATAAATGTTTTTGATGAATGCAAAATCGTTTTTATCAATAACTGCAAAACATACAGTTTTGTTTTTAATGACAAAGATAACAAGGATATAATCTAGATAAATTACAGACAGAAACACGATTGGTGACACTTTTCTTGATAGATTTTTTTTCCAAAGTTGGCTCTTCAAAAACACTATTTTCGTTTTTAATCAAAACTAAGTATGAATAGCTAAACAGTTCATTTTTATATAATTCGTTACCTAATCATACTAGATAAGTAAATTATGGACAGTTTCTTTTTAAATTTGATGGTTTTCAAGATAATGCAGTTTTATCACTTTTTCCGTCAAAACACCCGGTTTTGACGGAAAAAGTGACTCAGCCTATACAAAAGGTCAAAAATTTCACTTATCACCGCAACTTCGAAAGACAGAATTTCGACAAGCAATATCGACAGATCTGAAGACAACTGTTTTGCTTTCTTTCATACTGATTGAGTATCCACTCACAGGCAAATATATGCCTTGTTTATAAGACGTTTCAAAGTGATGTTTGGAATTTTATTGCAATAGGAAACATTTTGAAAATTGTGGTTTTTGGTTAGATTATCTGATTTTAATCATAAAATGGTTTGAACTGATTTTCTTTTTATTGTATTATTTTATTAAAATAAAGATTTATGAAGACGATTGTGTGTAAAGTTACGAGAGTGTAGATAACCTTATATTCTTATTCCGGAAAAAATAGTCTCCTAAAGAGGCGTTTGATCAACAATGGGTGCCGACGGGTTGAAATAGCGATGACGATTTTCTTTCTTTCTAATTGCTCTGATTAATTTTCTTATCTGAATGTCTTTTAGGGTTCCGTACCCAAACGGTAAAAACGGAACCCTGTTACTACGACTTCGCTGTCCGTCTGTCCGTCCATCCGTCTGTCTGTCACAGGGCTGTATCTCATGAACCGTGATAGCTACACAGTTGAAATTTACTTCCCATACAATGAACGAGTTTTTTTTTGTCGTTTTTTTTAGATAATGGTACGAAACCCTTCGTGCACGAGTCCGTCTTGTACTTGGCCGGTTTTTTATATAAATTCAATTTAAATTTTATATAATTTCAATTTCATTTGAAAGACGACACGTTTAAAATCAATCACATTGGAGACGTTGAACGTGCTTTATTATGCTCGACTAAGGCCAAAAGACTAAGGCAACATAAAGTATCGGCAAGTGCCTACGAGTAAGTACAACCCTGGTAAACTGATAAATTGCACTTCCGTGATTGTTTGTGCGACGACGACTGATTTGATCCGAGTCGTACGACTCGCGTCATCGCTAGGGGATCATATGGCACGAACTACAAATGATCGCACCCTTCAGTTGAGCAAAGCATACTCCCAAACGCTAGTGCCGAATGTAATATTTGAATGTGACCCTGACTAAACCCTTTAGACATCATCAAGATCTGAGCGCCTTGATATCTGGGTGGATGTCAATCGTTCTTGAGAATTAGAGTTGTAATCCTTTTTTATATATTTTAGGTAATACCAATATTTTCAAACCACGAGAGCATACCACAAAGTAGGAAGTCCCGAAACCGCAAGTGTCAGTTAAGAACGCTTACGCTCGCAAAAAAGGTATTTTATATTTTTTTTAAAGTATACTCGTATCCTAATAAAACTTGGGTCAAAGTTTATATAAAATCAAAACTATATGTATTGAAAATATAGTTTTAATGTATTTTTCTATCTTTATTTCTGGCTAAACTTATTGTTATAACTCTGTTAAATAATGTTTACATTCAGATACGATTGTCTAATTGTTAAACAAAAATAAACTGACTAAAAAAACAACGCTGGCTCTTATTAAGGCGATACTTGAAATTTTTGACTTCTTGTAAGGGCATCAAATTTAAAAAGAAACCGTCTGTAATTTACTTAGCTAGTATGATTATCTAACGAATTATATAAAAATTAACAGTTTAGCTATTCATAGTTTAAAACGAAACTAGGGTTTTTGAAGAGCCAATTTTGGAAAATAAATCTATCGAGAAAAGTTTCACCAATCGTGATTCCGTCTGTAATTTATCTAGATTAAATCCTGAAGTTATCTTGGGCGTAAAAATCAAAACTGTATGTTTTGCGGTTATTGAGGAAAAACGATTCTGCATTCTTCAAAAACATTTATTACTCCTCTTAATAACCAACTGGCCAAAGATAATAAAATCCAACCCAACCATTGATTTAATTTTACTCAAGTGTAGTCCGTCATCTCAATTGGCATAGATTGCAAGGGCTCTCTGGATTCATTTATAAGAACCTGCGTTCGCTCTGTTTGCCCAATACGTTTTGAAGGCGACGGCGCGGCGCGGCCATCAGACAGCTGGGGTCGGACACCGTCGAGATGTGGGCACATTTCTGTTGTATGAATTGGCATCGCTATAAAGTTTTATTACGTTCGTCCACTGCGAGTCTATCGTGGTTGCGATGACAGGCTGGAAGTATCGAACATATGAAACACGCCTTTGCGTCCATAGTGTAGTGATGGCGCGTCTCATAATATGTTCGACAATTCAAACGTCGTCGCAACCGCGTTGGGCTCGCAGTGTCGACACACTATAAGATAGCGCAATACTTTTCGACACGTGCTTGCCAACGCGTACCATGGAGACATCTGACACGCGTATAGCGTTTTCAGGTTGTCACTTTTGCACCGCGAATAATACTGTTTTAAAATTACTTTAGGAGCTTGTGGTAAGGCTCCTGCAGGCTTATTGCCTAATTTGCAAAGTGTTCATCAACATTGAAATTGATTATCATTTATGAATAATTAATTATAATAAAAATATTTATTAACTAGTGCAAAGTTTAAATTGTTTGCATTCATGCACGGAAAATGCGGGTTTGAGTAAACGAGATTAACATGAAAGACGACAAGGTCCTTCCGAAATGATATCAGACTTTTGTACAGCAGGTGTCGATAAACTGCTGGCTTCAGATGTAAGGGCTCTCAAGTTGTTTGCGAGTGTATCAGAGAAGCCCAAACCTCTTACCCCTTCGCATTACGACTGATTGGAGCCACCAAATGAACCTGACGATGTTAGCCTTTTCTACTCTAATTACGTACCATTACCAGCACTAATCTTCACCGTGACACGCTACGCCAAATCACACTGTATTCAGTCGGAACACCGAGCGTTATCGCTTAACGAGCGCATTGTGAGCTGCCACCGTGCGTCGGAATGTGAGTCTTGCTGCGTTGGTTGAGAATACAAAATTGCGTGGCACTAGTGCCGTCTCAGATATTGAACCTTACTGCGACAGGATTGAGTTGATTTTGGGGTGTGGGGGTGAATAGTGGGGCTGGAGGCTTGAACGAGTTAATGTGTGCGGCACAAAGGACCAAATCACTGCCCTACGTGCGGCCGCGTCAAAGAGCGAATTTGTATTCCAATTATGACGCGGGTACAGACACCCGTCTATCAATGTAGGAGGCCGGCACAGTGGTCGTCATATTTTTATTAAATATTTGGTAACGTCTTTCGACAGGTTATTGGCTGACCTTTGGGGCTAGCACATCTTGGCCATCAGTAGTATGGCCATCAGTAGTACGACAGTATTGTTTTATGATTCGCCCCGAATGTCGCGCACTCTACAAATGTCGTTTTAATTATCATGATTTGTCGCTTAAATATGCTCGGAATCACTATGTCTAAACCTCAGCTGAGCTAAAGCATGATATGAGTAGGTTAATATTAATATATTCAAAAGATGCCCGTACCCAAAGGTAGGAAAAAACCTACAACATAGATAATATAATTTTTTTTTCTTATTGTGTCACCAAGTTAATATATGGCTATAATATTTTCTTTGAACGCCATATGCATACATACATACATACATACATACATACAATGCGACTGCGGGCGCACGCTCTGGGGGGTTAGCATGAATCACTATCGTATCGACAACGTATCGTCCAAATGTCAAAACTGACACTTTTACTATACAAAAAGCATCAGTTTTGACATTTGGACGATACGTTGTCGATACGATAGTGGTTCGTGCTTAGGCCACTGTACGCTTAATAATATAGTTCTTAAAATAATAGCATCGCAACCCGCAATCTTGTAAAAATTGCGTAACAACTGAACAAAGCGAAGACGGTAAGGCCATAAAATAATAATAAAGGGATAATTAATCGATTTCAGTGCATTACCGACCCTCTCAGTAGTTTGGGGCGCGGCTCGGCTGCCAGCGACGACGGAAAATAAAAGGTATGTCAGTGTTCGTAATAATGTGGATTGTTGTTTTTGTTATCGGAATTCTATAGGTCACTGACCGAGATACTAACTAAAACTTATACCACACCAAGTACGTTTACACCAAGTACTTTTATTGTTATGATTTATTCATACCTAGTGTCTTTTAAATATTCAATTCAATTCAAATAGTTTATTTCAGATTTCATAGGTACACGTATAGCCATATAATAAAGTAAAATAATAAATTATAATTTTTAACCTAAACAATCTTTATGTATAAGGGAAAATTGTTTTTACGTCAAAGTCAAAGAAAATGCCATAACTAATGTATTTTTCGCACTGTTTCGCGATTTTGTGCTAAAAACGCGTGTAGTATGCAACACCCCCTACTATTTAATTGCAATTCGTCCCCTGACTCAATAAAGGTTGCCCGCAGAAGTATTTTGACGTTTCTATTTGTTAAGACGCATGATTATTGGCCAGTAATTGTTTCGGAAGATCTATCTATTGTGAAGGGGAAGTTCGCTACGGGGAATATAATAGGTAAGATGTCATAACAGGCATGTCATAGATCAGTTGAATTTCATCTAAATATATAAATCTCTTGCGTTACTGACGGACTGATTTATAAACGCATAGCCTAAAACACTGGTTCTAGGAACTTTAAATTTGGAAGGTGTATCCCTTTTGGTGTGTAGGGTTGCATAGCTTTTTCTTCTTATCGTGTCGATGCTTCATTTTTTTTATTGTTGCCTTGTGCAGGTGGTAGGGTACAGGGGACACACCAGCAAGTGTGACATGGATTGATTGGGAACACCACGATCACATTGGGTCAGGATAGGACCCTTATAACCCCATATGCACATGTGGAGTCTGCAGTGACCAACTTAGGCTCGTAGTCGAGTTGCAGAAAGGATATTATGAAATTCAACTCCCAAGTGGGCCTGAAGGGGTTTAATTTAGGAGGTTGGGTAAATCGGGGGTTAAAGTCTGTTAAAACCAACTTTACGCGTCGCGAGGGCTTCCACTAGCATTAAATAATATTCAGTTCAGCCACTGGCCTCTCAGCTCAGTTGGTAGTAACTCTGCCTTCTGCGCTGTAGGTTGTGGGTTCGATCCCCACCCAGGGCAAATATTTGTGTGATGAACATAGATGTTTGTTCTGTGTCTGGGTGTTAATAAATATATATAATCGGCATGCATTTACAAAAAAAAAAAGTATATAAGTATTTTATCAGTTATCTGGTTCCCATAGTACAAGCTTTGCTTAGTTTGGGGCTAGATGGCGCTATGCGTAAAGTCCGCCAATATTTATTTATTTATTATTTAATGCTGGTAAGCAATTCCAGGGTACGATGCCGTTCGCGGTCTCTGGCGATTGACAGACATTGATTTCGATATAAATCTGACAAATGTTTTGGAAAGATGGCCGACGGTAACGTCCGCTAAAGAAGATCAGGGTTATTTACTAGGGCAAATTGTTTGGAAATTATATTTAGAATGCTATTTCCTTTTGCAATCACGAACATAATTATTAGGAATTAGGCGTTTCCTTTTTACAATAACTACAAAAATAACGTCATAACGTTCGCGAGTCCCTTGGCCAGCTTTTAATATTGTGGCGGCTGAATAAATGGTTTTTTTCTTTCTTTCTAAATGTGAATGGTGACAAAATATCAATGCTGTCATCTCCATCCCACTTAAGATTTTGGAGTGAAAAAAAAATTACAAGTTGCCTTGTTTAAGAATCTAAAAGTTTAACAAAACTTTAAGTAAAACACAATATTAAACTTATGTAAGATTGCTGACATTACATTCCTGGCACTATAATATTACTTTGATTCTGTCGTTAGTTTGATTCGCACTTGGCTGAATTTTACTTACCCTTGTTTGCGTGGCCCGCGATGCCACTCACTGGGTGCGTCCGACCGATCAAACATTGGGAAACACTGTTTATTTCTGTGTCACCTCTTTGTCGACGTATTCGTACCTTATTCTCACTTTATTGGAGGGTCGAAACGTGAACTAGGTATAGTTCATAACGGTGTCGATTACGTTATTGCATTTTGTTAGCAAGCTAACATTTTAAAACTATTAAATTAAACAACTAAATATGATAATAATAAAAATACTAATATGATGATAACATGTAGGTAATTTTAGATATTTTGTACTCGAACAATATCTCCAAAAACCGTCATTAGATCTCAATAACAGATAACATAAAAATATAGATACGAGCAGTGTGATCTTTCATATTGTATAAATTCTGTATCGAGTAAAAAATCGAGTAAAGATAACATAAATCCAGTCGAATATATAAATCTTATAACTTGCTTTTCGTATGAGCTTTTAAGCATTCGTCCAACTGCAAATCCCCAAAGTTTTTCAGAACAATTTAGATTAGTTATCTGTTATTTTATTATTTTTTTCAGTTCTATAAACAAACTAGTCTTTCTTGATTCTTGCAGCAACGCAACGTAACACAAGTATACCTATGAAGTGAAAGCTACTACTATCTGTACAAATCTCACTTTCATAACACACGCTTATTTCCTTTTTGAAGTTGCATGTTCTGAGGCTATACCATAGCTAGGTAGTAGTGGAACACGTCAAAGCGGCGGTAACGACGCAAACGCTCGCCTGCCACGGATTATTACACCAAATTTTATGTACCTACTCGTAAGCACGTTAACCACATTCGATACACCGTTTCGTGTAAAAACAAATGTTAGTAACCAATAATTCAAGTAGTTTTGACGTTTTAATTTTTTTGGGTATACTAATTTTTTTATAAGATTGAAAGTACGGATTTAATTTTTTTATCCAGGCTGAAATTGTGGGGATTGTAATGATATTTGAATGATCATCTAGCTAGAATATTAAATATAAATAGTCAACGCTTTATCACTAACATAATACATGCCACTGACTACCCCTGTAGACAACGTCAAGAATTTTATAATTATTATAGGGATCATAAAACAACACCTTCCTTTAGTTTTTCGAACGGTTATCCTATCCTAATTTATGCTTGGGTCATTTAAAGTTAGTGTTATAAGTATTCAGCCGTTCAACCGATATTTATTTACCTATCTGGAACAAGCGACTGTGGAACAAATCTGACCTTACCCCCTGTAAACCGAGATCGCGTGTCGGCTCGGTAGCCACGCGCCGCGAATAAACACAACTGTTTTCTAATGAAACCAAGACGTTGCGACGCCATTTTGTGGACACGTTTTAATAAAATAGCGCGTTTTGTCGAGTATGTTATTTTTACAATAACCATCAATATATATAATATTTTAGGGCTATATTTTTTATTTACTTCTGCCTGGGGCTTTTATTCCAAAGTAAAGTATCGCCGATCTGCCGTTGATCGCGGTCGCGGGTGATGCTCATGATGAAGAGCATCTGAATTGTCTCGAAAAGTCAGCAATACAAGAAAAAAAAAGTGGTAATTAGCCGTATTTATAGTTAAAATAAAGTAAAGTTTATTAAAATATACAAAATATTACTGGTACAAAGGTGAAGCACCAAAGCAATTTACAATCACACTAGGGTACCTTGATTAGCTCTGTTTCCCGCACTAGGTCTCTTTCGAGCCTGTATAATGTATGGCGGGGTCACTGCGACTCTACTACAACGTAAGGATTGATGAATGTGCATAGCTTAAAATAACATTCAAAGCTAGAAATAAAGCAATAACTATATAAATCTAAAACAAACACGATCATCGGAGTAGTTCCCGGATGCTTTCCAATAATTACAAAATACACAGGATAGAAAAACAACAAGTTAATTTAGTTATTTGAATTCTAAGCCACACTGCCCTCGTGTTCACACTGAAACACACAAATAAAATGGGTTCATTTCAACCCGGTCCCAGTCCTGTTTGTTGTCCACGGTCAGTTACACATGGTAAATATAGCTTATTTGTGTCCCGTCCCATGTGTTTAGACATATTTTTTAGCGTTCATTTTTATTCGAATGTAATTATAAATAAATACATTATACATGCACAATTGCATATACGTGTGAGTACTATGCAATTTAAATAAAATATGTAATTGCAATAATACCTGCGCGTAAGTACGAGTAGGTAATATTTATTGCAATAAACTTTGCAGAAATAAAATCTTAGCAGAATTAGGTACCTACCTGCTGGGATTATAAGATTATTATCTTAGAAATTCAGGTAATTCTCATTACTTGCTGAATCATTTAGTCACCAAGCTTTGGTATAGCTGAAATATCGCAGTGTGTATGTTGGAATAAATATTATAATAATAAACCATAAAAATCCAGTCATCGTTTTATAAAGAACAATTCATATTCTATTTCAAATAACTATACCTACGAGCTCTTTTTGAATGTCCACGTAATGATTCAAAAACGTTTCGCCGTACATCATCAAATACTGCACAATTTTGAACGATCATTTCTAAAACGCTCACATTCACACAAATACCCAATCAATTTGTGGAATTTTCCTAACGAAGGACCATTGCCAATAAGTGTAGTTAACTGTAACTAACTAGTCAGTTAGCCACTCCATGTACGTGACAGCGTTGCCATATGAGCCATATGAACTGATTTCGGAATGCGAGTTTTTTGTGGGGATTTTATGAATTGATGCCGATTCTATTTTTGCCAGACTAACTAACTAAACTTAAGGCGAGTGATTAATGTGTTTGATGAATGCAGAATCGTTTTTTCTCAATAAATGTAAAACATACAGTTTTTTGTTTTTTATGACAAAGATCACTTCACTATCACTACATATTTATAAAGCAAAGTCGCTTTCCGCTTCCCGCGTCTGTATGTAATATGTATGTATGTATGTATGTTTGCTTATATCTTTAAAACTACACAACGGATTTTGATGCGGTATTTTTTAATAAATAGAGTGATTCAAGAGGAAGGTTTATATGTATAATACATGCATAATATAGTAGAGAAACACTGATAATTTTAGAGGTTTCTAATGTAATGTCGTAAATAAACACATTTTTTTGCGCTTACATTGCAAATGCTGGCTGAACCCCACGAGATATATCAAAATAATGTACTACAGTATTGTACACCTTAAAAACGTCTACAAAAAAGTCAACGATGGTATTAGAAATGTCTTACGCACAGCGAAGCGGGCACGGGTCAGCTAGTAAAGGATATAATCTAGATAAATTACAGACAGAATCACGATTGGTGAAACTTTTCTCGATAGATTTATTTTCCAAAGTTGGCTCTTCAAAAACACTAGTTTCGTTTTTAATCAAAACTATGAATAGCTAAACAGTTAATTTTTTTATAATTCGTTAGATACCTAATCATACTAGCTAAATAAATTACAGACAGTTTTTTTTTTAAATTTGATGGTTTTCTATCTTGAAATGCAGTTTTATCACTTTTTCCGTCTTATCCGGGTAGACTCAGCCCATACAAAATGTAAAAAAAATCACTTATCACCTTAACGGCATCCATCTACTTCTGTTTCATATAGAGTAGAATAGACAGCAATAATTTAAGAAATCGTTTTTAATTTGGTTTGGTGCAAACAGAATTGAGAAGAAAATGTTTAGGACATTAGTGACAATATTAAACGACAATTTAGGCCGCGTCAAGTTTCTAGTACCGCGAAACTTAGCGACACACTGACACTCGTCCTATTTAAACGGGGCGGCAACTGTGACACAAATAGGTGACATTTGGATTTAGGGAGTGTCGACACCGAGTTTCTAGTGCGAAGTGTCGCCGTGTATTTTTGCAAGTAAAATATTTCAAAAATAATATAAAAACTGTGTCAAGAAAATTTATTGATTGTCGGGGATTGTTGGAGTTTTTGGAACCTGCAGAAGTTACTAGTAATACAATTTGAAGCAATAAGAAAAATAAGAATTTAAAACCCACTATTGTTATATGTTTTATCTTCTTTTCTTCCCTGTGTACTATTATTATTTATGTATTATTGGGGTATTTCAGTAACGACATTTTCTTGACAAAAGACTTTTACGACTTTAAGAAAACAAGCGTTGTTTTCTTAAAGTCGTAAAAGTTTCAATCAAATTTGACAATTAGTGCGATGGATTATATTTAGTACGCGCTAAAAAATACACTATACGGAGGTGAGACTTTGTGGTTGTATCAAAGCGTTGTAAAAGTTTTTTTAGGTTAGTAAGAACTTGGATGTATTCTTCGGGATGCTAAATAAAAAAAAATATGCCACAGATATTTAAATAAAGTAGTAAAGCAACTGACCTGGTTGGCGTAGGTGCGTGTGCGCATCCAGCGTCGACTTCGACATAGCTGATAGTGAATTGGTGCCATAGCCTGCAAAAAATAAATATATAATTATAACAATAAAAACATGTAAGTATTTATTATATAAACTACGAAGTAAGGACCCAATGTAGGCAATGTAGATCACTGTAGGTACCTAGATAAATATAATATTCAGTATAAACGAATAGAACTAAAGTATAGTACGTATATAACCAAGTATATAGCTTGGCACTGTAAATATTCTATTTATTTTGGAGATATCAAATTCTTGTATCATATCCATCTCAAGCGCAACCTTGTGTGTTCTATTTTCAACTTTAATTCGACGGTATGAAATCTGATTAGTAGGTAATTTTATGTCGATTTTAGTAAAAGTCAAAAATATTTTTGACATAAAATGTCGTGAGGTCATATCCTCGATAGATGCAAAGAGTAGGAGGATTCTAGTAGTACACACTACACATCTTATATATAAAAATTAATTGCTGTTCGTTAGTCTCGCTAAAACTCAAAAACGGCTTGAACGATTTGAATATTAATTTTTTTGTTTCCTTTGCTTTAATACAGAAGTGGTTTAACAATAAAGAAAAATGCGATAAGTTGCCGGGAAATAGTAAAATTCGGTAAAAACTGAAAGTGCTTTTTTTCTATGGAATATTTGTAATTTGACAGGACAACATCTGTCGGGACAGCTAGTACATGATAAACATACTACCAGGAAGGTCCTAAATAAAAAAATTGCCGAAAATTTATGATTTCCCAACCGATTGAAGCCTCTTCTTGATCGAGAAAAGAAAAGATTTTATTGTCTAATAATTTTATATTATATCTCTGACTGATTTCAAAGATTGCCAATAAATTGGTGATTTGCCATTCTTTGTCCTTTCCCTCTTATTGCTATTGAGTTGTTATTGTTTATTATGATTTGTCAAAATTAATGAATTTTGTAACGTACATTTCCTTTACATAAGTTTTCTGTTCAAAAATATTTTTTCAATAACAAGCTTTTGTAAAATCATCTAAACCATGGAGCGCTAGCGCTATCATCTGTCACATAACTGTCATATAACATTGTCATCGAAACTTGACAACTTATTTACTAAGAAGTCCTGGAGGGTCTGTTGAATAGCTTCTGGCTCCATCATCAGATCAGCTCGCTGTCACTATATTATTGTATTGTCACCAGAACTAAAGGTGTATACAAAATTACAGCTACCAAGAAATGGTCGAAAAATGGTTTGCAAATTTTGAAAGTTACAAACAAACATACGTACAGTGGAAAAAAAGCACTTTCAATTTCTCCGAACTTTACACCACCCTAATATAGTGACGACCTAGTAGAATACTAACTGGTTTCCTTCACCGTTTTGAGCACGTGTTTTTGATGCGCATATAAATTTTTCGAACAGAAAAATCCATTGATGAGCACCGGGATTCGAACCCACGACCTTCAGATTGAAAGTCGAGGTACCTCCCACTCGTTCAACATGGCTTAATATGAAAAATACAGATAATAATGATGAATAGTTAGCTGTGGACTAGAGGGCCTGTTTCCTAAATAATATCAGTCGTATTCTCGGATTAAGAGCATCGCTCTTGGCCGAATTTATATTTATAACGCGTAAGGGTTGCTCAACGTTGAACTAGTCGAATTAATTTGCTGTCTGTTGAACTTATACCTAGTAGTTTTTCGAGCGGAATATATATCTACTCTACAATGCTTTTATTCAAACCGAGCGTAAACGATAGTTCGCAACATCGACCACACAGCCTATAGACTCCTCATGCAAGGCGAACACTTTCTCACAACACATTAGGATTATACTGCTGAGAGCGCGATTCACGTCGCTGAGACATTGAACCGGTCAATTAGAATGCATGTTTTTACCGCTCCCCTGACCCGCACACCTCAACGGTTAGACAGAATTGTTTGTTTAAAGAAATGAAGCCATTGTTGTCGTTACGAAACGATCTCACGAAAGTTCGGGAACATTAGTCAATAGAATTTTTAAAATTCGAGACCCCAATTTTTATTCTGATTTGTACTAAATTGCTTTATAATTATCAGCCACCTCATCAGATATTTAACTTCATTCGACGACAATATTGGCCATTTGTTCTTTTAGGGGTGAACAAAGCCCAAGGCGTTATACAACTTTTTGTCACTGAAAATTGAGCCCTAAACATTGCTTGGTAGAGTTATTTTTTGTTGTTTGGGTACAGATAGAGGATTAGATTCTCTTTGAAGCTCTCAATAGGATTTCACGGGTAGTTAATGTTAGGGAAACATTGTGAAGACTACTCTGATTTTGGGTGTATTTTTGATTTCATGTTTCACGGTTCTTTGACGGTGAAGGGGAATTCTGATAGTTGATTTAGTTTTAGTTTTGGATTTCGGAAAAAAATGATTTTGTAGCTACAATTGTGATGGTTCAGTGAATGATTTAAAGTTATGATTACGTGTCAATTGATCGAGCGAGCTAAGCGAGCCAATATCAATGAATTAGAAATAATAAATAATAGGATCACGACTGTAATCCCCAAGTACGACATCCTCTCAGATCTCCAGACGCTTAGATCCTTTGAAGATATCTAGTGGAGGTAGTCAGAGGCACGTCCAAACATTATATTTGGCACATGCCCACATTTTGCAGTATTTAGCATTCCATACGTGACAGGTTGAAAGCCCATCGCCGCCAAGAATACTAACTGGTTTCCTTACGAAGTTTTCCTTCGCCGTTTTGAGCACGTGTTTTTGATGCGCACATAATTTTTTCGAACAGAAACATCGCCAGGATTCGAACCCACGACCTTCGAATTGAAAGTTGAGGTACCTCCCACTCGGCCACCACGGCTATAACTTAGCTTTAACTAATCGTGTTTGTATGTTCTCGTATGTTTGTCTTATTATAAATATCAAAGCATTGATTCGATCTGCATGCAACTTGGAAGTTACATTTGTACTATCAAAATATGCTGGCAAGTATACAGCTACATTACATTTATGATATCGTGGTCTATAATAAAAACCAGCCAAGAGCGAGTCAGACTCGCGCACTAAGGTTTCCGTAAAATTATCTATATAAAACGGCAAAAAAACCACGTTTGTTGTATGGGAGCACCACTTAAATATTTATTTTATTCTGTTTTTAGTATTTGTTGTTATAACGATAACAGAAATACATTATCTGTGAATATTGCTAGCATGGTTCATTAGTTACAGCCCTTTGACAGACAGACAGTCGGACAGCGAAGTCTTAGTAATAGGGTACCGTTTTTACCCTTTGGGCACGAAACCCTAAGAACTACTATTAACAATTATTTCACTTATTATAAGCATTATCAGCGAGTATGTAAGGTAATATTTTATTTTCAAATAATGTGTAGATCTCCACGAAAATTGCAATAATATAACGTAGCGGTACGGTATCGAAGAGTCATGGACCCGGTTGTGGTGCCTACCCCGGCTTTGGTCATTTTCAATTTTGACAGTCAATAACTAAGCATAGCAAACCAATTTGTTTAAAATCTATAGTTAATACAATTCTTTGTCTATGGTCCGTTTCGATTAGTGATAGTGTGATGCGTTAAACCTCTAGATTTGATTGACCACTGTTTTGTCTATTTAAATATGAATAATTAATAAATATCGCCTGTTACAAAACCTTTACTTAACCTAACATATAGATAAATACTCTATTCTATGGTGTTTAAAAATCGTAGTTTTAATTATTTTTTCAATATAAACCGTTTTACTTGAAAGTTCAAATTTGTTAAAATGCCCACAATCATCGTTTTTTTATAGATAATGGTACGGAACCATCCGTGTCCGACTCAGTCCGACTCGCACTTGGCAGGTATTTTTTAGTTTATCCATTACAAACCAAATTTCAAATCAACCTCTTTATGTCTTCACCTTTTAATAGTAGATTTGTATATATTTTAATATCAAATATCACAAGCGTAAGCCGGGCAGGAGGCCAGTTACTTTTGCACGCAAAATCCCCAGCACAGAGTAAACAATGAGCTTTTATTCGAATAAAGATCAGGTTACACCTAGTGATCGATAACTGACACTAGTGCGTGACGTGGAACTGTACAAACAACTACCCTGTATAGAGGACGCGCTTAAACATACATCACGAGTTGGAGGTACCTCGACTTTTAATCTGAAGGACGTGGGTTCGAATCCCGGCGTGCATCAAAGGATTTCTCTGTTCGAAAAATTTATATGCGCATCAAAAACACGTGCTCTAAACGGTGAAGGATAACATCTTGAGGAAACCAGTTAGTATTCTTATAAGCGGCGATGGGCTTGCAACCTGTCACGTATGGAATGCTAACCCCTTGCAAAATATTGGCATGTGCTAAATGTAATGTTTGGACGTGCCTCTGACTACCCCCACTAGACATCTTCAAATCTTCAAAGGATTTATGCGTCTGGAGATCTGAGAGGATGTCAACCGTACTTGGGGATTACAGTCGTGATCCATTGTCCCATTTGTCCCAATGTATTCGTGGCTTAAACAACACAGTCCTGGCCTTCGGCCATTGTCATTTCTGTCGTTTAAAAAAACAGAAAGCCAATAAGCTTGCCACTCTAAGCACCGGTACCCCCCTTCAAGAGGTTAAAATCTCATAAACAGCAGTTTAATATAAAACGGAGGGGTGTGCGTCAAAACCACAATTTAGATAACTCATTGCCTCACATCAAAGGTTTGTCGTGTCTGTTTGTCACGCAGCAGAGGCGGACTGGAAGTAATCGCTTGTTCAAGGGGTGTTTTGATGTAAAAGTTTTTGTATAAAATATTTGAAAATTTTGTCGTCACAATCCTTTATCCCGGAACTTGGAATATTTATACAGCATAACTTGTACGTATGTAAATGCTAAAGCGATCATAAGATAAAATCTTATTCTCTTATTATCTTATTCCAAGCTAACCCGGCGAACTTCATATCGCTTTAGAATTAACAAATATTGTGTTAAGTGCCCGCTCCCGTTCCCGTTCCGGTTAAAAAGTATCCTATGTCCGTCTCCTGGTTCTAAGCTACTTCGCCACCAATTTTCAGCCAAATCGGTTCAGCCGTTCTTGAATTGTAAATAGTGTAACTAACACAACTTTCTTTTATATATATAGATATACTAGCGACCCGCCCCGGCTTCGCACGGGTAGCATGTTATTATACATATAAACCTTCCTCCTGAATCACTCTAATATCTATTAAAAAAAACCGCATCAAAATCCGTTGTGTAGCTTTAAAGATATAAGCAAACATACATACATACATACAGACGCGGGAAGCGGAAAGCGACTTTGCTTTATACTATGTAGTGATAAATTACGCGTCACATCGTTTGTCCGCGATGGACTTCTAAACTACAACCGATTTTAATCAAACACACACACCGTGTGCAGTTTTAATCAACTTAATAAGATAGCTTACATCTCAATTGATAGTCGCAATATTATGTTATTGCAAACTGTTGATACAGCAACGCGTGGCGTGCCAGTTTATTATAAATGAATATGATTGGACTACGAGTATATTTGGATATTTGGATGAAACATGGCGTAGGTACCTAGATTCGTCCGTGACGTAGACCGGCATAATATACTTGTTTTTATACTCAGATAATACCGTGGGCAGAAGCTTGTCAATTTATTTATTTCAGTGAACATAAGTAAGTACATGTGAATAAAAACTATGAACACTGGAAAATGCATTAGTATTAAAACTGTGTCGCGCTTTCCAGTGCCCGTCCTTAGGACTAGTTGAAGAACCAGACGTTCCTGATAATATAACGATGAAACTATTTAACTTTTATCTTATTAACTATTTAACTTAACTTTTATTTTTATTTATAACAATAATATACTGAGCCTGAGCTTTTATGAGCGTGTTTGTGTTGTGTGTTATGTGTGTGTTTGTGTGTGTGCATGTTGTGTGTGTGTGTGTGTGTGTGTGATGTGAAGGTGCGTCTATGTGTGTGTGTGTGTATATTATTTTTTGATTTGTATTAGGTCTTCAGTTTCTTCGTAGGTAAGTGTAGATAGCATTTTTTTAACTTCGTATTTACATTTATTTTTAGTTAAGGGGTAGATATTAATATTTTTTTTGATTGATTGTCAATACCAAAGTAGTGTATATTATTACAAGTAAGTTGCTTTTGTAACACCGGAAAATAACTAGATCGAAAAGAATGATGTTATACCTGCGGAAAAATAGAACAAAAAATTCGAATAAAATAAAGAAGCCCATTTATGCATGGTCAAGATTCGAGCCCATGAAGTTCAAATTTAAAAGTAAAGTTAATTAAAAACCGCATCTGTGTCCGCTATACGTGTATTTATCATAATCCGATGAAGAGTATACAAAAGCTTTATTAAAAAAAAAATACTCTTTTATTTTTTAGGTTGTTGTTACACAGACTTGCGTGCCGCCCGCCCTTGTTTCAGGTAGATAATATAGATACTTGAAAATTACAATCATCTCTGTCTTACTTGACTATACTTAGTACAGTTAGTGGCGCAAGCTCACCTACTTCCGCCTTCGCTCCTTTGTCGTAAGGTGGAATTAATACTGGTATTAGCTGCCGACTGTATTCCCGTTTTCACATCATGACGCTCAAAACAATAGGGAGCTTACTGCTTCCCTCTGACGCCTGAAGCGGTTTTTCCTTTATCTTCCTTTTCCCTCACTCGTAGTGATGTTGCACGAGTGGGAGGGGTACAGAGTGTCGGGACAAAGGCACTTTCAGCTAATTTGCCCTGCCGCCGCCGCTTCACCGCTTCTCATTTTCATTGTGGTCTCAGCTTCAAATATTGGTTTATTGTAAGCACCCGGTTTAAAATTAAAACCAAAGCGTCGGAGAACACGCATTTATTACATTGTTACAAAGAAATTTAAAAATTGTTACGGTAGGTGTTTATAGAAATAATGTTACGAATAGACCAACGGCGGCTAACATGCTAAAATTCCTGAATATAAAACACTCTACGTAGAAAAAGCTTAAATATACATTATTTATATTATTTTTATAGTTGGTATACTTATTGATCAATCTACCTTTATCTATACTACTAATTATAATTAAGTAACATTTGTATTTTTGTTTGTACCGGATAAACAAAAAAAACTATAAAACTAATTAAAAAATAATTTCACGTATCAAAAGCAGTAACAGCGAGTAGCATAGGCCATATTTTTATTATTTTAAAATTGCATTAATGTAATTGAAAGTATAAAAAATAGGCATTTAAACTCCACTGGTACAGTACGCCTGTACGATGCCGGGAATAAAACAGTACATAAACTCAAAGGAATCAGTACCCTTGTATTTTTTTAGCGAAAACGTTAATTTATACCGCAAACAAGATGCCATAGTAATTATATGAATACTTTGGATTTACTCGAGTACAATTTCGTTATACCTCTGGTCTTGTTTGTCTTGATCGCGCAATCACGTGTTTTCTTCCAATTTAAGATTAGGTACACAGATTTATTCAAACCAAGTACACAAAGTTCATGTTTAATCGAGTTTATTGAATCATGAAAATAGTAGTGTAAATAAAGTGGTATTTCCGGTCGATGGTATTTCCACTGTAAATCCACCGACAGTTTCAATTCCTATAATTCGGACACCTAAAATGCCGCGTCGAACACAAATGAAAATGAATGAGCAGCACAAAAAAAATTACACAAAATTAACGAATACAATCACGGCAGCCACCTCAGAAATGCGAGTTAATAAATAGCGTTTAGTTTATGGATGCCATGGGTTAGTTATTTAAAGTTCATTTGGGGTGACGCGAGGGTCGGAGTCGACTCGGACACGCTCGATGTAATGTCGAATAAGTTAGATACGGTCGCTCGTTATTTTGTACGTGGGAAAGAAAGATAGATTTTTATATCCAAAACACGTAATCGACTTTTATAATCAGAGACTTTTGCATACAAGGTACTTTTAATTGGAATATAATCGCCAATACTTGTACTGTACCTTATATTAATGCGATACAATTGGGTTGCAAATATTAAAAAACTTTTGTTCCGGCGGGATATTAATCCGCGGCATCGCATCGCCTAGAATTGGCAATACCATACCAACTGCGCTGTATTATAATAAAACTTACTATTGGGGTTAAAATAGCATTTATTGTTGTTATTATTGTATGTTATTATAAAACATAGATGCAGATTATACAATACGTGCGAATAGTTAATTGAAATTCATGGTTCTAAAATGACTCTCAATTGTAAACCAAACGAATACAAAATAAAAAAATTATAAAAGATAAAAAAAGAGTTTTTCTTAAGCCAAAAGAGCATATTGCTGCTGTATATTTCCGAGTAGTTTAAGAATAATGGCATCAATAATCGAGCTCAAGGGAGCGTTAGTTAAATCGCTCGTGACGATTGTCCGGGCTAGTCTGGGGTAAAAGTCGTCACGGGAGACGCGACGCCTGTCTCGAGGGAACGCTTTATGAATTACACAATAGTTTTGAATTGATATCTACGTCATCACGTTGTTATAAAATTACCTGCGTGACATGATTATGTTGTTCAATTTGATGGAAAAATGTGAAAAATGTTAGGTTTTTTTTTGATTAGTTGACGTTATCCAAAAAAATAATAAAACACATAAAAGAGCGCTTAAAATGGTAACAAAAACATATAGATAGAGTATAATACCTTCAATCAGTTAAAGCAGATTTTAAAGAAACAAATTTCGACACAGTTTTCTCGAGCAAACAAAAAATATTACTATCTTTATTATTCAGTATTCAATTTCATATTCTAATCCAAAGTCAAGAGCGTTCGAACAATAGGAGGCATCTAGCGAAGCGTGTGCTATAATAGGTTCGCGTTCCGGCGCGCCCGTAAATGATAATCATCAAAATATTGCATCACTTATCGAAATATTGTAAGTGTCAATCAAAAAATTAAGTTTGTATTGTTAGGTTGGCAGTGGCGCGTGTTCGGCGCGCGCCTTCACGGTTGGCTGAATGTCGCGTGCGACATTTTAGGGGACTATTGTTTTGATTTTCGCGCGTGAAATGAAATGACGTCATATTTTAAAATTGCACTGAAAATTTTATTTTGGATTTTATTAATTTTTTTGATGTACCTTGATTTTATGGCAATATTTGAAAGATAAATGAATGTGGACGATATTCGTCAAATGTCTCTTCCATGCCGACGACCAGGTTATACTTGTTTCTACTTCTTCGGTGGAGGAGATACAGGAGATGAAAACAATTATGCACGAAGCTTTTGAAGAAAAATAATGAAAGTAAATGTGAGTAAGACGAAAGTAATGGTTGTTTTAAAGGATGAAAAAAAGGAAGTGTGACAGTGTGAAATATTTTGATTGGTGGGAAAAGAATGGAGCAAGTGAATGAGTGTGTGTAGCTACTTGGAAATGTTGTTTACAAGAAAAAGGTAGCATGAAGATGATATTGAGAAGAGAGTTAATGCTGGAAATAAAGTGAATGGGACTCTACACGCCTTTATAAGCAGCCGGAAAGTGTTCGAAAGGCACAGGGGAGTGTTAGTGCCGACCTTATTATTTGCCAGTGAAAGTTAGATATGGCAGAAGAAGAATCAGAGAAAAAAAATGCAGTAGATATGAGAGCCTTGGGAAGTATGTGTGGGATAACTTTGAAAGATAGAATGAAAAATATCGTGATAAGAGAACGTAGTGGAGTGAAAGAAGAAGTAGTAATGAGGATTGAGAAAGAGATGCTTAGATGGTTTGGGCATGTAGAGAAAATGAATGAAAAAAGATTGACAAAACAGGTATATAAGGTCAATGTTAATGGGAAAGTTGAAAGAAGACCTTAGCGTATTTTTTTGAAAAATTCCAGTTCAAGAGTACTCTAGCATGCATGAGGAACGTGATAAGAGTGAATGTCAGGAAAAGATGTAATCAAAGAAGTATTCAAAAGAAGTATGTCAGGATCGTAGCTAGTGGAAAGCCGTGAAAGTGTGTGGAAAGCTGCTGTGAAACAGGCGTGATTTTATGTATGTATGTATGTATGTATTTTATGGCATAAGGATATAACTTTTAGATAGTAAAGTCATAGTACTTACCTACCTACATTAAAGATAGTTTTTTTTATGTTTCAAAGTTTTTAAGTAATGCGTTTTTATCACATTTTCCGTCTTATTCGGTAGATAAACAATTAATTTAGTTTTTAAATAAAAGAGTAAAACTATGACAGAAGACTAACCTTGAGAAGCTGGTGACGCGGCGTGAGCTGACCATGAACTTTTGTATGATGCATCTGAAAAAAAACACTGTTTAGTATCTAGATGTTTCAATTATTTTAGTGGTTTCACCCGTGTTTATCCTGTTCCCGTAGAAAAATTATTTTATTCTCTCATCCAAACCTTCATTGGACTTCAACGAACATTTTTTTTTGTAATAAAAATCTGTCTAGCTATTAAAGAGTTTAAAAAGGACATAGGTGGAAACATTTTTGTGTTGTATGTGAACTGTCTTGTCTATCTGCTAAAGGTAGGGCCGTACCAGAAGCTCAAAAGTAATATTAAAACAAAACTCTTACGGTGCGAAAGTGACAACGCAATACGAACTCCTACAGCGTACTATTGTTTACTTTAGGAGCTTGTGGTATGGCCCCAGGTCATCTTTCCGTCTTGGAGGCAGTCATATACGCTGCTCTTTTCAGTACGTGGACTCCATTCGAAAACATATCTACCCCAAAGATCGTCAGTTCTTCGAGCTATATACTTAGGCATTATTAGAATTGTATCTGGGGGCACGGCAGTGCCCCCGCCAAGTCGAGCAATAAAGCGGCACGGCTGTACCATCCTTTTCTCGAAGCAGTTCAGGCCATTTTCGACCCCCTATAACTTCGTTGTGGATAAAACTAGAAGCCTGAATTTTCAGTAACCAAGCAGTCACTATATAAACACGGTATATTTCAAATTTCATTCAATTTGAACCAGTAGATTAATAATTATAACTAGTAAAAGTTTCCTATTTTGTCACTCACTCACTCACTCACTCACTGACTGACTGACTGACTGACCGATCATCAAAAGTTTAAGGCACTTCTAGCAGACATAGAAGCTTCAAATTTAAAACACAATTAGTGTTTAGTGTAGAAATCCTAAAAAAACCTGCCAAGTGCGAGTCGGACTCGCGCACGTCGAGTTCCGTACCATTATCCATAAATCACGTTTGTTGTATGGGAGCCCCACTTAAATATTTATTTTATCTGTTTTTAGTATTTGTTGTTATAGCGGCAACAGAAATACATCATCTGTGAAAATTTCAACTGTCTAGCTATCATGGTTCATGAGATACAGCCCTGTGATAGACAGACAGACCGACAGACCGACAGACAAACAGACGGACAGACCTACAGACGGACAGACGTACAGATGGACAGACGGACGAACGGACAGTGGAGTATTAGTAACAGGGTTCCGTTTTTACTCTTTAGGTACGGAACCCTAAAAAGTAGGGGGGCTATCTACAAAAATAAATGAGATGCCATCAAAAACATAACTTGTAAAAAAAGCCAAGTCTCGCAACGCAACTCGGTTCTTCTACCGTAAAAAGTTGTGAGATCCATGTAATACCAAGTCGGTTAATTTATTCAGTCCCTACTTTAAGGGTCCTTCTGACTTATGTTATTACGTAATTAGTAACCTTTACGTAATAACTTAAGACAGAAGTTTACACAGAATTCTACCAATGTCACTCGTAAAAATCAAATTGCTTGATTCTAAAGAATGTTCAACTTTTTTAAAATATAATAATATAAATAGGATCACGACTGTAATCCCCAAGTCGAAATATACTTTACGACCTATTCTCAGATCTACCAAATATACACCAAATAATAAAAATCGGTCAAGCCATTTCGGAAGAGTTTGGTTACAAACACTGTGACAAGAATTTTTTAAGAAGATTATTCTCTACGGTTTGACAATTCCCATGCATTAACTTACCGCAGCAACACAACCCCTTTTTTAGGGTATAATGGAATATGTGACAGTCGCACACAAAACGGCTTTCAGCCTCTTAAGGCACCTTCACGACACCCTTCGAGAGCCATCATCTCCTAATAGCCTAGATACTTAATAAGGGTGCGTGTCGAAAAATGAGTTTAGATTTTGGAAAAGACGGTGACGCAAAATGATATTTTCTCATAATTTATCTAAAGAATAATGACCAAACTTTATGCTAAACAGTTTTGGACGTGACTTTTACTACCCCCTTTAGACACCTTCAACGATCTAAGCGCCTTGAGAGATGTACTTGGGGATATCAGTCGTGATTCTATTTTTTTTATTAGTTTAATGGTGACCTTCTTTCTTATTTACAAAACAAAGTCGTATAAGTTACACCATTTATAACTCAAAAGCGGCTTAAGAGGCTCCCAGTCGCTGATTGCTCTTTTTCGAAACGAAAAAAGAAATACTTCTGAACAAGCCACATCTCCTATTTTTATAAGTATATTACTTCAGGTTCCTACCTAGATTTCTATTAAGCTGAAAACATAATAGCAGAAACTTTTCACGATAAAGATATTATTTCAAAATGATACGTTTTAGAATTTATGATCGAAATATTTTATATACCTACTATTAAAATCAACTTGTGATTTATTGTTAAAGATAAGTAATATGTAGATCTAGATTTCTATTAGAATAAATTTTTGATAAGTAATTATACATAATTTATATCATTAATTTATTCGAAAAGCTAAGGCAGACCACGCTCCGACGTGTGTTTGTCGTCATTGCAGCGGTCGGTAGGATTATTTATCGAAGTGATTAAAGATGGGTACATCTTTATTCACATATACTATACATTATAAGATAGGAGATGTGGCTTGTTCACAAGTATTTATTTTTTCGTTTCGAACATAAACAATCGTCGACTGGGAGCGCCTTAACCGATCTTCATGATTATTGATTTGTTGGATTTGTCTTCGCACCGAATATCAGAATAATTATAAAAACATATCAAAAATCAAGAAAAAGAGTTTATAATCTTTATTTTTCTACTTAGCTAGAACGAAGAAACATTTAAATAAATACAACATTATTACATAAACAAATAACTTACTAATATACTACACCTACAAAATATTTACAAAATACACAAGAACAAGTTGAGCCATCTAAAGACCATTGCAAACAGTCTATAGGTAACTGATCCAGATCACTACCAGGAGGAAGCGTTCCCAAGATACTGGCGGCATTGCCACGCTGGACGGCAAATGCTGATCCGTTGTGCCAAATAGGAACCAGCTCTATCTCGCTTCACTTCGACCAAACGCCCTGTTAAAATTTTGAAAACCCGGTGGGCCCTGTTACCCCATGGCCCAGGGTCTCGATCCTACAAGGCTCAAACATGTAAGTCCTATCGAGACTTGCATATTTGCGCCTTCTGAGGTCCTCCGTCCAATCCGCCGCCGCACCCGCCCTAACTGTAGAATGAGAGATGTGAACGCGCCAGTGTGTCGACGCAAGTAGCGTCCCAGACTAGAAGGACAATAATTTATTGTACTTAAATAAATACAAACTTCAGGTATGATGCCGAGACATTTTTTACTAGCATAGAGACTGTACTTTCATCTGTTATTTAATTATGATATAGAGTATTATTAATATACTAGCGACCCGCCCCGTCTTCGCACGGGTAGCATGTTATTATACATATAAACCTTTCTCCTGAATCACTCTATCTATTAAAAAAACCGCATCAAAATCCGTTGTGTATAGTTTTAAAGATATAAGCAACTTTGCTTTATACTATGTAGTGATTTACCTGCATCAATAAATTGCAGATAAATTGCCTAGCTAAATCAGGTGCCAACATTGTTAAATAATATTAATAACATGAATTTTGTTTATTACCTTCACTGATTTGTTACTAATCAAAATAGAGCATTAGTCTAGGTTTAATTTTATTGAATTTACTAATTTTACTTTACAATGAATGTAGGTACGAGTTTAACTTATTATGACACCGTTTTTAGAGTTCCGTAGTCTATAAGGCACCCATAATATAGTTTCGCCATGTCCGTCCGTCCGTCTGTCCGCAGCTTAGGTCAGAGACTTAGTACTAGAAAGCTGACATGAAACACGCCAACAAAGTGGTGAAATAAAATCATCAAAAAATATTGTGGGGGTATGGAAACAACTTTTCCATTAAGGGATCTGTTTGTGAATTATTAAGATTTTAAGTGCAATTTTTTGTTTGAAGCAAGTGTCTTTCCCCTTTCAGCTAAACTAATGGTTTTAGAAGTGTGACAAAAATTACAGTACTACTGTAATTTTTGTCACACTTCTAAAACCATAATAACCATAACCATAAACCTAAATAAATTAAAAGGAAAACTATCACAGCTAAGTATGCTTTAGGTACAAGTTTACGGTAATAGTAGTAGACTAACTTACAAAATGGTAATAATAAGAAAATTATACAAATACCATTGACAATCATTTATACAACGTTGTTAGCTGTGTAAACTACGGAACCTTACATAGCGGTTGGCCCGACATGTTTGGCCGTTTTTTATTCTCCCAACGCTGAGTCGGTAATAGAAATTACCTACTCTATAAGTGGTTGCTACTACAATAAGTAATATCTCTATTAACCTACATACTCGCATGTCCAATGAATAAATTATAAACTACGTTCCTAACGACTGTTGATTTTAGAACTTGACTTCTTCACTTTGTTTACGAATCTAGATCGACACGCTCACCGCCGGCCTTCGACCACATCAATAATTAATATCTATTGACCAAGTCACCAGTAATTCCCGATCGCAAAATCACTTTCCATTTGGACTAACACTTTCCTACTCAAACTTGCAAGACTTGGTATGTAATAATGGGTTTGGAGCGGAGTGTGTCGAGTTGTGTATTGTGTATTGTTTCTTAGGTATTATATCATTTACCGTCTCATTAATAAACGTAGACTAGCGCAGGATTAAATTTAGTCCAACGCTTACGTTTGGACTAGTCGAATTCAATATTAATAAACGAGGATTAGAAATGGAGTTGCTTACATTAAGCTGGTATTAACAAGTCTTGGTGTAACCTCAGATGATCTTTGGATAAGTAAATTTTTATTAATAGCACCGTTAAAGTTTAAGTTAATGCTAAGTTGTTAAATTTAAGGTTTAAGTTCAAAGATTAAAGTTCAATATTCAAAGTTTAAAGCTAGAATTACTTGTAGTTACAGACATATGTTTATGTTGCAACCCAGCTCGAAACAATGGTTTTATGGTCCCTATTTTTAAGTGGTTGTAAATTGTAATGTGTTGTGTGCGTCTTCATAATTAAATAAATAAATAAAATTCAGGAACTGCTCTTTTCTCTGGTCTAAAACTCAACGCTACTTCTAGCAGTAATACCTACCCACTAACTTACCAGACAGGTCACTTCGACATCTGGTAAGTATTGTCTACCACCGTACTTACGACTCTCCCACACCACCTTGCCGTTTTTAAGGTACCACGAGCACAACACGTGAATCACTTCACAACACGGTATATAAAAATTAAGCAATATTCACCCGCAAAAAGCATCGAGAAGTTGGTAAAGGTGCCCGACCGACTGAGGTAGTCGGCGGAGCTCTTTATGTCGAGCATGGTTACGGCGTTCTCTGAGTCCACATGACGTCGCGTCGCGCTGCCGCGGCCGTCTGGTGCCGCGCGGCGCGGGGTCGGGGGCGGCGCGCGCGACACGCCCACACACGCCCCCGCTCACCCCCATGCGCCACCCCGCCAATCGCACACCACTCCAGCTAATCTTTATCTCACAAAAATAAACATGGTGGGCGGGAGATAATGACGCTATGACAGCCCGATAATCAAGAGGCTTTGTGGCCCGCGACGCTCCGTTACCGACTGGCTTATCCGACGCCAGACTGTTTGGCGAAAATTGAACGCTTCGATACTTTTTTCTTTCAGTCGAAAGGTTTTCATTAAAGCCTATTGAGTGTCAGAGTTGGCACTCGGCCTATTCGGCGAGACTGTTTGTCACGGGCGCATATTGTATTTTTTAATTCGACTGTCCCGTTTGAGAGAGGACAAAGAGCGCGCTCGCGGCCATTGTGCTGGAGCCTTTATTTTTTGTTGTAAATTGCTCGACAGCTCGGCTTTTCCTATCTCGATAATTGTCCATATAATTGGTTGAGCTTAGGCATATTGTACGCTGAATTTTAACGTTAAGGGTTTCAGGTACCGTTTGGTGCCGTTCCCATCCGTTTAGAATTTGTTGGTATTAATAGACATGGGCTATAAAATAGTTGCAAATAGACGCTTTCACTTATTTCCAAGCTCTGAGAACTAAAAAGTTGTCACAACTTTTTAGTTTTAGTTCCCTACTCACTCTCACTCTTCTCACTTAACTATGTGAATTTATCGAATAGTAGGTAAATCCTTTCATACGCGGCCTAGACTCAATGGTCGTGCACGAGCTTACCTACTTAGCTTTTTAGGGTTCCTCGCAAGGAAAGTTGCAACAAATTAATTTTGATTAATGCTACCACGGTCACGACTCCCCTCGACTTGACTCTAGCACTGAACTCTATGTATCAATATTACTGGGTTCATGCAAGGTCAATAGACCGACTTTTTACGTCAGCTCAGATATTTCAAGGTTGCTTTATGCTTTTCTTGTTATTTAATAAACATAACCTTATCCAGGGATTATAATTTTATTTTTCAAACAAGCCCGCAATTTAACTTGTAGCGTGGCGTTGATTTCTAACTGTTGAATTTTTGTAATTAAAATCTCTCGCCACGAATGTTGCACATGTCCTTATGTATCATAACTATTTTAGGGTTCCGAACCAAAATGGTGAAAAGGAACCCTTCGGCATGATCCGTCCATTAGGCACGTCCGTCGTCCATCCGTCTGTTACGGTTGATTCTTTCAGCGCACGAAACTTCAAGAAATCTCAGTTCGGAACGATCTAGCATATCTAACTAGTATCTAGTATTGTATTGACATCGGAAAGTGACAAGTAGATAAGCAAGGTTTCATCTACATATTCCTACTTGTCATTGTCTTGGTATTGTCACGCATGACTTAAACTTGGGTGGTGTTGTTCATAAGCAGTCCAATGCTTTTCATCTTGATTAAACGTTGTGGAATGCTACAAGTAACTACTGCAAAATGTGGGCATGTGCCAAATGCAATGTTTGGACGTGTCTCTGGCTAACCCCTTTAGACATATTTAATCAGAGCGCCTAGTGATCTGAGAGGATGTCTACCGTAGGTACTTGGCGATTACAGTCGTGATCCATTTTTTTTTAAATCGTTTGTAGGTACTTATTAGTAATGATCGGTATAGCTTAATTTTTACTAATTTTTGATGGTGATTTGCGATGAAACATAGTTTATATTAAATTTTGATCTTACACATTGACAACAATGTTATTTTGCATCGGTAAAAAGAGAGGAAGTTCCTCGAATTTCAATCTGAAGGTCGTGGGTTCGAATCTCAGCGTGCATCAATGAATTTTTCTGTTCTAAAAATTTATATGCGCATCAAAAACACGAGCTCAAAACGGTGAAAGAAAACATCGTGAGGAAACCAGTTAGTTTTTCTTATAAGCGGCGATGGGCTGGCAACCTGTCACTGGTCAATTAGTGGAATGCTAATTACTGCAAAATGTGGGCATATGCCAAATGTAATGTTTGGACGTGCCTCTGGCTACCCCCACTAGACATCTTCAAAGGATCTGAGCGTCTGGAGATCTGAGAGGATGTCTACCGTACTTGGGGATTACAGTCGTGATCCTATTATTATTATTTTTTGTTTCATTACAATATAGGTTCGTGACAGGTCACTTTATAGTCAAATTAAATCCAACTTATCTATAACTATCTTGGTGACGCGCTAAATAAATAAAAAAACAAAAATAAATCACTAAAAATACTATAAGTTCTCGCGTGGGGAGTTCACACGGATGAGGAGACCGCCCGCAGCTATATCCCCGTTCGTAGCGAGTCCCCTCAAAAACCATTTGCTACTCTGTAAAAGCACGTTTCATGATATTTTCGTTTTAAACTGTTTCGACGAAACTGTTTCGACCAATATAAAAATCAATATTCATTTTTAGGGTTCCGTACACAAAGGGTAAAAACGGGACCCTATTACTAAGACTTCGCTGTCCGTCTGTCCGTACGTTTTTTGTACGGAACCCTTCATGCGCGACTCCGACTCGCAGTTAGCCGGTTTTTATTATATTTATATATACACACATATTAATACGTGTCAGATTGAGAACCTCTATTTTCCATCGTTAGAAAAATAAAAAAACTTCTTCAATTATGATAAGTTTACCCCACAGGCATATTTTTATTAAAAAACATCAAAAGCTAGCCTCCCGGCTTCACAGTGTGCAAAGGAGTGTCAGGAACGTTCGTTATGGCGTTTTATGAGGGGGGCCCTCATCATTGTCATCAACAGCCCGTACAGCATCCTTCGAGTTTCGGACGAGAGACTTCCGGATTAGTTTTCTTCAATCTCAGTAATATAAAAAAAATGTTTTATCATTCAGAGTCAAAAGACATAGTTTTTCAAGTTTTATGGCGAAACGACTGATCTGACATTGATGAGAGTTAAGAACACCTTGAAATAATTCCCTACTCAATAGTGAAAAAACCTCACTGGCCTCACAGCTCAGTTGGTAGTAACTCTGATTTCTGCGCTGTAGGTTGTGGGTTCGATCCCCACCCAGGGTAAATATTTGTGTGATGAACATAGATGTTTGTTCTGTGTCTGGGTGTTAATTTGTATAATAAATATGTATTTACAAAAAAAAAGTATATAAGTATTCTATCAGTTATCTGGTTCCCATATTACAAGCTTTGCTTAGTTTGGGGCTAGATGGCGCTGTATGTAAATTCAGCCAATATTTTTTATTTATTATTTATTTATTTTATTGAAATTAGACCAGGACCATCAGCGAGTAATTGATCGAGACAAGTACTTACTACATACGAGTATGTAAAAAACATAGTCACCCAATAGAAAACCCCCTTTAAATCAGCAAACGGTAAGCGCTTTGTCATACGTAACCGTCCTCCGAATTAGTTTAGCAAGTACTCAAGCGAAAGTTCGAAACGGATCTAGATTTACATACACCACACACACTAGTGAAGTGGCGTCGTGTTTATTTAGCTCTCACACATTGAAATCGTACTAACTCGGGAGGCGCTATTTGATTTGCAGATCTCTATCACGACAAAGTAAACATTCTTTGACTTTGACTTTGTTTCACTCCATATTCCGATTTCCTGCGATTGCCATAGTGCAACAAATGAGGTTCTCCTACGTCAGGCTACATCTTTAGATTCATAGTCGTAGTTCAAAACCTTACCTATATTCTTTCAGCAATGTGGGTATGTGCTCAATGTTATTTTTGGACGTGCCTCTGACTACCCTCTATAGACATATTCAAGGATCGAGGCATCTGAAGATCTGAGAGGTATATTATACTTTAATGACTGGTCATAGAGCCTGGTAATAAATAATCGATAGTGGCATTTCAGCAACATTTTTTTTCTCGTCGGGCAACAGGGTTGTCGCTTATGTTTTTGTTCGATCGCCTAAACCAGTGTTCCGTAAACATTTTGTGTCCATGGTATATTTAGGAAAATTATTTTTTTTTGTGGTAGGTACACACAAATTAAAAATCAGTTTTACATTTATTATTTTATCAGTTTTACACCAACTAATGACCACGGTACACCAGTGTGCCGCGGTACACACTTTGCGGAACACTGGCCAAAACGACAGAACGGACGCGGGAAGCTGTCTTCCCGTATGTCTTCAGTATGGAACTATTGGATGCTATTACGTACCAAAGAGTGTAAATTATCGTCTCGATGCGAGCCCCTCCCTGCTTAAGGTTGTTGCTAAAAGTCATCGACCACACAGCCTATACACTTCTCATGCAAGGCGAACACTTTCTCTCAACACATTAGGCTTATACTGCTGATATAAGACACCGAGCGCGATTCACGACGCGCCCCGCGGCTGTGACATTGAACCGGCCAATCAGAATGCATTTTTTACCGCCCCCCTTGACCCGCACACCTCAAGCACTTGACAGAATTGTTTGTTTGAAGAAATGAGGCCATTAGGCGTCTATAAGGCTATGTGGTCGATGCTTAAAGTAATTAATTACTCGTACGCAGCAATTATGACTTGAATTTGTGACACAACTTTTGGGGACATTCTGTACATCTGTTCAATATTTTATCCTAATCTGTTCATTCTCTACAGCGTGATTAAGCCACAAACATACATAGACATCTTCATATACTTTGCATCTGTGATATCGGTATTGTGGGATAAAAGGCATTCATACAGACATTGCTTCCAAATGGACGCGTTTAAAAGCTCTAGCTCTATTAGCGCCGCATCGCATCGGATTAATAAATCGAACCACGAGATTAACTGATGCACTGGGGCCGTACCATAAGCTCAAAAGTAATATCAAAACAACATTGTTCACGGTGCGAAAGTGACAACGCTATACGAGTTCGTATTGCGTTGTCACTTTTGCACCGAGTAATATTGTTTTATACTACTTTAGAGTCAAGATCTTTTTTTTTTATAAAATAACTTAGATATCTAAATATAAATAAAAGTCTTGCGTTACTAAACGACTAATCTATAAACATATAGCCTAAACCATATTAGTCCTAAAAAATATAATATGCAGGGTTCTTTTAGTGTGTAAGAGTGCACAAAGAAAGAATTCCCGAAACTTAACCCCTAAAATGGTGTAGCCGAAGGTTGAAGTTGGTTTGAAAAATACTTCACGTGAACGAGGTCGCGAATGTTTTCACTAGTTCGATAAAGCTCATTTTACCGATGAAAACCACATAGCTACTCACGCACTCCCAACGCGGTTGTCAATGCAAAATCAGTTTTTTTTAATAATCTTTAGCTGTCACAGAAAATAGCACTTTCAGTTTTTCCCGAACTTTATGCCACCCTTATCACTTAGGGGTATAAAAAATACCCTACGACGTATTCTCATAACTACCAAATATACACAAAAAACATAAAAATCGGTCAAGCCGTTTCGGATGAGTTTGATTATAAACACTGTGACACGAGAATTTTATTTATAAGAGATAAGAAAGAAAAATTTAAGAAAAATATAACTTGGATCGTATCAAGCTAAATACCTGTTTTATTAGGTAATACCTAAAGGGCTTCACACACAGCAGTCGTCAGGAGACCACACGCGACAGTTATAATATACATTTTTACATCTTCATTATATGAGAAGTTAGAATGATCTGAAAATAATACATGAAGGGAAAGTAACATTACATTACCTGTTGTGTGTGTTAAAATAATAAAAACAAATATTTTATGAATACATCCCGGGATGTAATGTACATTAATATATATTATAGCTGCCGTGTGTGAAGCCCTTAAGTCATTTGACTACGATTTTGTCAGACAAATAATGTGATTACCAGGGTGCAGACAGGTCGTCTATTCCGCACCAACCCCTCAATTACGCTAGCAAAGTGGCATCGCATCGATGGGGACCATTTAATAATCTTACGGATATCGTTTAAAACTTTAAATGATGGCAGCTACGTCTAGATGTTTTGCCTTTTCATGTCCAAATCGTTTACAGGCTATACCTATTAAATGCGAAAGTTTGTTAGGCTTATGATGAAATTTGCTGTAGATGTAGATATAGTGCCCGAAAGACTACTTTGAATTAGGAAAAAAAACCCCAAAATGCAAGTCATAATAGCAACTATGCGATTATTGAAGTTTGGTTAGGACATCGTCTGTCGCGGGTCTGCTAGTATAATTACAAAGAGGAAACATTTTTATTTATGTATGTTTGAAACGAAGAAGCTCAAACAGTACTGAACCACTTTAAAAATTCTTTGACTATTAGAATGCTACATTATCTCTGATTTATGACTAGAAAAATTAGGGATCCCGACAAAAACTTCAATATTGTAATATTGTACACGTGCGAGACGCCGAGGCGGACTGCTAGTATCTTATGTTAAAATGATCTAAATCGTTGCGTTATATATGGCCACAGTGCTAGCGTGCCTCCAAGGGATGGCATAGAACTGTCAGACGAGTTGTCTGAAGCATTGTTATAGGAAAATGACCGACACAATTCAATGCGGTTTGATTTGTATGTGGGCAAGATGCAATGCGATGTAACGCTTGTGGAGAACTTCAATAGACTGAATTCTGCATTAGAATAAGTTGGCCGCATTCGTATCAACTTGAATGCACTTGCATAAAAGGTCTGCGTATCAGTTCGAGGCATAAGTTGCGGTGGTAGATTGAATTTAAGCTCTCTATCCGGCTCTAACGGAGAAACCGTCGCCTAAAAGCGCAAAGGCACTTACCCCGTAGTATCTTTCGTTGAGCTAGGGAATATCTTTATTTTATTTTAGACTGATACTAGATTTGCATTATTTTACCACGATTGCTGTGAAACTTATTATTGTTATCAGTTTCCCAATTACTTAATGGTTTGATAAGGATTTTAAATTATCTATGTCTACTGAATAAAGTAAATTTACAGTTAAAAATATCTCTAAAATATCACCCGCCCTTCGGCTACGGCACTTCAATTATTCACAGAAAAAATAAACTTTTTGTCAGATACATTTCATTAACTCACTCACTCATTATATTTTTTTGTATTTAAAAGGCTTTAATCCTAATCGCAGTCAATTGTACTTTTGGGAGCAATTCATTGTTTGACTGCAACACGATAACGATGTTCTAGAACATGAATATGCTTGAATCCACCTGAATCGCAGGCAGGGAACTGGCTGCGCTACCGCCATTGTCAAAAGATGTCAGATAATAAGCACAATGGGATAATTCAAGCAACGTTTGCGTTGAAATTGCTTTCGAAATAGAGAATTTAATATTCGTATTAGGTAGATAGCTGGGCAAGTAAGTACCTACTTTATCCGTTGAATAATCAGGGTTTATATTAATAATTTGTAGAAAAGATTTGACTAGCAAAATCAGTTTTTAGCCGTTACTGATTCACTGTATTATGGACTAGCCGATCGCCCCGGGTACTAATGAAGTTTATAGGCAAATTTTGATAGATTAGGCTACATTTTTTGTTTTTTTTTATATTTTTTTTATAAATAATATACACATATATGTATGTAACTTGTTGAAAATGTAGCTTTATTTATTAAAATTAAAATTAATTTGGAGTTTACTCCTTAAGAATCGATTTTTGATATAAGGCGCCCGGTATTCCAAGTTTCATCTAAATCCGTTTGGTCGTTTGGACGTGATCGACAAAGACACAAGCATCTAAACATCCTCACAAAAAATCGGAATTCCAATATTAGTAAGATTTCCCACTGCCGAGCAAAAGCCTTTTCCCATTTCCTCCACTCAATTCAAATCAAAACTCAATGCTATCTGTGCCTGTAAAAGCAAAAAAACCTAATTGATCGGTTTAATCTTACCGACAATTTATTTCGATATGAGACCCTTTACTGGACGGTCTGTCCAGCCGTCTGCATCCACGATTGCGCCGGAAATTGACGGATATTTCGTTTGCAAGTCTTCTCGTCAGAGGCACATGTGGTGTAAGGGTGAAATTAATTAGACTTTGATACTCGTCCGTATTAACTCCGATATGTAGCCAAGTGTGATCAAGCATTGATTTTTTCTGACAGTCTAGAGAACTAACTATAGATTTTGACACGGGTATTTATCACGTGATGTTTTGACTATGTTACAGTAGCTATGGTCGCGGGCAGACTAAGTCTAGAGAACTTTCAAGAGGTGAAGAGAAATAGATTAGACGAATTATAATAGAATTATCTAATTATCTTTGTTATCTTTACCTTGTATTTTCATCATTTTGCACCTCAACTACTTTTTTTTATTAGTAAAAGCAAACCAAAGCAATACTATTTAAAAAAACACCTCGTTTAACAACTAGAAATTTGTTATTGGCATTAAGTTTTGTATGTTACATTCACAAAGTGCTTTTGATTCTATGATAAATAAATAAAAAAGTAGACTACTTAATTTATACTAGTTAAAAGGTAAAAAATCTTATTTTATAATTGGACTAGGTACTTTAAAATGTATTTTGATGAGTGATGAATCTCGCCACGATATGTTTCTACTATGAACTGGTTTATTAATTGTCTTGTATTAGATCAGGATGGGTTGCCAAAGAAAAAGTACTGTGGACTTGCTTGATTTAAATTATTCTTAAGAAGGAAATGTTTTTGGCAAAAATTGTACAGGTTTATCCGTTTTAAACCGATAAATAGTCCGCGGAGGCAGCAAAGGATATAAAATAAAACCTCCATCGGAATAGAGATAACCTAATAACCAGCGTCGCCTGAATCAAACAGCCTTAGCACCTCAAGGCGGCAAGTGCAAGTGTGCGTGCCCTAATGTGTGTGTGTGTGTGTACAGTCATGATCGATGCGCGGGGGGTGTTGCCGCTCCGTCCGCTTCCGGTGTAGCGACGTTGCCGCTTCTACATTTAGGCGGTGTTCCTGACAATGTGGAGCCTATTTTTTTTAACCAGCTTAAAAAAAGACGGAGGTCATATTCGGCGTTTATATCTACTAGTAGGCACCTACTCGTATGTACAGATTTTTGTAGTATGATTTTCCAAAAATTGGAAGTAAGTAAACTTTCTTTGGTATTATTTTAATATTCCTATTCTGTAAATTTCTATGTAATTCCTGTAATTCCTATTCAGGTAGTAGTAAGTACTGCATCGTATTTAGTAAGTAAGTACTAATGGCATGACACAATAACATTTCGATCAAAAGAGCGTGAACTTTCCATCAAAATTTACAAACTTTAACTGAAAATATTGTCCCAACAAGCAAGCAAAACGAATGCCGCAGAAATCATTCAAAACCTTTCAGATAATTAAAGCTGCACGTATTCAACTCACATCGTTAAAGGCTTGGCCACACAACGGGCGCTATGATGCAAGAAGTGTAACACGTTGTTTCTGCGCTGTTAGTTGTGGATTCGATGCCCACCCAGGACAAACATTTGTGTGATTAACTGGGATGTTTGGTTTTGTGTTTAGGTGTGATGAAGACGATTTTAAGTTTTATAAAGGAGTTCCTTTAATAGTTATTAGTCCTACATATAATTTATATGGGACCAGCCTTGGAATATTCACTCCACAAAATCAAAAAAAAACATAATATACATACATTCATATCTATTTAAATAAAAGAAAGTCGTGTTAGTCGAGACGAACGGAGAACGGCTGAACCGATTTGGCTGAAAATTGGTGGGGAGGTAGCTTAGAACCAGAAGACGGACATAGGATACTTTTTAAAGGGAACGGGAACGGGAACGCGAACGCGAACGGGAACGGGAACGGCAGTTAATTCTAAAGCGATACGAAGTTCGCCGGGTTAGCTTGTATACATAAATATTTATAGCGTTCAATTGAAAATCTGCTAGTTCATTCGTTGAAAATTGGAAATGAGGATGTGGTTTTAATTAACCACGCATCGGCATTTCCCATTCTGACATGTAGCTTGATTGCTGTCACCACTGCTTGGGCAGGCCTTTATTTCATATTTCAAATTAACTCCATATTTGATTGGTGGAAATTAACATTTCACCGGTGGCAATGGACAATGGCTTTTCGCCATACCGACAAATAGTACAGCCACACGCCGCTTTAGCCACATTCTAATTAACACATTTCATTATGTGTAAACAAAATTTGTGGAAATTGACAGCATTTAAAATTAATACAGCCAGCCGGCGCACAGGAAATGAGCTTAGCTGCCGACGTAGGGGGCGCGCAGCCTCTGAATTAGTTCGAATCGACAAAATAATCGGGAATTTCTTAATAAAGATTATTGAATCAAAACCCAGCGTAAAGGTTGCTGGATAAATGAAAAAAAAAACCGGCCAAGTGCGAGTCAGACTCACGCAAGGGTTCCGTACTAATTATCAATAAAAGACGGCAAAAAAATCAGTGTGTTGTATCGGAGCCCCACTGAAATATTTATTTTATTCTGTTTTTTAGGGTTCCGTACTTACCTAAAGGATAAAAACGGGACCCTATTACTAAGACTTCGCTGTCCGTCTGTCCGTCTGTCTGTCACAGGGCTGTATCTCATGAACCGTGATTGCTAGACAGTTGAAATTTTCACAGATTATGTATTTCCGTTGCCGCTATAACAACAAATACTAAAAACAAAATAAAATAAATATTTAAGTGGGGCTCCCATACAAAAAACGTGATTTTTTTTGCCGCTTTTTTTAATGTAAGCTATCGGCGTATTTGCTATCTTTTCGCAATTAAATAAAAATATGGAATGCTGCAGCTGACGGTTGGAATAACTGAGATGGAAATTTATTTTGTAATACGAGTATTCCGTTCCGAGGTCAAAATAACTCGACGTTTAAATGCAATGGCATTTTACAGAATCACTGAAACTTCATTTAAGTTCAAATAGGAATTAATACGCGATATCAATGTTTTCCAAAAGATTCGCAATTGGAAATTTAACAATTAAAATCAATCGAGATTAAAATTAAATAAAAAATAAATAAATATTGGTGTACTTTACACATGGCGCCATCTAGCCCCAAAATAATCAAAGCTTGTATTATGGGAACCAGTTAACTGATACTTATATATATATATTTTTGTAAATACATAATTATAAAAAAGTCATCAAATCATACACAGAAAAAACATCCATACTCGTGGGAATCGAACCAACAACCTTCAGCATAGAAAAACTCATTAAGGCTGCTGCTTCCTATGCATACAGTTATCCTCAATGTTATAGGCACGAGAGAATCCGAAAACCTAACGAACTTTGCTCACAGAGAGTTATTTCGCCACGACCTGCGGCCATTGTTGAAAGCAGAGAGAAATACACGAGGATGTATTTTGGACAGTTTATTTCGTCCTTTTGAAACACAGTATCGTTCAAACGATATACATATAGATCGTACTAGCAAACCCGCGACAGACGTTGTCCTGTCCAAATTTCAATCGCATAACGCACGTTGCTTTGACGACTGATGTCAGATTTTTTGCACACCAGCGTTATCCATACCAAAATTATCTTTTTTGAGTGTTTTGATCATTTTGGGGATGTTTTTCAGATGTATTTAACCGCCATGTTTTATTTTGGCATTATATCTACATCTACAGCAATTACATCTTAATCCGTTTTGTCGTCTAGTCCTGAGGCACAAACATACAAACAAACTCACAAACTTTCGCAATCAAAATATAATAGGATAGATCACGATATAGATCAATTTTGAGACTCAAAGTCAATTCACTTTGTCGAAAAAAAGGCGAGAAAATATTCCTACTAATAAACAGAAACACAGCGGGTCAACTCGGTAGATGTTTCTGAAACAATCCCTTTTTAATGACTGTACGATATGTTTCAAAATTTCTGAATACAGTAATGATTAAAAAAGTTAAAGATTTTTTGTATACGGTGTAAACTGCTCTGCCTGGTAACGTTTCAACGTTTCCACTCCACTCTACTTACTACCCCATTTCAACTGACCATGACCATCCTATACATTAACAAAAATAGGCAATTCATTATACAGTTGAGCTTAAAAATAAAGTACTCTAGATGCTCAAGGAGGTTAATTGCGCGCGAAAACATTTTTTTTTTAATATGGCAGATCAGTAAAGTTACTAGTGTTTCAAAATATATTCATAAATAAATAAACAGTCCTATAATTTGGTTGTCGTAGTAGAGCTTGTTCATAACTATCATTCATTATAATCTGTTAAAAAATAAGCATCATACATTTCATAAACGTTTTAATGTTTTTGGACTTCAAAACGTATTTATTTTACCAATTATATATTTTACATTATCTATATTAATATTATAAATGCAAAAGTATCACAAGTATCAACGTGACGTTATCACAGCCAAACCACTGGGCCGTTTGTGATGAAATTTCATGTAGAGATAGTTTAAAGTCTTAGGACGGACGTAGGCAATTTTTTTTTCTAGTATCACTACATAGTATAAAGCAAAGTCGCTTTCCGCTTCCCGCGTCTGTATGTCTGTATGTATGTTTGCTTATATCTTTAAAACTACACAACGGATTTTGATGCGGTTTTTTTTAATAGATAGAGTGATTCAGGAGGAAGGTTTATATGTATAATAACATGCTACCCGTGCGAAGCCGGGGCGAGTCGCTAGTATTATATAAAAGTATACAATAAGATATCAATCCGGAGCTGTCTACAGCAAACCTGGTACAGGTTTATGTCCTACTAGATTCCGACTGCTTCACTAATAAAAAGGCGACTTATGTTTTAATCCTGGTCATAATCCATCTTTATACAAAACTTCATAAATCGGTTCAGCCGTTTCTTCATGATCGAGAGACAAACCAACAACTATCCAAATTTTCTAAGTTAGTGTGATAACTAGCGTTAAAATATAACCCAGAGCGGTTTTGTATTTGGTGTCAGTTACATCGTTATAACTCTCAACTCCAACAGAGTATCTTATAAGTGACGTACAGAGTAGTAGAAGTCAAGTCGTTAAAGTATGGTTATAATCAAACAAAATTTGAATCCTGATATCCGGGCTGAGAAGCCGTGTGCTTTCAACTCAAAGTCAACTCTATTAGGACTTTGAAATTGCAAGAGAGGATTTTCCACTTGTACCCCGTTTTCAAATTACAACGTATTTTTTAGGGTTTTTATAAATCAAATTTAGAAAGAGATATCTTTGCCAGTGTCTAGAAAAACTATAGGTATTATATGAATGTTGATGTATATAAAAAAAATAAGGTAAACTAAAGAAAAGATGTGTAAGATATATGAGTAAGAAAGGACTGAATATTGAGATGTCGTCGAATAAAAGTGAGTGCTATGCTAAAGAAAAACATGTTGTACCTACCGACTCCTCGTGAAGTAAAATATGAACAAGAACAATAAACCATATTAATTTTATTAGTTCTATTTAGTATCAATACAGGGTTAATAAAAAAAATATAAAAGCTACAAAAAGTATTTTTAAAACTCTCTCAAAATATGTATAAAGTTCCGCTTAAGGACACAGAGTTTAACAGGGTCAGCAAAATAAGTCTAAATCTGAGATCCATGAAACATGCATAATTTCAGGTTCATCGACGCAATAAAAAAATGGTTATAAAACCAGATCCCACGGTCACACACCTTACACAGTAGTTGCTAGGATAAAAGCGTGGTCCCCACTGAAAAACTTTTCAGCGAGGGCTTTAATTAGTTTACAGAGTCACGTCAACTTGGGTGTGAAGTGGAGTGGGGTGGGTGTGGTGGTAGGGGCGTCATGGGGGGGGGGGGTGAGGATGGGGGTGAACACCAGCTGTTTGCTTTGTCTGATGGAAAAAGTTGGGCTGCAGGATTATTGGTACAATTCTAACACAGTCAAAAGTCGACAAAGTGTTGAGGCACAAAGTATTTTATAGCTGCGGCTTGCTTTAACGTTCTTTTTTGTCATTTTGATATTGTTTTTCGTCAACGAAAATGGCCCCTAAAAATCAATTTTTAGGGTTCCGTACCCTTAGGGAAAAACGGGACCCTATTACTAAGACTTCGGTGTCCGTATGTCCGTCTGTCTGTCACAGGGCTGAATCTCATGAACCGTGATAGCTAGACAGTTGAAATTTTCACAGATTATGAACAAATGAACAAATACGAAGAACAGAATATAATAAATATTTAAGTGGGGCTCTCATAAAACAAACTTGTTTTTTTGCCATTTTGTATAGATAATGGCACGGAACTCTACGTGCGCGAGTCCGACTCGCACTTAGCCGGTTTTATTTTTCGTGTTAGCTCCAAATCAGAAAAACCTACCAGTTTATTTGTATTGTATGAGGTTTTTATTCCCGTTTTTTTTCTTTACATATTCTGCCTACAAAAACAGAAAATTAGTGGTGTGTTGGAATTCCGGTCGTTCGCCAATAAATTTTTGTATGATGAAGTGTTGTATGACCCGCGGCTTGCTCTAGATTCTAGAAGGTATATTGGAAGGAATAAGATATATCGGTGGACGTTTTATACAGCGCCATCTCGTCTGAAACTATAAATAATAATAAATATTGGCGGCCTTTACACACAACGCCATCTAGCCCCAAACTAAGCAAAGCTTGTACTATGGGAACCAGATAACTAGTAGAATACTTATATACTTTTTTTTTGTAAATACATACTTATTATACATAGTAACACCCAGACACAGAACAAACATCAATGTTCATCACACAAATGTTTGCCCTGGATGGGGATCGAACCCACAACCTACAGCGCAGAAGGCAGAGTTACTACCAACTGATCAGTGAGGCCTGTCAAAGCTGAACTGAACAAAGCTTGTGGAATAAGATTACTCATAAAATACATACTTAGAGGTACCTTTTAAATTGTAAATACAACACACATCACAACACCCAGACACAGAACAAACATCTATATATTAATCCTTGGTAGGAATGGAACCCACAATCTACAGCGCATAAGGCAGAGTTACTACCAACTGAACTGAGGTAAATCTACGGCCCTTTCACACTTTACTAGATGACGCATACAGCGTAAAGTGTTACTTTCTCCTCACTAACACTCTATACATCATTCTCATGCCTCAGTAATGAATCTTCTATATATCTATACATAAAATAAAACTGTAGAAGAGTTCAATTCTGTACATTGAATAAAAACTAAAAAAAATACTCCTAGGGGCCTTTATACAAGTAATACAAACCAAAAAAAAATATTTTAAATTTTTTGTCTGTCTGTCTGTTGTCTGGCTTTCATGCAAAAACTACTGGACGGATTTTGATGAAACTTTTTTTGTTATGTAGCTATTAGTCTTCGGCAACATATAGACTATAATTTATTTTGAAGATTGTAATACCAGATGTGAAACTATCTGTCCCCCAGCGAAGCGAGCACGGGTCAGCTAGTACATAATAATGCTTAGTTGAAAATTAAATTAAATTTAACACAATGACAAATAGCAATACATTATCAGCGGCAGATTAGAGCAGAAAGGTATATAGAGCATTGTAGTTCCTACGGATACCCCCCTGCCCCCGCAGGAAGTGGCGGCGGCGAGCGGAGACGGCGGTATCCTGAACCCCGGGTTCCATACACCCGGGGCGGAACAACCACCTTAGCCCGACCCACTTTTGGAAATTTGCGTTATTGCTTTACTCCCGGACCGGTAAATGAGGAATTGGCGGGCTTCCTTCGCCGCGTGGACAGCGATTGACCGCAGTGATTGATGATGCGTTTAACAGAGCCGTAGATACGAGTTTTCTCATAGCTTATAGCTTCACACTTGACACACAACTGATTTAGTAATTAAAGTATCTAGGTTTTGAGTTTACAATAAAAGATCTTCAACTAATCCTTAGTGCTCCGTTTTTTGTACTATCACAAAGTTTAGAAATCATGTGCTTAGAGGAAGTCATACATTGTAGGCCCAATCTGGCTACGAAAAAGCGTATTAAGGGAAATACAAAATTAGTAATAATCGTCTAATCCATTTTAGGTTTAAGTTTATCAATGTGAAAATTATAAATGCCATCAAAAACATAACTTGTAAAAAAAGCCAAGTCTCGCAACGCAACTCAGTTCTTCTACCGTAAAAAGTTGTGAGATCCATGTAATACCAAGTCGGTTAATTTATTCAGTCCCTACTTTAAGGGTCCTTCTGTCTTAAGTTATTACGTAAATGGACCCTTAAAGTAGGGACTGAATAAATTAACCGACTTGGTATTACATGGATCTCACAACTTTTTACGGTAGAAGAACTGAGTTGCGTTGCGAGACTTGGCTTTTTTTACAAGTTATGTTTTTGATGGCATTTATAATTTTCACATTGATAAACTTAAACCTAAAATGGATTAGACGATTATTACTAATTTTGCTAATTACGTAATAACATAAGTCAGAAGGACCCTTAAAGTAGGGACTGAATAAATTAACCGACTTGGTATTACATGGATCTCACAACTTTTTACGGTAGAAGAACTGAGTTGCGTTGCGAGACTTGGCTTTTTTTACAAGTTATGTTTTTGATGGCATCTCATTTATTTTTGTAGATTGCCCTACTTTTTAGAGTTCCGTACCTAAAGAGTAAAAACGGAACCCTGTTACTAATACTCCACTGTCCGTCCGTCCGTCTGTCCATCTGTACTTCTGTCCGTCTGTCCGTTTGTCTGTTTGTCTGTCTGTCGGTCTGTCTGTCTGTCTGTCTGTCTGTCTGTCTATCACAGGGCTGTATCTCATGAACCATGATAGCTAGACAGTTGAAATTTTCACAGATGATGTATTTCTGTTGCCGCTATAACAATAAATACTAAAAACAGAATAAAATAAATATTAAAGTAGGGCTCCTACAACAAACGTGATTTATAGATAATGGTACGGAACTCGACGTGCGCGAGTCCGACTCGCACTTGGCAGGTTTTTTTAGGATTTTTACACTAAACACTAATTGTGTTTCAAATTTGAAGCTTCTATGTCTGCTAGAAGTGCCTTAAACTTTTGATGATCGGTCAGTCAGTCAGTCAGTCAGTGAGTGAGTTGGCGGGGGCACTGCCGTACCCCCAGATCAGTGACAGAATAAAATACTGACATAAAGGTTCTACAGAACCGTAAAGAACCGGTCAAGTGCGATTCCGTACCATCACTACATAGTATAAAGCAAAGTCGCTTCCCGAGTCCCGCGTCTGTATGTATGCTTATATCTTTAAAACTACACAACGGATTTTGATGCGGTTTTTTTTAATAGATAGAGTGATTCAGGAGGAAGGTTTATAGAAATCAGCTTTGCACCCGTGCGAAGCCAGGGCGGGTCGCTAGTTATCTATACACAACGGCAAAAAAATACGTTTGTTGTATCGGAGCCTTACTTCAATATTAATTTTATTGTTTTTAGTATTAGTTGCTATAGCGGCAACAGAAATATACCTACATCATCTGTCTAGCTACCACGGTTACGAGATATGGCCTGGTGACAGACAGACAAACAGATAGACGGACAGCGGGGTTTTAGTAATAGGGTTCCGTTTTTACCCTTTGGGTACGGAGTCCTAAAAACAATAAAATCCAATCATACTACTACTACAAATACAGTTAAGTCCAACGATTTCCACAACTAGACAAAAGCGCCATCTCACTGTCACAAAAGAACTAAGAAAACGAGTTTCCAACGCCCTCTGCCATAATTACCGCGAACTAAATTGGTGGAGGGTGTGAAGGGAGCAAATCTCAACCCACCCCTTAGTGATACATTACTGAAGTTCGCGTAGGATGGCGCTTTTATAATTTTTCAACGGATGATTACACGAGGATTTATAAGCTTATTTTTGGATTTTTATTAAGAAAGAACGATTTATAAAAACGAATCTAGAGTTTATTATGTAATTGTGTCAGATAACGACGTAATTTTTTATAGAGCAAGCCTAGATAAAAAACTTTGTAACTGTAATTTGAATCGTAAAAACACCATAGATTTCTCACTTGTACAATCACGTAGTGGAGTTTAGTAGGTATGCATCATTTCTTCTCTGCTTTTTTCTTGTCCGCCTTCATTTTATACGTCAACTGAGAGTCTAACATAAGCATGTAGTCCAAGTATTTTTCACCCCAAGGCGAGTATGATTCGTACCATTCCTTGAACATTAAGGAATCTTGTTCATCCATGTACGTCGCGCCCTCATACTCCAAAACGGCTGATACCACTTCCAGGGGTTTCAAAGGATTGTGATACAACTGTGCTACTCTATCACCGTTAAGCAAGGAACCTACAGCTTTCCTTATGGTGTTGATATCATATCCTCTCAACGCTTGAGCAATACTATGCACATTGAACTCTCTGTTAACTCCGTGGTACTTCATAAGCATATGCGTCAGTATGAACGAAATACTTCCATAATCTGTTCTCGGTATCATTATTAAGGAAGGAAAGATTTTGTACATCGCAGGCCCTTTAGCCATCCACGGCTCTGTAGCTGTGCCTAATACTAAAATCTTATCATTGTACGCTATCGGTTTTATCAACTCTTTGTATATATCTTTCTGCAGACGAGTCGGATCAAACATTTTCTCTTCTTTGGGTACTTTCTTTAAAAATATTTTATCAGCGTTGTCGATAAGTATCACTGTCGGTTGCATCAATTTGCTTATTCTATTAACGAATGTGAACATCGTTTTTAAGTTTTTAGGTCCCGGGAACTTGTTGTACACGTTCATTGGTGAAAGATCGATCAGAATAGAGTTGGTTTCAGTTGCAATGGCATGAACCAGAGTTCTTTTGCCGGCTGCTTTAGAACCAACAAGCAACTGTGCCCTACAGGCGTTGGGACAAGACGATCCCAGAGTAAGTATACAACGAGTTCTGACTTGCTCTCTTATGTCACCCATACAAGGGGGAGGAAAAGATGGTGTCCACAGAACTGCTCTCATATCAGCTGCTGCGTAATTTTGGTCACCCCAGTAATCATCTAAAGTAGTTCTTGGATATTTTCTGACTATACCTTCGTCAACTAACTGTTGAAACATCGCTTCGGGGCTGACTTTATCTGGTTTTGGTGGTTTAACCTTTCTTGGCTTCTTTCTCTTTTTGCTTTGCGGTGGTTTGGCAATACCAGCGGCTTGGTAGTCTATTTTCAAAGAGTTTTTCAAAAGTACTAACTCTAGTCTCATCATTTCGTCAACGATAGGTCGAAGCTTTAAATGAACATCCTGGTAAGCGGTTTCTGTAATAAGAGACATGATGTATCCTTTCAAAGCTTCTAAAGGTGCATCCGGCACATCAATATCTTTCCACTGGCTTTCATAAGCGTTCCAGGCCCCTACTAGAGGTTCTAGGTTTTTTCCGATTGATATGTAAATACCAGGATCATTATCGGGGTTAAAACGAGATTTTTTATAATCAAGGAGACGTTTTTTCTCTCTGTCGCGAGCTTCCATATCTAATCTTTTTTTCTCTTCACGTGCTGCTAGTTTGTCAGCTTTGATCTGTTCTTTACTTTTAGGACTGCCAGCTTCAGCTTTTAATCTTTTTTCTTCAGCAAGACGCCATTCTATGAATTCTTCAAGCGTAAAAGTCTCACCTTGTACTATCAATATAGAGCCGCCTTCTTCAGGCCAAGGAAACTCATCAAACAAACGAACTTCATTATACCATTCTTGTAACCATTGTCTTATTTCACCTGATATGTCTTCCATCATATCACCTTCACGAAGTCTTAGAACTCTCGTATTTTCTTTCACATTTTGAGCCAACCATTGTTCGTAGTATTTACGTCTGAAATTTCGTCTATCTTCTTTGACTTTCATAAGCTGAGCTTTAGCAGAAATCGGTTGCCACGATGGCATGATCATACCAAGTTTATGTTTCAATTTGTAATCTCTGACATGTTCCCGTTTTATTTCCATATAGCGTCTATAAACCATCTGAATTAACTTACCAGCTCTCTGTCTTAGAGGTTCTTTAGCCTGCGGCGCTTTCAATCCCGAAAGTTCGAGGTACAAGTTAGCGTCTTTGTTGATTTTGTGAACTTTTTCTCTAGTTGCAACTCGAGCTCTTTCCATTCGCTGTATAGAATTTGTGTGAAGTTCATATTCTTCTTGCAATCTGATTGCTTCGATCTCTTCTGGAGACAATTTGACCTCCTCAATAGATTCTGGTATGTCCTCACCCATCACTAACTTCCGTTTGATTTCGGCATCTTTCTCTTCTTGTTTTATTCTTTCTTCTTCAAGGCGCTCTTCTTCTCTTCTTTCCAGTTCTGATGGAGTAGGCTCAGGATCGCCTATTCGATTGCCAGCAAAAATCTGATCAATGATGTATTGCATTTCTTGCTGCCTGATTTCAAATGGGTAGAAAAATGGGCAGAGTACTTGTATGTCTTGCGGGACCATAAGCATCTGTTGCAGTGCGTTATCTGGGTACGTGAATTCAAAAACTTCGACTTCTTCTAACGTCCACTTGAGTTCAAGTAAACGGCAAGTGATAGAATCTATTAATGTCTTGATGCAAGGTCGTCGCTGCACTTGTTCCATCTGGTCATAGCAATCGCACAGTTTGTTGTAGAGATCGCAGTACTTGCAGTATATCCTGGCGACTATCTCAACGGCAGTTGCCTGGGGTTTGATACCGACGAACGCATTAGCAAGTTCTTGAAGGCGAACATCTTCAGCGAGTGTTGTCTTTAGTTGATCTTTGATTTTTAGCCAACGTTCGTAGTAATCTTTGTTTGCCATTTTTATTTAAATAATGTTATTGGTTTTGTGAAAAATTAGCAAAAACATAAAAATAATCATAAATGGACCTACAAAATCACTATGAAAATAAGTTGACAGTGGGTTGACAGAAGACAACTGACGTTTTGTCCAAAGGTATTGATAGTTTGTTTGAGCTGGATGAGGAAGAATATAATAAATTAAAAAAAAAAAAACTTATAATTATATTAGGAAATTTAGGTATTAATAAAAATAATAGTACAAATAAACTAATTGTTGCTGTTTTAGTACTCTACTATACCTTAATATCACGTTCCACCAATTATAAGTTTAATGTATAATTAATTATAATCAATGCCTAATAATCTAGTCGTGCATAATTGGATTTTTCCAATTATGCACGACTTTCGAATTAAAAGTAAAGGTATTTCCCATTCGGCCGATACGACTTAAAAGGCTTAAAAGATAAGAGTTAAAATTAGATTTTCACACATTTATTTTGAAACTTGATTTTTGCATCAAAAATGTAAGGGATGATAACAATGAGTGAGGCCCCCTCTGCGATTACAATAAAAATGTTTTAAGTGCGCCTCCGTCCCATTGAGTGCTAGAATGATCGGAGATGCGCGTGCGCTGCTCGTCACCCGCTTCCGGTGCGTGACGCGTGCCACCTAACTAACGGCGAGGGGAGAGGCATAAGCGAAGCGGACAGTGGAGCGGGTAGCAACACGTCGTCATTCAAACTTTTACGTAAGTTTGCAAGAGTTTTTAGATTTAGTAACATTTTTCTCATATGAAATCAAAAAAAAATAAGCATGTTTGTGAACCTACTAGGAAAATGTTCTAGATGTTTTATATGAAGCGATACATAACGAAGATAATAATGTTGCATAATATTTTGAAAAATATGTTTTATGTGTTATATGACAAAAACCATAGAGATCAATCGAGCTAGCAAAAATCTTTAGTTTTCAAAAACCGCCCCGCCTATGACAGAGTCCTATCCCGACCGCAGCACCCAAAAATGCAACGTAACAATGATTTATCCACAACCCCTGGAAGTATTCATTACGGGTGTAGAATTTAAGCCATTTATTTTGTTACAGCAATAAATGGGGGTGGGGGCGCACTTTGTAATCTTAATGTTTGTATTGATACCGTTTCTGGGGAATTTAACAAATATAATTATTAGAAAGTTGCTTGGTAGGTGTCGGCTAGTGTAAACATTAAAAGATTGCGTTTTATAATATTCGTTAGATATCGTACCTTGGCTCTTCTATGTTGGAGTTTAGATCTTAATAACTAGGCCACCAACCAGTGAGCTAAGTCAGGGCCTTTTGAAGTACACAGCGCTAATTTATATTTTTAACTGACGAAAGAAAGAGGTTCTCAATTCGATGCGTATATATTTTCATACAGATTACCCAAACCCAGAACTCTATAGTTCCACAATTGGTATTCCGATCTTCCAAAATTATAGTCTATAAGTTGCCTAGGACTAATAGCTATATAACAAAAAAAGTTTCATCAAAATCCGTTCAGTAATTTTTGCGTGAAAGCCTGACAACAGACAAACAGACAGACAGACAGACAGACAGACAAAAATTTCAAAATGTTTTTTTTTGGCTTGTGTTACTTGTATGAAGTCCCCTAGAAGTATTTTTTTTCGTTTTTATTCAATGTACAGAATTGAACTCTTCTACAGCTTTATTATATGTATAGATAGATATAGATAGATTTTTTGGGTCATGCTTTTTTATACATATATGACCGCGCATTTTGATTTAGTGATTTGATTTGGATGATTCTATTGTGTCAAAATGAAGGTCTAAAAATCCCTTCATAAAACTTGAATTTCGTATCTTTACTTTTCGATTGGTAGAAATAATTTTCATTTTAGTTTTTGAAACGTAAATAAAATAAAATAAAAAATTGGATAACGACTGTAATCCGCAAGTACGGTAGACATCCTTTCAGATCTCCAGTTAGATCCTTTAAACGTAATTATAAAATCTAAATAAGCTTTTCACTCTCATACTATGTACTTTGAGTTAGCTAATTCTCGTTTGTGCTCGTGTTTACAATCTCAGTACCAACAAATGTAATCCGAGTTAATCCACCCCAGAGCGGAGTCAATCATACTGCCATTAGTTTCCGGTGGGACTAGCGAGCAAACGTCGAGCGAAGCGAGTGGGTGGCGCCGTGACGAAATGGTTTCAAAGGGACATGTCCTTCACGGTTCACGGTTAAACGTGATGAGTATGTGAAAAACCGTTCAATTACTGAGTAAGAGATAGCATACAATTACGTGCAACGTATCCAATGCAGGTCGCAATATGAACTGAATTTGAAGTTCTTACCAAGATGGTCATTGTTCAGCTGTTACGCTGATGATGTTAAAAAAACAACAACTTGCAAAGTAAATATACCGTACGTCAAATATTTCTTGTATTGTAACACTAGCTACTAGCCCGGGCTTCGCACGGGTTTTCTATGAATGAATATTATAATTAAGTTTTAGATACTTTAGATTACATTATTCCATTTTACGTTGGATCTCTAAACTTTTTGAAAATATGATCTGTGTTACTTGTTGATGCAGTTTTTGATAGATGCAGACTTTTCAAATTAGTCTAGTATTTTTGTAGTTCATTACAAACAAAAATATAAAAAGACAGGTTGCACCTCTTTGTAACAGTAGTTTAAATCGAATAAACTACAAAGCTATGATGGTACATGTACGATGAAAGCAAGGCTTTGGAAATATATTTCAATAAACGCTACCTGTCATTCGATGCAAGCCGCAATACGCGTTTTTGCACAAACTTCCATGGCAGGAGGAAATAGGCACATCCTCCGCACTTGTTCCAACTTGTTACGCGTGCAACGTATTGTATTCATTGGTATTCGTTTTAGACAGAAACCAATTTAAAAGTTTGTAATTTCCTGCCGCATGCAGGCAGGTTCCAAACGTTCCTATTGTTACAATCTCAAATCTAACCGTCCGGTGTGAATTTTTAGCAGATAATTCAGTTCAAAATTAATTTTGACCAAATCTAATTGACACCGGATACCGGGCGAGTGCCCGGCTGTCATAATATATAACTGTGTTTTAATGTACCCTAATGATAATGTCAAAAAAGATCTATCATTTATCTATATTCCTTTAGGTACTAGCTTTGTTTAGTTTAGGGCTAAATGGCGGCTATTTTAATGTGACTGTAAAGTGTATTTCTTTTTATTTTAATCATAGATACAGAAGATATTTGAGGGACCTAGAACTTAAAGATTGCGATAAAACAAAGTAAAATCTACATAAATAGTCAATGCTTTTCTCGCAAGTGTTTCAGCTCAAACAAATCTATACTCTTTAATAATATTATAAGGAGGAAAGATTTGTTTGTTTGCAGGCTCCTATCTACTGAACCGATTTAGAAAAAATACTTTACAATTAGAATCTTACGATATCCCTGATAAACATAGGCTATATTCATCACTAGAAAAAAACAGAGATCCCTATTAAAACTTCAATAATGTAACCCAATGTGTACAACAATTAGACATAAAATCATTAGTAAACTCGCGAGACGTCGGGGCGGACTGATAGTGTGTAATAAAGCTGCACTAAAATTGCAGCACTCGAATACGCTCAATATGACGATAAACAGTACACAAAGCGTAACAATTACTGTATTTATTCAACCCTAAATTGCGATTCTTATAATGGCATGGGAAAAATCCGGACATCCACGGTTGTCACCGCAAATTGGCAGGGTGCGCGCGCGCCGTTCGACACGCGGCTTTGACGCAGATAAAAATGTATTGTAATGTGATTGGTGTAAATAAATTTGTATATTTTAATTCGATCTGATGACACGTCATTAATATTATAATATTCATACTTATTTATACATAATATAATAAAAATAAATACCAAAAGTAGCAGAGTGTACATAGCTTATATCCTGGAATAGCATTTAAGATACTTTTTATCTAGTTTTCAATAGAGCGAATATATGTTTTTTAAAACCAAACTCAAATCTTCCGAATATTACCGAATATTACTCGCGACTTCGTCAGATTCAAGAAATTGATTTTTGAAGACTTTATCGTAAAACGATGAAATTCCTGAAAATCAATTTTAGAGTCGAATTTATTGTAAACCATTGAAATTCCTGAAAATCATAAAAAATTGAGTTAAAAGTAGCCTATGCCCGTCCTAAGGATTTAAGGTGATAAGTCTACCCGGATAAGACGGAACAAGTGATAAAACTGCATTATCTTGAAAACCATCAAATTTAAAAAGAAACTGTCTGTAATTTACTTAGCTAGTATGATTATCTAACGAATTATATAAAAAATGAACTGTAGCTATTCATAGTTTTGATTAAAAACGAAACTAGTGTTTTTGAAGAGCCTACTTTGGAAAATGAATATATCTAGAAGAGTTTCACCAATCGTGTTTCTGTCTGTAATTTATCTAGATAAGATCCTTAAATCTTAAGCATAAAAAAAAAAACTGTATGTTTTGCGGTTATTGAGAAAAAACTATTCTGCATTCATCAAAAGCATTTATTACTCATCTTAAACTATCTTTATATGAAATATCACAATCGGCCCAGCGATTAGGCCGTGACAACGCCACAGAAAGACAGAGTTACTTTTGCACATAGTATATAGATTATGTAATTTAGTTCCCACAACTTGTCGCAATTTTTAAACAATTATGAAATAAAATGAAATGAAATATATATTTATTGGGAACAAGATCATAGGTTTTAACAAACAGTCAAAAAACGATGATGTCTGCAGAAGTGCTAGACTGTGTCTCGCAGACACCAACGCCCTCCTCTCGATACAGAGAATAAAGGTTCCAAATAAAACTAAACCAAAATGGTAAAAATGATTTAAGGGTAAGGGTGTGAGTGTAGGTATGTGTGTGTGTGTATGTGTAAAATTATGAAACAATTACTGATTTTACACACTCGATGTCAATAGTAGTGTTACAATAACTCCTTAGACGAAGAGGTACTTCATTAAATGGCGCATGCGACGCCACGTGCGCTAGTTAGTTACGGTGCTAGTCCATTTTGTTCATTGAGTAGCTACGTTCGTATGTTCAATGTTTCAATTATACTAGACGAGTTATAAATTCGTTATGAAAGGAATAATTCAGACATATCTAAACTCAATATTATTATAACATTGCATACATAATTGCATTGTATTGTATAACACAACAAATTATAGGACCCAAGCTGTTTTTGTAGCCTGGTTCTTATTATTATTATTATTATTATACTTGGTTGCGAGGAATAGGTCACCTAGTTCCTTAGTTTCAGAGCGATCTTTGTGATTTTATTGAAATAAATACATTTTGTCTTAGACTTTGTAAAATAAAAATAAATAGGATCACGACTGTAATCCCCAAAATTAAATACGGTAGACATCCTCCCAGATCTCCAGACGCTTAGATCCTTTGAAGATGTCTAGAGGGGGTAGTCAGAGGCACGTCCAAACGTTATATTTGGCACATGCCCACATTTTGCGGTAGTCAGCTATCCGTACGTGATAGGTTGCAAGGCCATCGCCGCTTATATGAATACTAACTGGTTTCCTCACGATGTTTTCCTTCACCGTTTTGAGCACGTGTTTTTGATGCGCATATAAATATTCGAACAGAAAAATCTATTGATGCACGCCGGGATTCAAACCCACGACCTTCAGATTGAAAGTCGAGGTACCTCCCACTCGGCCAACACGGCAACACTTTATTATTCTTATCCTAATAATAATTATATAATCAATTGCTTCGCGTCTATTTACGATTTATTGACCGACTTGTACAATTATTTTATGACTGTTGCATGTAACAATGTTATCAGGAATATTAGATAGGTGATAAATAAATACCTGTGTAAACGTTAATAGTAATTAAAAATATCTATTGGCCGAGTAGGTATCTTGAGGTACCTAGAGAGCACAAGCATTCAACGCAATCAATAGTGCACTGTGAAAGACATCAATCTCATTTCCTAATATTTCAGCTACTAAGAATAAAAAGATCAAAGAACTCCAAGACTTTGATCTTGAAGTTCATAACTAGAGTAAAATCGTTGCAATTAAAACTGTATACCAGATAGCATCAAACTGTATCCAACCGACCATCACTTCAAACGCTAGAGGCAATTATGTAACCTTCCCTATCGCAGTTAAAGGGCAGAAATCATCTCGCTTGGTGGCACTGCTAAACGGCTATCAAGGCACAGAACACACAATAGTACTATCATATACTTATTTTAATACGCATCATGTAAGTCGATGTCTCTACTCAGAGTCGCGACCACCACATGTTTACAAAGATGTGTTTATATATTCGATCTGCAATTTTTAACCAAGTATTTATAAATAAGCCAAAAATAGTCATCACAATCGGTCTAGCGTTTTGGCCGTGATAAGTTCACAGACAAACAGACAGAGGAGTTACTTTCGTATTTGTAATATTAGTATATAAAAACAACATTACAAACTGTACATTAATTAGGTGCAAATTTCAAAGTGATGACCCCTTATCCCCTTCTGATAATATTATTCACTGCTGAACGATAAATTTATTCACGTAGGAATCTAACTTGTTTTCTATGTAAATGTCGTTGAGGATATCTGAATGGTGACGTCATACTGATTAATGACGTCACGCCTAGCCAGCGACTGCACGACTGGTAACAAGTAATTGGCAAAATTATACGAATACTAACTGCCCGCCCCGGCTTCGCACGGATACTAATGAAAAATACGCAAATGTTTGATACCTTATTTCAAATTATTGCAATTTTCGTATTAATCTCCATAAATAAAATATAGGCTATGGTATTTTCTGGTAATGTACGTGTAGCTTAGGATAACGAATTAATAAAATAGGTTTTTGTTTACCTTATTTCGATTAGATAACTATTAAATTCAATTATAAATCCTCTACCGTCCCGTCTGCCAATTTGCGCACACCATAACACTTTTGGCGCTTGTCAGCACATATACCTACGGTTGATGAAAGTCAAATAACTTAGGACTAACCTGTGCACTTTGTGGCCCGAAGTGTGTCCGACAGCGTTGGTGTGGAGTAGCCCTTACTGAGTCCACCGGTGAGCTTGTCCGAGCCTGTGGACAAAACAATATTTGTTAAGTGGGTGATAGACGTACGAACTTATAGTACGCGGTTTTTAAGATCGCGAACTTGCTCGGCTCGACGTTAGTGACACACGTGAAGCTTACTCACTCTGTATTGCGATGTCGTCGACTGAAGAAGCTTTGTGTTATTTAGGAATAATATCGTATTACATTTTAAAAGCTAAAAAAAAGAAACGAAGTCGAAACAAAATGGCGGCTCGCGGCTCGCAATGCTGCCACACGTTCGAGCCATGACGAGCTACGAGCAAGATTTCAGACCGGTTGGATCGCCGACGATTTTGCGCGGCGGTTTTAAAGTACGCGTACTTACGGTGACACACAAGCGAAAAAGGTCGGCGAGCCATAAGTACGCGTACTTGCTCGTACGTCTATCACCTACTTTAAAGTTATAATGGTGGCGATTCTGTTGTGTCCAAAAACGATCGATCTTATTCCTTTTGGGTTAGTGTCGAAATTAGCGTAACATCAAAATGACAGTCCTTAAGCTTAGGATATTTTAGTAATGTCTCTATTTGATTTCGCATATTTTACATGTTAATTAAATTTAGCTTGACTTACAAAAATTTAAAATTTCATCGATTATGAAAACTATAGCTAAGTTTTAGAACTGTCACTTTGAGGTTACGTTTATTTAGACTTTATGTATGTAATAATAAATATATATGTAGTAATTTTTTAGTAAATACTTTAAAAATATAAGCGAACATATTTTTTTCTTCACTTGTAATTGGTCTAAAGTGTACATGCACTAAGGTTTAATAAATAAGTACTTATTTGAAACGTTAGGCTTGTGCTTAAAAAAACTTATTTAAATTCAAATTCGTTTCAATCAATCATCTCTTATTGCAGAAACAAAATTAAATTGTATAATACAGTAAAAAACCCTAATCTCCCACGCGTAAAGTCAAAACGTATATTATCACTCCGCGCAATATGCTCTAAGCTATTTATTTGTGAAATAAATACGTTGGGGTACATTCGACCGGTCATGTTTGAATAAATCTAAAAGAGGGTCATCATTGCTGGTGTCTATTCGCACAATTAAGTGTGCATTGTCTAGACCACAGTTCCCATGAGAGTAAGCAATACCAGAGGGGCTATGGAAACGACGACAGCGGTTTTCATAAAAAGTGTGATCAAGACTATGAGGTAAAGTTTTGAAAATGACCCGATTAATAGTGTTCGTCAAGTTGGAAGCCTCACCATGAAAGTCAGGGGTTTTGATAATGCAAAAAAATGTACCCAATTAATGCCAACTAGTGCCCAAAGCACAAAATTTAATGCCCCTATACTTTTGGAGATATTTAATTCCATTGGTGAAGCTTCGAACTTCCAGGCTTCCAGCTTGACGGACACGATTATGGATCTGGTTTTAAGGTTTCTGACAATATCCTTCTGGCTTTACAACTGTCGAATAAAGGAGTTTTAAATTCAAGGAGAATATATTTTTATAGCTTTATTTTATGTATATGACCGCGCATAATTTTACATGGTTTGGTTTTTTTTTCTAAAAGTAAAACTGTCTAAATATATTTTAGGAAAATAAATTAATATCAAACACTCTTAATATCACCTAATTAATTGTTTTGTACCTAATGTATTGTTAAAAAGTATATAGGTATTATATCAGTTATCTATTTCCCATATATTACAAGCTTTGTATAGTTTAAGGCCAGATGACGCTAAGTGGTAATTTCCTCCAATATTATTTATTTATTAATAATTTATTTTGAATCCCATATTGCAAGCTTTGCTTAGTTTGAGGCCAGATGACACTATGTGGTAATTTCCTAAAATATGTATTTTTTATTGAATAAATCGCGTGCAAATTGCGCTGTCTCTATGGCCGCACTGTTTACGAGGTGCGCGCGCGCGCGGCTGTATGCCATCTATTGTCAGAATGCGCAAACTAAAGATGACGTCATTCCAACGTCACCATTATCATCGCTGATTTATAAAGCACACCCGAGTGCTCGTTGATTGTGCTTTAATCGTTTGTTTGGGGGGATGATCCTGTGGGAACTGAAGAGTTTGGCTTATTGGCTCACTGGTGTTAATGCTTAATTATCTGTGCTAAGTGTTTTGCAAACTTGGCGCGAGGGTCGTGTTCGATGACTGCTTCTCTTTGTAGATTATTGTAATGATTGAAAAAATGTAATAGGGTAGATTGATCGTAAAGATATTCACACAGATCCTTGAAAATGACAAAAAATAGTGGAAATTGGAAAATTGAAATTTGACGTGCCTCTGACTAACCCCTTTAGACATCCTCAAGGATCTGAGTGAGATCTGAGAAGGTGTCTACCGTACTTGGCACGTCAAAGCAGTACTTTAGCTAATGCCCGTTTTGATAGTATTTTAATAAAAAAATGGTTTTCTCACGATGTTTTCATACACCGTTATGCGCATATTGGCAAATAAATAAATCAATTGATTCACGCCTTTCACAGTCAGTTCTTCTTAGTAGTATTCGTATAGCCTCCGTAAAACCTGCGTAGATCTTAAATAAAGTATTTTTTTTGTAAAACATTTATCAATATGCACTTTTCATACAGTCTCATCTAGCCCCAAACCAAACAAAATATGTACTTATAATTTGTTTTTAGGCTAGTGGTTTTTAGACAGCACTAAAAATATATTGTCTTCATAGACAATTTATTTTTATTTGAGTAATTTCCTGTTTTGTCATTATGTGTAAAGGTAACACTCACGAAAATTTTCAAAAAGATAAAGGTTTCTGTCATGGCTGAACGTCTTTTAAAACCTACATCTTAAGGGGCTCCCAGTCGCTGATTGCTCTTTTTCGAAACGAATAAAGAAATACTTCTGAACAAGCCACATCTCCTATTTTTATAAGTATTACTTCTTGTATTACTTCAGGTTCCTACCTAGATTTCTATTAAGCTGAAAACATAATAGCAGAAACTTTTCACGATAAAGATATTATTTCAAAATGATACGTTTTAGAATTTATGATCGAAATATTTTATATACCTACCATTAAAATCAACTTGTGATTTATTGTTAAAGATAGGTAATATGTAGATCTAGATTTCTATTAGAATAGATTTTTGATAAGTAATTATAAATAACTAGCAGTCCGCCCCGGCGTCGCACGGGTGTAATAATGATATTATAGGTAATTTTTTTACACCTTGGGTTACATTATCGAATTTTTCATAAGGATCCCTAATAAAACATTTAGTATCGCAGACTTTTTTTGTAGATATGGATGTCCTCTTTAAAACTGTATTAAATCACTTTGCTCTATTATCAATAATTTCCGCAGCAAAAGCAATATAAGGTATTTTTATTTTTATTTTTTTCACACTTTGGATTACATTATCGAAGTTTTTATACGGATCCCTATTATTTTTGAAAATATTCTATAGCCTATATTCAAAAGGAATAATGTAGGATTCTAATGGTGAAAGAATTTTTCAAATCGGTCCAGTAGTGTCGGAGCCTATTCGATACAAACAAACAAACAAACAAACAATCAAATCTTTCCTCTTTATAATATTAGTATAGATTTATATTATTAATTTATTCAAAAAGCTAAGGAGGACCACGCGCCGACGTGTGTTTGTCGTCATTGCAGCGGTCGGTAGGATTATTTATCGAAGTGATTAAAGATGGGTACATCTTTATTCACATATACTATACATTATAAAATAGGAGATGTGGCTTGTTCACAAGTATTTATTTTTTCGTTTCAAACAAAAACAATCGTCGACTGGGAACGCCTTAATGTGCGATACCAAGCAAGGAAGCCATCGTTTAGTGGCAGCACTAAATATTGATTAACTAAGACGATCTGTACTATAATATCCCACCAAAAACATTTTGTAAAAAACTAGCCAAGTCTCGATGGAGGTGCTTGTTTATCTCTAAAAAGTAATGAAATCTAGACAAAGTCGTACCAAGTCTGAGGTTCCTTACTACGATTTCTTTTTTATTATAGTCACACATTAATTAGATTTTAGTTAATGTGTGACTATAATAATAAAGAAATCGTAGTAAGGAACCTCAGACTTGGTACGACTTTGTCTAGATTTCATTACTTTTTAGAGATAAACAAGCACCTCCATCGAGACTTGGCTAGTTTTTTACAAAATGTTTTTGGTGGGATTTCACTTCTTTTTGTAGAAACGTGGGCTTATTGATTTATTTTAATAGATATTCTTATTTGACACAGTTTTTTTGACATAGTTTTTTGCAATGACAGTCGATATTTTTACGTACCAATAGTAGAAAGGGGCATTACCATATCTCTAATACAGCTGAGACCAACTGAGGGTTCTTCATCAGATACTTCAGACCTTCGACTTTTGACATCAAATGAAGCGGCCCATCAAGTTGAATATTTTTTGTAAAGGCGGTATGTCGATCTCTACTAGTTTGGTTAAGCTCTTGTGTTTTCTAATAAGGGTCAACAGGTACTCCAGATCTTTGATTATCCTAGTTTTTAGGGTTCCGTACCCAAAGGGTAAAATCGGAACCCTATTACTAAGACTTCGCTGCCCGTCTGTTTGTATGTCTGTCCGTCCGTCCGTCCGTCCGTCTGTCTGTCGCAGGGCTGTATAACAACAAATACTAAAAACAGAATAAAATAAATATTTAAGGGGGGCTCCCATACAACAAACGTGATTTTTTTGCCGTTTTTATAGATAATGGTCCGACTCGCACTTGGCCGGTTTTTATAGTTTTCCCTTAATGTGGCAATTAAACCCTAACTCTGTACCAAATTTCAACTCTCTGAGTTTATGGGAAGTACTAGTTCTATTCTGATGATCATGAGTGAGTGAGTGAGTGAGTGTCTAAAATGCGTAACTTTGCTTTCGCTTAACTTCGAAACTAAATGACCTACAGACTTGAAATTTTGGATTTGAAGTTTGTGATTATAGCTTACTAAATGACGAAAATTTCTGCGTTCTGGTATTATCCAGAGGTTCTCAAATAGGGACCTGAAAATGCGGCGAAATGGTTCCTGTAAAGGATGGTACGGCAGTGTTTGTTTGCTTCGCGCTCGACTTGGCAGGGGCACTGCCGTGCCCCCAAATTATAAATACTTTTTTTCGTACATTTTGAACATTATCATTATAACACCCAGACTCAGAACAATGTTCATCACACAAATGCTTTGTTCTAGGTAGGAATCGTACCCGCAGCCTACAGCGCATAAGGCAGAGTTACAACTAACTGAGCTATAAGAGCAGTCAAACAAAGATAAAGTTTGTTTGTTTCAAATAGCATTTCATTCAGCAACCTTCTCGGGACAAAATACCGACAAAAGGCAACGGTTCTCCTATTTGATCTAGTTATGCCACTATCTGACGGGGAAGTCTAAACTGGCCACTTCCCGACGCCGCCGGCAGACGGACGGACGAACGGGCGCGACTCTCGTAATGAATATAAATTGTTAGTCGACCCTTTCGAAAATCAATATCTCGCACCGCGTATCGGCCCTGTTGCAGCGTGATTTATTAATAATATTTTACGCAGATACCATCTAAAGTACGGCATCGTAATTGATGACAATTGGTGCGAGGTTGGTACGATAGGGTAGCGTAATCATTTTCGTGTTAACAACTCTTTAGTGCCCTCGGGACTTATAAATTTTAACATATTTTCTCTTAATGACTGAGATTAGGGGCTGGGTATTTTTGCAGTTGTTTGGATTTTATGTAAATTTGATGTTTCTTTGTTTTATATTCTTGGCGCGTTCCGCTCGGTCTATCCATCAGCGGAATGGTTGTGGCACGTGCCTGCTTGTACCATACAGTTAGACTCGTTCTGGATTATATTTTATTTAACATTTTTATTTTTTTTATTACAAACCTACTTTGTTCTCGATTTGAAATTAGAATTCTCTGAAAAAGACATTGTCTCTGGTAGGTGAGCGTGGTGGTTCTAAATAAAAGTTTTTTTTATCATAATATTACGAATAATCTCGATACAATATAAACAACTTTTTGTAAAATTAAATAAATCTTATAGTAGAAATACTTGGGTTCCATATTTCCAAGTCTATAAATACAAACAGGTTTCCAAAAGGAACAATTACGGAAGACCCCAATCTACCTCAGAGTCGCGAACCGTGCCAACTTCACAAAGAAGGGTCGCACAAATTTACATTTTTCCAATGTATTGTGAACTTTTTAATGGTAAAAAGAACTTTTAATGGTTAAAAGTTATTGTCTTTCCACTGCCTTTGTCAACGGGATCTTTTGTGCTCGTTTCTCTCGAGAAATGTGAAAATGTAATGCCGAGGCCGTTGTTTCGAATGCCATTTTCTGGGGCAGAAAAATACAGAGAATGACTATAGGACGTCCATTGTCAGCGTCGCTTCAAATAAAACTGCAGAAAACAAAGAGTAGAAATTTTGCGAAAAAAAAATTGATGATAGTGAAAATTAAATAGGATCGCTCAAATTATTGAATATGTTGAAAGGGGGTAGTCAGATGCACGTCCAAACCTAACATTTGGCACAATATGTGCCCATATTTTACAGTAGTTAGCAAACCATATGTGACAGTAACGAAATGTTGTAGTAGTAGGTAATAAGGATTGCCTTATCTACTGCTAGATTTGCTAGCTTAGTAATAAGATAAATTTTAGTGTTTTTGACTATATATATACAAAATTGTATCGGTTACGGCGTGGTTTATCAGCCTACAGGTATTGCAAAGGATGGCCTGATATTTAAATCTTTCGCATATTATTAGCATACGTAAAAACAAATGATTTGTTCAAAAGTTATAAATCTCATCTAGATAATAAGTGCAAGTATCTACCCTAATTCGATTTATGATAATATCATATTTTCCATTTCATTCGCGAAAACAACCCCAAGAAAATAAATGGCTGAATCACGCAACTCATAATAGAGACACATTCGGTAATAATCCACCATTTACGAGCTCGTAGACTACCTTTATTACGGCGCAGATAAAAACAGTACCATTTGTTTTCGCTAACTGCCGAAAATCTTTTTAAACCTGCACCAAAAATGCAGCTTTATTTTTTAAGCGGAGCATTTCCCTCGTCCGCCCTCGTTAAAGCGGGAAAGCCCCGCGCTTGGCCAAACCGACCAACTTCACAAATAATGAACCGAATAATACAATTTTATTTTCACAACTAGTATTTATGAAGGCTGTGTGCGATGATCTTTAGGGCGGGATGTGGGCGGGCGCATCGCCATGGCGACCATGGGGTATGTATCCCGAACGCCCCGCTTCTCCCCTGAACCGATTGTCATCTGTGGAAGATGTTGCCTCCACCTTTCCTTTATACCTAGCAGCATCGCTTAATCTAAAAGGGTTCTAACTGTGCTCACGGGAAACGGGACTTTATCTCTGGGTGGTATGCTTCAGACTGTGTCGACGGACGGTGGAAGACGCGTCAATCGATATTCTTTGTGAGTTGTGCTCGGAGTTGCGATACACATCGGGGTCGGTACAATGGAGTGCTGGTATCTTTGTTGTAGGTGTAAAAATTCAAAGGCTCTGATGACGTTTATCGCGTCGGTTTCAACAGATTTGTTGAATACAGATAATACTGTTGCACATCGTAATATTACGTCCTTAGGATAATCAATATTAGTGGGAATAAACCTTTTATAAACTTTGTGTGTTTTTACAAAATTGTTTTTTGTGTTTGAAAAAAAAAACTGCTCTGCGCCGATGGATTCATTCTTTTGATACTTTATTTTATCGTTTTTATACGTTTGACTCTAAAGATGAATGGAGAGCTTCGATAAACAAGTATGTCTGGGATGAATTTTAAAGATTGAGTGAGGAATTGTGTGATATGAATTGATGTGGGATGAAAAAAGATGAGATTAAGATAGATAAGGATTGAGAAGATTGAGGTCATCAAGATTGCTTAGACGACCTAGAACCGAATAATGACCAAGAAAATAGGTAGGCATGTAAAGCGAGTGTAAATGGGACCATTGGAAAAAGACTTTGGCGTAGTATAAAATTGGTGACTTTTAGGTTAAAGGTTAAGTCAAGATTACCTACTCTAAACTGACAAAAATACATAAATAATGTAATGAAAGTGATTCAAGAGCAAGAAATATGTCAGAATCGTAGCAAGTGAAAAGCCGTAGTCTCTGTCTACCCTTCTGAGAAGCAGGCGTCGTTTATATTGTATGTATGACTCTAAAAACACTCACCTGCACTCTTCTTGTCCATTGACCCGAGCATGTCGTCATTCCTCGTCCTACCAAATCCAAGTGTTGCGCTTGCATCTTGTCCCAACTGCCCTCCGTAGAAGTCCCCGAAAGCCGTCGCAGTCCCAAGCAATCCAGAACGATCCTGTAGCGCTGCTTTAGCTTTCTCAACGCTCTGCTTAAGTTGCTCGAAGGTGGATTGGTGGAGACGGTACGGAGGCCACTCGGTAGCTGGCCAAGGTTCCTCCTTTAGGGCACTGCGTTTCAGTTCCAAGGCTCCGGCATAGGAGCAGCTGCTTTCGTACATGGCAGCTTTGACGCCACGGAGTGCGGTTGCACACCTTATCCCACGTAAGTCGACCCTGTTGGTAAAGATATACCATATATTATTGTATGCCATTGGTTTTACTAAAGTCTTAAATAATTGGAGTTTTTAGACTGTTGCGGATAAATGAAAATTAATGTTTAGACCGTCTTTGGCGATTCATCTTGAAGAAAAAACACCAAAACAAAAGTGGTTAATTTTTCCACTTCATGACTTGGACATTTTCCAAAATCCTGATGTATGAATACAAGTAATAATTTTTCACTTCGGTTGTACTTCATTTACAGCCATTAATGTTTCCTCTATGGCTTGTAACTTTACCATAACAGTAATAAGTAGAACATTTTGTAGGGCAACAGTTCACCAAAACAGTCACAGAATGGTGGCCAATAGATGTACGGCGGCCTCGTTTCAAACCAGACATTATGAAGGCAGTAGAACAGCACTGAATCTGGCACACAAAAACTCCAGAAGTGCCTTAATAGAGAAGAATCCTTTACTCAACAGAGGGTGTTATCGGCTGATGAGATAGCCCGTAAGGCCCACAGTTATTTTTATGGTACTCAACAAACATGGCCATTCCGGCCACGTCCATTTTTTAGCTTTGTACTCATTAACGCTCAACGGTCCTTTGTAAAGGACCTAAAAACTAACGTTTTATTACTTTTTTATATTTCGTATCAATGCATTTTGAAATATTAAGGCTTGTCAATGGTTTTGCCGTTGGTTAAATCAAGTGGCACGTGTCTATTTTGAGAAAATAGGTGTAATTATGGAATGAAACTGGCATTCGCTGGGCCGGAGTCACTACTTTTGTGTTGTCCTTTAGGAAGGACCTCTGGGTCGTAATGACATGTAGGCGATTAGCAGCCCTGGGCCTACAGATTGATAGCTGAACTTGGGTCCTCAGCTTTCGAGAGTATCTAGTATTAATTATGCCTTTTCATTTGACAGTTGCAATCAATTTTAATTTCAATTTCCCCCACCATACTTTCTGTTATCTAAATTGAGTGGGGCTCTACTTGTGATATCTGCCCCATGCATCTACGACTACATCGTTTAGTTAAAATTATGGACTTACATACATTCAATAAGCTAGTTTTAATAAAGTAAACTAATAAGGCTTCACTATATATTGATTTGTATCTATGCTTTTAACATAAATTCAATTCAATTTCAAAGTGAGGCACTTTGAAATTGAATTGCCAAAACACACACAATACTGTTGATTCAACGCATGGACAATATATTTTTTTTAATTAATGTGTTTTGTAATGTTTTTTTTTTGGGTCTATATTACACATTGTGGGAGAACTCAAAAGATAGAGATGTTTGGAAGGATTTGGGGGAGACCTTTGCCCAGCAGTGAGACGAAATAGGTTAAAAAAAAAAAAGAAAAAAACACATTGGATGTGATAAGTAAGACATTTATAAATCACAACACATTAGAAGTAGCAATTTATTTATTTATTTATTTTATTCTATCCAACAGGTTTACACTGCACATTTATAACAGTAAGTACAAAAAGTTATTAAGCCTAGTGTTTTCGTAGCATGGTAATCACTGTCCTCAGCGCACTGCGAGCGCGATGCAAATACCTTTGTGTTCATAAAAAAACCGACAATTAGTGGAGCACAGTAGAGCACGGACCAAACGCTCGGAGCGCGCTCGTTCTAGGCTTGTTAGTTGGACCACACTAGGCTCCTCTAGAATAGACCCACCGTTAGGTATGAATGTGAATGAACGTTGAAGTAAAGGTAGGCCAAAGAAAAGATAGATGGATTGTGTAAAGGGTGTCATAGGCAGGAAAGGCGTGACTTTTGAGATGGCGGTTGATAGAGGGAAATGGAAGAAGAATACATATTGTGCCGACCCCTTTTAAGTGGGATAGGGCAGAAAGATGATGAAAAGCAAATATTTTATCAGATCTATCCCAATGTCATGACTCAATCCCCATATTCTTTGTCGTCACCTCGAAATATCGCCACCGTCGAATCTTGAAACCGTGTTTCGGTAGCTTTAGTTGATAAAAATACCTCGAGTTTGCCTCTAGTCGAGGATTCAGTCAACAGAACTATCAACTCAAAGTACCTCGAGATGTACCTGGGCATTCCTCGACAACTTCTGAACGACGCATGCGTGTGATGGTTTGTTGGTGAAAATCTCCTCGGACTGATGACGTAATTTGAGGAACTTCCAAAATATCGACTTCTAAAGTTTGAGGGACCTCGAAAGAGTTTGAGTCAAGGTATAGTCGAGGTTACAACTAAGAATATGGAGACAAGGTTATGCTGAATATAATTAGCATGAACAGAATAAGATCAATTGTATTTACATAATTTAGTATGTTTGTAGGGACAGTTAGAAATGCCACCTATGATTTACGAATTATCCAAATAATTATGTTATAGTTACCATAAGTAAATATATCGTTCTACCATCTTGTTTGTTTTTATTGAACCATGTTTCATGTCTAGAAACATTTACAAGTTTAGAATATTTATCAATACCTTTCTTTGTGGAGATGTTAGTGTAGTTTAGATGTTAGTTGGATTTTATTTATGCGTTGACGAAATCTATTATAAATATAATAGGAGAAGCTTTCCAAAAAACAGTGGCTGCTACACAAGAAGTAGTCCGTACAGGTACGTAATGATCATTGTGATGAATGATCATCTGTGTAGAAAAAATAATACTTACTAGTATAATTTTTTAAAAGGGTTACGACTAACGGCTTTTTTATTATTTTCTATTTGATATAAACAGTATCAGGTGGAACTTTCTACTAAATTGTAGAACGCTGTGCACCACCAGTCAACTTTGAATACCGTAAGCGAAAATGGATATTCGATTTTATTTTTCCTTCCGGTTAAAATAGAGACGAGAATAAAGATTTTTAAGATTATGTTTTTCAAAGAATCGAGAGAATATAAAACTATTTACAAATCAAAGTCAAGATATATTTTTTAAATAAAATCACATGACTCACTTTGATAATATGTTATTGTTATTAAGTTTTTTTAGTTAAAACCCTTCTGCAATTAAAGATGTAAAAAATCGTATGTATTGCAAAAAAAACCTACTAATAATTTACAATAATAGCTTAAAAACCAATAAACATTTACTAATATTGTTCCTAATCCAATGACATCAAAAACTTAATATTGATTTTTTATGTGGATTGACACGTTTCTGCATAACAGCGTTTAATGATTGACCTTGACTAGTATAATTGCAGCTGTAACTAATTATTAGAAGGTACCGCTTAAACACGATGAATCATCATTCTATAGCGATACGAGTAAGGTAGCGGACGATAGCCACAATATCATCAATATGTTGTAATTGAGTCTGTCAGTGATGAAGTTGTGGTTGGAGGTTGTTGTAAGAAAGTAATTTTTGGATGAATGCAGACTCGTTTTTTCTCAATGACCGCAAAACATACAGTTTTGTTTTTTTATGATAAAGATTTATTGATATTATAATCTTGATAAATTATAGACATAAACACGATTGGTTAAACTTTTCTCGATAGATTTATTTTCCAAAGTTGGCTCTTCAAAAACACTAGTTTCGTTTTTAACCAAAACCATGAATAGCTAAACAGTTCATTTCATTACAGACAGTTTCTTTTTAAGTTTGATTGTTTTCAAGATAATGCAGTTTTATCGCTTTTTCCGTCTTATCCGGGTAGAATCAGCCTATACATAAAGCCAAACATTTCAACAACCAATTTTAAAAAATCTACATTATAAGCAAGTAACATAGGGCATTTTTAATTTTCAAAACAATTAGAGATCCCTTCGTAAACTGCAATAATGTAACATAAGGTATCAACATTTTGCCTATAATCCTAATTGGTACACTCGTGCGAAGCCGTATATATAAAATTTTTTTATTATAACTTTATCTCTATTTATTATATAAAATATATATATATATAAAAAACCTAAATTCTCGCTTTAGGGATGCCTAACATCCTTAGTTCAATTCTGGTGGCGATTCTGCTGTCCACTCTAAACTTAAAATTCCTAAAAACGATCGCTTTTATTTCTTTATGTTAAAGTCTAAATCAGCGACCCTAACATCAAAGTGACTATTTTAAATTTAGCAGTTTGAAATAAATGTAATATTTTCGTACGTGATTTAGAAACGGCAAGCTAAATTTAATCAATATGTAAATTGGTGTTGACTTAAGATGATACTAAACTTGGATATCAAATATGCGAAATAAAATAGAGAAATTACTAAAATATCCTCAGTTTTAGGACTATCGTTTGGAGGTAACGCTAATTTAGACTTAAAGTAATATATAAGAGCGATCGATTTTAGGAATTTTAAGTTTTAGCGTGGACACAACAGAAATGCCACCATTATTATCAAGCGACGTGACAGATAGAAATGATTATTGTCAATCGCTGTCTGCCGGCGGTCAATCTACATTGTCCTGTAATTGCGACCGGATTCAAGATAACTGACCGGTTCCGCCGATGATCTGCTCTGCCAAGGTCACAGCACCCACATCTTTGTAACAAAAAATACCTACGGCGTATAATAACTGCGAAGAATGCACTTTGTATAACTGTTTTTTATGAAATTCCCTATTGTTTATCTCAAAAAAAATCTTATGACGGACATGGGCTCCCTTTTTCCCCAAAATTATCAGGATTTTCAAAATATTTCTCGATTTCCTGAATCTATGCGGACGAAATAGCGAGTAAAAGCTAGTCATTTATGTTGTATTTGAGAGTTTTGAATCATGTGGTGTACCCATCTATTTACGTTCCCGTACTGTTAGCAGAGTACCTAACCGAATTAAAAAACAGTCAACAAATATTTGAGATACCAACAAGCAGAGGTTGACTGGAATAAAATGATAACAAGCGTTTAGTTTGTCAATAAACTTGTCTCAAACAAGTTTTGTGCAATAATTCATTTTCTATCCATCGACCTATTCGATGTTTCTATCCATACATTTATTCGTAATTGTTGACATTACAATTGAATACTTACGCTCAAACATTGGATACTTTATTTGATGATGCTAATGACTGTAGGCTGTAGGTAGACCTTCTGAAGACTAGTGTCTAGTATCATAAAAAAACAAAGAACAATCGAACCTTCTAGTCTAGTGGTTTCTATTCTACGTACGTTTAGAAACCTAAGAAATGGAAAATCAGATGGGAAAATCTTATTATAATATAATTCTTCTGTACTTGTGTTTGTCAACTCCTCCTAAACGGCTGGACCGATTTGGTTGAAATTTCGTATGTATATTTCAATGGTATCTGGATGGTTTGAAAATACAATTTGACCCGATAGGTGGCGCTGCTGTCGGTATAAGCTAATAATTAAAAACAACATTTATTAATTACTAGCTGGCCCGTGCCCGCTTCGCTGGGCGACAGATATTTCTGAATGTGATTATTTTGAATAGGTATGGCTATGGTATGGCTTAAATGGAGATGGGTATCCGCGGAATATACGCAAGTTGTCCCGCTGTTGGCCCTGTGAGGATAGTCATTGGTAGCCACGATTTTAATATCCCGCAACTTTTATATCAGTATTTAAGACTTTACCATTAAGGCGCCAACCCGCTGCGGAGAATGCCGTGCACGGGCACGCAACGCATTTTAGCTGCGTGGGTTCATTTGTTTGACAACGTGAGTCTACATTTCTACTGCTGCACACGCTATACACAAATATGAATCCACAATCACAACTATGTAAAACTGTAGCGCAGCATAGTTTTGAATGGTTTTTTTTTTCAACATTTTGAAACGTTTGCGTGTACACAGCGTGCATGGCGTTGACAGCGTTGAGCTACGTGAGCATTATATTCAAGCAAGTCACGCGTGCACCAATGAAGACAAATCATACATTACAACCCGGTCAGAATATCTGTGCACCTCGCTGGAATGCGGCGCCTCTCCTGCGTCTCCCTCTCTCCTCTCCTCTTGCGCGGAGAGCGATAGAGATAGCGATAGCGATACGTCACGAGGTCAGGTGCACAGATATTGTGACCGGGTTCTACATAAATATTCTTTTAAATCTGTCAACGCCATGCTCGCTGTGTACGCGTTACACGCAAACGTGATGAACGTATGATTCAAAACTGTGCTGCGCTACAGTTGTACATAGTTGTGAGTAAATATTTCTGTATAGCGTGTTTCCTGTGTGCAGGAGTGGAAATGTAGACTCACGTTATCATATTATCACGTTATTACTTTTTCAAAAATAAAAGATAGCCTATGTTACTCAGATTTAATGTTACTTGGTAACAATGAAATTAAAATCGGTTTAGTAGCTTTTGAGTTTATCCATTACAAACATAAAACATACAAACAAACAATACATACAACAAAAAATCTAATCTTTTTAAATATAAATAGGATCACGACTTTCATCCCCAAGTACCTATGGTAGACATCCTCCCAGATCTCCAGACGCTTAGAATCCTTCGAAGATGTCTAGTGGGGGTAGTCAGAAGCATGTCTAAACATTATGTTTGCCACATGCCCACATTTTGCAGTAGTTAGGCATTCCATACGTGACAGGTTGCAAGCCCATCGCCGCTTATAAGAATACTAACTGGTTTCCTTACGATGTTTTCCTTCACTGTTTTGAGCACGTGTTTTTGATGCGCATATAAATTTTTCGAATAGAAAAATCCATTGATGCACGCCGTGATTCGAACCCACGACCTTCAGATTGAAAGTCGAGGTACCTCCCACTCGGCCAACACGGCTTTCCTCTTTATAATATTAGTATACCAACTAAAATAGCCCATAATGGTTCAGCTAACACAAATATAAAGAATGTTTGCGCCTTATTTATATAGGTAGGCACACATGTGCTGCTATCTGTTGAGTTTTTATAAACTAATGTATAATTCGTAATACTTTTTTAAGGTTCCGTACCCAAAGGGTAAAAACGGGATCTTATTACAAAGACTTCGCTGTCCGTTTGTCCGTCTGTCTGACACAGGGCTGTATCTCATGAACCGTGATAGCTAGACAGTTGAAATTTTCACAAAATATATAATTCAGTTGCTGCTATAACAACAAATACTAAAAATAGTACAAAATAAATATTTAAGTAGGGCCCATACAACAAACGTGTTTGCCGTTTTTTGTAGATAATGGTACGGAACCCTTCGTGTGCGAGTCCGACTCGCACTTAGCCGGTTTCATTTTATTCCTTTTCTTTCGATTTTCGACAGCATGTTGACCAACTTTGCCTAAAGCAGTACATTAATATCTCATATAGATTACCCAAACCCAGACCGCTATAGTTCCACATCTGGTATTCTGATCTTCCAAAATTATAGCTTATAAGTTGCCTAGGGTTAATAGCTATATAACAAAAGAAGTTTCATCAAAATCCGTCCAGTAGTTTTTGCGTGAAAGCCAGACAACAGACAGACAGACAGACAGACAGACAGACAAAAATTCCAAAATGGTTTTTTTTTGGTTTGTGTTACTTGTATGAAGACTAATAAAAGAGTATTATTTTTAGTTTTTATTCAATGTACAGAATTGAACTCTTCTACAGCTTTATTATATGTATAGATATAGATAGATGTATAGATAAGGCGGTACGAAGTTAGGTAGTATAACAATTATTATAATATACAGGATCTAACAGGCTAAATAAGTCTCACCTCATGTCGGAGACTCTCTTTCTCTTCGGCCGCTTTTTATCTTTCTTGGACTTCTCCGTCGTGGAAGCTTGCACGTGGTATCACATATCGTGATACCACTCCATAAAGTTAAAAAACCACAGCTACCTAAAGAAACGGCCAGAAATCCTGAATATAGTTTTCACCACAGCCTTATTTCACGGCATTTCTGTTTTGCTTCTAAGCACAAAATTGACGCGACTACTAGTGCGGTGCACACTTTTATCGATTATCTCGGATTTATGGTCGATTATCGATTGTGCGATCGAGCGTCGACCATTGCCGTGGCTAGCGGCGAACTGCCGCGCCCGCGCACAAATGGCCAAATTGAACGCATCCGGCAAAAGGGAAATATGTCGTACAAACAATTTATTCACAATTTGATTTGACTTGAATTCACTGGCACAAAATGCGTACCTACGTTTAATTTTAATTACGGTTTTTGTAATGATAATTCCTTTTTAGGTGATGTGTGAAATTTTTTGTTTTTTTATGGACTAAGTCTACGATGTCAGGATACGATGGAAAATTTTAAAAATAAACTGTCTTTCATTATTTTATGTATCTAGTATGATTATCTTTGCCAACTTTGGAAAATTAATCTATCGAGGAAAGTTTCGCTGATCGTGTTTCTGTGTTTAATTTAAATAGATTAAACCATTAAGTTATCTCTGTCATATATAAAGAAGAAAACAAAACTAACATAAAGAAAACTATATGCTGCTTTATTGCTTGACTTGGCGGGGGCACTGCCGTGCCCCCAGATGTTTGCGGTAATTGAGAAAAAACTATCCCGCATTCACTAAATAAAATCCTTACTATTTTAAAGTTGTAACCAATTATAAGGTATTAGTAGAGTTAAGCTGGCTGCATGTTTTTAAATAAATAATCGCAAAACGGGCGCCGCGCGTTGCACTATTATTGTTTTATCAACGTTGATATAAAATCCGATAAATTCGATAGATTCAACATCTAAATAAAATTAAAGTGAACTCACCTAGTTGTTTTATTATAATCTAGAGATCTGGTTCGTATATTTTTGGTTATTCTGTAGTTACTGAAAATGCTCAATAAAACCTTTGTAATGACCACACCTATGTTTTTTTAATTTTACGAGGTCTTCTAAACCATAACCAACAACAACGGGTAGAAGGACCGAGTCGGACAACAGCTTTGAATGCCTGCGTGACATCAAATAGTAAAAACATACTCGTTTGTACCAGACTTTATTTATGACAATGTTGGCTATTTTGTTGTTTTGACAAACCGACTGAAATTAAGTAAAATACGAACGTTCTTATTCTGACTACATTAAAGTCTGAATAAGCGTAACTGAGTAATAATTTTAAAATTAGGATAGTTTACTAGTCGTGAGGAAACCAGTTATGTAAGCGAGCGGCGATTGACTTGCAACCTGTCACGTATTGAATGCCTCTGACATGCCTCTGACTCCCTTTACATATCTTAAAGGAACTGAAAGCTTGGAGTTCTGAGAGTCTCTCTATCGTACTTGGGGATTACAGTCGTGTTTCTATTTCATTTTCATTGCCCCCTGTGCCCTAGAACCAGCACAAAGGATCTCATTAACGCCACCGAGGATGGAGAAAGGTGGTAAAATTTTACGCAAACATCATTTAAATTGACACGCAAGAAGAATTTAATTTTAATTTATTTTTTACTAGCGACCCGCCCCGGCTTTGCACGGGTTTAATATATATAAACCTTCCTCCTAAATCACTCTATCTATTAAAAAATACCGCATCAAAATCCGTTGTGTAGTTTTAAAGATATAAGCAAACATACATACATACATACATACAGACGCGGGAAGCGGAAAGCGACTTTGCTTTATACTATGTAGCGATGACCTGTGAAAGGAACTTAACACCGATGTTAAAGTGTTCAGTTGTATGGTGAATTTGGCATATTTTCTTGTTTTTGTATTGTAATTTCGCTAGACCACAACAGTATTTTATCGGCCAACAAAACAAGTGTAACTGTTAATGTGGGCGCGCGGGCAGGATGTCTGTGTTACTCGGCATTACCTTATTATAAGCGGCAAAAAGACGCTTCCTGTGCCGGCCAGTTATCCACCGGTAATCTACTGGCTATTTAGCTGGACTTACACGTGTATATTTTGCCAGTTCCCTCATAAAGTCGAGATAGATTTTCATGAAGTATAAACTAATCTATCTTCTACTATATAAAAGAAAGTCGGGTTTGTTACAACACTTATAACTCAAGAACGGCTGAACCGATTTGGCTGAAAATTGGTGGAGAGGTAGCTTAGAACCGGAAAAAGAAATTAAAATTGTAAAGCGATACGAAGTTCGCCAGGTTAGCTTGTATTTAAGAGTAGGTAAACAATAAAACGCCTAGATACAAACAAACATCCTATGTTCATCACACAAATGTTCCAAGTAAATTACTTCTTAACAATAAGAATACCTTTTCATAAATTATAAGCTTATGCCTGGAAGAAATCGCTTTTTAGTGATAAGGCCGCCCATTGTACGTAATTCGAAAATTATTTGTTTAATGTTTTGCTTGTTTATTTCTGGTGTACAATAATGTATTATCTATCTATCTTAGATCAGATAGGTATTTCTAGCATCACTGCTAGCAAATTTATGTATATGGAATTAAAGGGATAAATACAGACCATTCTTAAACATGCACTTGTAAATACATTATGACTTATGATTATAGCCACTTATTAGTATCGTACATACCTACCTACCTTTATTGTTAGACTAGCTGACCCGTGCCCGCTTCGCTGGACGAAAAACATTTACAAAAAAAAACATACAAACAAACAAAAAAACAAATCAATATCTATTCTATATGTTGCCGAGGACTAATAGCAATATACCAAAAAAGTTTAATCAAAATCCGTCTAGTAGTTTTTGCGTGAAAGCCGGACAACAGACAGACAGACAGACAAAAAATTCAAAAAGTTTTTCTTTGGCTTGTATGTATTACTTGTATGAAGACCCCTAGAAGTATTTTTTTTAGTTTTTATTTAATGTACAGAATTGAACTTTTCTACAGTTTTATTATATGTATAGATTACTCGCCATCAACCCTAGATCGATAGTGAAATCAATTGGCAAGAAATAATGATCTTACATTACCTCGGCATTAGGTACAATGTACGTCAATAAACAACAAAAATCTTGATATAATTATATTATATTAAAGTTTGGACTTGACTGTTCCGCTATTTCCCGTTAGATGTAAAAGAAAAATTAAAATATAAATAAATAGGATCACGACTGTAATCCCCAAGTTCGGTAGACATCCTCTCAGATCTCCAGACGCTTAGATCCTTTGAGGATGTCTAGTGGAGGTAGTCAGACGCACGTCCAAACATTACATTTGGCACATACCCACATTTTGCAGTAGTTAGCATTCCATACGTGACAGGTAGTAAGCCCTTCGCCGCTTATAAGAATACTAACTGGTTTTCTCCGTTTTGGGCACGTATTTTTGTTGCACATATAAATTTTTCGAAATGAAAAATCCATTGATGCACGCCGGGATTCGAACCCACGACCTTCAGATTGAAAGTAGAGGTACCTCCCACTTGGCCAAGAAAAACTGAATCTGGATAACCGAGATTTATATTAAAAATAACAGACTGTGAACTAGAAAAGCAGGAAAAGATTACTTTTATTCGGTTACTATGCGAATAAAGCTGCGGGCTACAGCCAGTTAAATTACAAAAATTACTGATCCGTTCAAAGCGAACACAGTCGCGCACTGTACCGCTAGTAAAAATTATATTAAAGTGTTTTATCAGGTCTCATTACAATACTACATACATGCTCATATTTCACGGTGCATTGGAGAGAGTACAAATAGGGCTTCGGACCGAGAAATTCTAAATTGTTGTGTACAAAGTGGCAAAAGTTACACCTAACTATGGCTATTTGGAATTTAATCAGCTGGTTTGCCGTGATCGCGTTTCTCCAGTTCCAAGATGGAGCAGCATACGCCTTGAGCCGGCAAGAACCGATTAACGAATTTAATGCAAGAGACGAAATCAGAAGACAACCTAATGGCAACGGCTTCGGCACGAATGCGGATTTTAATACTTGTCATGCAAGTTACCAAAGAAGGCGTAATGCTTCTTCAGCCGGTATTTCATATAGTACAAGCCCTGAAATATCTGTCCAGTATCGTAGCTTACGACAACCATTTTCTCAAATGTTTGTTCCATACGCTTCTCTACAGTATCCAACCAAGTACTCAACTTCTGTATCGCATTCCACCCTACACTCTTCTCCGATCTCTGTCCCATATTCTGCCTTAGAACCGTCTCCATTATCTAAACCATATCCCATCTCACAGCCTTCCGCAGCTTCTGTTTCTTATCCCACCTTAAAACCGTTTTCAACTTCTTTCTCATATCCTACTTTAGAGCAGTCTCTAATCTCTGAACCATACTCTATCTCAGAGCCTTCCTTAGCTTCTGTTTCTTATCCCACATTAAAACAGTCTTCAACTTCTTTTTCAGATCCTACATTAGAGCAGTCTCCAATCTCTGAATTAAATCCAATCTCACAGCCTTCCGCAACTTCTGTTTCTTATCCCACCTTACAACCTTCCTCTACTTCTTTCTCAGATCCTACCTTAGAGCAATCTCTTATCTCTAATTCATATCCCATTTCACAGCCCCCCGTAGATTCTGTTTCTTATCCCACCTTAAAACCGTCTTCAACTTCTTTCTCATATCCTACTTTAGAGCAGTATTTAATCTCTAAGCCATATTCTATCTCAGAGCCTTCCCCAACTTCTGTTTCTTATCCCACCTTACAATCTTCTTCAACTTATTTTTCAGATCCTTCTTTAGAGCAGTCTTCAATCTCTAAACCATATTCTATTTCACAGCCCTCCAAAGCTTCTGTTTCTTATCCCACCTTACAACATTCTCCATCTTCTTTCTCATATCCTTCCTTAAAACATTCTCCAATCTCTGTATTATGTTCCACTTTAGAGAAAACTCAAAATAGTATTCCATATCCTACTACTATCTTAAAATCATCCCCAACTTATAACCAGTATCCCACATTACAACATTCTTTAACATTCCAACAACAACAACTTTGCTAATAGCAATAGCGGATATCGGCTAGTTTCAGCTCAGCTTGGTAATTCTCTGAGACACAAGTAAAGTGGAGTGAAGTTTACTAGCAACTAGCTGACCCAATAGACGTTGCCCTGCCCAAACTTAAATAATCCAATGAAAAAAGCACTTTAAGTTTTACCTGAATTTAGAAATATATCGATGGATTTTCCAAAAAGTTCCTGACTAATTCCAACCAACTAAAAACAGCCAGATCTGAGCCGTTCTCAAGTGAGGATCTATTATACAGCCACAACAGATTTTTATTTATATAGATATTGCTAGGTTTTGATGTCAAATAAATAAAACTTGTCCATGGTTAATGAATATTGAAATTATTTGTGTAAGCCTACTTTGCCTTCTCCGTACATACAAAGAAAAACAGTGACTAGTGGCCACAGGTAGTAAGTACCTTCGTGTTTCGATTATATTTATAAGAGACTGATATTTATATAAAATAGAAGCGCATGGACTAAAATACGATAATATTAAAGCAACGGACGATAAATGAGTATCTTCAATCTGAATTTACTCGAAAAACATGACTTCTAAAAGTAAAGTCGAACGCAATAATTAATTCGTGCATGATTTACGGGAATATTATTCAGCAAGTCCGTGGCTCCGACTTACGTCTCTACATCGCCTGGATTTATGCCTCTATGTTAATGAATCTACAACAGTATATATATTATACAGTAGGTATGTGTAAGTACGCTGAATACATTTGCTTTGCAGAATTCCGTGTTATCTTATGGTCAAGCGTATTTTTAAATTTTAAAACGTTTCGACTTCCGTTTAGTAGACATGAAAAATTTTGCAGTTTAACTTGTAAAACGTGTTCTGATTTAGTATAGTTGAGATATAAAATACTTTTAAAATGCAGTTCTTCTTACGAGTAACTACACTAGCATATTTTGTTATATATTTAAGTATCTATTTATATACTTATAGTACCGTATAGTTATAGGTTATAAGTATCTACGTTTTCCCTGGACCGTGCAGCTATTTTAGATACAATGTGATGGTTGTACTAATCCATTAGTATATAGTCAAATGTAATAGGTATATTTCAAGCACCTTAGGAGGTATAAAATGATAAGAAAAAAAAATGGTTACGTTGAACTTCATATAAAAAAGAGTTCTCAAATCATCATCGAATTTATTTAATGTTTGTACAACGATTTCTCCATAATGGCTGCTTCAAAATTTAAATTGTAAAAAATGACATCGAGATAGCCAAATAAAAATATAATCGACATTGGATCAGTAGTTTTCCCATAAATATTAAAAAATCTAAACATCACCGGACTTTACAATATGGCGTTATACTATACATACATCCTTTTAACGTTTATATCTCATCTTTTAGCGATATCAACCTTATACCAGTAATTTAAGATACTAATAAAGCAATAGGATATGCAAATGTTGTGAAATGGTATCACGGTATGCATTCTTTTGTGGAATATTCATGAACATATAACATGTAAAACCATCCTTAGCTCTTTGCGATATGTCAGACATACTCGTAGCAGATGATATATATGATCTATAGATGCGGAATGGATAATACCTAAACATAAACCTACCATATAGTCTATACTAACTATATTATGCTAATTACTGTAAAATGTGGGCATGTGCCAAATGTAATTTTTGGATACGTCTCTCATATTACTCCCTGGTGATTCAAATTCAAAAATCATTTATTTCAATAAAATCACAAGGATCACTTTGAAACGTCTTAGGAACAAGGTGAAGATACGCCGATACCACGCGATCAAGCCTAGAAGAATCAGGCAACAAACACGGCTTGGGGTCTACCTTTTTTTTCAATGATCCTTTCCTTAATGCTATGTAGAGCTCTAGTGTGGTGCCGATCGAACAAGGTGAAGGCTCAAACAAGAATAATAATTGATCTTAATTGATCTTAGAGAATGTGAGTGTTATGAAATGAACAGACACAGAACAAACATTCACACAAATAATTTTTCTGTATGGAAATTGAATTCACAACCTACAGCGCGGAAGTAAGAGCTAAACTAATAGTTTAAAATGCTATTTTGGTCAAGAATTATAAGTCCAATTAGAATTCTCATCGATTAAGTCGTTACGCCGTCACTAAACCACAAACACAAGCGTTCGCATTTATTTAAGAAGAATAGTAGAAGAATAGTAGTTAACATTATAACAGTGCCAACGGTATGCTGCAGCATGCGAATGTATGTAGCTTGATCCTAATGTAATTGTTCTGTTGCCAAAACAACACAGTATTCGACATTGCTGACATCGTAATAACACTTGTTGTTAATGTTTATTGTGAAGTGGATCATTGGGAGATTCATAAAAAATAACAAAACAAGACATGGCACGTTACATACATTTTGTATGAAGCAGTTTATATTAAACAATGCCTGATCCGTCTCCCGTCCGGGCCCGTCTACTAACTAAAGACTCCGGCCCGGCTCGGACACGGCCAGGTCTAATATAAATCTTCCCTTAACCGGTTTGGACATATAAGTATTATTATCGTCATGAAAAACGTTTAATTTTATTTAAAAAATATATTCTTGGAATCTACGAAAGCAGATGAAAACACAGATTTTTTTCTGATAATTTTTTTTCTGATATTCAAACGTTACACAGCCCTTTTTTAGGGTACTGTAGACTACAAGGAACCCTTATAGTTTCGCCATGTTCCTTCTAAAATACCGAATCCTAAAGCGAGAAGATCTATGAATAAAATTGCCTACCTAATGAACAAATTACCTACCTAAACTGCTTTAATAATAAAATTTATGTAAGTAATACGACTTTATTATAAGTAAAGTAGTAGAAGGTAAAGTAGTAAGTAGGCAACGCATAATAATTGTAAGAAAATCGAACTGCAAACTATGTAAAGAACAGAGGAACTGCCTATCTTTGGAGAGCCGTGAATACCGTGTGGCTTCGAGATAGCGCTTATTAAGAAACTCTACATAAAGAAAATACCTTACGACTACCATCGACTACTTATCATAAGGTAAATATTTACAAAATCGAAGATCGGAACGGATAGGTGGCAAAGAGTTTTTTTTATCGCGTACAAGCTTATTTTTACAAATACTTTTTTAAGATGAAAAGATGATAGTTTTGTTACTCTATTTTAACAGTTGGTATAGGCAGCAATTTTTAAAGAACTTATAATGAAATGTGTTCCTAATCCTTTCAATATCTCTAATCTTTTTATCGCTTATGTATTTGCCTGCTTGCCACTAATGTATAGCCATATTTTTAGAATCTTCAGTAAAAATTCAGTAAAAGAAAATTGGCGACGGAACCAACTTTACCTACCAGCAGAGCTTACCGTGAGCATCCAAGAAAACGGTTTATTAACGGAAGATAAGAAAAAATATATTTGACTGCAGAATGTAGCGCCGTAGACGTTAAGAGAGGTAGTGCGATTGCAAGTCTCATACCGTTCAAATAGAGATGCTTAAAACACAAACATATTTTCTTTTCTCTAGACACAACCTTTCTCGGTGCACATGCTAGGCTTTTAGGTACTTTCTTTTCCACATCCACAGCACATGCTGCAGCATTCATGAGATCCAGAGGTAGTTACAAATTAAATGCTGCAGCCCGACGCATAACTCCCGAAGACTCACCTTCAATTCACCATCTTGCGACCTTCGTTCACATCCATGACACTGCACTGTCACTCGGAAAGACCCAAAGTTATTTGTCGTTGGAAAAAATAAACAGATCGATAGATGAGAGCTAGGCGCGCGTCCACGGACAGGAAACCGGGATAATACGAGTGAGGTGCTTCGTCCGGTGGCGTGGGGGTGGCAGGCAGCTGGGTGGCCACGCCTCTGGGCGGGGACTGCGCCGCCTGCGCGGGATCATCCGACCCCAGCTGCGACGGATGATGGACCATATCTGCGCTCGATTCCGATATGGACCCCCTGAAAAAGGCTGAATAGCGATAGCGAGTCGCGTTGGATGCTAGAGAATTTGTTTGCAGGTGGGTTTACGACGTTTTTACGAGTTATTTTTCGTGATACCCCATGAAACTCGCGTTAATATTTGCGCTCGTTTAAAAACAACTTTTTATTGTGACTTGATACAAGATAGGTTATTCTTATAACCAAAAGCAGATGAAACTTTTTATGATCTTCTACAGTACATCTACCTACGTCTGAAAAACCAACAAATAAGGCTTCCACAGTTTTGTACACTTATCTAAAATAGATGGCGTCTACTACCTACAATTTACCTAAAACTTATACTATACCAATGAAATACATACTAAGTACTTGCTGTAATCGACTAAGCACGTACCTGGCTAGTAGGTAGGTCCTTATACCAACTCAAGCCCTCGTGATTCGTAAGCAAAGCTGGGTAATTAAGCCAATGTTCATTGAATGCGGCTAATCGCGGGTCGGGGCGGGTCGCGCCACCCTTCAACCATTAGTTCGCGCCTGGCGACAACAGCCAAGCTCACTGCTTATTTGTTTTCTACCTACCTATTTTGGTAACTGCTTACTTATCTATAGACATCCCAAAAGAAAAAATTCTAAAATGAGTAATTACAAGTATGCTAGACATGATACATGACAAAGAACTTAAATAAAAACTTGTAAAACATTCTTACTACTACCCTACTTACTACTATCCCTCTGTCAATAAAGGCCCCTCCGCGTAAAACAAAGCAGACTGACAGGCGATAATGAATTGATGGGCGATATATTACTAACATTGATTTGATAACATATCGTAGCACCTGGCGAGGTGCGGCGGTGAGCCACGCAGTTTGGCTATCCCCTTTTGTCTTTTAAGGCATTACACACTATCAAGTTTGTAAGTGCAAAAATAATTCAAATTATTATTATTTTTTGTTTGTGTCTTGTGGTTTTTTAACTTTCTTTTGTAAATAATGGTTTCATGCAAAAGAAAAATACACAGACATTTTATTTATTGTAGTTGGAGCAGTTCCAGGTTTTTTTGTCGTCTAAATCAAAATAATCTGATAGGTACTCTGATTATATTTCATAGATTAACAGATTATTTTATTTAATACTTACTTACTAGTTATTAACATACTATACATTACAATATTACTTTAAAAAATAAGTAGGTTAAAAAAAAATCAGGGTAGATTTAGCCGTCAAATCAGGTATAGACAGAATATGGTGGAATACTTTTAATAGTTATATTTTATAACTTTTAAATAATAGGACTATTAACAAACAACTAACGCTAGACTGCCTGATTATATATTTCAAAACTTTGCCAAACAGACAACACCTATAAAATGATAATTGAAGATCAAACTCAATAGTGCTCATAGTCAAAAAAAATGGCGTTGTGAGTTTGATCGTTTGTTAGCGTCCTTTATAGCTGTAGAAAAAATAGGGTTGCGTTTGATAGGTACCTACCAAATAATATTTGAAATAAATCCCTTAGTTGCAAACAAGCAAAAAACATCAAAGAACCAGTTTAAAGAAAACTCATAAACTCATGATAAGAACGGGGTTTTTACTGGTCTGCAAGTTTAACATATTTGGTTTGTCTACCTAGTGTTATAAAGAGACGTAAGGAGACTACTAATTCACAAGCAAAAGAGCAGCAGATATTCTGACATTGGTCAAGGATGACCAACAAACCAACTCCTAGTGATGTACAGAATAGAAATAGAAAACGCATAACTCGGACTTCTAGATATTTGAAAATTAATATTTATGTTCGTTCGTTTTATGCTTGTTGGTAATACAGCGGAATTATTTTTAAGTTCACTGGTAATCGTAATCGGCTTAAACTGTCAAAATCCCATTGAGTTTTGACAGTGATACAATGACAATTTAACAGCCGAAGCCTATAAGGATCACCAGTGGCCTGAGCACTTTCTCTCACTCTCACTTTCTGAGCTCTTTTTGGACTATACGTTCTCTAACGATAGTGGTTCATGCTAGTCCCCCTGGCGTCCCGCCCTGGAGAAAAACATAATGTGGAGTTTTTGTATTCAGAGAGATTATGTAGAGAAGAACAGATTATGAGTAACCGAAAATTAATGGGAACAGATTTTTTATTATTAAGTAATATTTTATATAATAATTAGATGCTTGTGGCGATATCTTGTCGTAAACTATCTAAGGTGCTATACCTACTAAACGCGAGAATTGCGCAAAAAAATACTGTTTAATATTTTGAAAACATCTGAACCTTTGCAAGTTATTTTACAAACTACCATGACATACACATTGTCATAAATAACTTTTTTTTATAATATATTTTTCACTACTCCTTTAATTTATTTATTTTATCTACCTTAATTTTTTTTGCAAGTATCCATTTATATGTACTCGTGTAAGATTTAATAAGTAATATTTGGCTCATCACCACAGAAATAATATAGTTACGCTGCATTTATGTTATGGTTATGCAATAACCCGATTGAAAAGGTAACCATACACTAAAAACAACCAACTATGCTATAGAGAACAGCGGATTTCGAGGCTACTATAGCAACAACATCTTTGTACCTAGGGGAAGGGGAATTCCTACTCGGTCGATAATCTTTTAACTACTACAAAATTCATTCGAGAAAAAACCAGGGTAGTTTAATAGACGCGCGGAACGGGTGGTATCGACTCCACTTCGTTGTCCAGCGGCTTGTCAATGACCGGCCGATAAGTGATGGTGACCGCGCCTGTGCTCAGGTCGCAGGTAGACAGGCTGTGTTTACGCCAGTGCTCCTCTATCGGCTTCTTAGTCTGGAAACAAATGACTATTCCGTCATCAGGTTAGTTTATAAATACTAGCCGACCCGTGACAAATGTTGTTCTGTAATTTTTTTTCAAACTAGTGCCTTTGTATACTGCTAACCTTTTCCATAGTTAGGTATACGCTGTATTGCTAGTTCTTTCTTTGACATGTTTTTTTCCCAGTTGGAGGTGAGGTAACCCTAAAATGGTATGACGGTTGGTGGAAGAAACTCTGATAAACCTATATAAGGCCCATAAATGCTGATATAATAATTAAATAAATATTGGCGGGCTTTACACACAACACTATCTAGCCCCAAACTAAGCAAAATTTGTACTATGGGAACTAGATAACTGATAGAATACTTACAAACTTTTTTTTTGTAAATACATATTATACATAGTACCACCCAGACACAGAACAAACATCTATGTTCATCACACAAATGTTTGGCCTGGGTGGGGATTGAACCCACAACCTACAGAATAATGATACCCACCTGTCCCTCAGCTGGCTTGGAGTAGTCCATCTCATCGGTCCGCTTTGGAAAGTCGTCTCTAAAGTGCGCCCCTCTGCTCTCGGTCCTGTTCTTGGCACATGCTACGACCTGCAGAAAAAAACACGGCAACAAAAATACGTAGCAAAATATGTGATAATTAAATTTTGTGTGACCGAATTTAAATTTCTATTATAGTCCGGTTAAATCACTACATAGTATAAAGCAAAGTCGCTTTCCGCTTCACGCGTCTGTATGTATGTCTGTATGTATGTTTGCTTATATCTTTAAAACTACACAACGGATTTTGATGCGGTTTTTTTTAATAGATAGAGTGATTCAGGAGGAAGGTTTATATGTATAATTACATGCTTAATATATTAGAGAACCACTGATAATTTTAAGATTTCAAATCAGCGCGACTTTTTTTTTAATTTTAAACGCTGTTAACGAGTATACAAAGACATTCTGTAATATATTTTGGTATCAGCTTTGCACCCGTGCGAAGCCAGGGCGGGTCGCTAATTAGACATAAAAATAGTAATCATATAACAAAAACTTCGACAGAGCTGAATTTTGGTAGAGACCATGGTAGTAGATATAAAATCCCAAGTTGATCCCATGTGTGCTAAAACAGTTATTCAAGGTCAAATGTCAAAGTTTTCGGTTTTTGTTTTTTTTTTCTGTTTGTTTTGATCGGTCTACTTTTTTTTATTGGTGGACATTTTACATAGCACCTTCTATCCCCAAACTCAGCAAAGCTTTTACTATGGGAACCAGATAACTGATAGAATACTTAAATACGTGTTTTTTTGTGGTAGATACATACTTATAAACATATTAACACCCAGATACATAACAAACATCTATGTTCAAACAAATATTTATTATACTATAATAATATTTACTATTTACTATAAAAGTATAAAAGTATTAAGTAAAATGATTTTTTAAAATATTCTTGCTTTACACAGAATCTTTGAAACGTTTAACACTTTCACATGTTCTATGTTATTTTTTGTTGCATTCAAAATCAAAAGACATCTAAAAAATAAACAAAATTCAAATATAATTTTTTTTCTTGCAACTGCATGTAGTTAAAAAAAAAAAAAAATTGGATCACGACTTTAATCCCCAAGTATGGTAGACATCCTCTCAGATCTTCAGACGCTTAGATCCTTTGAAGATATCTAGTGGGGGTAGTCAGAGGCACGTCCAAACATTATATTTGGCACATGCCCACATTTTGCAGTAGTTGGCATTCCATACGTGACAGGATGCAAGCCCATCGCCGCTTATAAGAACACTAACTGGTTTCCTCACGATGTTTTCCTTCACCGTTGTAAGCACGTGTTTTTGATGCGCATATAAAATTTCGAACGGAAAAATCCATTGATGCACGCCGGGATTCGAACTCACGACCTTCAGATTGAAAGTCGAGGTATATCCCACTCGGCCAACACGGCTTGCATGTAGATATCCAGTAGAATTGAGAAAGAGATGATTCGACAGAATAAAATAAAACGTTTGTATGTAAAGTTTATCAAAATGTATCTCTAGGTCCGCTGCTGATGATTGCGCCTAATGCCTGGTACATAGTGGAGGACCGAACGGCAGCGGATTTAAAATTTAACAATCAAATTCAATAGTTATCCAATCGAAATAAGGTATATATTTCAATGCTCAATTATCGGTCTCGGAGCATCGCAGTGTAGTTTTGCGTGATTAATGATCATGATTAATCGCCACTACCGCGCCATGCGCCTGTGTGCGCCAACCATAATTCTCTGGAAACTGGAATATGGTGATTGGTGGTACCTGCACGGCCATCTCTATCATATTCTGCAGCTCTAGGGTTTCCACCAGGTCGCTGTTCCAGTTGAGGCGACGGTCCGAAACCCGAACTTGCTCGAACGCTTTAAACCAACCCTGGATTTCCTTGTGGCCTGTAAAATTCATCTTTGATTCTAAACTACAGTGAATTATGTTTTTCTTTGTCTACTAAAAGCCTAAACCAAACCCTCACTCTGATCACTTTTATGTCAAAACTAAGAGAGGTTGGTATTTGAAATTTGTAATTATATTATTAGTACCCACCTAATTCGTAAATATTTAGGTTAAATTAGTTTTTAGTAATAGAAGTTAGGTGTTCGTAACTCTTACTATCCTATTAATATTTTAAATCCGAAAGTTTTTATGGATTTTTGGATGTTTATCTCATTCCAATGAAACTTGGAAAATTATACAGGAGACAAGGTGCGCGCGGAAGTTAGAATTTTTATATATAAATAGAAAAAATAATTTTTCCTTATTTTTGTGTGGGACCGAAGTCAAATAGCCCGAAACTCTTTAAAAACATTAGAAATTATCATATGAAAAATAAAAATAAATAAATAAAATACGCTTAAATCGACGCCATCCCACGGATTTTCCACGAACTACGTTTTCCAAGCGCAGACTACGCTACCGTGATTGTTGTTCGGAAAATTCCTAAATAATGCAACTCGCCTCAGAATGCATTTAGTTCTCGTAAAACTCGTTAGATAGCCACCAAAAAATATGAAGTGCAGCATTCTGGTTAGACCACGTAGTTAGATTCACGTAGTCACAACAAGTTAGACAATTTGGATAAGTGTCAAATGTGATGTACGACGTGCCTTTAACTTCCCCTATTAGACATGCGTCCACACAATAAAAGTCGTGCAATTTTGTAAGTATATAAAGCTCTTGCGTTACCGTCTAACTGATCTATCATCGCACGGCCTAAACCACTGGTTCTTGAAACTTGAAATTAGGAGGATGATTATTCGTTTTGGTGTGTAGAGTTGCACTAGGAAAGCAATCAATTTAACTCTTAATGGAGTGCAGCGAGGGCTAAAGTCTGTTAAACAAAATCACGAGGGTTTCCACCAGTGACAAATATACCTTCTTCCAAGAGCTTCGCCTCCCGAAACACGGCGCATTTGTTCTGCATCGTGTTGCGCATTTCTGCGCGCAGTTCAGCGGTGGGCGCGCAACCGTTCGCGTGCCTTATCTTATCCAGATTATCGAGCGTCGCCTCGCAAATGTTCTGCAACATATTTTAAATTATCATCATCGCCTTAAGGCCCTGTATGTCGATGATTGCTCTTTTTCGAAACGAAAAAAAAAATACTTCTGAACAAGACTACATCTCCTATTTTTATAAATATATTACTTCAGGTTCCTACGTTGATTTCTATTAAGCTGAAAACATAATAGCAGAAACTTTTCACGATAAAGATATTATTTCAAAATGATACGTTTTAGAATTTATGATCGAAATACTTTGGTACCTACTATTAAGATCAACTTGTGATTGATTGTTAAAGATAGGTAATATGTAGATCTAGATTTCTACTAAGATAAAAATAGAGATGTGGCTTGTTCAGAAGTATTTATTTTTTCGTTTCGAAAAAGAGCAATCGTCGACATACAGGGCCTTACGCGCTTAGCGTGGAGTAGCTTTCCTAGTCGCTCATAGTACCTAGTTTAACTAAGCCATCTCAAACTCTAGCCACTTTTATCCTTCAGAAAGCACGTCTTATGTCAGTCCCTAGTCAGGCATTACTATAATAACCGCTATGAATTTTTTTATGGATGTATCTATTGACTTCGAATAGAGCAGGATAAAATAATAAGCATGATCAGTTTTGTATAGGGTATGTATAAAGGTTAGGTATAATAAATAACATCCACCATTCAGATCTATTATACGTGACCCTGGGTGTTGCTAAATGAGCTCAGATACTGACAAAATAGGCAAAAAACTACTTGACTATCTAGATTTGTCTTTTTTTATGTTATGGCAATGTTTTATTCTATAAGTTTTGATGTAACTCCTAAGTAATACGATTAAAATCACTACATAGTATAAAGCAAAGTCGCTTTCCGCTTCCCGCTTCCCGCGTACCTATGTATGTATGTATGTATGTTTGCTTATATCTTTAAAACTACACAACGGATTTTGATGCGGTTTTTTTTAATAGATAGAGTGATTCAGGCGGAAGGTTTATATGTATAATACATGCATGATATAGTAGAGAAACACTGATAATTTTAGAGGTTTCTAATGTGATGTCGTAAATAAACACATTTTTTTGCGCTTACATTGCAAATGCTGGCTGAACCCCACGAGATATATCAAAATAATGTACTACAGTATTGTACACCTTAAAACGTCTACAAAAAAGTCCACGATGGTATTAGAAATGTCTTACGCACAGCGAAGCGGGCACGGGTCAGCTAGTAATAAATAAACGCTACATCTTTCAGATCGGGCTGCTTATCCCCCGGCTTAGAGATCCGGCCGACGTTCTCGCCGATAGCTTTCCCAAAGACCACGACGTCCAAGATGGAGTTGGCTCCGAGCCGGTTTGCGCCATGGCAGTTGGAAACCGCCTCACCGGCCGCATGCAGACCTGGTACTATGCAGTCCTTGCCTCCTTGGTGGACGAGCACCTATCAAGGAAACATACTCGCATTTAATTGTAGGTACTAAAGCTACAATTTTGACTCACAGCTCATTTTTGCCTTCTGTAGGTTGTGGGTTCGATTCTCACCCAAGACAAACATTTTGTGCGATGATTGTGTCGTGTTTGGGTGTTTATAATGTATCTAAATGTATACTATGCATTAACAAAAGAAAAGTCAACAAACATTACATTTGGTATATGCTCACGTAGTCAGCATTCTACTAAGGAATTTCATTTTTTTTTATTATACAAAAATGCGTTACCCATTTAGGATCTTAAGGTAAAACTAAATAAAACTACTTTCGTATGACCCTGCTGGTAAATTGAATCTGACTTTGTACCCATCAGAACTAGGTTCGATCTAGCTGCTGGCTCACCTCTCCCTTATGGTTGATAGGTATTCCTCCCATGGTGTAATGCACAGTAGGTATGACAGGTATGGGCTGTGTGTACACATCGACGCCTGTGAACGTCATTGCCGTCTCTGAAATTCCCGGCAGCCGCTCTTTGATAACATCAGGGCTAAGGTGGTGAAGCTGCAGGAAGATGTGGTCTTTCTTCGGGCCAACGCCTCGGCCTGTGAGCCAAAATGAAGTTAACATGAACTAGTGGCCAACCCTAACGGTTGTTTGAACAGTCCGATAATATAGCGACCATTCATGAAATCATGACGAGGTCAAAAGTCTCCGAAGCGTACGAGTAGAACAGTACACTAAAGTTAATCTAAAAAAATATTTAGCTTAAATAAATTTGGGGGCACGGTAGTGCCCCCGCCAAGTCGAGCGTATAAATATTTTAGATCTAAATAATGAAAAAAAAACTGAAATTTGGTTTGCTAATTTGTCGCGGTAGAGAATTTAAAATTAGTCAATTCAATTGAAAAGTTATCCAATCGAAATAAGGTATATATTTAAATGCTTGTTGGTGAGCGGTCTCGGAGCATCGCAGCGCAGTTTTGAGAGTTACTAAAATTTAATACATTGTGAATTAATTAATACCGCACATACACAATCCAACACTCATGCACCAATCAACACACAACATAATACACGAGTTCTCATTGGTGGTGGTAATCCTTGAATATGGTATACTGATGATGTCTAATGGCAATGTTTCTCTCATTTCAAAGGTACTTTGTCTAACCTTGTCGTATTTCGGTGGAAATAGACCTCGAGACGACGTCACGGCTGGCCAAGTCCTTAGCCTTTGGAGCGTATTTCTCCATGAACCTTTCTCCTTTGTTGTTAACGAGGAAGCCGCCTTCGCCACGGCAGCCCTCTGACATCAGGCAACCGGACCCGTAAGCACCTTTAGAATGTTTGTACTTTTTTAAGTACGCTCCATGGTGTACATGGATGTACATATTCATATTCATATTCATATTCATATTCATATTCATATTCATATTCATATTCATATTCATATTCATATTCATATTCATATTCATATTCATATTCATATTCATATTCATATTCATATTCATTTATTGCTCCAGTTGGTACAATGGTCTTAACATATTTGTACAGAGTTTCTCAACATGGGCCCCGCTAGGGCACTACAATAATATATTATTCTAATTACATACTAATTAAAATAATAATAATAATATTAATAATATATGTATTTATATAACTAAATATATATAATTAAAATAGAAATCTTTGTTTATTAATTTTTAACCATAAATTCTTTTATATTATAGAAACATTTAGACACTAAAAAGGTTTTAAGGTTTTTCAAAAATATTGAGTTAGTTATATAAAAATATTAATAGTTAAATGTAGGTACAATGTGCTCTCTTAAATATAGGATTCCTAAAACGCGACCGCTCTTATTCCTTTTATGTTAAGCCTAAATTCACGTAATCTCAAAATGGAAGTTCCTAAATTTAGAATATTAGACATTTACTTTTTTTTCGCACCCATATTATTTCAGATGTGCATAAATAAGAAAGTCAAAATCTCACTTTAGGCAACACCTTTTTACATACGCGATTTAGATTTTAACATAAAAGAAGTAAGAGCGATCGTGTTTTGGAAATCCTAAATTTTAGAGTGGACACAACATTTTATGACAGTTTGTGTAATATTGGTAGATACAGCCGCGAAAATATAGGTACTTTTATTTGTAACAAAGTTTAGAGATAGATACCGGTAGGATGAAACTGAACGAACTCCATGTCTTGAAGGGGTATGCCTGCTCTGTGGGCCATAGCACAGCCGTCGCCCGTGCAAGTGTGCGCTGCAGTGCAAGAAAAGAACATGCGAGGGTACCCGCCGGTAGCTATCACCGTGTTCTTTGCTTGGAACCTGCAGAATGAAGTTTATTATGAGCAATATTCAATCATTTGTCATAATGAATTAGATAATATGATTTTAGCTTTTAACCAACGAAAAAAAAGAAAGTTATCAATTCAAGTTGTAACTTTTTTTTTAATTTATGATCTGCGTACCTGGTGATCCGATTTCGATGATTTTTTTTTCTAATGTGTAAAGAATAGTCCCAATTCGGTCCTATTCAAAAATATTCATGTAGGAATAACAGTTCCCTTGACTTTTCGAATGGTCGATAAATTTTCGTAGTTTTTCTTTGTAACCGACTTCAAAAAAGGATGTTATTCAATTCGACCGTATGTATGTATATATTTTTCGTTGTTTATAAACCAATTTTGATGATTATTTTTTTGTAGGAAATGAGATATTCCAAACGTGGTCCCATGATAAGGAAACCAGGATCTGATGATGGCTTCCTAGAGAAATCGAGGGGAACTAAGTATTTTAACTTAAGTATTTGAAACACTACAATTTTTAGTTTTTAAACGTAATTATCTTAGTTTTGTTTTTATTCAAGTAAACTTTTTATTATGAGAGACAATAATGAATAAAATCATCAGGAAGCGTAGGTACCTGTGTAGACTGCTATCATCCATGTCCATGGCAAGGGCTCCGACTACCTCACCGTCTTGCACCATCAGATCCAGAACAAAGTACTCAGCGAAGAGTTCGATGTTCTTGAACTTTGTGCTGTAGCCGTAGAGAGTTTGGAGCAGTGCGTGGCCGGTTCTGAAATTACCCATCATTGATATCTACGTAGGCATCCTGACGTCCTGTACAATGTCTTCACAAGTATAATGAAATTGTCAAATACTTTCAAATACTTTATTGTACACAGAAAACATAAACAATTATGACATTACAAAGAACATGTACAAAGACGAGCTTAACCCTAAAAGATTGTCCAGTTTTAATCGAAAGTAACTAGGTAATTACTCACCTCCGTGAACTTCTAATGGCCGACGCATAGTGGCGGACGGGAGCGCAGAGGATTAAAAATGTATCAAGTGAATAATCTCGCAAAACTGTCCTGCGATGCACCGAGGCCGATCACCGAGCATTGAAATATATACCTTACTAGCTGCTCGCCCCGGCTTTGCTCGGGTGGTACCTGGATAAAAAGTCTACGAATTTTGTGCAAACTTCACATAAACCATCTACTAAATAGTCCGAACAAAGCCTAAACATTGGGTTTGGATAGGTGAGCCCGTTCTTGAGTTATAAAATTACAACGAAAAGTGGCATTGATTTTTCTATTATACCTTATTTCGATTAGATGACTATTAAATTCAATTGATACATTTTACATTATCTGCGCTCCCGTCTACCTCTGGCTCTAACTGTAAGTTCATACAAAATTACTTATGTACTTTATACAAAGTATCTACACAAATAAGAGTTTTGTCTCTCCTGTAAAATTTGTCTGCACGCTGATAGAACATCTCAAAAGCTCACGTTATGATGAAAATAGCGACATCTATGGCGACAATATAAAACTGAATGAGAAAATTTCTACTTACTAACCCCTCTCAAGCAAATCGCACCCCACTGACCCCTCATACAAAATTACGCAATTCATAGACTCTCCGATAGATGTCACTTTTCACATTCATTGATAAGCCAGTTATTATTAAAGTTCTCGTTTTTTGTTGTTAAAACGTTAGAATAACAAGACTAATTAACTGCAGCTAATAAAACTATACCTACTCTTGTAAGGGCTCTGTTGGCATAGCAGGTAATTTCCTGGTTGAGACCCAAGAGGTGCGTGTCCGTTCCCCGCGGCTAGTGGACAAATAGAGCAACATGTTCCGCAACATGAAACTCAACAGCTATGCGAATGTCTCGGGGACAATTTTGTGAAACTTTTAACAGGCTACACTACTCAATGTTTACAGAAAAGTTATACCTAACTATATATTTTTACAAGGGTCTTTATCACGTAAATTACCTTTAATTTATTTTCCCGACTTGTAAAAATTTTGTTATGTTTATTAATCCCGATGAAAAATAATTTTATAGAAAAGTTGTCACGTTAAATGTTAAATTTTCTATTCTTACAATATTTTCTAGGTTGGCTGAACTTAATCGTGTGTGTAGTATGTGTAGATGCACGTGACACATTTTTTCTGTGTGCGTTGGGAGCGCTCAGTATCAGTCACGCACACAAAAGCGTGTGGCTATACACTTCCACAACTATAAGTACAGCTCACTCGCCTTCTTGAGATAAAACAACTGTAGTACTTGTTCTTTTAGAATATTATTTAATTTCTACAGTACCGGTCCTCGGCACAGCAGGTGCGCTTTGCTTGTTCCTTGCCCTGTTTCGTGGTACCACCGCCGAACGCACGCTGGTATATCTTGCCTTCTTTTGTTCTGGAGAATGGCATGCCCATATTTTCCAGCTCATACACTGCATTTGGCGCCTCGCGCGTCAACACCTGGATAGAATCCTAAAAATGCAAAATACCTTCAAAATAGCGGTTCTATTGCGTAACCAATGAGAAATAAGCATTTTGAAAATAATTCTAATATCTTAGCGACATCCAAAGGCTTTTAAATATAATATGGAGGAAGTTGAGGTTGAGATACTTTCGGTAAAAGTTAGGGAAGTAAAAGAGAAAATATTTTTATTTTTTAGTGCGTGATTTATTTTTTGATATATCCTTCTTCATCGCACGACGTGATCGATGAAGCAAACCGACATGATTTTTACATTTAAAAAAATCATAGGTTAGCGAAGTGATCAGAGTATTGTAAAACAAATAAAATAATTAGACGAAGACGTGGGCAGACCCCATAGGTAGTTCTGGCTCAGCAATATTTTTCAATAGACAAATAAGATGCTTTACCTGGTCCCCCAACCAGTCTGAGCCTTTGACAGTGTCATAGTAATGCCATCTCCAGTCATCTTCATGCATGCTCCCTGGAAAAATCAAACGTCATTCTCCTCCGAACCTAAATTTCTCAAGCGAATAAATTCGTAGCATTCTCTACGAAAAGTCTACGTGTGTTCGTGTGTTGATACCATTATGATATGAAACTTATCATGAAACGTAGTATATAAATCATAATCGTGATGAGTTTGTAATCATTATTATAAGTCGTAATATCATATTCCTATTGTTGTGTCCACTCTAAAATTCCTAAAACACGATAGCTCTTATTTCTTTTACGTTAAAGTGTAAGTTTTTCAAATTGTTGTAATTCCTGTGTCGGTTCCTTGTAATAGTTGCACAAATAATATGTTTAATTACTTAGCCTATGTAACCTTTGTATGAAAATATATAACTGAAATAATGTAAGTACCTACTTAAGCTAAAAAGTAACATCTTAATAACTGTAAAAAAATTTCACGTGTTGATAAGTGTGGAAGAAAATCCATGTATCCCAACTCATTGGAACAGCCAGTTAAAGAAGATGAAAGCTAGGGAAAGATGGAACATATCAAAAAAAATATATGTTTTGCCTTGTAGCTTCATCAGTGATTATAAAGGCCGGTGTCCAACGTTTAAGGGTAGATTTATATTAGACCGGACCGTGTCCGGATCGTGCCGATCGGCACGTATGTGGCCCGGATGGGGCACGGATTTGAAACGTTACATACATTATGTATGAAGCAGTTTATATTAAATAGTTCTTGATCCTCGTCCCGCACGGGTCTACTTAATAAAGGCTTCGGCCAGGCCCGGACACGGCACGCCCCGGACACAGCCCGTTTTAATATAAATCCACCCTAACTCGCATGAGTAAACTGCATACTTGTCGACTATTAGTTGGTGGAAATACAAGTATGCAGTTAACTCATGCTAGTTAAATGAAGTCCCTAATGGGTCCGCTACGCTCGCTGTGGAAACATGCCTTAATCGTTACATCCACAAACTTTGAATATTGGGTACATCTACCGATAGAAGCGTTCATGCCGCCCTGAGCAGCGATTGTATGCGAACGCGTGGGGAACAGCTTCGTGACCAGCGCTACTGAGAACTGTTGCTGCGCGAGCCCCACGGCAGCCCGCAGCCCCGCGCCTCCAGCTCCGATCACCAGCGCGTCGTGAATGTGGTGGTTTATCACGTAGCTAGCGTGACGTTTTGATGCTGTTTAAATTATTGTTGTTTTATTTATTATTATTAAGCCGCAAACCCACCGCACGCACGGAGAAACTACGCACGTGCGTCAAGCTTCGCTTTGGAAGAAAATTTATGTAATTGTTTCCACTGCAACCCACGGACACGCTACGCATGAATTGACGAAATTGGTACAAATTAACTCACGCAGCTAAAATGCGCCGCGGTGGGTTTGCGGCTTTAATTGCAAGCATTGTCCAGCCCTCTTTACCATAAGTTCTAAAGTAATATTAAAACAGTAGGTACTACTCGCGATGCGAAAGTGACTACGCCAAACGAGTTCGTATAGCGTTGTTAATTTCGCACCGCTCACTATGAGAGCTTGTGGTACGGCCTCATGCCATTCACAGCATAAATAACAGCTAAGAAATAATCATAAAAATATGTAAACAGGTTGTAAATAGATGATAACTATTATTGAAAATATGAATTACAGTTATTGGTTACTATTGGAATATTTTATGATTATTTTGGGATGTTTTTTGGGTTATGGAGTGAGAAACTGCATCTGCCAATTCTGAATTATACAATATATTGTTAAAATATTTATATTCGTAGTTGCTTGTTGTTTTCGTCATCGAGAATAACATATCTCGCGGAACTTGTTTTTGTTCAACAATAAAACTTTACTATCTTTAGATTTATTTAAGTGGATAAGAAAACTTACCTCCCAGAGGTAGCTTTATAAATGGCAGTCTGAACCCGATTGAGTTCATGATAATCTGAAATAATAAAGAATTATAAGTTTTTCTTTACGTTGCGTCCTATTTTTTACGGTTCCGTACGCGTAATGGAATGATGTCTAGATTGATGTCTAGATAATGAGGCAGTTATACATGTATCTAGCTGCTCGGTGGTACAATTGTCTAGATATAACTAGACTGGCATCATAGCTCAGTTGGTAGTATCTCTGCCTCCTCCGCTGTAGGTTGTGCGTTCGATCTCCACCCGGGACAAATTTGTGTGACGAATCTATATTCGTAAACATCTATATGTTTGTTCTGTGTCTGGGTGTAATTATGTATCTATATTAGTATTATATCAGTTATCTAGTTCCAATAGTACAAGCTTTGCTTAGGGGCTAAATGGCGATGTATGACATGTCCACCAATATTTATTTATGGATTTAGTAGTCGCCTCAAACTGAGAATTCAGAATGTTCCGTCATGTATAGTCGGTAGGTATGGGTAAATAGGTCGGTAAGCTTATTCTTCCTACATACTTAGTCCTTAGGCCTTGAAATATCCACCTCGACTCGACCACGAAAGCTCGACCTGAAATCCTCGAGTTTGCCTCTGGTCGAGGATTCCTCAGTCAACAGAACTGTCAACTCAAGGTACCTCGAGATGAACTATGTGATACCATGGTACTCGTAATTCCTAATATCCACGACATAAAAACTCAGTGTGGGGAGAGAGTCAGGACCACCTACGAGATTGTGACTTTTGAGTGTTAAGTTACTCGTCCATCCTTTACTCTTCTTCTTCTATCCCATGTGGAGTTTTCACAACATGTAGAAAAACATGTTGTAAAAGGATTTGGCTTGGGGTGTTTTACAACCAGCCACCTGCCTCACGTCAACCCTCTTTGGGAACATCCTTGATATTAAAATAACGCAATTGGCTTACCGTTGATAACATAATTTTATCGCAATGTTTTTTGTTTTATTTCTTTGTAAACATTAATCTTAGTTCTTTCTGTCAGAGCTTTTTTTACTTTCTATTAAAATATAAAATTCGTAGTTAAAGCATGCAGTCAATGCAAAACAGCTCTCAAATTTTTACAAATACTGTTTTAAAATTCAATAAAGCGAGAGCTACCTCGAGAGTTCAGTCAGATTGTAAACAAACTTTGACATTTAAATATCAGCTGTCGTTATGTTTATTTTGCTGTAATATTTAAGAAGTATTTATTTCGATATTTATATAAAACTCATTTGGAAGTTTTATGTTTTAAATAATATTATAGCAATTTTTTTTACAACAAGTAATTTATGAGCATTAAGGTGATAAGTGAAATTTTTGACGTTTTGTATGGGCTGCGTCTACTCGGATAAGACGGAAAAAGTGATAAAACCGCATTATCTCGAAAACCATCAAATTTAAAAAGAAAATGCCTGTAATTTATTTAGCTAGTATGATTAACTTACGAATTATATAAAAATAAATTGTTTAGCTATTCATAGCTTTGATTAAAAACGAAACTCGTGTTTTTGAAGAGCCAACTTTGGAAAATAAATCTATCAAGAAAAGTTTCACCAATCGTGTTTCTGTCTGTAATTTATCTAGATTATATGCTTTAGTTATCTTTTCATGAAAAACAAAACTGTATGTTTAGCGGTTATTGAGAAAAAACGATTCTGCATTCATCAAAAACATTTATTACTCGCCTTAAATACATTGTTTACTAGCCGACTAAGTAATTTAGTATTTATGTATTAAAAAAACTGGTAGGCTAGTACCTACTCGACTTTATTGCATGATTTGAAAATATTTAGTGCAAGTTTAGCGAAATACAGACTAATTAAAAATTGATCTTTTGACCTAAAAAAAAATTTAAGTATCACTACTGTTTACCCAATAACGGTATTACCTCTCAGATCTACAGGCACTTAGATCATTGACGATGTCTACAGGGTTAGTCAAAGGCCCTCCGAACATTACATTTGGCATTCCAGCATTTTGCAGTAGTTGACATTCCACACGTGACAAGGTGCAAGCCCGTCAACGTTTAAAATCATATTATTTAACTGGTTTCCTCACGATGTTTTCCTTCAACGTTATAAACACGTGTGTGTTTCGAACAGAAAAATTAATTGATGCACGGCCGGGATTGAACCCACGATTATGAGTGGTTTTAAGTAAGTTTCCGTAACACTTAAATTAACACTTACCTACTTAAACTTACACCTACCTATGTTTAAATTCAAACAAATTTGAGTCAAAAACATTTAAGTTTGTAGCTTTCCAAGAAATACTCTGATATTATTATTATTAAATCAATAGTCGTTTTCATTAGTAATTAAATACTTGTCATGCATAACCCGCGAGAGATGCCAAAATCTTATCAAAGTTTAGCTATGTTTCAGTAGATCGATGAAATAGATACGTAAATTTTGAAATTTAAAATTAAAATCACGGTCTTTGTAGGAAAATATTTTTTTTAAACATAAATAAAATCACTACATAGTATAAAGCAAAGTCGCTTTCCGCTTCCCGCGTCTGTATGTAATATGTATGTAAATATGTATGTATGTTTGCTTATATCTTTATAATAGAATGATAAATAGAATGATTCAAGAGGAAGGTTTATATGTATAATACATGCATAATATAGTAGAGAAACACTGATAATTTTAGAGGTTTTTAATGTGATGTCGTAAATAAACACATTTTTTTGCGCTTACATTGCAAATGCTGGCTGAACCCCCACGATATATATCAAAATAATGTACTACAGTATTGTACACCATAAAAACGTCTACAAAAAAGTCCACGATGGTATTAAAAATGTCTTACGCACAGCGAAGCGGGCACGGGTCAGCTAGTAGTTATATATACTTTCACAAGCATTTACAACTAGGTTACTAAAAAAAGTGTAACAACATACACCAATCAAATCGTTCTAATAAAAGTCAATGCACTTACACTAAAAATCACTATCACTATCACTATCATTGAATAAGTTTACCAGAACGGTATATTCGGGGTCATAATCGACCTCTTCTACATATACCCAATCGCGCACGTAAAAATACAAATAAATAAGGATTGTTATCCATAAATTCATCCATAAATCATTGTTAGCGTCTTCTCTATCCATATCAATGCGCTTTGCAACAATCATAAGGAAACAATAATCAAAATAGATTTTATATAAGTTAAAAAAGTTTGACTAGCATTTGAATTTTTGTTTTAAGGTAGTACACGTCACCTTTACGGAGAATTTAATCTTACACCGAACGAGCGGACTAGGCAAGGATTCCCAGTTTACTGAGGAGATGTGGACCCGACGAAGGCTCTAAGTTTTCCCGCATGCGTAAATGCTTTCACATTTCATCCTGCATTTAGGGTCACAGACCTGGTTGTGATGCATAGGCTTTAAGCATTTTCAATTTTGGCAGTCAATAACTAAGCATAGCAAACTTGTTTAAAATCTGTAGTAAATACAATTCTTTGTCTATGGTCCGTTTTAATTAATGACTGTTGTGATGCGTTATACCTCTAGATGTGATCGCTTTCAACGAATGATTTCCCGTTTTGTCTATTTGAATAATATGATTAATTAATAAATAAAAATCAGCTATTACAAAACCTTTGCTTAAATCAATAGATATATAAATATTCTATTTTATGTTGTTTAAAAGTCGTATTTTTTTATGTAAACCATTTATTGGAAAATTAAAATGTAAAGTGCCCAGAACCAGCGCTCTTACCCTACATTGTTCACGCGGATCCAGCCCCCAATAATGACTCTGGTCACAGTCACAAAAGCTAGATGTACGGAACCCTTCGTGCGCGAGTCCGACTAGCACTTGGCCGGTTTTTTTTTATTATACAAGTAAAAGTGTGACACAAGTCTATTTGGGTTGTGGGTATGCCCGTAATGCCCACAATGCCCACAACGGTGGATCTACTTGCCTAGGTTTTAGATGTACCTAATTCTAATCATTAAAAAGCCAGTGGATGGTTCTTCGACTTTCAATCCAATAGTTGTGGGTTAGAATCCCGTCATGCATCAATGGATTTTTGTATTCGTAAAATGTTTGCTAACGCATTAATAATTTAGGTCTTGCCAAAAACTGTTATAATCATGAACCACCGTTTATTACAAAGCTCGTACGCGATGCGGGTCAAGTATCGTTGGTTATCATTTAGTAAATTTTAAGCCATAATTTGCATTTTCTATTTGGATTTTTGTTCTTTATGTGTTCTCAATCAAGTTTCTAGGTCATCTGAAGGTAGGTTAGGTTTTTGATCTATAAGTCAGTGAGTCAGTCAGTCATAAAAATCCGGGTTTTTAAACGTTAAGAGGAGTATTAAATGTTTTTGAAGAATGCAGAATCGTTTGTTCTCAATAACCGCAAAACATACAGTTTTGTTTTTTACGACAAAGATAACTTTTACAGACAGAAACACGATTGGTGAAACTTTTCTTGATAGATTTATTTTCCAAAGTTGGCTCTTCAAAAACACTAGTTTTGTTTTTAATCAAAACTATGAATAGCTAAACAGTTCATTTATATATAACTAGCGACCCGCCCCGGCTTCGCACGGGTAGCACGTTATTATACATATAAACCTTCCTCCTGAATCACTCTATCTATTAAAAAAAACCGCATCAAAATCCGTTGTGTAGTTTTAAAGATATAAGCAAACATACATACATACATACTTAGCTTTATATTTGCAAGATGCCACAAATAAATATTTTTCTATTCTATTCTATTCTATTCATACGCGGGAAGCGGAAAGCGACTTTGCTTTATACTATGTAGTGATTCGTTAGATAATCATACTAGCTAAGTAAATTACAGACGGATTCTTTTTAAATTTGATGGTTTTCAAGATAATGCAGTTTTATCACTTTTTCCGTCTTATCCGGCTGGAATTAGCCCATACAAAAAATCATACTAGCTAAGTAAATTACAGACGGATTCTTTTTAAATTTGATGGTTTTCAAGATAATGCAGTTTTATCACTTTTTCCGTCTTATCCGGCTGGAATTAGCCCATACAAAAAATCATACTAGCTAAGTAAATTACAGACGGATTCTTTTTAAATTTGATGGTTTTCAAGATAATGCAGTTTTATCACTTTTTCCGTCTTATCCGGCTGGAATTAGCCCATACAAAAAATCATACTAGCTAAGTAAATTACAGACGGATTCTTTTTAAATTTGATGGTTTTCAAGATAATGCAGTTTTATCACTTTTTCCGTCTTATCCGGCTGGAATTAGCCCATACAAAAATCAACCTATGTTGTCTCACTGCTGGGCAAAGGTCTCCCCCATTCTCTTCCAAGCTTTGCGGTCTACAGCTTCGTCCCACCAGCCAGTCTGGAATATGTCGAAGATTTAGATTAATATGTCGAAAACATATAAACAGTGTAGCTGTCCCTCTACGAAGCACTACGGCGTAGCATGTCCGTAACTAGCCTTCCATTATAAAGTCACAGAATCAATTATTTGTACTTTAAACGGTATAAGATTCACTTTCGTATGATGGAGTGCGTTGCAAGCGGCGTACTATGTGTATAATAGTAACATTTTCAACTAAACTCTCATAGAACAGCAATTCAAGTTAAGACATCGTTCAGCAAAGTTGACCGCATGTTTGATGAAAATGCCACATGCAACGTTCGATCGCCAATCCCGTACGAGATTGCACGAGATTGAGTTTAAACAAGCTCTAAAATGGTATAGTTTCAAAATGATTTTAACTTTGCTCATTTGGCGGTAGACATCGACAACACAGCCCAATAGATGCATCGCTTTATTTCTTCAAACAAACCATTCTGTCAAATTATTGATGTACGCGGGTCCCGAAAAATGCATTCTGATTGGCTGGTTCAAAGTGGTCGGTAATACTTCAGATTTGACGCACCGTGTCTTATATCAGCAGTATTAGCCTAATGTTTTGTCAGACGGTGTTCGCCTTGCATGATGTGTCTACTATATTTCTATTGTAGTTCGAAGATAATAGAATTCGCTTGAAATTGGGTCAATAAAATACCAAAGTACATTAAACAAAAACATACTCTTATCTTTAGGCGCTTGATTCTTGGTTATGCCTAATGTGGGTAGTAAGAGGCACATCCAAATATTACATTTTGACAAATATTTAAATTTTGCGGTAGTTAGCATTCAATATGACAGGTGGCACTTAATAAATTGCTAGAGGAATGTGAATGTGAAGGGTCAAGGGGAACAAAACTAAGAATTCTTCACATTGACTTACGTAATAGATATTAAGGCGCTCCCAGTCGACGATTGTTTTTGTTCGAAACGAAAAAATAAATACTTGTGAACAAGCCACATCTCTATAATGTATAGTATATGTGAATAAAGATGTACCCATCTTTAATCACTTCGATAAATAATCCTACCGACCGCTGCAATGACGATAAACATACGTCGGCGCGTGGTCCGCCTTAGCTTTTCGAATAAATTAATGATATAAATTATGTATAATTACTAATCAAAAATCTATTCTAATAGAAATCTAGATCTACATATTACCTATCTTTAACAATAAATCACAAGTTGATTTTAATAGTAGGTATATAAAATATTTCGATCATAAATTCTAAAACGTATCATTTTGAAATATCTTTATCGTGAAAAGTTTCTGCTATTAAGTTTTCAGCTTAATATAAATCTAGGTAGGAACCTGAAGTAATATACTTATAAAAATAGGAGATGTGGCTTGTTCAGAAGTATTTCTTTTTTCGTTTCGAAAAAGAGCAATCAGCGACTGGGAGCCCCTTAATAGAAAGAAGGTTCTCGATAAAAGGTATCTTCATGGTTAGGTAGCTTGGTCAACATTTTTCAATGACTACCTTTTGTAAAATCATTTGGACCATCGAGCACTAGCGCGCTATCACCTGTCACATCATATAACATTGTCATCGGAACTTGACAAGTATGCAAAGTTTTTACTGTCGAAGTATTTACTAAGGAGTTCAATTGTGAGTGTCTGTTGAACAGCTCCTGACTCCATCATCGGATCAGCTCATTGCAATTTGTCACGTATGAAATGCTGACTACTGTAAAATGTGGGCATATGCCAAATATAATATTTTGACGTGCCTCTGACTATCCCCACTAGACATCTTCAAAGGATCTAAGCGTCTGGAGATCTGAGAAGATGTCTACCGTACTTGGGGATTACAGTCTTGATACAATTTTTTTAATTACCTTTCACATAGTTAAACATGGGATGGGCATAATCTAAAATTATCGTGTCACAGTGTCGGAAGCAAAACTCCTCCGAAACGGCTTGGCCGATTTTTATGTTTTTTTTGTGTATATTTGGTAGGTATAGGAATAGGTCGTGCCCCTAAATGAGGTGGCGTAAGGTTTGGGAAAAATGAAAGTGCTTTTTCTGTAGGATTATTGAAATTTGACAAGACAACGTCTGTCAGGACAGCTAGTTTCACTATAAAGCTTTAACTATTCGGTGTAAACGTAGCTCACTAGCTACACTCTGGTCCAATAAAATTAGCTCGGTCATTATAAATATGAACAGCGATTACCTAGTCATAGTTGCATTATTGTTGTAATCATTTTAGAATTAAATGTTGACATGTGCCAAATGCAATGTTTGGACGTGCCTCTGACTAACCCTTTTAGGCATCTACAAGTATCTGTCGTGCTAGGATTACCTCATGATGTGCATATACATTTATTTAACAGAAAAATCCATTAATGCACGCCGTCATTCGAATCCACGACCTTCAGACTGAAAGTCGAGGTACCTCTCACTAGGCCTCCATTCAGTGGCTCAAGCGGTTTTGCATCTAGAAATTATTAAATAAAGTTTAAATACTTAAATATTAATATTATACTAGCTGACCCGGCATACAGAAGAATGTTTTTGTTGAATGCAGAATCGTTTTTTATCAATAACCACAAAACATACAGTTTATGATAAAGATAATTTATTGATATAGTCTAAATATATTAAAGTCAGAAATACGATTGGTGAAACTTATCTCGATAGATTTATTTTCCAAAGTTGGCTCTCTTCAAAAACACTAGTTTCGTTTTTAATGAAAACTATGAATAGCTAAAATTTACACTGACCGACTATAAAATCCGTAATTCATATAATTATTGATTTGACATCTTTCCTTCTAATAAAAAATAAGGAACCCTAAATAGAATCCCTATTTCACTTAGTCATAGCATCACGCGGAAACGGCTGGACCGATTATGCTAATTCTTTTTTTGTTTGCATCGTGATTCGTGAGTGTCAGAAGAAGGTTCTTATGGAAAAAAATAGTTTGACAGGACAACGTCTGTCGGGACAGCTTATATAGTTTATAGATTCCAAACTGTAACAAATCTCAACATTAAATTTAAAACCATTCATAGCTAATCCTGATAATATTATAAATGCGAAAGTTTGTGAGTCTGTATGTATGTTTGTTCCTCAATCAGGCCTAAACGAAATAACGGATTGAGTTGAAATTTGCTGTAGATGTAGATATAATGCCCGAATAAATAATAGACTACTTGAAAATATTAAAAATATCCCCCACACCATAAAAAACGCAAAAGGGATGATTTCTGTATAGATGGCGCTGGTGTGCAACAAATCTGTCATCACAGACTGAACATAGTCATAGTCTGAACATAGACATAGTCTTTTCAATTCGATTATTGAAATTTGACAGAAAAACGTCTGTCACGGGTCGGCTAGTAGTTTAATACCTGAAAAGAGAGTAATATTTTAATATAATGTTTGTAGCAAAACTAGCAGTATCCATAATTATTACATACTTTTTAATTATTTCGCTAAGTAAGAACTGAGTAGTTCCAATTTCACAACTAGATGTCGCCAGTAGTAAAATTAGAACGCGCTATCGTTGCGTTTTGAGTACGGTATAGTAAGGCTAGGGGCTCCAGGCAGTGGTACAATGATGACATTATAGACTATATACCTATCTATATTTATTTTTTTGAAGCGGTGCTCCGGCAGTTAGACTGTCTATGCCCGTTCGATATAACCTATTAACAATCGTTTACCTCTTATTCTGGAGAAAATGATATATTAACTAATCGTTATTAAATAATCCTAATCCTAATAATATTATAAATGCGAAAGTTTGTGATGAGGCTGCTATGTTTGTTCCCTAATCTAAAATAAACGACAAAACGGATTAAGATGAAACTTGCTGTAGTATGTAGATAAAAAATCCGAATAAATAAAGGGGGAACTTATAATCCGAAAAACAACCCCTAAATGATAAAAAAACGCAAAAAGGATGATTTTGGTATAGATGGCGTTGGTGTGCAACAAATCTGACATCATGGACTATTGAAATTTGACTGGACAACGTCTGTCACGGGTCGGCTAGTTCTTCTATATAAAAATTTAAATTCTCGTCCTCTGACTAATGCACGCTTAGCCCTAAAAATTATAACATTTCAATGGACTATTATGGTAAAAATACTACTTCGAATTGTCACGTCACGAAATGTAGGACCTTCCACCCTTTGTCACACAATATCACACTTCGTCAACCTCCTCCCCCCCACCACCCTAAACTTGTGACGTAATTCATGGAAGGCCACCTTAGTGCACAAAACAGCGACATCTTTATTTGTTCAACATGCAATTACTAGAACTGCATCGTGTAGTTCAAGGCTGCAGTACTCTGTTATAGTTAGGAAAACACCCGCGAGATGGCGTACTAAAGGAAATGCATGGATTCAGTTCGCCATCTAATTTGAAAACATTAAGCTGAACCGGCCAAGTGCGAGTCGAACTCGCGCACGAAGGTTCCGTACCATTATCTATAAAAAGTACCTAAGTACTTACCTAAACAATTATTTTATTCTTATTTTAGTATTTGTTGTTATAGCGGCAACAAAAATACATAATCTGTGAAAATTTCAACTGTCTAGCTATCACGGTTCATGAGAGACAGCCCTGTGATAGACAGACAGCGAAGTCTTAGTAATAGGATCCCGTTTTTACCCGAAGGGAGTACGGAACCCTAAAAGATAGCTCAAGGGCCGTACCACAAGCTCTCAATGTAATATTAATACGGCATTATTGCGGTGCAAATTTGTTAACGCTATACGAACTGATATGGCGTTGTCAATGTCTTGTGGTATGGAGATAGTTACGCAAATACGCGTTTAGGTAGAAGGCAATGATGTTTTTATTGTGAGGACAGCAGCTGCACTTATAAAAACTTCGCAATCCCACAAAACTATAATAAATTTAGCTCTAACTGAAACTACCCGATGTTCTATGACTGTGGCTCATAGCTAATTAAATACTTAGGTACAATTATTCATATTCATTTATTTATTGCTCCAGTTGGTTACAATGGTCATATTGTGTCACAGAGTTTCCCAACGTGGACCCCGCAAAACGGGGTGGGGTGTGCCATATTTATAAAATATGTAGGTAACCTACTACTTCTACAATTGAGACGAATTCAACGACACCTCGTATTATGTCTTGTCGTTTGGGCTGCAGAGTTTGCCAAAGAAACGGACATACAAACATACATACATACGCTCGATAAACATTGCCCTCCGCAGTCAGGTAAAAAGAAACCAAATGTGCTATTACAAATTGGCCTTTTGCCATAATCCCGCTGCTTCAATGAAGTTAATAATGATTCACTTTGGATTTAGTTCATTAGCGGCCATAATTGCCTTCTCTATTACCTGTAGCATTGATATTATCATAATTATCATTAATTAAATCGTGAAACACGATTGTAAGCATATCGTATCCATAACACCGTAATTATATTGATAGTTTAGTAATATAATTCAAATCATACAAAATATATGGATACGATATACTATATGGATACGACTTAAGGCGCGTCACGCACGACACGCCCCAACATGACAATATTTATTACTTACTAGCCGACCCGTGACAGACGTTGTCCTGTCAAATTTCAATAATCGAATAGAAAATACTGAATGTTTTTAGTCTGTGATGTCAGATTTGTTGCACACCAGCGTCATCTATATAGAAATCATCCCTTTCAAATACTTTCAAATACTTTATTGTACACAGAAAACATAAACAATTATGACATTACAAAGAACATGTACAAAGGCGAGCTTAACCCTAAAAGAGTTTTCTACCAGCAAACCTTTGAGGCTAGGGTGAGGCCATAATAAAATTGTGGACAAACCGTGTACGATATGAAAAAGAAAAGAAAATGTAATATAAACTAACAAATAATAAATATATAACTACATACTATACTATACAAAATAATCAATTATAATATATAAATATAGATATATAAATATATATATATGTATATATATTACAATATAAAAACATACATAAATATGATAAACCAAAACAAACATAAATTGAATTTACAATGACAAATAGTGCTCTTTTACTTTTGCTTTAAAAGAGTTAAGCGATTGACAGTTGCGAATAGTAAGAGGAAGGGAATTCCACAGCTTCACAGCATGTACAGTGAAAGATTCACTGTAGCAGCTGGAAGAGTGAGAGGGGGTTTTAAGGAGAAGGGACATAGAAGACCTGCATGGCATACCACGAGGAACAAGATAATCAAAACGCTCACGCAGGTAAGGGGGGGATAAAGGATTATTAAGGATGTAGAAGAGAAAAGACAATATGTGTAGATCACGACGACGACGAATAGGAAGCCACCTCAGCTGAGATCTGAACTCTGACACATGGTCAAACTTACGCAAACCAAAGATAAAACGAATGCATAGGTTTTGTAGACGCTCCAACTTGTTAACAAGTTCCTCCGAGGCATCAAGGAAGCAGACATCAGCATAGTCGATGAGTGGTAGCAAAAGTGCTTGCGCAAGGTTGACTTTAGTGACAAAGGGAAGAAACCACTGAAGACGCTTGAGAGAGTGAAAGGTAAAGTTAACCCTTTTGCTAATCTCATTGATGTGGCTAACCCATGATAGTTGGCAGTCAAAAGTTACACCTAAGTTTCTTGCCCTGTTGGAATAGGCAATAGGTACATCAGCATACAAGACCGAAGGGGGAGAAACCCGGGCCACGATGTTCAGCATGTAGGGACTTCCAATGATTATAGCCTGAGATTTGGAAGGGTTGACGAGGAGACCGAAAGCTTTCGCCCAGGCATCGATTTTAAGAAGTTCAGAGTTAATTATCCTAACACCTTCCTCAATTTTATCAGCACGGATGTGAAAGTAAATTTGCAAGTCGTCTGCATAGAGATGATAATGACAAGAAATAACCTTAGTAATAGCATTTATGAAGATCGAAAAAAGTAAGGGAGACAAGACACCACCTTGAGGAACACCCGCAGAAATGTTACACCAATCAGAGAAAGACTCATCCGAGCGCACACATTGCGAGCGACCAGAAAGATAGGATTTGAACCAAGAGATTGCTGAGGTGGAAATATTGAGGGAGGAGAGAATGGAAAGGAGGATGTCATAGTCTACGGAGTTAAACGCACTGCTAAAATCTAACAGAACTAAAATAGTAACCAATTTGTTGTCCATAGCCCAGCGTATATCATCAGTGACTTTTGTTAGAGCACTGACAGTGCTGTGGCCAGGACGGAAACCTGATTGGAAAGGGCTAAGTAATCTATACTGGGTAAGGAAAATGGATAATTGTTTATGAACTGTATTTTCAAGAAGCTTAGAAAGGACAGGTAAAATAGAAATTGGACGGAAATGAGAAACAGTCGTGGGATTAGAAATCTTAGGAAGAGGAATGACATATGCTGACTTAAAGGAGGCTGGGAAAGAGCTCATCTCAAGAGAAAAATTAATGATATGGGAGATTGCAGGAGTGAGCTCTAAGGATAGAGGCTTCAACATTTGGATGCTAATGCCATCCGTACCTACAGCTTTAGTGGAAATGGCACTTAGAAATTTCAGTATATCCTCCTCAGCAACCTCATTAAAGCTAAACGGGGGACAATTAGGTAAAGGTACAAGAGAAAGTTTGTTAATAGTAGACATTTTAACCCTATTATCAATAAAGAGAGGAGATTTAGAAAAATGAGAGTTAATAGCGTTTAAATCAAAAGAAACAGGAGAGCCGCTAGGCCCATTGCACAACCCAAGTGATTTAAAAAATTTCCACATTTGAGAGGGGCTAGAGTTTTGGATGGAATTATGAATGTGGTGCTTTTTGGCATCTCTACACATACGACTGCAACGGTTACGTAGCTTTTTGTAAGTAGTAAGGTTCTTGTCAGAGGGAAACTTCTTAAAAATGCGTTTGGCGCGATCACGTTTAGACATCATCCTTCTAACAGGCTGTGTTAGCCAAGGAGCAGGGGGATGTTTAATTTTAACCCGTTTCAATGGAGCATGAATATCATAGAGATTAGTTATTATTTTATTGAAACAGGTTACCTTATCATCGATGCTATCGGCATCAATAACCGGGGACCAATCAATATTGCTCGCATCAATTTTCAAGCTCTCAAGATTAATATCCCTATAACTACGTAAAACAAGGAACTTGGGCTTACGTTTAGGGGTGCGGATTTTATATGAGAGAAAGAGAAGATCATGATAGGAGAAAGATGCAGTTAACTGCCCATGAGTAGTCACATGGTCAATACCAGAAACAAGGATAAGATCAAGAAGAGAAGGAATGCAGTTAGGAGCGTGATGAGTAGCAGAGAGTGGAAGAATATGCATGTTAACAGAAGAGATTAAATCATTAAGTTTATTGGCACGTGCATCGTTTTTCAAAAGACATGTATTAAAATCACCAAGAATAATAATGTGATCATATAGAGATGTATAAAGTTCTAGTTTTGTTTCAAGAGAGGAAAAGTAGTCAATCTTACTGGAAGGAGGATAATACACACCAAGTACAATTTTAGTATGGTTTACAATAATCTCAATAAAAAGATGTTCAGCAAAGTTAGAGTACGGTCCAGGTGATTGGTCGATCACTTTATATGGAATATCAGCACGTAGATAGATAGCAACTCCACCACAGCCTTTATTAAGTCTATCATTTCTTATTAGGATAAAACCAGGTAGCGGATAGTAACTCGAAGGCAAAGAAGGCTTTAAAAAGGTTTCAGAGATAAGAATGGCATCAATTATCTTGTGATCGAAAGAGGACAAAAGGTCAGCAAAGTGTGCAGGAATGCTTTGAGCATTAATATGGATAATATTAAGATGAACGTTTCTGAACGAAATTATTTGTGGAATATTGACTTTGACTGTCGCACGTTAGGCAGGTGTCAGCAATACAGTATGTCAAAGTGACAATAGGAAGTAAACAAAGATGGAAAAAGAATTGAATTGAATTGAATTAGAACCCACCCACCCAAAAAATAAATGTTATTAAGTATACCGCAGTTTTTACATAACTACTAAAGATTATGGTGCCAAGTTGGAAAGTACACCGGAGAAACGGAACAAAAGTTATAATTAAGGAATATGACCATCGCAAAGATATCACTTCACCGTGCGCCTGGGCCGGTCAGCCCTACCGGTCTTTGCTGTTATCAACGCAGAAGTCTTCCCATTGTCTTGTGACGTACCCGGGGTCCTCTTCTCTTCAGCAGACTGAACTACAGCGAACTCCACAAGCAATGGTTTCAGCTCCGACATCGATTCAATCCTTCGACGCTTATTATCGGGCAAAAGGATAATAATTTTACCCTCCGACGTCCAACAACGCCTGACGCCGAAGTGACTTCGCGCCGCAGCAAAGACATCATGCCTGGACTTCGTCAAGAACTCAGACACTGCAATGGTGGAACCCTTGAGTGCTGTTTTAGCATCCCAGACCAAGCTGCGAAGCTTGTAGTCGGCAAACCTGACCAAGACAGGCCTAGCTTTGCTAGTATTAGTGCCCAAACGATGGCAGACGGACAAACTTTCAAAACCAATGTCTAGCATTTTAAATTGGTTGTGTAGTATTTTGATGATGGTACTCTCAATAGGTAGCTCACTGGATTCAGAAATACCGTGAAAAAGCAACACCTTCCTACGTGAAGCAGTTTCCTGACGATCTAAACCCAGTACAAGAAGTTCTAACTGGGATCTCATCATAGTGAAGGACTTCCAGATGAGAGATTTGAAGTCAGTGAACTCACGGGAAAGTGTCTCCAGGTCCTTGTGCGGTTTTTTCTCAGAGCTAGATAGTTTCTTGATATCACTCTCCAAGTGATGCATCCTAGAATCAAAGGTTCCAGCAAGCTCCTCCATGTTAGCAGCCAACTTAGCATAGAGATCCATAATTTTCGATTTGCAATGTTCGAGGTGAGTGGAAAGGAGAAGTTATATAACAGGCGAGTGTAGGAGTAACTAGTGCCTAGTTTAAACGCATCAACTGCATGTAATTTAAGTTAAAACAAAATTAAATCAAAATAAATATAGGAGCAAAATAAAATGATGTGTACACTTTCGCTACCCACCTCCCGCTCCCTTCTGCATTTTTTTATCGTTTTAGCGATGTGTTTCATATTTTAGAGTAGTCTATTATTTATTCGGGCATTATATCTATATCTACAGCAAATTTCATTTCGTTTTGTCGCCTGATTGAGGAAAAAACATACATACAAACTCACAAACTTTCACATTTATAATATTACTAGCGACCCGACCCGGCTTCGCACGGGTAGCATGTTATTATACATATAAACCTTCCTCCTGAATCACTCTATCTATTAAAAAAAACCGCATCAAAATCCGTTGTGTAGTTTTAAAGATATGTATAAGCAAACATACATACATACGCGGGAAGCGGAAAGCGACTTTGCTTTATACTATGTAGTGATTAGGAGGAGCTAACTGATAGAATACTTATATACGTTTTTTTATTGTTGTAAATACATACTTATTATACATACCCAGACACAGAAAAAACATATATTGTGTGATGAACACACAAATGTTTATCCCGGGTGGGTATCGTACCCACAACCTACAGCGCCAGAAGGCAGAGCTACAACCAAATGAGCTGGGAAACCAGTAGTATAATTGCGGCTGAAGCTGAACATCCTACGAGATAAAGCAATTTGCTCTACGGACATTGTTAAGGCCCTGTATGTCGACAATTGCTCTTGTTCGAAACGAAAAAAGAAATACTTCTGAACAAGCCACACCTCAGAACCACCAAGGAACCTCAGATTTTTTTTGGTGGGTGAGTTTTTTACAGCATTTTTTTGGTGGGATAGACTTATATCAGAAAATATTACAAGGGGAATTATACATCTAGACCAGAGAATCGAGTTCCTATCAAATTATACAGCTCGGCGTCTCATTCCCAGTAATCGGAATGAAATAAAAGAATAGAAGTTATGGTGGTGCCATTGAGCTTAATGTACTACGTACTAGAGGAGCTATCCAAGCCAAATAAATTGCTCAATTTTCAATTATTAAAGCCAAAGTCCGCTTGCAGCGTAAAATAAATATTTATATGGCTAAACGAAACATTGAAACGTAAAGTGCTGACCGCTGAATGGCTTAAGTTACTTTCAATCAAAAAGGTCGTAAGCGCCACGAAAAACACGTTCGCGCGTCACAGGCGTTAGACTCGGACTGAGTCCACTGTGGTCCAGGGACCGCAAGGCGCACCGCAAATTATTACTTTGTGGTGTCATCTCTAGTACGTAGTACATTAAGCTCAATGGGTGGTGCATGATTTTTTTTTTGTATTGACTGAGTAAAGACGGAAAACGGTGATAAAACAGCATCATCTTGAAAATCATCAAATTTAAAAAGAAACTGTCTTTCATTTATGTAGCCTAGTATGATTAACTAACAAATTATATTTATTATATCATATTAAAATTAACTGTTTAGCTATTCATAGTTTTGAGTAAAAATGAAATAAGTGTTTTAGAAGAGCCAACTTTGGAAAATAAATCTATCGAGAAAAGTTTCATCTTATCGTGTTTCTGTCTATAATGTATCGAGATTATATCCCTAAGTTATCTTTGTCATAAAAACAAAATTATGTTTTGCGGTTATTGAGAAAATTCTGCATTCATCAAAAAAAATATTATTCGTCTTTAGCGTGCGTAAGTTCACATTGTACGACGAATTAATCGCTAATAAAATGCAACAAACAATGTAAATCGATATAACGTATAATAAAAAAAAAACTTTTACAAAATTGCAAAGATTATTGTCAAAACTGCAGTTGCGATCCAAGATTTGACAGCTGTGCTGTTGATGTCCTTCAAAGCCAACCAACGGCCAGCATTCCATGCACAAAACCGGATGCCGTTGAAGTAGTGGAACGCGAACGGAGCCCCCAGGAGTATCTGTAAGTGATAAGAAGTTCTGTTATCTTTCCCAACTGGCTATCACAAATAGTTGGGATACATGATCATTATACCCAAAGGGTAAAAACGGGACCCTATTACTAAGACTTCGCTGTCCATCTGTTTGTCTGTTAGTCTATCACAAGGCTGCATCTCATGAACCCTGATAGCTAGACAGTTGAAATTATCAGTTTTTTTTTTGTTAGCGTACATTAATATAAATAGTGTACCCTAATAATACTACAATCTAGCCATATGGCAGGCTAATGAGTAGTTTCACTTTGACCTAAATTGCTATAATATATTATTATTAAAATAAGAATGTGTCCACTTGCTAACACTTTTCTTATTGTCTCTAATTAAGGCGAAGACAATTTGTATTTATCTTGCCTCTATAATAACAAATACTAAAAACAGAATAAAATAAATATATAAGCGGGGATCCCATACAACAAACGTGTTTTTTTGCCGTTTTTTAAATATAATGGTACGGAACCCTTCTTGCGCGAGTCCGCTCGCACTTGGCCGATTTTTTTTCCACTCTTCCCAACACGTGATTAATTTATACAGTCATTGAGATAAAACATTATACTTATTATCTAAAATAACTACTTATTTCAATTAGATATTTTCATACACTGGTTTCTTAGGTTATTGAAAAATGTTTGATCTGTAAAAAAAACCATATGTCCAACTGACTGGGATAGGCAGTTGAGAATATGGAACAGATCGATAAGGCCGAGAGATAATTCTGCCGCTAAGCAACTAATCTATTATAGGATACCTGGATAGTCTCAACAATCCCACCCCAATTCACCCCATTATCGACGTCTAGCTTAAACGAATTGAAATCTAGCATGACGTCAAGAATAGAATCAACCCAGATACGAGTATATTTCAATAAAAGTAAAAGAGCATTCATTTCAATAAAATCACAAGGATCACTTTGAAACGTTTTAAGAGCAAGGGGAAGAGCCTGTTTCTCGCGACCAAGCTTAGAAGAATCAGGCAACAAACACTGCTTGAAATAAGGATTTAGGAGTTTTTAGACAATAGGTAGGTAGGTATGCTAATTAAATATTTCAGAATAATATCAGTTGGCTCTGGGCAGTACAAAATATAAAGTGCTTTCAAAATATAGTTGCTGTATATAGAGTGCTTTTCACGAAGGCACCCTTAAAGGCACCTAGATGCAGCGCTGTAGTCGTGCTACGAAATGTTCTATCTCTGTTCTGCTCATCTAACAAAGGCAACATGGCCTCTCAGTCAGATTTAGTTCGTCTAACTAAATTCACGCGGGACTTCTTTTTGAAAACATCGATCTACTTGTAAAATGTAAAAAGTTCTTCGTCGTCTTTCAAGAGCAAAGACATTAGACAATGTTCGAAAACTATCGTAAATTAAAAATCCTTGGTTCAAACATAAATAGTTTTTAGCAGTTTATGAAAAAAAATAAGTGTCAACGTTAACGTCAAACAAATCATACCTCAAACTTAAAAAAATATGGTAACACTGACTACAAACTCCAATAAAAAAAAAGTAATGTTTGTTTATGTAAACAGAGCCGGCATTTTATGCGTAACGCCAGTAATATTTTTTATTTTATTTTTTTTCTCTGGGAGTTAGTGACAAACCGACAGGCAGATGAGACCAAAATATTATGTTGTACTAGATAAATAAATACCATGTTGGCCGAGTGGAAGGCTACCTCGACTTTCATTTCGAAGGTAGTGGGTTCGAATCGCGGCGTGCATCAATAAAATTCCTAAAAACGATTGCTCTTATCCCTTTACGATAAAGTCTAAATTAGCTTAATCTCAAAATGACAACATAGGATATTCAGTCATTTCTCTATTTTATTTCGCATATTTTACACATCCAATTGTTATCTTACCCTCGTATTCAAGGACGACACTATGAGAACACGCACCCACAGTGGACGAAAACTTTTTTCATAATAATCACTTTATGTGTTGTGCGACACTGCATAGTGTGACTAGAGGCACATTGTCGTGTGCCTTTAGCCAAAGTTGAGCTCTAAAGGCACACGGTAGTGTGCGCCATAGTGCCGCTCAACACATAAAGTGATTTTTATGAAAAAAGATTTCGTCCACTGTGGGTGCGTGTTCCCATAGTGTCGTTCTTGAACGAGGGTTAGTCAACACCAATTTACATGTTGATTCAATTTAGCTTGACGTTTCTAAATCACTTACAAAAATCGAAAATTTATTGAGAGCTATGCTTAATTTTAGAACTGTCACTTTGATGTTACTTTGAGCGATAGTTTTTAGGAATTTTAGGTTTAGCGTGGACACAACAGAATTGACAATATTATGTCAGTAATCTAAACAGATGTTCACGAGTCACGTAAGTGGTCGATAATTAGATTTCCCGCTCGGTGTCTTATATCAGCCGTATTATCCTAATGTGTAGTGAGAAAGTGTTCGCCTTGCATGAGTCTATAGGCTGTGTGGTCGATTGTGGGTCCAGTATATAATATGCACCTTGATGATAAAAATGCTGGACTTCGACAGGTCCAGGCTCTGTATCGCAGACACGTAGCTCTCGATTCCGTTGGTCAGGAAGAGGGCACCACCGGCGAGCAGCAATGCATATGCCGTCACGATTAAACCTAGGAATAAAATAAAATTATCTACAAGAAAGGTGATAGCGCTGGTCGTGGGAATTGTAATAACATGTTTATTTAGGGTGGTTTATAATACGAAAAACCACCCCAAAATCATAAAAAAACGCAAAAGAGATTGGTATAGATTGGCGCTGGTGTGCTAAAAGTCTGACATCAGTCGTTATAGCAAAGTGCATTACTCTATACGATTATTGAAATTTGGGCAAGACAACGTCTGTCGCGGGTCCGCTAGTTTATTCATGTATTCATGCATAGTTAGTAGATAGGACGACGACAGACTGCACTGTGCTTTATACCAGGAGGCCGGCATTCGTTACTGAGAGATAAGCAATTTACAGTTCTCGGAGTCCAACATCTGATTTATTAAGACGAGGTATAAATTTATTTGATGATGAATGTAGTTCTTAGAATAGTTCTCAAAAACCGCAAAACATAAAAAATATAATAAACCAACTGATCGCCCCAGCTTCGCACGGGTGGTACCTGGATGAAAAGTAGCCTATGTGTTATTTTGATGTATAAGCTATATTACTGTAATGTAAAGTTTAATTTTAATCCGTTCAGTAGTGCCCACATCTTGCAGTAGTTATCATTCCATACATGACAGGTTGTCAAGTAAAACATACAGTTTTGTTTTTATGACACAGATAAACTAAGGATTTAATCAAGATAAATTGAAACACGATTGGTGAAACTTTTCTCGATAGATTTATTTTCCAAAGTTGATTTTTATATAGTTCGTAAGATAATCATACTAGCTACCCAAATGTAAAGTTTGATGGTTTATAATACAACGCGATTTTATCACTTTTTCCGTTTTGTCCGGGTAGACTCAGCCCATACAGAAAACCGAAAATTTTGATATATCGCCTTAACACAGTCGCTGCTTCAATACGCGCTCATTTGATATGCATTTAGTTTATTATGCTGCAGTACCCCTCCGAGACAATCAGTGTCGTTACAAAGTAGTCGTATTGACCGAATGACTACTACTTACAAAGCCTTTGAGTAGTACTTTTAATTATTATTCTTGTTTGAGCCTTCACCTTGTTCGATTGGCATCACACTGGATCTCTACATAGCATTAAGGGGCTGTATGTCGACGATTGCTCTTTTTCGAAACGAAAAAAGAAATACTTCTGAACAAGCCACATCTCCTATTTTTATAAATATATTACTTCAGGTTCCTACCTAGATTTCTATTAAGCTGAAAACATAATAGCAGAAACTTTTCACGATAAAGATATTATTTCAAAATGATACGTTTTAGAATTTATGATCGAAATACTTTGATACCCACTATTAAGATCAACTTGTGATTAATTGTTAAAGAAAGCTATGTAGATCTAGATTTCTATTAGAATAGGTTTTTGATAACTAATTATACATAATTTGTATCTTTAATTTATTCGAAAAGCAAAGGCGGACAAAGAGAAAATGGTTATTGAGGGGTGGGTAAAGCTACCCCTATTACTTGCCAACGTAGGTACCAGCAACGCGATCTCATAATTCAAATTCAAAATTCAAATTCAAATTCAAAAATCATTTATTTCAATAAAATCACAAGGATCACTTTGAAACGTCTTAGGAACTAGGTGAAGCTACGCCGATTCCACGCGACCAAGCCTAGAAGAATCAGGCAACAAACACGGCTTGGGGTCTACCTTTTTTTTATGATCCTTTCCTTAATGCTATGTAGAGCTCCAGTGTGGTGCCAATCGAACAAGGTGAAGGCTCAAACAAGAATAATAATTAAAAGTACCTACTACTCAAGTACGTACAACAATAAAAAAAAATAACTAAAGAGCTTCAGCACAAATTCAAAAAGCAACACACGCTACACTTGATTTAGAATTAAAACTTACAGATAAAATAACTATTTGTTTTGTATTAAAAACTGTCGATAATATTTACGATACGCATACGCCATCTAGAGCTTGCCGTTGTTAACTGTCTTAGTCGTTTCTGCCGCGGTTTTAGAAACTGGTAGCGCCTTAAGGAAAGGATCATTTAAAAAAGGTAGACCCCAAGCCGTGTTTGTTGCCTGATTCTTCTAGGCTTAGACGTGAGGAACAGGCGTAGCTTCACCTAGCTCCGAAGACGTTTCAAAGTGATCCTTGTGTTTTTATTGAAATAAATGCCTTTTGAATTTGAATTATCAGTACAAAATGCGTTATACGAACACCTATTGAGATTTACTACACTGCTGCTCAAAACTTAGAGCCGGAGTACAAAACTTTCCAGATCCTAGGTATCCACACAAAGGGCCTGATTATGTCTAACTATTCCCTATTGTACGTAGATACATTGTAAACTAATCCTAGCTGCACGAGACTCGAGCGAATATAGACTAACTTATTGAGAGAAGGGGGTAAGTTTAATTACGATGAAAACAAACTTTTAATAGCACGGGTGTATTATGACTTATAACGAAAACTAAAACTGGTGTGATAGATAATAATGGGTAAGAAAGGAGTGAGGGATGTGATGAGATGAAGGCTGATAGGGGAAAATGGAAGAAGTTGAAGATGATGCACTAAGACTAAAACTGAATGTTTAGACCATGCATATTGATCGAAAACATCCGAATAAAACCGGCCAAGTGTGTATCGGGCCACGCAGAATGTATGATTCCGTAGTATAAAAAGCTAACAACGTAATTTATGTAATTTTCAATGGTATTTAATTTATATAATAAAAAAAAAGTGTTCAAGCACGTTTTATAAGTTGGTCGACTGATATAGTCGACCAACTTGTAAAGCCTACTTAGCAGTGATAGTTTTGCTTTTAACTTCATTTTATGTACTACTGCCGTGAATTTTTCACGCTCTCAAAACTAATAGTTTAATAGCATTTGGATGGAGCACACTCGACTCCATCAAAAATTGGCACTTTATAGCTTAATATTTCACATCGAAAAGTTAATTTCAGAAACCCACAGTCTATTTTAAAGACCTATCCAACGACACCTCACACTATTGGGGTACGCGAGAATTAAAAAAACATCGCCACTTTAGGTGAAAGGGAGGAACCCCTAAAAAAAGTTTTTTAAGATTTTATTCTACATTTTTGATAGCGTGACTAATAATATGTATATTCATACCAAATTACAGTTTTCTAGCACTAAGCGAGCTCTCTGAGTTCTCTGAGCTAAGCTGCGGACAGACGGACGGATGGACATGGCTAAACTATATTTCTTGTAGACTACGAAACCCCAAAAAAGTTGGTTGGTTGCCTGAATGAAAATAGTATTGTTTAGTCATATGATCAATGGTGGATTAATATTAGTGCATTAGTGGTATTATCAATTCAATAGATAATTAGTCCATTAGTGGCCATTAATGCGAACTAATTACTGATTGTTGCTAGTATTATTGCCATCATAATAGGATTAGTAAAAACATTGTTCTAAACATAAAGTCGTCGTTCAATACATATAACTTTTAACGCTTCCGTCTTTAAACCTATTAGAGGCAAGTTAGACAGAAGAGACGTATGGTGCATCGTCCACACAAGCTAGAGTAGAGTCGGCGTCGAGGCGCGGGTGCGGCCTTGCACCGCTTGGTCGCCCTCGCGTCGACTCCGAGAGTCAAAAGAGCGCCGATTATTTGGCTTGCCTAGTGTGCTAGATGCGAAAAGTCAGCTGCGAAAAATAATGACATCTTCGAAAAAAGAAACTACATAAATATATTTATTATAGGAGCTGTTTTGCAGCTTATAATATTTTATTACATTTGTTCCTTGTCTAGGTGTTGTGGTACCATGGTACTCGTCGTTTCTGGGGATCTACTCGAAAACTAAAAACGAAATTTTGTGACAATTGTCAAATCACAATCATCGATGTTCGTAATCCTATTTACAAATTAGCTTAAACTACAGTCGAAACGTTTTAATTTTAAAATGAATATTGTCGCGTAATTTCGTTTTCAGTTCCCGAGTAGACATCCTGACCATGACACTAATTATAAGTGTCAGCAGTAGCTGTATTCATAGAATTCAAATAAACTTGGAGATGACAGTCAGCGAGCCAAGGAACGTAATCCACAATTAGTAGGTACACTAAAGCTTTAGAATGAATATCTTGAAGGAACAATGCACCCTTTTAAACGTCCTATAAGATTCTATTTCCGCTAAACTGCTTGAGTTGGTTACCTCATAATTTCTATTCAGTGCGTGGTAATACACGAGGCTAATAAAAAAATTAACTTTGTAAGCTGCAAAAGAGCGACTACTATAACATGACCCGCTCCTTTGATAGAAGTATATTATAATAATGAAGTACAACACAATTATTAAAGTATGATGATACACGTGGTTCATTATTAAACTACTCATTAAACACAGTGAAGTGTTTATTTTCATATGCAAATGAGTGGAGTGATTTCTTGAAATTTTGGATTTTAGACTTTCTACAAAATATAAATGAACAACCCTAAAAAAAGTTTAAAGGGCTTTCAAATTATGGTATGGTAAAACCCAACGGTTGTTTCGATTAACCTCGTTAAAACCTATTAATTTGTAATTATAAAAAAAAATTGGATCACGACTGCAATCCCTGTACGGTAGATATCCTCTCAGATCTTTAGACGCTTAGATCCTTTAAAGATGTCTAGAGGGGTTAGTCAGAGGCACGTCCAAACATTATATTTGGCACAATATCCACATTTTGCGGTAGTTAGTATTTCAGACGTGACAGGTTGCAAGCCCATCGCCGCTTATAAAAATACTAACTGGTTTCCTCACGATTGTTTCCTACACCATTTTGACCCCATGTTTTTGATGTGTATATACCGTACATGTACATTTATCGAACAGAAAAATCCATTAATGTACGCCGGGATTCGAACCCACCTTCAGATTGAAAGTCGAGGTACCTCCCACTCGGCCAACACGGCTAGCGATTATACTATCCACAATAAAAAAACAAATACTTTAAACGTGTGGTACTAATAACCGAACTTGGGATAATATCAATCTATAACAATAACTCACAACAAATAAGCTTTGTTAATATTTTCCTAATTAATCTCGACTCAGCGCTGCAGCGGTTGAAGTTTCAAAGGCAGTAAGTTTATACTAATAGTTTACAACTTCGACTTAACTACTTATTGCCATCCGTACGAGTAGTTCTGGTTTGTAAGGGGTTCCATACTAAACTCTTCACCTGCGACCGCATAAAGTTGGTAATATTTAAGTGCACAGAGACAAAAGTAATAATGATTGTAGTGCCCCAGCGGAGAAAGTTGTGAAAGATTGTTTATCTTAAGGTGATATTAGAATTTGAAAACTATCAAACATAAAAATAATCGATCTTTAATTTTAAGTATGATTATCTAACGAATTTAAAAAAATAAATTGTTAAGCTATTTTTAGTTTTGAGTATAAACGAAACTAGGGTTTTGGAAAAGCCAGTTTTGGAAAATAAAAACCAAATCTGTTTGTTTAGCTATAATATTTTAGTTATTAAGAAAAAACGTTTCTGCATTCTTAGAATTAAAACTATCGTGGTTGTTATTCATTTTAACTATAAATACGTATTCGCCGATCTGCCGTTGATCGCATTCGCGGGCGATGCTCATGATGAAGAGCATCTGAATTGTCTCGAAACGTCAGCAATACAACAAGGAACGTGGTAATTAGCCGTATTTATAGTCTGCATTCATCAAAGAATGGGTAGTAATTAAAATATCACCTATTTAATAGCATTATTCTCCTCTAAAAATCTATTGTCCTGTGAACCACTTTAAATATTTAGTTATTGTTTAGCATCTAAATTTGTAACATTATATCGAAGCAATAAACTTCTAAAATATTAATAACTAGCGACCCGCCCCGGCTTCGCACGGGTAGCATGTTATTATACATATAAACCTTCCTCCTGAATCACTCTATCTATTAAAAAAAACCGCATCAAAATCCGTTGTGTAGTTTTAAAGATATAAGCAAACATACATACGCGGGAAGCGGAAAGCGACTTTGCTTTATACTATGTAGTGATTACACCAATAAAGTATCTACCAGAAAATCTAAAATCTGTAACAAATCATATTAGTTATCTTTGTCATAAAAAAACAAAACTGTATGTTTTGCGGAAAACGAAAAACTATTCAACATTCATCAAAAAAAATTTTCTCGTCTTAAGTAAGTACCTAAAGATATAGATAAAATAAGATAAGCCTTACCGGTTATTCTTTGGAATATAGAAGTGGTCGCTGGCATTGTCGGTACATATATAAACATGTGCGGAGACATAGGCCTCTTCAGGGCCATGTTTTTGTGATCGTGGTCGGAGTAGAAGGCCGGCACATAAGGTTTGTACTTGATCTGATGCTTGCTACTCTTATGAGTACAAGACGCACTTCTTTGCATTATTATCCACGGATTCAAAGTTCGGATACTGTAAATAAACGTAAACAATATTTCATCAAACTTCGGTCTTACTATAATCACTACATAGTATAAAGCAAAGTCACTTTCCGCTTCCCGCGTATGTATGTATGTTTGCTTATATCTTTAAAACTAATACACAACGGATTTTGATGCGGTTTTTTTTAATAGATAGAGTGATTCAGAAGGAAGGTTTATATGTATAATAACATGCTACCCGTGCGAAGCCGGGGCGGGTCGCTAGTTTTTTTATAAATAGAATCACGACTGTATTCCCCAAGCACGGTAGACATCTCCAGGTGCTCAGTCTTTGGCGCATGCCAACATTTTGCGGTCAGGTATTCGAACCCACGATCTTCAGATTGAAAGTACTTCTCATCGGTACTTCTCACTTGGCCAACACGGCTTTTAGTTGTTGTACGGTTGTTTTAATGGCGGTAAAAAAATGTGTCAGGCTTCAATACTTCGCATGGGAAATTAACAAAGATCGTAGGCTAATTGTTAATTAATACCTCAATAATGTACCCTAGGTTACATTATTGAGATTTTCGTGGAGATCTATTTTTTTTGAAATTAACGTATAATCTATATTACTAAATGATAATGTAGCTTTTGATAGGGAAAAGATTTTTAAAATTGATCATGTAGTTTTCGTTTATCCGGTATAGAGCAAAATACAATACGTTTTTTTTATATATTTAAAAATCAAGCTTTTATAAATTCTAGAGTTGTGTAGTTTAAGGCTTAAGGCTACATTCGAGCTCCATCATCAGACCAGCTCGCTAGTACCATAATTTAACATTGTCATTGGAGATTTATAGAAATGCTGAGTTCTATCTCAATCAGACTATACTGAGGAGTTCCGTTGAACAGCTCCTGACTCACATTGTCACATTGCATTGTCAAAGTTACACAAGTATGCCAAATTTCAGCTCAATCGGTAGAAGATAATTGCTTCAAAATTGAGTTGCAAGATTCCACCTTATCAAACATAGTTACATAGTGACATAGGTAGTTAGAGAAAAACCATTCTAAAAATGCACGCCCCTCCACAAAACGTGATAATTTCAACGTGTGAGAGGAAATACTTGTGCATCACTATACTTGTGTGCGTGCTTATGTGCGTTTTTCTACAAACATTGTAATTTAAATAAAAGCTTTTAAAAATACACATTCTACCTCTTTACAAGTAGTTGTAGTGCTGTTTGTTTGTAAACCACCCGGTAGGGGATTAACCTTATAATAGTTACTAGCGACCCGCCCCGGCTTCGCACGGGTTTAATACATATAAACCTTCCTCCTGAATCACTATCTATTAAAAAAAACCGCATCAAAATCCGTTGTGTAGTTTTAAAGATATAAGCAAACATACATACATACATACATACAGACGCGGGAAGCGGAAAGCGACTTTGCTTTATACTATGTAGTGATTTGTTATACAAGAGTACAAAGTTGCTTTTTAACCGCGTGTTCAATTTTGATGACCGAGTAAGCGAAGGATTCTAAAATTAGAATCCTGAGCGTTAGCGAGGGAATCAAAAGAGCACGAGGTGAAAAATCTTTGCACTCGAGTGCAACACGTAACTTTTCATTCCACCTCAGCGAGGAAATGACTAAATGCAAAAAAAAACATTTACAATCACAAGATAGGTACTTTTATTTCAGTTTTTATTACGTTTATTACGTTTATTACTTTTATTACGTGCAAAAATGCCGCGTAAAGAACCGCGTACAAATCAAATTGAAAAAAGAACACCAAGAAGGTTCAGAGTCTGAGTTTTTAACATATTAAAAAAAAGTTGTATGATATATTCGGCATCATAGAGGTAGCAGTAAATAGGTTTAATGATTTTTTTAATTCACATACTTAGTGCACACGATGTTCTAAATTCAATTTACTTTATCCTCTAGAGAATAGAAACGGCTTTTGCACTCAGATATTGAAGAGCAAAAATACTCTTTCCGAGATGGTGGGATGAAAAATATATTATTAAATTATAATTAGTTCGTGACCTAAAATAGTTTCTATCCAGAATTCCAGGTACTAAATGAAATGAAGCGGGCAGAAGGAAGTTTTTATTAAATTAAAACCGTTGAGGTGCAATATGGGTATTCACCCCCAAGAGGAAGGGGGAAAGGGGTTTATTAATGAAGCCTCTGTGTAGAGCATATTCTCATCATGGAATATTCATTATGCCACATTTACATCCTATTTATTTTATAAATGCGAAAGTTTGTCAGTGAGTGGGTGTGTGTGTGTTTGTAACTCTTTCACGCAAAAACTACGGAACGGATTAAAACTAAACTGTACAGTAATATAGCTTATACATCAGAATAACACATAGGCTACTTTTTATCCAGGTACCACCCGTGCGAAGCTGGGGCGAGCAGCTAGTATAATAATACGTGTAAAGAAACAGAGAACTGAGATAATTTACTGAGTGATCTACCCAAATCCATCGATTAAACTAACTGCCCGCCCCGGTTTTGCACGGGTGAACTATTGAAGTTTATAGGCAATTGGTTGATACCTTCAACAAATTTGTCAAACAAATGTTTATATTCATATTCATATTCATATTCATTTATTTATTGCTCCAGTTGGTTACAATGATCTTAAGGTACCACAGAGTTTCTCAACGTGGACCCCGCTAGGGCACTACAATAATCTATAAATATAATAATTATTTTACTAAAAATAATCTATTAATCTATTCTGGGATTCAAACCCACAACCTACAGCGCAGAAGGCAGAGTTACTACCTACTGAGCTGTGAGGCCGTATTGGATAAACATATTACCAACAAGATAAAGTCAATTTACCCACCTTTCATAACGCATCATCTTTAGAATATAATGGTTGTGCTTTAAAGTTCCTAGGTACAGCATGATGTTTTTGAAAAAGCGATGATTTGATAATGTTTGATAAAAAATAATTCAAGAGTAGGCATTAATTTGATTTACTGTAATTGACAATGTCAAACATTTTTTCATAATCTATGACTGTTTCGTCTATGGTTAGTCGGTTTTGTCGGTCTATGGTTAATCGTCTTTAGATTTTACTGTGTCAAAAAAGGTCAGTTTTAGTTAAGAAGATACTTCAAAAAAGTTTCGCATGAGCCGTGAAATCTTCGACAAGTACACTCCGGCCTCTCAACACACCATCTACAAGACGCAGTTAATTCTGTTTTTACGTCGTATAGTTTTTACATCGTTTAGCAATTACATATAAATCACGCCAACAAAGTGATAGAATGAAATCTTAAAAAATCTTATAATTTAAGAGAATGTTTTTTTTTTCTCGCGAACCCTATGTTGTGGGATGTCTATAAATAGGTCTTTAAAAAATATTGTGGGTTACTGAAAACCACTTTTCGATTTACTTTCGACTTACGGATCTTCGTTAGTGAAATATTACGCTTTAAAGTGCCCCTTTGTGTACCCTTTAAAAAATAAACTATTGGTTTTAGAGGCATTAATTAATCAATTTAAAAGAAAATCTATCATAACACAGTTATGTAGGCTTTACAAGTTGATTGTCGATGAACTTATAAAATGGACTAGGAGAAGTAATAATTAAAAATGTAGTGTTCCATTCAAAATTACTTAAATAACGTTGTTAGCTGTGTAAACTACGAAACCCTACATGGCGCGTGGCCCGACACGCACTTGGTCAGTTTTTTATTTATTTATTTGTAAGTTGTTCGACATTTGCCAACCATTTTCGACCATTTTTGTTGGAATCCGAGCTGAAATTTTGCATACACATTAAGTTTTGGTGACAATACAATAATATGACAGCGATCTGGTGGTGGAGCCAGGAGCTGTTCAACGGACACTCGCAACAATACTCCTTAGTAAATAGTTCGATTGAGTAAAAACATTTCAAACCTGTCAAGTTCTGATGACTATGTAATATTTTATGTGACAGGTAATAGCGCGCTGCTCTGATTTCTAGGTCGAAGGGGGATTTTACTAAAGTAAGTTGTTTGTTTTGTTGTTTGTCTCAACAGAGAACTTATTTAAGAGCCATTTTCGAATGATAAATCTCTGTAGAAATAAACCGGCCAAGTGCGAGTTCATACCATTGTCTATAAAAAACGGCTAAAAAATCACTTTTGTTGTATGGGAGCTTTAATATTTACTTTTATTCAGTTTTTAGTATTTATTGTTATAGCGGCAACAGAAATACATCATCTGTGAAAGTTTCAACTGTCTAGTTTCACGGTTCATGTGATACAGCCCTGTGACAGACAGACGGACAGACAGACAGACGGACAGCGAAATCTTAGTAATAGGGTCCCGTTTTACCCTTTGGGTACGGAACCCTAAAAAATGAACTGTTTAGTTATAGTTTTGAGTGAAAATTAGTGTTTTTGAAGAGCCAACTTTGGTAAATAAATTTAGCGAGAAAAGTTTCACCAATCATGTTTCTTTCTGTTATCTCTATCATAAAAACAAAAGTGTTTGCGGTTATTGAGTAAAAACGATTCTGCATTCAACAAACAAATTTATTACTCGTCTTAAAGTACATATTGTATTATAGTCTCGTAGCCTGATGAAACCTTGATGCAACTCACAAAGCTAACAGAATTTCGGCTCAATGAGATAACTTGTTCAATGGTCGGCACAAAGGCCGAGAAGCACTTTGTAATATACTGGTAATTGAATTCAACGTTCGATTCAATTAATATCCTTCAAACTGTCTGGGTGTTCATATAAGTATGTACGAGGAAAAAAGCATAATATAGTGTTATATTTTGAACTTTGCTTAGTTTGGGGCTAGATGTCGCTGTGAGAAATGTCCACCAATATTTATTTATTTAAGATCAACGAACTTAGATCCTTGAAGATATCTAAAAGGGGTAGTCAGAGGGACGTCCAAATATTATGTTCTGGCACAATACCCACATTTTATTGTAGTCAGCATTCCACACGTGACAGGTTGAAAGCCCATCGCCGCTTACAAGAATACTTGTTTCCTCACGATGTTTTCCTACACCGTTTTGAGCATGTGTTTTTGATGCGCATATAATTTTTTCAAACAGAAAAATCCATTGTTGCACGCCAAAATTCAAACCCTTCAGATTGAAAGTCAGGATACCCACTCGGCTAACACGACTTTTCGAAGGTACCTACGTTTTCTTTATTATTGGTATTTAAAGTTGAACGTAATATAACATTGTAGCGCACACTATCGTGTAGACCGCCGTCTGCCTGCGGTTGCTCGACTCGAGTTAAAATTTAATACTCGTTGTTAAAGTACAAGGTGAAAAGTGCACGTTATTAAAGTCTTTCTTCTTCTTTTAATATATAAAATTCTCTTGTCACAGTGTTTGTAACCAAACTCTGCCGAAATGGCTCGACCGAATATTATATTTTTAAAATTTTTGGGTGTATTCGGTAGTTCTAAGAATAGGTTGTAAAGTATATTTCATACCGTTTTTTGGAAAATCCAGCGTAAAGTTCGGGAAAAACTGAAAGTGCTTTTTCTATACAATTATTGTAATTGATCAGGACAACGTCAGTCGGGATAGCTAGTTTCATGTAAAAATTGTTTAAAGTCTTGGGATAAAACTTGGAACTAAACTAAACTAGAACTAAACTAGGACTTTTATTCCTAAAAAAAAATTAATTTTCAGGAATTTCAACATTTTACGATAGTCGCCAAAAATCGATATCCCGGATCTACACGGACGAAGTCGCGGGTAAAAACTAGTGATAATATAAATATGACTACAACTGCAATACCCGAACAGATACGGTAGACACCCACTTAGATTTTCAGGCGCTCAGATCTTAGAAGATAATATAACAGCGGTAGTCAGAGGCACGTTCAACACATTTGGCACAAGCAATATTTTGTTAGTTAGCATTCCATACTTGACAGGATGCACTGCTCATCGCCGCTTCTAAGAATACTAAATGTGAGGCCAAACGAGCGTAAATTTTTGAGTGTCAGTCGCTTCTAGTTATTTCTGCTGCATTTGGTTTTATAGAAAAGTACTATTTGATTCACACGGCGACTTATAAAATGAGTTATCTTTTTGTTTTGTTTGAAATTACGCGAATGAAAACTCAAAAATTTACACTTGTTTTCGTTTGACTTCACAATAACTGGTTACCTAACGATGTTTTCATTCACCGTTATGCGAATATAAATATTTATATACAAAAATCCATTGTTGCACGGCTGTTATTCGAACACGCGACCGATTGAAAGTCAAGGTACCTTCCACTAGACTAGAAAATATATAAAAAGAGTTACATTTACTGCTGGCGCATAGGTGGCGCCTGTGACGGAAAATATGAGAATCAATAGGATAGAAAGAAAGAAAGAAAGAATATATTTATTTTGTCTAAAGACTAAACAAAGTTAAAGTTACAAACATTTTTTTTTGTAAATACATAGGTAAATAATGATACATCTTATTACCCAGACACAAAACAAACATCAATGATTCGTCACTCAAATGTTTGTTCTTGGTGGGAATCGAACCCACAACTTACAGCGCAGAAGTCAGAGTTACTACCAACAAAGCTGTGAGGCCAGTCGAAATGGTCAGAAATATGGATGGATTGTGTGAAAGATGGCATGAGTAAGAAAGGAGTGAGTGAGCACACATGAACAGACCCCACTTAAGGTGATAAGTGAAATTTTTGTCATTTTGTATGGGCTGAGTCTACACGGATAAGACGGAAAAAGTGATAAAACTGCATTATCTCGAAAACCATCAAATTTAAAAAGAAACTGTCTGTAATTTACTTAGCTAGTTAAAAATGAACTGTTTAGCTATTCATAGCTTTGATTACAAACTAAACTAGTGTTTTTGAAGAGCCAACTTTGGAAAATAAATCTATCGAGAAAAGTTTCACCAATCGTGTTTCAGTCTGTAATTTATCTAGATTGTATCCTTAAGTTATCTTTGTCATGAAAAACAAAACTGTATGTTTTGCGGTTATTGAGAAAAAAGGATTCTGCATTCATCAAAAACATTCTTTAATGGTCTTAAGTTGGATAATTGCAAGATAATTGATCAGTAGATCAAGCAAAGCTGGGTGCATACCACTGAAATAATAGCATATCTCACTTTACACAGACCAGATTGGTTTCCGATTCAGCAAACTAAATGCGAAACGTAAAGCTAGTTGGTAATTATTTGATGTTAACGTCTGATTGGGTTTGCTGCGAATAGAAGCTTGAATGTTCAAATACCTATCTTTGAATATGAATAGTCAATACATCTGGTACGGAAAGGGAGCCACTAGTTACACTACACTGCCTAAAGGTATCTAGAAAATTACTGGTTTTACAGGTCAGTTGGTAGTAAGTCTGCCTTCTGCGCTGTAGTTTGTGTAATCGATCCGCACCGAGTATAAATATTTGTGTGATGAATGTATGTTCTGGTTATAATGTATTATTAGTACGAATTTACAAAAAAAATGTATTTTAATACTTTATTGTACACAGAAAACATTAACAATTATGATATAACAAAGAATATGTACAAAGGCGTGGTTAAACCTAAAAGAGTTTTCTACCAGCAAAAATATTGTGATAATTCTATCAGTTATTTATTTCACATAGTACAAGCTTTATTTAGTTTGGGGCTAGATGGCACTGTTTGATAATTTTCACCAATATTAATTTTATTTATTTTTATATTTATGTTTATGGGTACTCACGGTACAGATTCACTCTAATTAGACACCATATAGAATATCTTAGATCTATACTAATGTTATAAATGCAAAAAAACCGGCCAAGTGCGAGTCGGACTCGCGCACGAAGGGTTCCGTACGATTATCTATGAAAATCGTCAAAAAACACGTTTGTTGTATGGGAGCCCCACTTAAATATTTATTTAATTCTGTTATTAGTATTTGTTGTTATAGCGGCAACAGAAATACATAATCTGTAAAAATGTCAACTGTCTAGCTATCACGGTTCATGAGATACAGCCCTATGACAGACAGACGGACAGACGGACAGCGAAGTCCTAGTAATAGGGTCCCGTTTTTACCCTTTGGGTACGGAACCCTAAAAATGACTCTGTCTGTCTGCCTGCCTGTGACGTTATCACGGGCAAACCGCTGGGCCGATTGTGATTAAATTTCATATAGGTAGTTATTTTAAAATCTACAGAAGAATATAATTTTCTCAAATTTTTATTATGATTTTCAGAAATTTCAATGTTTTACTATAAAATCGTAAAAAACGATTTCCTTTATTAATGCGAATGAAGTTGCGGGTAAAAGCTAGCAGTAAATATAGTCACAAGTTACACTACATCGCTATAGTAAAGGTAGCTTGTCAATTGCAATTTCTTGGTACAGTTGTCAAAACCATTAGTCGGTCAACCATTAAGGTTGTCTGGAAGAGATCGCTTTTGAGCGATAAGACCGCCCATTGTACAGTGTTTCTTCTAGTTTAAGTTTATATCTTTATTATTTTGTTTTATGGTGTACAATAAAGCATTTTCATTCATTCATTCATTTCATTCATTCATTCATTCATTCATTCATTCGATATCCGGATATTATGCAATGCAACTCCAAATACCTTGAAATTCGTACTAATATTCTAGCACGGATCATATTTGTGAGGATGTTTGGATATTTGTGCCCCAATAACTCCGATTCACGCTCAAACGGCTATGAATATACAATAAATAAATATTAGTGGAAGTTACACACAACGCCATCTAGCTCTAAACTAAGTTACACACAACGCCATCTAGCTCTAAAGCTAAGCTTGTACTATGGAAACTAGATAACTGAAAGAATACTCATACATTTCTTTGTAAATTTATACTTACTAAACATGTTAACACCTAGACACAGTTCAAACATCTGTGCTCTTTACACAAATGTTTATTCTGGGTGGGAATCGAACCCACAACCTTCAGTGCAGAAGGCAGGGCTACTTACTACCAATTGAGCTGTGAGGCCAGTCAATGAATACAATGCCTAGTCTATGCCACTGAATAATAAATATGCTACTTTGTATCCAGGTAGTCTACTATGTGTGCGAAGCCGAGGGCGGGGAGCTAGTGAAATATCACAAAATAATATAAAAAAAAGTGTTGGCCGAGTGGGAGGTACCTCGACTTTTAATCCGAAGGTCGTAGGTTCTAATTACGAATATGCATCAATTCATTTTTCTGTTTGAAAAATTACGATGAAGAAAAAAAATCGTGAGGAAATCAGTTAGTATTGTCACGTATGGAATGCTAATTAAGTACTGCAAAATGTGGGTATTATTCCAAAAGCATTGGTGGACGTGCCTCTGACTACACCTGTAGACATCTTCAAGACGTTAACTAATTCGTGTCATAAGGTCATAGTATTAAATAAATAAATATTGGTGGAATTTTGGCACAATGCCAGCTAGCCTAAACTAAGCAAAGCTTGTACTATAAAAACAAGATTACATAAAGAAAACTTATATGCTTTTTTTGTAAATACATACTCATCATTATATTACAACACCAAAACATAGATCAAATATCTATGTTTATCACACACAATTTTGTCCTGAGTGGGAATCGAACCCACAACCTACAGCGCAAGAGGCAGAGCTTTGCATAACAGGTGCGTATAAAATGTAGCCTATGTCACTCTCCGGCACATGAACTATCTCTATGCAAAAAATCATATCGATCTGATGCTCCATTGTTACAAACCAACGAACGTACAAACACACACTTAAATTTATTAAAGTAAAGAATAATATCGGCGATAGGACTGCAACCTTTCACGTACAGAATGTACTCAGTAATGCAATATGTAGGCATGTGCTATATGCTAAAGTTTAGACATGCCTCTGATTACCACCACTAGACATCTTTAAAGATCTGAATGCACAGATATTTGAGAAAAATAATAAAAAAAAATCATGCATTCCAACCCAACAAAAGTTGTAAGACGTTTTTTTTGATAATCCATTAATTAAGTAGATTTCATTACCTACTTATGTCTTAAAAAGTTCTAAAGGTCGACCACCAAACATTACCATTCTCACATATATCTGAGTAAGATTAAACTTCTTCGCAACTAACTCACAACCACATACCACTCCGTAGCACTGCTACGATACCATTTCGTAGCACTGCTACGATATCCACTGCGTAGCTATATAAATTAAACCGGCCAAGTGCGTGTCCGGTCACACGCAATGTAGGGTTTCGTAGTTGATACAGCTTACAACGTTATAATAAGTAATTTTCAATTGTATTTGTACTAAAAAAATAGATTATTTCTTCTTCAAGTACATTTTATAAGTTTATCGCCTATTACGTCTATTACTCGTCTCTAAACTTGTAATGTAAAGCCTACTTAGATGTGATAGTTTTGCTACTTACCGTGAATTTTTTCACGCCTCCAAAACCAATTGTTTAGCTATTAGGGGGGGGGGGGCACTCGACTCGGAAATAAGCACTTTAAAGCTTAATATTTCACAAACGGCTCCTTTAATCGAAAAGTTGTTTTACAACCCCACAATATTTTTGAAAGACCTATCCAACAACACCCCACACCATGGGGTGCGCGAGAAATAAGAAAACATCCCCACTTTGTCGGCTTGACTAATATAATATATGTACGAGTATATTTATGCCAAATTACAGCTTTCTAGCACAAAGCGTCTCTGAGCTAAGCTGCGGACAGACGGACGGACATGGCGAATGTATAAGGGTTTCTTGTAGTACCCTTGCTTTTCGCTTAACTCGTCTTGGCGGGGGCACTACCATGCATCCAGACATCCAGACCCCCAGACCCCAGATACCATGCCCCCAGATGCCCCCAGATCCAAATCGGATCACCAAATAAAATGATATGCCGAAAAAAAAAAACAAAATAAAAATATACGCGTCGATTAATGACACATTACATTGATCAAATAAAAGATTCTCATACATTCAATGAGATAGAATCGCGACTGTAATCTCCAAAAACAGTAGTCATCTACTCCTCAGGTGCTCAGATTCTTCATGTGCTTAAAACTGTGAAGGAAAACATCGTGCGGAAACCAGTCACTATTCTGTATTCAGAAGTTATACGTCATAAATAGTCATAAAAGTACTTTACCGACGAGCATGCATGAGGAAGATGTAGTAGTCGAAGTAGCATGTGGAAAGCCGCGGTCTGCCTACCCCTCTGGGAAAGAGGCGTCATTTTATGTATGTATGTATTCAGAAGTCATGCTAAATCCCAAAAAATGCCTTAATTCTGATGAAATCTTCTATAAACCTGCATAATCTAAAATAGAAACGTACGTAGGTACGTAGGTTGATACCTAGATCATAGGTATCTGCACAAAAATAGGCAAACTTCGTAAACCATATCATAGCAAACATTTGGACTATTTAGATGAGACTGGACTTTTCATTTTTATTAAATATGTACGATTTCCGAACAAAATTATACTGACCTTGAGAATATTTTATATCTCTATTTTCTACAATACATAATAGCTGATCATAAAAAAATACAATGAATCTTATGCTAATTGTTAAAAAAATAAAAAAAAAGTAGTTTGCTTTTTACCTACCTAAGGTATGTTTTTAGTCGAAACGTGCTTAAAAAACATATTCATTTGTAAGTAGTTAGTGGAGTTGCGCGGCGAAGCGCTGTTCCGCGGCGCAGCGGCGGACGCCGTGCACGGCAATTTTCCGCAGCACGGTGCCGAACGCCGTGTACAGCGGCAGTCTGCGGCGTGGCGCGGCGCCGCGCTTTCTCGCGGTGGCGGTGCCGTGCCGTTGAACGGTAGCCGGCGCCGCACGGTACATAAATAAACATAAATAAATATTGGTGAAAATTTCACACAGCGCCATCTATCCCCAAACTAATCAAAGTTTGTACTATGGGACAGATAACAGATGGAATACTAAAATACGTTTTTTTTTTGTTATAAATACATACTTATTATACATATTAACATGTATTTATTGTGTATATATTATATTGTGTTCTCGCTCTGACGCGCCGAATGCGTTTTCCACACAGCCATTTGTTTACATCCCACAGCGCAGTCGTGAGGTTCAAGGTTACCGACAGCCAGTAACCCAGTATGCTCTCCAATGTACTGGTAGTAAGGCCCAGATGGCCCCAGATGGATTGCACTCGTAAGCCAAATGAACTTGACCTCAGGAGCGGTTTTCCCGCGCAAACGTGAACTGTTTCCAACATAGCCGTGTATCGCGTAATTTTTGAAAAATTATGTGTCCTTCAAGTGAAAAGTGGAGTTGTGTCTTATATATTTTATTGTGTGGATGCAGAGAATTGCAAAACCGATCAAACGAGCAGCCAGGTGAGTTTCAAATTATTTATGTTGTGTAATACCTTAAAATCAGCGTTTTTTATTTATTTGGTGCTTTTGCAAATGTTTTTGATACCAAATGCACACTTTGGATTAATTTTCAGCTTACATTTTGCGATATTTTAAGCTATCTTGTGATGTAGAACGATTTCTTGAATCATTTCGATAAAGGTCAGCGACTTAGAAAATTCTCATGTATACTGTATTAATTTCTAAAAGCCATATAAAAAAATTCAATAAGATAGATAAAATATAAGTAAATAAGTAATATATGCTTATATAACAGTATATAACCGTACTTACTTTTTTTAACTTATTAAGTAATTTGTATAAGTTTAAATTTATTATTATACTGCGTGGTAATATAAAAGGGGGCATTATGGACTATCTTAACCGTTGCATCTAAATATATATAAAACTCTTGCGTTACTGACTGACTGATCTATCGTTACGCACATCCTAAACCACTGGTCATATAAACATGAAATTTGAAAGGTGTCTCCCATTTTGGTGTGTAGAGGTGAACTATGAAAAGAATTCCCGAAATTCAACCTCTAAAATGAAATCGCGTGCACTTCCACTAGTATATCTATTCATATATTGCCATTTGGTATTAGAGATGTAAAAAATTGCAAAAAAATCGTAATTTTCTGTATTTTGCTAAACGATTCTCAATGAGGTTAGAGACAAAACAACAAGAATAGCCAAAAATCAATCTCTATTTTTTACTTTTTTTCGAGATTTTGATAAAGGGGAGTCTGAGACATCGTCGTACATTACCTCGTCCATACATTATATTTGTCATGTAGGCAAGTGAACATTACAAAGATCTGAGTATGTCAACATATTTAATTTCGATTAAATTCATTTCAATTCATTTGAGATTTTCATTATTTTTCATATTGATTTGAAATGAGAAATTATCGTATTTGCGCCTGAACTGGTACAATCACTGGTGAAGGAACTACCTTAAAAATTCCGTGAATTAGTCAGCTTATTAGGGTGTGATTTCACTGATGCGGAGCTGGGCGGAGTGGAGCGGAGCGGACCGTGAATATATCTAAATGCTCCAAATTTTTAGGTTAATTATTTCGAGCACCGTGATTTGTTAATTCCGCTCCGCTCCATTCCTCACAGCACCGCGTCAGTGGAAACCCGACCTTAAACTAGATAAATCGATGGCTGTAGTGTAGGTATGAACATATTGGACATATCAAAGGTCGACCTAACAATCCACCAGATTCAATTGCCTATTAGAATTGACGTGAAGCCTAAAGCTCTCCTCTCTACAAGCTGAGCCATAGGTAAGCAGATCATGCTTACAGCAAAGTTATTTTCACAGAGGGGATATGAAATATGAACACGTTCGTACATTTATGGTACGGTTCCTCACTTATTCCCTACATTGGCTAAATAATGCTTAATGCTAGCTTAGCATGTATACAATGCAGTACATACACTGCAGTAGCTTAAGAATATAATACTCGAGCAACAAATTTACATATTATGTATAAAGCTAGCTACTGCCCGCAGCTTCCTAGGCGCGGTAGCTTATTGTCACTCTTAGCCCAAAAACTTTCTCTATGCAAAAAATATGTCAATTATAAATAAATAAATATTGGTGGACATTTTTTTACATAGCGCCATCCTACTAAGCAAAGCGTTTACTATGGGAACTAGATAACTAAATTAATACATATATTTTTTGTAAATATATACTTATTATACATATTTACACCCAGACACAGAACCAACATCTTCGTTCGTCACACATATGTTTGTCCTGGGTGGGAATCGAATTCACAACCTACAGCGCAGAAGGCAAAGTTAGGCACAATAGAGTTGTGAGGCCAGTCAGATCATCGATTCGATACTCCGTTGCTGCGTGGACGGATAAACTTAACCTAGTGTGTTTGGGTTATTATTTTGTTTCATAGAGATAGTTCATGAGCTGGAGAGATCCTTTCAGATGTGGTTTGAATGTTTATTTCACAAAGAACAAAGGTCACTTACAGAATACAATAATTTTCACAAAAGTAGATTAAATTGTACTGGAGTCCAGTACTGTAACATTTTCATGGTTCCTAGTAAACTAAACTAGCTTTTGCCCACGACTTCGTCCGCGTAGATTCAAAAAACAGATTTTTGATGACTCTATGGTAAAACAAAGAATTTCCGGAAAATGAAAATACAATTTAGGGAAAAAAGTAGCCCATGGCAAGGCTGTATGAAATTTCGTGATAACGTCACTAACAGACAGACAAACAGACAGAGACAGATTTATTTATTTATTTATTATTATTTAAAACAGTATAGTAGTTAGATAAACTTACAAACATTACATTTGACACACATTTTGCATATGATACGTGACGGGTTGCAAGCCCGTCGCCTCTAAGAATATTAACCGATTTCCTCACGATGTTTTCCTTACTTAAGCAAAAGTCCTCCTAATTAATCCTAGCAGCGACTAAAAAATAGGTATGCAAAATATCTATTGCTGTCGCGCTGTGCCTAAGAAATAAACGCATGAGCGGCGATAGAGGCAACAACAGCGCGGACCCAATATTCCTATTTATGACGAAATCGCTATTTCGTATTCACCTGTTTTTTCCTTCAAGACCTTTTTTCCTTTCTTCCTTTTTTTCCTTCGAATTCAATTATTTTTTCAAAAATAAAACTAATGTTTTTCTTTCATTACGTCGGACGGACGACGGACGGCTAAAGTAGGCTATTAAAATTGGCCAATTTTTGTGGTTTTAAAAGGTTATTAACCTTCTTAATAACTAATTTATTTATTACAGATATATAAAAATATTTGCTCTAGTGTCGTCATGCAAGAAGGAAACCGCTGAATACGTTTGTATAGAAAAACGACTGCCCAGGAATGCTCTTAATGTGCATAATAAACATTTTTCGAACAGACAAATCTAATAATGCACGCCCGGGGTTGACCTTTACATTGAGGGTCAAGGTTGCTTCCACTCTACTTTAAACTACACTTCATACCACTCATACCAGAAGTTAATTAAATTAACTGCATTTTATTAATAACTGACCACACAGCTCAACTGGTACTCTCTGCTTTCTGCGCCCTAGGTTCAGGGTTCGATTTCCAACCAAGATAAACGTTTGTGTAAGGAATATAGATGATTGATCTGGGTCTCGGTATATACACATCATTTGTATCTCGGATATACAAAAAAAAGTGTATAAGTATTATATCAATGATCTGGTCCCATAGTACAAGCCAATATCCAATATTTATTTTACAAAAATAGAAAAAAAATATGTTTTATTATTTATTAGTATTTGAACGAAATAGTTGAATCTTTGTTTTTCTTCATAGACGGAATGTTTGCTATTTAACTAGAAGGGGAGACTCAAAATGGGGAGTGTATGCAATGGGAGGTAGGGAGGCATGAGCAGCCGTGTTATGCCTGGCCTGGCGCTCAGTGGTGGACCGAACGGCAGCGAATTTAATATTTCTCAATTGAATTTAATAGCTATCCAATCGAATAAAGGTATATATTTCAAATTTCAAATGAAATCCAGATTATTAATAAATATATAATTATAATAATAAATTTCAAATTCAATTGATACATTTTAAATTATCTACCACGCCGTATGCCAGTGTGCGCCGACCATTTATTCCGCGCTTCTGCGAGTATGTTAGAAATTGCGCTTCAAAATGCGAGAGTCGTGGTGCTAATCCGACGTCTTCCATTATAGGTATAGTCAAATTTCATACATAGTTTAGGAGTATTTAGATGTGTTGGGTTTACGTGAGATTCCAGTTCAAATTGCTGGTTATGATAAAGCAGAACTTTGAATTACAGATTTCAGTCATTGGTGGCGATTCTGTTGTACACGCTAAAGTAAAAACTTCATAAAAATACGATCGCTCTTATTCGTTTTACTGTAAAGTCTAAATTAAAGTAACCTGAAACTGAAAGTTTGTAAATTCATAGTATTTAGTTTTTTTTTCGTGTGTTGTTTCGTGTATGTTTCGTATGTGCATAAGAAATTCAAAATTTCACTTTAAAAAACACCTTTTTACATGATGACTAACAAAAATTACTTAAAACTATTATAAGTTGTAGAACTTTTACTTTGAGGAAATTTATGTAATTGTGTCCACTGCAACCCACGGACACGCTACGCATGAATTGACGTCATTAGTACACGCGTAGCTAATGAATATGGTGCTCACGTAGCTCAACGCTGTCAATGCTGTGTACGCGGTACACGCAAACGTGATGAACGTTAGATACAAAACACAAATATGTGCTGCGCTACAGTTGCACATAGTTGTGAGTGCGTGTGCAGTAGTGGAAATGTAGACCCACGTTGTGAAACAAATGAACCCACGTTGATAAAATGAGTCGCGCACTGTGCACAGCATGCGCGCCACCGCATATGGAATAAAACTTCGCGGTCTCATAATGCTCGGTTGAGTTTCGTCTGTAGTCTTGCAAACGTATATTAATTCGTGGAATATATTCTTTTGATGAATGCAGAATCTTTTTTTATCAATAACCGCAGAACATACAGTTTTGTTTTTTTTATAACATCTAAATAAATAGACTGAACTAATAGATACTTTTCTCGATAGATTTAATTTCCTAAGTTGACTCTTCCAGAGTACTAATTTATTTTTTTATTTAAAACTATAAATAGCTAAACAGTTAACTTTAATATAATATGTTAAATAATCATACTAGCTACATAAATGAAAGACAGTTTCTTTTTAAGTTTGGTGGTTTTCAAGATAATGCGGTTTTTTCACTTTTTCCGTCTTATCTGGGTAGACTCGCTCATACAAAAAAAATAAAATTTCAAGCATCACCTTAATTCGAACAACAAGTACATAATAGTGCTTGCTCCGTTCTAGACAAATTACTGCCTAGATTTTGTGAAGTAATGCGAGTTTGCGCGTAATTCCATAGATTATACAGCCTCACAGCTCAGTTGGTAGTAACTCTGCCTTCTGCGCTGTAGGTTGTGTGTTCGATCTCCACCTAGGACGAATATTTGTATGATGAACAAAGATGTTTGTTCTAAGTCTAGGTACCAAAATGTATTATGAGTATGTATTTACAAAGAAAGTATGTAAGTAAGTTTTATTAGTAACTGGTTTCTTTGACACAATCTTTGCTTAGTTTGGGGCTAAATTGCGCTGTGTAAAATGTCCACCGGTATTTATATATTTAAGCTAACAGGCTTGAGCATGTTTTTGATATAGTGCACTAAGAAAGAATTTCCTGAGACTCAACCACTAAGAAGGTGCAGAGGGGCTTAAGTCTATTTGAAAATCACTTCACGTGAACGTAGTCGTGTGGATTCCTACTAGTAACCTGTACATTGTACAATTCTGTTGATAATATAACGTAACATAATACAAGCTTATACTCGTAATTAATTTTAATGTTACCTGATATTGTACATTAACCAATATTGCAATATCCGTTTGCTTATCTATACTATTCTGCATGTCTGTCTGTGACATTATCACGGCCAAACCATTGGGTCGATTGTGATGAAATGTCATATAGACATAGTTTAAAATCTTGGGGCATAGGCTACTTTTTTTGGCAAAATGTTATGAATTTCAATGTTTTACGATAGTCGGCACATCTATATGTTGCCATTGGATTTGGCTTGGGGTGTTTTATAACCGGCCGCCTGCCTGACGTCAACGCCTGGGAATGCTTGCTGGTTGTGCACTTTGTCGTTAAAAATCGATTTCCTGAATTTACGCGGAAGTCGCGGGTATAAGCTTGTAGAGATAAACAAGATGGTGGAAATGCTCGCAACTTTTTACGCTTAAAATATTATTTTCAACTCTATCTGCATACACTCGGAGATTGTTTTTCGATAATCTTTTTAATAGTGCACTTGTAAAAGCTGAAAGGAGCACAACCTTTACATTATTTGTTTCTAAGACCAGAGTCTAATTAAACACTAACCTCTATTTTCAATTTCAGTATTATGCCTTGATAAATAAATAAATAATAAATAAATATTGGCGGATTTTACACACAGCACTATCTAGCCCCAAACTAAGCAAAGCTTGTACTATGGGAACCAGATAACTGATAGAATACTTATATATACTCTCTCGGCCGAGTAATCAGTACATTCAAAACACCGAGCGCACTGTCTTGCCCGTTTGCTCGGTATGTGTGATCAAGGAATAATGCCGTATCTTTAAAGACCTATCCAACGACACCCCACGCCATGGGGTACGTGAAAAACAAATCATCCCCACTTTAGATGTAAGAGTATCTACCTACTGTACCCTAAAAAAAAAATTTCCATGATTTTATTCTACCACTTTGTCGTCGTCACTAATCTGGGGGCACGGCAGTGCCCCCGCCAAGTCAAGCAATAAAGCGGCACGGCTGTACCATCCTTTTCTCGAAGCAGTTCAGGCCATTTTCGACCCCCTATAAATTCGTTGTGGATAAAACTAGAAGCCTGAATGTTCAGTAACCAAGCAGTCACTATATAAACACGGTATATTTCAAATTTCATTCAATTTGAACCAGTAGATTAAGAATTATAACTAGTCAAAGTTTCCTATTTTGTCACTCACTCACTCACTCACTCACTCACTCACTGACTGACTGACTGACTGAATGACCGATCATCAAAAGTTTAAGGTACTTCTAGCAGACATAGAAGCTTCAAATTTGAAACACAATTTGTGTTTAGTGTAAAAATCCTAAAAAAACCTGCCAAGTGCGAGTCGGACTCGCGCACGTCGAGTTCCGTACCATTATCTATAAATCACGTTTGTTTTATGGGAGCCCCACTTAAATATTTATTTTATTCTGTTTTTAGTATTTGTTGTTATAGCGGCAACAGAAATACATTATCTATGAAAATTTCAACTGTCTAGCTATCATGGTTCATGAGATACAGCCCTGTGATAGACAGACGGACGGACAGACAGACCGACAGACCGACAGACCGACAGACCGACAGACCGACAGACCGACAGACCGACAGACGGACAGACGGACAGACATACAGATGGACAGACGGACGAACGGACAGTGGAGTATTAGTAACAGGGTTCCGTTTTTACTCTTTAGGTACGGAACCCTTAAAAGTAGGGCTATCTACAAAAATAAATGAGATGCCATCAAAAACATAACTTGTAAAAAAAGCCAAGTCTCGCAACGCAACTCAGTTCTTCTACCGTAAAAAGTTGTGAGATCCATGTAATACCAAGTCGGTTAATTTTTACGGTAGAAGAACTGAGTTGCGTTGCGAGACTTGGCTTTTTTTACAAGTTATGTTTTCGATGGCATTTGTATTATATTCGTGCCAAATTACAGCTTTCTAGCATTAATAATATCTGAGTTAGATGCAGATAGACGCGTGGACGGATTTGGCGAAAATATCTTGACTTTTAGATTGGACGAAACATTTTCGTAGGTTTTCTTTTCAGTTTTTAAACGTAATTCAATTCAATTCAATTATTTATTCAAATAATAGTTACTTTACAGTTTAAACCAATTTGTACCATCTTAAAACTAGAGTATTATCTTATATCTACATCAAATTCAATATTGAAACGATACAAGGGTGGACATTTCGCAAAATCAATAAATGCCGACATCAAAAATAACATGCATCTGAATGGCAAAAGGAATTATCAATTAACAAATAATTTCCAGCAAAAACAATGAACAAAGGCAGCAGGTATTCCAATAATTTCCAATTCTGAACTTGTTCATTCGTGCGACTTCGTTCGCAATCGCAACCAAATATGCGAACCATCATAGACATGACATCTATATATCTATCTTATTATATATTAATGAATCCCTATTTCCCTTGATGACAGCATCACGCGTGACGACTGGACCGATTTTGCTAATTCTTTTTTGTTGTTGCCCTTTAAGTTTGATGCTTCTAGGACTTATGGCTGCGCTTTTATTGTCTGTCAGTCAATTAGTCAGTCATGAACGTAAGAGGTTTATACAGGGTGTATAATGACGACTCCCGAATATTAAAAGCACAAGCACACCTAATACCAAATCTCCTAATAAAAACCAAATTGCTTAAACCCGAAGGATGTGTCAGATTGGCGCAAATAGGAGGCGAGTGGCACAAACGAAGAGAGGCCTATGCCCAGCAGTGGGATGAGAAAGGCTAAATGACTATGATGATGATGATGATGGTGATGATGATGGTGACGATGATGGTGACGATGATGGTGATGATGATGGTGATGGAGACGATGATGGTGGTGATGATGATGACGATGATGCTGATGCTGCTGCTGCTGATGATGATGATGATGATGATGATGATGATGATGATGATGATGTGATGTTGATGTTGATGTTGATGTTGATGTTGATGATGATGATGATGATGATGATGATGATGATGATGATGATGACGATGATGATGATAATGATGATGGTGGTGATCATATTCAGCCTTTCTCATCCCACTGCTGGCCTATCTTCGCTTGTGCCATTCGCCATTCGTTGGCCGAGTGGAAGGCATCTCGACTTTCAATCTGGAGATCGTAGGTGTGAATCCCAGCCATGCAACAATGGATATTTCTGTTCGAAGAAATTATACGCACATTAATTCACGTGCTCAAAACGGTGAAGGTAAGTAAAGATCTAAGCGCCTTGAGATCTGAGAGCATTGTGTACCTGTGTACCGTACTTGGTGATTACAGTCGTGATCCAGTTTGCTTGTTGTTTCTAAATAGTAACAATAAAATGTTACCATCGTTATTTAATACCAATTGTTTTATTTATACAAAGCGTTGGTTCAACAAAGGCATAAACATTAAACATGGCATAAACGCAAAGAATTCCTTTGAAATCGGGCTGTTTGCTTGCAGTTAATTCAATACAGGTACTGAAGGTCTTGTGAAGGCCTCACCCGAGACGAACGGTAATTGGTATGACGTTGTTCAAGTACTTTGATAATTTTGTTATTGCACTATGTGAAACCAGGTTCGCATGTACCGTACCTAGATAAAATAAGTTTTCTGTTCAAAAATATTTTTCAATGACAAGCTTTTGTAAAATCATTCAAACCATCGAGCACCTGACACAACATAACATTGTCATTGGAACTTGACAAGTTGTTACATACATACATACATTTTAATACATAACATAGTTAAATAAAAGCTTGTAAAAATTATAGATTTTCAAAGATCCTTTCCTTAGTGCTATGTAGAGCTCCAGTGTGGTGCCGATCGAACAAGATGAAGGCTAAATCAATAATAATTAAAAGTATTAACCAAGTACGTACAAAACAATAAAAAATAAGAAGAAGTCAGAAGTCAGAACCAAAGTTTGAAGCACGCCAATCTTTTAACTCCTCATAGCTAGAAAATTCCCCCTGCACTAAAAGTTGCCAAAGTCTTAGCTTACTCATTCAATCTCAATCAGTTTCAATCTCTTGTCCGAATGCAGTTTTAATCCGAACGCTTAATTGGCACTCTTGAACGGGACGATGAAATTGAAATCGTGTTATACGCGATCGACCTTACATTGTGATGCGACATACGAAAGAGCAACACTCATGAGTAATTTTCATGGCACCGCCACGGGGCGAAAAGAAAAACTGAGAGATAAATAATCAGATATATAGGGAAACTTATAATCCGAAAAACAACTCCTAAATTATAAAGAATGCATAAAGGATGATTTTGATATAGATGCCACTGGTATGCAAAAAGTTAGACAACTCAGATCGAAAACATTGAGTTGTCCCTACTTTAAGGGTCCTGTCTTACGTTATTACGTAATTAGCTAACCTTTACATAATAACTTAAGACAGAAATTAACCGACTTGGTATTCATTACATGGATCTCACAATTTTTAACGGTAGAAGAACTGAGTTGCGTTGCCAGACTTGGCTTTTTTTACAAGTTATGTTTTTGATGGCATATAATACTACTGTAAACCTTCACGACTTTGTTCACAAGCGCATTGAGGATTGAGGATCCTTAGGAATTGAGTTTTGTGAATTCCTTTCTGTGTGTTTCTTGTTCTTACGGCACCACACTGGAGTACTACATAGCATTCAAAAGGATCATTGAAAAAAATTATAGGCTGAAAGCCGTGTATTGTCTGATTCTTCTAGGCTCGATCGCGAGAAACAGGCTAGCACCTAACACGTTTAAATGTGTTCCTTGTGATTTTAATTAAATAAATGCGTTTTGAATTTGACTTTGAGTGCACCTCCACACACCAAAAACAATACACCTTCCAAATTTTAAGTTTCTAGGACCAGTTTTTTAGTTGTGTTGATAGATCAGTCAGTAACCCAAGGTTTTTTTTTAATAGCTTTTAGGCTGACGGACGGGTGCCGGCGCTGGAGCCGTGTCGGTGCCGTGCGGGATAATAGAAAAGCGCTCGTAATTGAACTCTAAAACGAAATCGAGATTGAAGTTGAAATCGTGTTATCTACGCTATTGACTTTCTCTTGTGACACAAAACAACTATGCCGGTGTGAAACAAGGCTTTTACAGGCATCCTTTGTAAGCGAGCGTGTTGCGCCCACAATCTAACATCTTAGGAGCCACTACCTGCATGTATTCGGTCGTACCTATCATCTTTTGAATTGCTTCTTTAAGACGAGATTCCTTTTTTAGAATATAGAATAGTTTTTTCACCGCAAAACACACAGTTTGGTTTTTATGACAAAGATAACTTAGGGATTTAATCTAGATAAATGTGGAACAGAAACACGATTAGTTAAACTTTTCTCGATAGATTTATTTTAAAAGTTGACACTTTTAAACAACTATTTACATTTTTATTCAAACCTATGGATAGTTGAGTTCATTTTTATGTTCATATCACGTCTCCAAAACCAATAATTTAGCTTTTAGAGGGCGGAGGGGAGGGGAAATTCGACACTAAAAAAAATGCACTTCAAAGCTTAATATTTCACAAACGGATCCTTTAATCGAAAAGTTGTTTTAACAAACTTACAATATTTTTAAAGATCTATCCAACGACACCCCACACTATGGGGTTCGCAAGAGAAAAAAATCATTCCTACTTTGTAGGGTACTTAGGTAGATAAACTAAAAATAATACTTTTTCAAGATTTTATTGTATGTACGACTGTGTCCGCGTGACTTATATTCCTACCAAATTACAGCTTTCTAGCACTAAGCGTCCCTGAGCAAAACTGCGGACAGACGGACGGACGGACACGGCGAAACTATAAGGGTTTCTAAGACTACGAAAAGCAGAACATTTTGCATTGGTAACATGAAAACAGCAAAATGGGGACTTAGCTACTTTTAGAACTCGCTCATCCTAATTGCTTGCTCTAACTCAAACTGCGAAGTTACCAGCGATAGTTTGAATCTTTGAATGGTAAATCCCTGTGCATCTAATGCTTTGAGCATCGTGGTATCGATTTATAATGTAATTAGGGTACCAAGCTAGGAGAGCTTGGTTAGTCCGATAAACTAGCAATATACTTATATATAAATATTGGTGGACGTTATTACACAGCGCCATCTAGCCCGAAACTAAGCAGAGTTTGTTCAATGGGATTGGGAACTAGATAACTGATAGAATACTTATACTTTTTTTTGTAAATACATAATGATAAATAATAAATATCGTTTAGTTTGAAATCTACTTTTTCTTAATATAAAATAGAGTCATGTTAGTTACATATATATAACTCGAGAACGCCTGGACCAATTATTTATCATGATTTTGGTTATGTTGGTTTTGTTTCCGCCCCGAACACTTAGCAGAATACGTAACCATTAAAACATTAAAAAAATTAACAAACAATATAAGTAATAAATCATGACTGTAATTTCCAAGTACGATTGTAAACCTCTAAGATCTTTTAAGATGTCTAAGGGTGGTCAGAGCTATGTCCAAACATTAGTTGGCTCATGCTCTCCTTTTGCAGTAAGATTCCATACATTATAAAAAACTATAGTCGAAACGATTTAATTTTGATTGTCAAGAAACTTCGTTTTCGATTAGCTAGAAGACTAACTGATTTACGCGCGATGTTTTTTTTCACCGTTTTTAGTATGAACTAGTAAACTCTATTGAATGATGCCGTTTTGTTATTAGAACAATTTTTAACATTACTAGACATGTGTGGGTCTCTCTGTACCTCTGTTTGAATTTAACTTTTCAAAATTTTAAACTGAAATATGAAATATTTTTACTTTTATTAATAATCTTAATGTCGTTCCGTTATTCGACTTGAAAGAGCAGACAACACTAATAAATATAGTAAGTACAGTTTCAAAGAAGCATCCCTGACGTTCTGAAGTCTTTTCAACACAAAAATAAAGTTTCACAACTAAAAGCATTACGTGAACTTCTAGATACTTCTTCATACGTACTTACTTAATGTTTTACATGATTGGCCTTGATATAATTTAGATATTGTGCACGTGTGCTTTTACATTAAACGATATAGTACGTTATAGTCGGAATAATAACATATTAAATTTCTTTACTAATGACTATTTGTAAAGGTGTTGGCACTAAATATGTCTTCTCTCTGTTACTAGTAGGGCGTTTTCTTTGCAGTTTAGAACCACAAATCTATAAAATATTAATAAATTAAAAATATTAATAAAATACTCATCCAAAAACAATTATTATAATTAATTTTTTTTTATAATTTTTAGGTAGAATGGTTTTTTATGAAAATGAAATAAGATGTAACTGTAATTCCCAAGTGTGATCGATATCCTCTCAGATCTCCAGGCGCTCATATCCTTGAAGATGTCTAAAGGTATTAGCCAGAGACACGTCCAAATATTACATTTGGCTTATGCCAACATTTTGCAGTTGTTAGCAATTTTTTTTATTCACACAATGGATGTGTGTAAATAAGCCTCTTTTCGAGATTCTACATCAGTTACGGAACGTTGCATGTACGAGAATTTATCAAAAATAGCTGTTATGTTATCGAATACCGTTGTAATCAGGATCAGGAAAAAAAAGCGTTTAGTTATTGATTACTTGGATGATTTAGAATTGTTAAATTAATTTAATTTATTTTAATTTTAGATGTTCAGACTTTCACACATGTAACGAGCTTCTGACAACGCTTTGCGCTTTAAATATTATGCCGGAAACACACTTACGTGTCGTGGCGTGGCGCAACACACCACTAGCTAATCGCTTTCATACATTTAGTATGGTTAGAGACATATTTGCGTGTCGTGTCGTGTCGCAACGCTATCTGTCGTGGCGCCGACTGCTCGCCACCGATTGCGCCAGAGCGGTGGTGGGGGTTATGACGCGACACGACACAACAGGCAAATGTGTTTCTATACTGGCGCGTGCCTCGTGGCGCGAACACCTAGCAGACATATTTAATTTAATTTGCAGCATAATGATTGACGACCTTATTGAACTTGTAAGTCAACGAAATTTTTTTTTGCCCTCTATAAGTTTCATTGCTAAGAGAAATTGAAGGTTTTCATCAAAATTACTATCCAAATCAGAAGAAATCATTATGTATGTTTGAACGCTGCAAAGGTTCGTTATGTTCTGTTCAGAAAAAACGCCAGAGCGCGACACGACACGACACGTTAGTGTGCACAGTGCACACTCACCGTCACGACAGCAAGCATCACGACACGCGACGACACTTAAATGTGTTTCCGCCTTTATGTTTCTTTTTAGCGTTCGACCGCGTGACATGGCAGCGCAGCCGCGAGCTCAGCCGCGAGCGCAGCCATGCCTGGTCAAAGCAGCGCACAGAGCGACATCCATACATCTCCATTCACTCAGGCAATACGATAGAAGACGTGCGGAGCTACCGGGACCGCCGCGTCGGCGAGTCCTTTGTCTGAGCTGTAGACTATGATCCTGATCCGGTTAATCGTAAAGGTTTGTGTTTGAATCTACGAACAACATTGCTGCAACCAAGCCGAACGAAATGTAAAATATTAATACATTTTCATAATTTATTTACTGCCGAATACAGCACTGAAACGTAGGAACCTATCTTGGGTACCTATAAATAATGGCCTATTCTATTCTATACCATCGCCGAAAAAGATTATGTTTTTTGGCTCAACAACTTATTCGCATAATAATAATAATAATGTGACAGTATACGAGCATAATCCCATTTGACATAACTTTAGAGGAACAACAAAATTTGGGTGACCACACAATCCGATTTTGATATAAGTACAGACAACGAAATTTTACATTTTGCCAGTAACTTGTACCAGTTACACATTATTACAACAACGGGAAATTACTCACGTAAATGATAAATTGTCAATGAGGACACCGACAATGTTTCGATTCATCTCCACTCACATTGAAGAAGATTCTCTAGATGAATCGAAACATTGTCGGTGTCCTCATTGACAATTTATCATTTACGTGAGTAATTTCCCGTTGTTGTAATAATGTGTAGTACAACTCACGAAAGTTTTGAAAGTGAAAAAAACAAAATTGTACCAGTTACTTGTGTCTTGCGAATGCGCGCAATGTCTGGTCAGATTAATAGCTTAATGTTTTTTATTTACACGATCACCCGAGAAAATGATTAGTCTACATAAACCCATTGATATACGGCCTACATTCGAACTCACAACAGTTAAAATAAAGGCTTTTACAAAAGACAAAACTTCTACATACTTAGAACAAAATGTTTCTTCAGCTGATCGTGCCGGCTTAAAACCTGCTGAAAGCAAGCAACTTCACAATAACAATACCTATTTTAATATAGGTTGACCTTTGACGGTCGAACTTGGCTTCCAATAATGTACCGAAATAAAAATATATCATTGATCGCAGATTCACGTCCGCAATTCCGCTAGTCTCAAACAAAGCCAAGCTTTTATGTACTATGGAAACTGGATGAATGTTAGAATACTTACTCGTATAAACTTTTTTAAATTAGATACGTCATAATATAGATGTTTTTATGTTCTATGATCTATTTTAACATGTTTGTTTGAAATTCGGTGGGTATCGAACGCACAACTAATAGATTGTAAATAAATAAATAAATAAATATTGGTTGATTTTACACATCGCCATCTAGCCCCAAACTAAGCAAAGCGTGTACTATGGGAACCAGATAACTGATAGAATACTTATATATATACTTTTTTTGTTGTAAATACATACATATTATACATAACACCCAGACACAGAACAAACATCTATGTTCATCACACAAATGTTTATCCCGGGTGGGGATCGAACCCACAACCTATAGCGCAGAAGGCAGGGCTACTACCAACTGAGCTGTGAGGCCAGTTTAAGAGAACCATTGAAGCTAGTTATATACATACCTATGCAAAATTTAGTGCCAGCTATTGCACTTAACTCAATTACGAAAGTAGAAGTTGCGAGATAGGAAAAGTTTACCAAAAGCCTGAACTATTAATGCACTCAGTAATTAAATTACGCGACAATTCGCTATGTTCACACTATGTGCATTACTAAATAATATTATTTTTGTTCTAGTGGAGATACGAGGATGGAAAATATTGATGGAACGGTTTTGATTTGGACTTCAACGTGGATGTAAAATGGATGAACCGGATCGCCTCTACAGGCAGACTCATCACTAAAAAGTAAAGACGTTAAGCTAAGATATAAAATATAAATTAACCATTGTAGAAGCAAAGTTTAATGTAAAAGTACTTTTACCTCACAGAAGGTATATGTTCCCCTGAGATTATGTCGTTATCTTGTCTTACTATAGTAGTACTTCCTACTAGAATTGTATTAAGCAAGGTTGAAATATTCCTAAAAAGGCATTCTATCTACGAGTACATAAGTACGAGTTTCTTGTAGCTTTATTTTATTACAATAATTATGTTTTTTGTAGCTGCTACCGTCTGAAATAACAATTTTATCAAATATTATGCGATATAATGTATCTTGATGTTAGGTACTTGTTTAAATATAGTCGTTGTAAACATTTATTTTTTTAAATATTTAAGGTTTAAAACTATATTATCTTATATTTATTTTTGTCAGGGTAAAATGAATTTTGACAGTGTACAAGTAAGTAGGAAAAGAATATAAATAAAATGGTAAATTTAATTATAGTAGTACATCATAAAATTACCTAAATGAGGTTCTTGCATGTACTTTCCAGGCTGAAACTGGATTAGTTTTGATACGATTAAAAATTATCCCTTTGATTTAATTATACTCGTAAGTATGTTGTGAATCTATCGTGGTCCACTCATAATAATGACAGTGGTGGCGATTTTGTTGTGTTCATTCTAAACCTAAAATTCCTAAAAACGCTTTTATTTCTTTACGTTAAAGTCTAAATTAGCGTAACATTAAAGCGACAGTTCTAAAACTTAACTTAGTTTAAAAAAATAAGTATTTTCTTAAGATATTTAGAAAGGTCAATCTAAATTTAATCAACATGTAAATTGGTGTGGACTAAAATGACATTTGGAGGTGTAAAATATGCGAAATAAAATGACTATAAAATATCCTAAGTTTTAGGACTGTCATTTTGAGGTTACGCTAATTTAGACTTAACGTAAAGTAATAAGAGCTATCGTTTTTTCGAAATTGGACAACAGAATCACAGGCGACCAGAGAGAAAGACAATGACACAGGCTAGAATTATTGTACTTTTGGTGGGAAAACTACTACATCAGATTCGTAAGTCCCAAAACCATCCTACATATTAAACACTTTTGTGTTTGAGTTTGATCATAATAATTATTTCATCATTTTGGCTCAAAATATCATCCATCCTAGATCTCATAAACTTACAGTCTTTAACTTACACTGTTGCATAATTGCGAGAAGTTTCAAAACTTCATAAAGATTTCTCGTTTTCTCTTTCAGTTTGTCATTCCTTCCGCATCCATATCTCTGTGTTTCCATTTATTATTTCAGTCAGATTGCATGCATGACGGATTGTGACAGTGAGATAGGACTAGTACCTTAAAATGCGACTTTAAAAGGCAATCCATCACAGATTAAATTAAAAGAACCCTGTCAGCATAGTTTATGGAAAAGCTGTAAATGTGTTGTGTTGTTTATCCCATAATATTCATACATTATCTAGTAATAGATAACCTAACTCTTCAAATATGAGCCATGAAATCCAATTTACGTGATTTTTATATTATTGAATTAGCGACCCGTTCCGGCTTCGCACGGGTAGCATGTTATTATACATATAAACCTTCCTCCTGAATCACTCTATCTATTAAAAAAAACCGCATCAATATCCGTTGTGTAGTTTTAAAGATATAACGTCTGACGCGGGTCTGCTAGTCATTTATGAAACACATCTTAGCTGAAGCGCAACTATATTTGATTTTATCACAATTGTTTACTTACGAGTATAATACTAGTCTTTCAACGATATTCATAGTTCAAATTCAGGTTCAAAGTACTTCACTGGGATCATTATGAATCGTGATAAAATTTAGTTTAATATATATTTTTTTAATATAACTACTAAAAATATATTTTTTTATATTGGTAATGGTTTTATACATAAAAAAATGTAATGTATATTGGTGAGGTGAGGGTGAGTTGAAATTTTTTACCCAGGCTTTTTTCCAGATAATCTGTTATTTTGTAATAAGCTTTTTGTAGAGCCTTGTCGTGTAATTTGAGACTTATAGAAAAGTAGACATTGCCCTTGAAGGGATAGTAGTTTTTTAAGCTATTGCATAGCTTCTATCGCGGGCCTTGAGCGTGGAGACCGAATCCAGAAATTTCGTAACGAAAATTTTACGACGTATTGCGTGAGTGTTAGTGTTAGAGTGATTTTCGCATTCCAGCGCCATCTAGTTTAATTTGATGTTATTACGTTATTATAAGTACTTACTTTTCGCGGTCTCATGCGATGCGACCGCTCGGAGTTTGAGAGGTAAGATGAAAGATGTTTGCAATTCCGCTGGCAGGTGGCGCTATTTTACCACTATCGGTAAAGTAAGTCGGTTAATAGGTGGTACTTCACATGATCGACTAAAAAGTTTGAAATTGAATTATTGAATTCATGTAGTTAGGTAAATAGGTACTTAATTTCAAATTAATTTCTTGTTCAAATCCTGGCCGTGCATCAATGGATATTTCTGTTCGAAAAATGTATATGCGCGTTACACGTGTTTATAACGGTGAAGGAAAACATCGTGAGGAAACCTGTTAGTATTCATGAAAGCGGCAACGGGCTTGCAACCTGTTACGTGTGGAATGCTAAAATAAATAATTATAATTACATAAGTTGATAAAAAATGTTATGCAATAGCTTTACCGCGGCAGTCTCCGAGTGCCACACGTCTTTTTATTATTGTAAGCTTTGATTATTCAAAGACCTGTAGAAGTATACTTACAATCATCTGTTTAAAAAAAAAAATTATTAGATTTTTAGTAGATACAAATGTTTTACCATGTTTAAAATCATCTCTTGATAATATAAATCATGTTAAAGACATTTAAATTGTTTTCTTTGTTATTAGTGAGAGATACAATTTTGGGCTTTTTCAATGTATGTAGTTTGCATAAAATATTTTCTGCAAATAGGGTCATAGACCTGGTTGTGGTGCTTAAACCTGTTTCGGGCGTTTTCAATTTTGGCAGTCATTAACTAAGCATAGCAAACAAACTTATTAATACAATTATTTGTTTATAATCCGTTTGTGACATTTGTGATGCATTATATACTTCTAGATTTGATTGACCACAAGTAATTATTTCCCGTTTCGTCTATTTAAATATGAATAATTAATAAATAAATATCGCCTGTTACAAAACCTTTGTTTAACCTAAGAGCTATTTAATTCTATGTTGTTTAAAAATCGTGGTTTTAATAAATTTTTTTTAATAAAACCCGTTTATTTGAAAATTCAAATATTAAAATGCCCACAACCAGCGCCCCGGCTTCGCACGGGTAGCATGTTATTATACATATAAACCTTCCTCCTGAATCACTTTATCTATTAAAAAAAACCGCATCAAAATCCGTTGTGTAGTTTTAAAGATATAAGCAAACATACATACAGACATACAGACGCGGGAAGCGGAGAGCGACTTTGCTTTATACTATGTAGTGATTTGCAATACAAATTGCCTAGGATCACAATTACGAATATACTATCTGTAGCTTTGAGCACTTTCAGTGATATACATATATATTTCAGTGGATGAAATCTAATGAAAAATATTTTATATAAAATACTTAGGTGTTAATATTAAATGTTGTCTTTAAATAATAGTATATTATAAAACAGTTTATAGTTGATAAATCTATATGTCTATTGTTAATCGTTCTAATATTATAAAGTTTGTATGGAAGTTTGCATGTCTGTACCTCAATCACTTCCAAACAACCGAACGGTTTCGAATGAAACTTGGATTATATTATTATTTATTTATTTTATTTTATTTATTTATTTAGGGTGTCCTACAGAAAAATCACATAATACATCTAATCAAAAACATGTATACTTAAATCTATGAGTTTTTCCAGTTACACGAATATCTTAGCTTATGTCCTGAATTAACAAATAGGATATTTTTTATCCAGGTACAACGCAAGCGAAGACGCGGGCGGAAGCTAGTAAATCTATATATTTTCTATTAAATCTTTGAAACGAAAGTAATATAAAAGTAAGTATATGACATATTGCATTGTATAGTAAAAATAAATGTTTATATTGACAGAGTCTAAGTAATGAAACTAAATTGTCTTGGGGTACCTTAGGTTACCTTGTTTTAGATTAAGTTAATGGTTTTGTCTAGATTATAAAGGCGTATGTATTTTGATATGATGATAGTGTTTGATAAAACAAGTATTAAAAAAACAATAGTTTGTAAAGTTTTTGAACTCAATCAGCTTATCTATTTCTTGTATTCCATATTTCCATTGTAATATTTTTAGTATTACACAATTGTATACGTTATTTCAAAATAAAAAAGTGACGATTGATTTAATCGTCACTTTTTTATTTAGTCCTGAAAGTTGTTAATATATGAATGCGTTAATTAAACTGCCTTTTTAATTTTACCATCATTTGCTAAAATCGTTTTGGCTAAAGCTTTTAGGAAATAGAGAACTAAATTATATAAGATTTTTTTATTTTATCATTCAATAAGAAACAGAAAAAAACATTGATAGTCCTTCAAAACAATGTTGAAAAAATACTTTCAGATGCTTTGTGGTGGGGCTATTTCAAAGACGTCAATCGTGAGTTTGATTTTCGATCTCTCACAAAAAAGCCTGTAGGTATATCAAAATGTGTCACGCACATTATGATTCTATTTATTTTTCAAACTATCGTGATTAGTAAACATAACTATAGATTATGACAGACTTCGATTCTGCCCGCGACCATGGCTATTGTAACATAGACGAAACGTCGGGAAAATAAATTAAAAGTTATCACGTGATAAAGACCGTTTCAAAATCTATAGTAATGTTTTATTTGTAATGACTTTTTAATTAAAAATATAATTTGATATGTAAATATTTGTAATCGAATGCTGACAAGGTGAATCAAAGTAGGTAGGTATATATACTCACAAGCATAGTAAGTATAGTACTTGAACGAGTCAGAGGTACCTTGACTTTCCACCCGAAGGTATGACCTTCGGGTGGTTCGAACTCCGGCCTAGCATCAATGGATTTTTCTACTCGAAACAAAGAAAATTATGTGTTTTTTCATCTTTATAAATTTGGCGCATTTCCAAAATCCCGATGCCTGAATGAAGATAATATTTTTTTACTCTAGATTCAGTTCACCAGTGGTCAGTAAATACAACAGATAAATACTGTAATAACATTTATCACGATATAAACAAATGAGGTACCAGTAGATATTCTAACAGTAAAAGTAATTATTTGTAAGTGTACTATGCGTGAACACTCGTAGGTACCTGCTTGTACCTAGAAGACACATTCAAATGAGTCGGTCACGAATAGAGTTTGGACACACAGACGATCTAGACGTTTGGACTTCGTTCAACCGGCGACGTATCAACGTAAGTACTCCGCACATTCAGGTTGCAACAATTGACAAAATAATTATTCTATTCAATACATAACCTATCCAAGGATCATCACCGTTCCTTACAAACCAGTTGATATAACCGACAAACACACACTACGGGTTTGAAATGATGACGCGAAATGCTTACCAAAAATAAATTTACGCTCAATTTTATATTTAGCGCAAGCGGTCGGACGAGGCCGTGTCGGCCAGTCCAACCGAGGTTCTGAACCGATCACTGATCATTTTATAATAAAGTTGAAAAAAATCGCGTGAAGTGCATCTAACAACAAACACCAGGGATTGTGGGCCGAGGGCTGGCCGGCAGCGGTGTCCCGCTCGATTCAAGGTAAACACGGTGCAAAAGTCCAAAATAATCCGTGCTGTGATCATAGTACACAACTTATTCACACCTATTTCTACACAGGCCCACGCAAACATAGCGTGTTTTCAGTCACCGATGCTCACATTGAAACGAAACGTTGTGCTCTTGGTTTGCACGGTGATAAAGTGAACGTTTTGCGGGGCTAGTGAAAAATAACTTAATTGACTACATTTGAAAACATGTTTTAATTCCAAATTATACAGTACGGACTGCACAAATATATTACATACCTACTCATTTTATAAGTAAAACATATGGAATCTAAATTGTCACCAGATGATGAGAATGATATCCCACCAGTGCCAATAAATACATACCAATGGGAAGATTTACGGAGAGACCGTGAAGCTGGAGGTTACCCTTGGACTCATCTCCTGAAAGTACCAATCGAAGGTGTGGTTACGGCCGAAGACATCATCAGAGAGACAACACCAAGAAGAAGCATGTCGCGAGAAGTTTCAAGGTCTCGGACTCGTTCGCCGGTCGATCGCGAGGTTCAAAAAATTTTGAACTTGGACTCTTCGCCGGGTAGCAGCCGTAGGCATGGAGAAGAAGGTGAAGATGAAGGAGTACACATACCAAACTTCTCCAAAGAAGTTTCTCTAGAAGAAGAAGACGTTACTAAGACTCAAAATGTGAACAAATACTCTATGAATCGCCCAGAGAGTCAATCTAGCAGCCATTTGGTAGCACCGGTAGAAATACCTAAAAATGTATCTCCCAAAGGTATACTGAAACGAAGGGTACCAGAACAGCAATACAATATTGGAGTTTCAGAAACAAGAGAAAAAACAAAGTGCTGTCATCCCTTAGTGAATAAAATCAAGCATTTGGCTGACAAAACATTACACAAATTGGAAAAAAGTGAAAATGAAAAACCACAATCACCATTTTCTAAACGCAAGAAAAATGATGTGGACCAAGAAATAAGACAGTTAAAAGCATCTCCGAGTGCAGTTCGCCGTCAAAAATTCAGTGCTATTAAACTAGGAGACTCGGACGAGATGAGTAAAACCATAAGTGGTGATACACCACCGCGGCCTAGAAAAAAGAAAGAGCATATTTATGAAGACATAGAAAATCATGATAAAACCTTACACTTTTCACATGATATAGAATACAGAAAATTCGATGATGAAAACAAAAGCAATACAGAAAATGAAAGCCTGTCAAATATTGAAAAAAAATCTATTGCCTCGCAAGATCCTAGTCTAGTCACAGAAGAAACCCCATTAAAGACAGAAGACCATGTCATGGAGAAGTTACACAAAGTAGATAAAGTAAACAAAGAAGCATTGCTTTTAGATGAAGAAATGGATTCTGAAGAACCAAATGTTGATGAAATTTTCCAAAATCAGCTAGACGACAGTTATGTCACTAACGAATCCCCAAACGTCACAATCACCGAAATTACAGAAGACGATCCAGCGGCGCAAGGAGACCGGCACCATGCGACCCCTATCGAATCGTCCCCGAGCCCGAGTCCGCAGGAAAGAGGGAAGACAAGCGACGAGGATAGAGAATGGTCTAAACCCAGCAGGTAAAATAATATTTATTGTTATGACTACTAATAAATAACGTAAATTGGGCTACATAATACCTACGTAACTATGACATAACGTGTTTCAACACATGCAAAGCGAACGCGCTAGCTTCTGACTGTTTGTTAAATATAGATTGGCCGTACGTTCTTCCTGCACATTGGTAAGCTCTTTAAAATTGTCATCAGTGATCAGTGCTCGCGGCTGCTTTCACGTCTCTGATTAGTTCATTTACAGCTTAGCTTTGACAAACACGCTCGATGACTCATTGTCCACGGACAAATGACGGTTCGATCAGTAGTTTACGGGAAACTTGTCTAACAATGCCTAGGGTTCGGTAGTTAGTTGTAATGACTACGCTCCGGCGATGGACTTCCGAGGGTGGAGCTCCGCTAGAGAAGCCCGTGAGGCCAACCCGAGAGGGCAGCGTGCAGAAATTCACACCGGACGTCCGGTGCGGTTGTCAGTTCTTTCAATGCGACTCGCTGTTGCCGGAGCGGCAGAACCCGATAGGCACGAGACCGACGTCACGAGCGAGTAATTTTCTAACGTTCGGGAGGTGAGTCCCAACAAATATTTGATGATTTTGTTGACATTTTATGACTTACATTACGAGGTGCGAAATAATTTTGAACGACTTTCGCCCGGCGCGGCGGCTGCTGAGTCTAAAACGAGCACCGGCCGTTGGCCTAATTGTGACTCGAGTAACATCTCAGATGTTAAATATAACTCAAAACTTGTGACGAATCACGATTTTTGCGATTTGCGTTGATATTATTTATACCCATTTTTTAGTGCGCTCAGCGAATGACTAAGTACCGTCATAAAGTCACTGCACTCAACTATATTTGAGCGAATTTATGGATCATTATTACTATATTAGTATTATTTAGTATGCATTAAATTCCATGTTTTATGTTATTTTCAGTGATCACGAATATGAAATTATCGAGAAGACAGCCCCTTATATTGTCTACACTGCTCCGAACATAGAGGAAAAAGCAGTAATGGTCAAAGCAGACGACGAATTGTCTAGTACAACCTCTCTGGAAAGAAAGTATTTGCAACACAACTCAGACGAAGAAGAAGCGACTGACGACAAAGAAAACCTCGAGAGTACAGACGCCATAATTAATGCAGAAGAACTTCAAAAGAATATTGAGGACAGATTCTTTGTTAACACACCTTCAACAGCATCAAGAACAGAATGTGAAGTTAGTACAAGTCAAGTAGATTCATCCGCTTTAGAACAGTTACCACTCAAAAGAGATAGTCGTTCAAAAAATGCAGAGGGGACGGATAATAAGTTTCAACAAAAACTTCGAGAAGGTACCGGAAAATTGAAAACACAAGCTGGTAAACTAAAAAATAAACTCCAAAGCATCAAAACAACTAAGTTTACCATGCCTGACAGACCAAAAATAAATTTCCCAGATCGACCTAAATTCAAAATGCCAGAGCGACCTAAAATCTCAATGCCTGATAGGCCAAAGTTCACTTTGCCAGACAGAAGAAAATTCAGTTTACCAGATCGCCCGAAATTCAAAAAAATTAATATATCTGGTAAACTAAGCCTAGGTGACCGAAAGAAGTTTACATTACCAGAGAGGCCTAAGTTTAATGTACCTGAAATGCCAAAGTTCAGGATGCCAGAAAGACCAAAAATTAACTTCCCGAGTTTAGGAAGAAAAAAAGAGAACAAAGCAGAAACAGATATTACAGATTCTACCACAGATTTGGATAATACTGCTACTGTAGACTTTGAAGCTAGGACTTATCCTAGGTGGTTTAATAAAAAGAAAAAATCAGAAATACCCAAAACATCATCATCTCCAACACTCAACAGAGAAGATACTCCACCACCTACGTTTACATTTACACGTATTAAGAAGAATAGTGAAAAGACCCAAGAATCTTCATATATTCCTGATAGCCCCGACCAACCACGTGAATATGGTAATGTAAGTAATGAAGACATCAACTACATAGGAAGCACTAAAACAGAAGGTGCACGACGATATGACACCACATATGATTTTGATAAACTACCTACAGAAGAATATATGGATGACGACCCAGAGCATCCCGATTTCGATAAGAACCATACTTCTTATAATCCCGATTCATCACCGTCTAAACAAGACCACACACCTGTCATAACCGAAATTAATAACGACGAATTTTTTGTACGACCGAGAGGAATTTCTCGCGAAGATATTCAAGTAAGAGAATACTTGAGTGACGAAACACGACAAGCTTTCCAAACTCCGAAAAATATTCTAGCTCTCATGGGGAGTAGTTCTGAGATAAATGACGATCAGATGTACATGAATGATCCCGAAGCCGATCCAGAGTTAATCGAGGACATCGATGCGATAAGGTACTCCACAGAAGATTTGAATGACAAGGACGACGGCTACTACACATTCCCTCCTGTGCGCCCGTCCCGAGCTAAGAGAAAGAAGAAACAAGCAGAGTACGAAGCTGAGTTAGAACTGTCTCAATACATTGACGATAGCGTAGATCCTAGTACTCAATTCACTGAAGTGGACTTAGGTTTACTTGAGGATCAACTTCGCGATCACCAACATGCAGAGATGCTGATGGACCATGAAGAACACGAGTTGGTGAATGGAGATAACCACCATCAATTCAGTCATTTGACAGATTTAAAATCTATTCATGAGTACGCCAATGATGACGTTATTCAGTACCCTGAGAATGTGCCGATACAATCCCAAACTCTACCGATGCCACCTAGGAGGAAAAGGAAATTTGGGAAGAAAGATCTGAAACATTCGTCTATGAGTGATTTTAACAAGGTTCCAGTTGAGGAGTTGTGGGAAGAACCTCACCAGCACGAGCATGCCGACGATGTAAGTACAACGTCTCATTTACATTTACTCTTTGGGATAATACTAAGTGCTTTTTTCAATGGTATTATTGAAGTTTGGACAGAATAACACCTTTCAAGTAAGCTATTCTTTACATATTTTTTAAAATTTTGGAATTTCGGAGATAAAAAAAATTCCCACCAAATGTGGGTGTAATGAAAAGACGGTGTAATCTGGGGGCACGATAGTGCCCCCGCCAAGTCAAGCAATAAAGCGGCACGGCTGTACCATCCTTTTCTCGAAACAGTTCAGGCCATTTTCGACCCCCTATAACTTCGTTGTGGATAAAGCTAGAAGCCTGAATTTTCAGTAACCAAGCAGTCACTATATAAACACGGTATATTTCAAATTTCATTCAATTTGAACCAGTAGTTTAAGAATTATAACTAGTCAAAGTTTCCTATTTTGTCACTCACTCACTCACTGACTGACTGACTGACTGACCGATCATCAAAAGTTTAAGGCACTTCTAGCAGACATAGAAGCTTCAAATTTGAAACACAATTAGTGTTTGGTGTAAAAATCCTAAAAAAACCTGCCAAGTGCGAGTCGGACTCGCGCACGTCGAGTTCCGTACCATTATCTATAAATCACGTTTGTTGTATGGGAGCCCCACTAAAATATTTATTTTAATCTGTTTTTAGTATTTTTTGTTATAGCCGCAACAGAAATACATCATCTGTGAAAATTGAAACTGTCTAGCTATCATGGTTCATGAGATACAGCCCTGTGATAGACAGACGGACAGACAGACCGACAGACATACAGACGAACAGACGAACAGACGAACAGACGAACAGACGGACAAACGGACAGACGGACCGACGTACAGATGGACAGACGGACGGACGGACAGTGGAGTATTAGTAACAGGGTTCCGTTTTTACTCTTTAGGTATGGAACCCTAAAAAGTAGGGCTATCTACAAAAATAAATGAGATGCCATCAAAAACATAACTTGTAAAAAAAGCCAAGTCTCGCAACGCAACTCAGTTCTTCTACCGTAAAAAGTTGTGAGATCCATGTAATACCAAGTCGGTTAATTTATTCAGTCCCTACTTTGGCTTTTTTTACAAGTTATGTTTTTGATGGCATATTATTTTGCCGAAGTAATTAATGGCTCAAATGGTGCAATAAAAACACAATAATAGTTACTCTCAGTACTCAGTATCCTCGGTTGCCAATTGCCAAAGGTTGAATTTTATTATCCTCTTGGTTAAGTCAAAGGTAAACGGTAGCAGGTTTCTTCGGCATTATTGAATAATATGAGACTTTAGTTTTTGTGGAACCATGATTTTGAGAGTTCGTTCGACTCACACTGGACCGATTTTTTTTTATTAACTAATTGCACACATAATGATATGAAAGTGAAACAAAACATTATAATCAAGGTTTTGAGTTTTGATTTTATTGTTTTGGCACACGCCCAATGAAAGATCTTCAGCATTATATTTTTGGAATCCGTTTCAAGCCGTGTGTTGACCTAGATCAGCTGGCTTAAATAATTGAGTAGGTGAAACTAAAATGAGTATTGACGTTCAATAAATATATTTCTAGGTCTCTAACTCGTATAAAATAAAATTTATTATATATAGGTACTATGGTTATTAATCAATACGAATATTAATATAGCTATCAGCTACTTTATGGACCTTATTTTTTTCAGTCGTTGATGTTGACAATAAACAGTTTTAGAAAACTACTTTTGACGGATTTCAGATAATCGTATATCGAACTGAACATGAGTACATCGTGCCTCGTGGCGAGCCGGCCATCGCCACCGAGCACAGCCCCGTCCCTCCGCGTCGCACGCGTTCCCGAAGCTCGCGAGCCACATCCCTGTGCGATGACGATCGGACCTCACACGGTGCCGACTCACTCACCCTCGACACACACATGCCACACACTGACGACATGCAGATAGAAAGGGCCATGCGACACGAGAGCCCAGGCTACGCTACAGTCGACAAGGGACCTTACGTTCCCCCTAAAGGTATCCGGCGATCCATCAGTAAAACACCACCCGTCCGGCGGCGCAAAAGCAACAGCTCTGAACGTAAGTACTACACGGTCGGCTCAACCAAAAACGTGCTACCCGATAGACCGCCAAGAAAGAAATCTTCAACTAGCCTAATGACGCTAGACAGTTACACCAGACATTCAGATGTAACGCAGTACGTCGAAATAGACGAACCCTTTGAAGAGCTACATAAAGATTTGCAATCTGGAGACATAGTAAATAAAATGAAAGATAGACCGCTGCCCCCACCGCCAAGACCACCCAGGGGTTCTAGGAAGAAGAGAAGTAAGGAGAACGAAGATGAATCAAATATTTCACAACATGAAACTCCAATTGAGATGTCCCAGGACCATCAACCCGATGATGTGGTAGAGATTGAAGTATCAACGCAAACAGACCCACTCCCAGACGACGTTGACTTCGAACTGGGTTACGATGAAAACCTTGACATGTCGATGTCAAGTTCACTTAGAGACATAATTGATGAAGATTCTATTTTAGCAAAGAGTCACAGCAGATTTATTGAAAGTCCACGGGTGTCCCGCCCTACCTCTAGATCTGAAAAATCAGTTAAGCTTTCGGATCCAAAAATATCTGAACTCTCCAAGCCAAACATAGGACGCACATCACCTACAGTAATCTTAGTAGAAAAACGTGTTTCAAGTCCAACTCGAATCAACGAACGTCAAGAAATGGTGACAGAAGCATCATTGACCGTGCAACCGATAAATATTGATGAAACTCATATTCCAGATGTTCCACCGTTACCAAGGTCGAGACGCATTTCCAACACTAATCAAAGTTCTAAAAATACTGCGCCAACAAGCGAGGAGCGAGCTCTTGAAAGGATATTTGACGCAAGCAGAGATGTTCAGCTGGATAATCTCATAACTCAACGCCTCCAAGTAAGAGATTTAGACGTAGGACGACTCAATGTGTCGGAATTGCAAGCGAATAAAATTCTCGTGTCTGATATAGAAGGAATGACGTTACAAGTCAGCGAATTGGATTCTAAATCCGGTCATATTTCTGTAAGCGGAATTGAGTTCTCGCAATCAGTCATCGATGAAATCGTTAAAAAATTTGCTGAAATTACAACTAGTCATACCCCGGCACAAGATAATTTGTCAGTACCAGAATGTCCGAGACCGGTAAGCAGAGAAGAAGAAACACAGACTGAGTATTCAGAGGCTGCGGAGAAAGTCGTAGAAGTCAATGAAACAAAGGTATCTAGCGTAGAAGAAACAGTCACAGCATTGTCACCGTCGCCGAGACCGGAGTCTCGTGTAGATGACGTAGTGGCCGCTCCGCAGAGACCTCCGCCTCCAGACTTGACTCCGCTGTTGTATTCGTATCTGCAAGATATGACGATACCGCCAGCATCGTTCTACGGTTCGCTAGGTGGCGGCTCGCGACCGCCATTTTCCGAATTTCACGAGCCTCCGACAACGCCGCTGCCGCCAACGCGACGCGTGAAGCGAAAACAAGCGGCGCCACCTTCTGGTTCCAGTTCGGAAGAGGCGCTGGTGCGTCCGTCTTCTCGGCGCCTACCTCCACCAGTGCGTACCCATGAGCCCACCATCGCTGAAGCTGGGGCGCAGTTTCTTCGAGTCTGCCACTCCTCCATAACCCGGACTATTAGGAACATGTTCAATCTATTCATGTCGTACGTGAGCGGTAGCGAAGACAAGAAAGACGCTCAGATGGCGCTGGTGATATTCCTAGTTCTGATCGCCGGTTTGATCATGTTCGGACTCAGCGACAGCCGCGCGATTCACCACCACCACTGGGAGTTCTTCAATCCGCCGGACGGTAAACAGTAAAATGTGCCAAATCTTCTATTTGTTAATTAACTTAAACGTATTATTATGTATTTAGTACTACTTAGGCCCGAATTCCAGTTTCGCTGATTGCCAGTGCTTGTGACAGCCAGTGCTTACGACACAATGTACGGCGCGATCGACCGATATCTGTACGCAACCAATGACTGCGTCGGCGAAGCGGTAAGGCTGACGTTTTATACCTACCTATTATTACTGAAATATTTACCTGTGTCTGTGAAAGTGTCACAGAATAATAATTGTTAGCATTTCACACAAACTAAACTTTCCACTATGTAGGTAGCTACAGTTAATTTCAAATAGGATCCAAAGCTAAAATGAGAACTTTGACATTACGAGATTTCCGAAACTATTTCAGTATGTATGTTAAAAAACACAAATGTTGCAACGGTTTACATATGCGTAAAATCTTCTCGGTACCAATATTCCAAATCCACTCGAACAGCGCCATTATATTTATTTATATTCAAATCTAAAGGTAATAATTCTTGTTTGATAGTTGGTAGGTACGTTATTATGTAGTTCTAGAAGATTGGTTGTGATAAAAAACAACGTGACCTGTAACGTGACCTGGAATGTGACCTGGAAAAGCATGTTAGCTACTTTTTATTCGGATAGCACGCGATCGAAGCCGCGAGCGGAAGCTAGTAACACACAGCTAGTAACATCGTGTGGACCTATTATGTATATCGTTGACTTTTTTGTAGATGTTTTTATGGTGTACAATACTGTAGTACATTATTTTGATATATCTCGTGGGGTTCAGTCAGCATTTGCAAAAAAAAATGTGTTTATTTACGACATCACATTAGAAACCTCTAAAATTATCAGTGTTTCTCTACTATATTATGCATGTATTATACATATAAACTTTCCTCTTGAATCACTCTATCTATTAAAAAAAAACCGCCTCAAAATCCGTTGTGTAGTTTTAAAGATATAAGCAAATATACATACATACATACATTACATACAGACGCGGGAAGCGGAAAGCGACTTTGCTTTATACTATGTAGTGATATTGGATACTCCTACTATGGAAAGTATTTTGTAAGTTTATTCAAAACTAGCTAACCCGTGCCCGCTTCGCTGGTCGACAGATAGTTTCACATCTGGTATTCCAATCTTCAAAATAAATAATAGCCTTTATGTTGCCGAGGATTAATAAGTATATACCAAAAAAAGTTTCATTAAAATCCGTCCAGTAGTTTTTGCGTGAAAGCCAGACAACAGACAGACAGACAGACAAAAACTTCAAAATGTTTTTTTTTGGCTTGTATTACTTGTATAAAGGCCCTTAGGAGTATTTTTTTTAGTTTTCCTTCAATGTACAGAATTGAACTCTTCTACAGTTTTATTATATGTATAGATATAGATTGATTCATTTTCAGTGAAACCCGTGCTGTTCGCCTTTAGGGCGTGTGTGAGTTTGTGCATTGCTCTGTAAACTAATGTTGAAATAATTAATGAAAAGATCGGTGTTGTTGGATAGATTATAGAGATAATAATATATAAATCGAAATACTGTTAGAAATAGTTGATTATTAATTACTACTCGTATGTAGGTACATTACAAGTACCATCAGGGAAATTGTTTGTTTATACTTTTGATAACGCGCCAAACTTCAAATCAAATAATTTATTTGTTAGAATTGACATTATTATAAAACAATAAGTCTCAATTATCTATGTAGTTAAATGTAAATTTATTTTAAAATAAAAAAAACTTCGTAGCATTAACAAAATCCGATTCTTTCAGTGTACTATTGACATGAAAAATATATGATTATATCAATAGGTATAAACTTAGTGCGTTGGTTGGTACGAGTATTATGCATTTTGTATATTCATTTGTTTTTGTGTAAAAATAATAAAAGTTTAATAAATTATTATCGTTTATCTTAATAACCTTGAAATACTCAGATTTTATAAATTAAGTTAAACATGTCCTTGTTATGCTAACATCAGTGCAAATTAACGTAGACCTTAGAGTAGGGTGGCAATTATACAGGGTGAATTTAAACCACCGAATACTAAAAGCACGTGCAACCCTCTTTGTGAAAATAAAATTGCTTAATCCTGAAGGATGTTCAAGTTGTGACTTTTAATATCGATTAAAAAAAACTATATTTATTTTAACTACAGGCAACAATTATTGCAATAGATAACGCAAGAATAGCCGCTAATGAAAAGAATCCAAAGAAAAAAATTCAATTTTCATTCAGCAACCTAATTTGGAACAATGTCAGTTTCTGAAGTTGAAAAATCAGTCATCGTCACATATGTTTTCGTTGTTTACTTGTTCTATGAGAACCAGATTACTGATAGAATACACTTATATATATTTTTTTTTGTAAATACATACATAATAAACATAATTTAACACCCAGACACAGAACAATCATTTATAATCATCACACAAATGTGTATGGGTGGAATTAGAAAGTACAACCAACAACGCAGAAGGCAGAGTTACTACCAACTGAGCTGGGAGGCCAGTCAATTTAACAGCCAAGATATTTACATGGTTTGAACATCCAGTTTCAGTTTTCGGGGTGAGGCTCGAAAGGCCCGGGTTCGACAAAAATAACTAGAAAAGTTTCAACAATCTTGTTTCTGTGTTACATTCATGATGAAATTTGTCACAAAAAAACTGTATGTTTTCCGTTATTGAGACAAAACTATTTCAGATTCATCATAAAAAATAAGGGAGCATTAAAAATGCCATACTTAAAATAAGAACTATATCGCTAAACTCGTGGATGGATTCTAGATCAAAATCTTCTGGATTTAATGATATTTCTCAAATATCATCTCTTCAAATGAGCAAAAAGTGGACGTTAAGCTAAAGGGAAAAATACGATTAAATCTATGATTAAAATACGAGTTCAGCCGAAGTTCTCTTTATGTTTAAGCTTTTCCTCTGACTGTACAAATAAATACAAATGAATTTCCAGAAAACTTGATGCTCTCTGTTATAATACTTTCATCCCTTTGAGATATTCATACACAATCATTCAACAACTACATTACGTTGCTTTCTACATCTGCATTCATTCGTTAGTTCAGACAGCTAGCTTATCACTCTTTCTTTTTTAACACACCTTTTGTACCTACCTTCTTATTCTACCAATAATCTTCTCTATTACCAGAAAAAGGCTCACTTAATTCCAAAGTTTGTGAGGAGAATTGATCTGCCTCAACCACGTATTAATTTGGATGAAACTTGGAATATATATTTTATTTAGGTACAAAGAATAGGCATTTACGTCTTAATATAACATATAAGATATTTTTTATCGGAAGAACGAAAGTTAGTCTTGCAATACTTGGTTAAGACCAATGCAAAGACAAACCTGGAATAACTTTCTATATACCGTGTAAGTATAACGAAGTCGTTGAAAATAAATTGATTCCAATCTAGATTTCTATAATTAGGTGTTGATAAGGTTATTGCTCCGATCCATGTACGGGTGCCGATCAAAGTTCTGTACAGATATAACATTGAATGCATGTGTGAGTGCAAGGGTTGGGCGGACGCGCGCGCCATGTCCGAACAGACGGTAGAAAGCGGGCTACCAGCACTGAATCACTGATTCCATCCGAATTCAGTCTGCGCAGAGCAGAACTGTGCGCGTCCTTGAACGGTTGGTGCCCTGGTTTCCACGTGTAAATTCTCTCATCGGAGAGCCATAAAACGCAGCCAGTCTGTGCAACAACCTTGCCTAACAGACAACGATTCGAAATAACAGTATAACGTCCGCGACGGTCATCTACGCCTCCTTTGAAACGTTGTAGATATTGTGAGTGTGGATTGTAGGTACTTTATATAAAGAAAGTTAATTTAAGCACTCAACTAAAATAGTTTAGTTTCAAAATAAGTTTAACTTACGAATCTAGCTTTGTAGGTAGGTACTTACCTGAAAAGTAGGCAAGTTATACTTACCGCAAACTAAAAACAGATAAAAAAATCCTACTTGTAAAATAGTATTATGTAGTTTTTATAGATTTTAGTTTTAATATAGTACATTTATTATTAAATTATCTTTATTTATTATATGTATATAATTAAATTATCTAGGTAATTTTAATTAGCTACTTAAATTATCTTTTTAGCAGTTAAGAGAAATTAAATAATTTTGTGGGTTTAAAATTTGTCGACTTTTCGACCGACTTGGGCTCGCGGCACAAAGGTTTTGTAGGTACATTTTCATGACTTCCTACTAGTATCAACATTTTTACTTTTGAAACCATGTTAGAACCTTGATATTATCGTATCGCACTTTTTTTTACATACATTTTGAAAGGGTACTTGTATTTTATTCATTTTTTTGTAATACCTAGGTACTTATATACCTACATTAATTTACGTAAGATTTTTTATTCATAGGTAGTATTTTCATTTAGTATGTAGGTTAGGTAGGTACTAGATAATTAATAGATAGATAATTCCACCAATTTCACAACGTTTCGAAGGTTAAAAAACATCTAGAAACAGCAAGATCACTAGGAAAGCAAAAATGTCGCCACCGCCACGGCGGCCACCAGATGTTCCTCGAGCTTCGCTGGTATCCTTGTGGCGAAGACTTAGGGAAAGAGTCGGAAGAGAGCCGAGTACTGATAATTCTTCGCGACCATCTACTTACAAGCGGTTTAAAGCAAGAATGAGCGGCGGTTTCTTCAAGGTAAGAATTTATTCCTATTTCTTGTTAATACTGACTGACTGACTGAAATATCGACCGACGCTTCGACGCACAACCTGAACTACTGGGCCTAGAAACTTGAAATTTGGAGGATGTGTTCCTTTTGGTGTGCACTAAAAGAATTTCCGAAAATTTACTAGGAATGGGGTGAGAGGGGGGGGGGGTTTGAAGCCTGCTTGAACATAACTTTACTTAATATGGAAGTGTATTGTATTCACGCCGTAACAGCTTTCGGAACCGATTTGGAAGACCATTGTAATCAAAATAAGGCATTTATTGGTAAAAACGATTTCGACCTACTTTATTGAAATGGTTAAAGGATCATGACCACCTTTAATACTCAAGTACGGTAGACATCCTGTCAAATGTCCATGCGCCCAGATCTTCGAAGATGTCTAAAGCGGGTTGCCAGTGGCAAGTCCAAATATTATATTATTAATATCATAAAATATTTATGCATAAAAAAACATCGACATTGAACGCCATCTCAAAAAGTCAAATAATTATGTCAGAATATGAATATGAATTATGATTCTGGCGCATCGCCAACTCGAGCTAGAGTTGAGTGAGACGGGCGTGTCGAGGCGCGGCGGAGGAGTCGCAGCGCAGGCGAGGCCAAGGCGGTTCGGAGTCGAGGCGGGGCGGACGGGAGCGCGCAATCGGCCATTTGACGGTTGAAGCTGATTACGATTACCACTGAGTTTACGCAATAGGGCTGCAGGCAGAACCTGAAGTTACGTTCACACGCTCACGTTTAAACGTCCATTCATCTAGGCGTGCAGCAAGCCGCGTGTGAACAGGCGATCGGGCCTCGCCATTCAAAGCACCAAGCAAATCAACATTCAACGCGGCGTTCAAATCGACGCGTGTAAACGAGTACCGAGCGCCGATCAATGCAAATTTATTTAACCGACTTCAAAAAAGGAGGTAGTCGTTTGGTTTTTTACTTATGTATTGAGTAATGTAATAAAATTATGAGTTTAATTAATATACACTAGGAAGTCAGAAACATAAAGTCGGTTTTGTTTTAAAGTTTATGTGTTTATGTGGGACGGTGGGTTCAATCCAAATTAGACCTACTGTGTAAGTCGGGTCGATCGCGACCCGTTTGCATTGTGATCGGGTTAAAAAGATTCGATCGTATCGATCATTTCGATCGTATGGGTAGCAGGTAGTTAGATTGACGACTTCGATATTACCGAACCATAATAGGTTATTTTTAATAGTTCATAATGTCACCTTTGCTACTTTTAAATGTGGTCTAAGTAGGTAAAAGGCTAAATTAATAATATCTACCTACCTATTTACAAAACTACTAGGTAGGTACCTACATACACATTTGTCACGTCTATTATTAAATTATTTTAAAATCAATTTAATCAGTCAATTATCAAGTTTTTAGTCTTTACGCGGGTCGTGGGTCGCGGCTCGCGGGTCGCGAGGTCGCGACCCGGGTCATGACGTGATTCGATCATTTTCATCGATCGTCGTAGGTATGCGATCCAATACACGGTGCCAAAGCCAAAGAAGACTGTAACACTATAAATATAAAGTCCAATTTAGTTTTGAGCTCAAGCTCACGAAGTTGCTATACCTATTTGCAAGTTTTTAGGGTTCCGTACCCGTAGGGTAAAATCGGAACCCTATTACTAAGACTTCTCTGTCCGTCTGTCTGTCCGTCTGTCTGTCTGTCACAGGGCTGTATCTCATGAACCATGATAGCTAGACAGTTGAAATTTTCACAGATTATGTATTTCTATTGCTGCTCAAACAACAAATACCTACTAAAAACAGCATAAAATAAATATTTAAGCGGGACTCCCGTACAACAAACGTGATTTTTTTGCCGTTTTGATAATAGTACGGAACCCTTCGTGCGCGAATCCGACTCGCACTTGGCCGGTTTTTTGTTTTTTCTTCAAACAAACAACTCTGTCAAGTCGGTGAGATAGACAGACAGACAGACAGACAGTTACTAGTGTTTATATTATTAGTATAGATTCTGATGAGAGTCCCATGTTATTATTTTATATATTACTAGCGACCCGCCCCGGCTTCGCACGGGTAGCATGTTATTATACATATAAACCTTCCTCCTGAGTCATTCTATCTATTAAAAAAAACCGCATCAAAATCCGTTGTGTAGTTTTAAAGATATAAGCAAACATACATACATACATACAGACGCGGGAAGCGGCGGAAAGCGACTTTGCTTTATACTATGTAGTGATTATATACCTACCTACCTAAGTACTTGTAAGTAGGTAGGTACCTACCTAAGTACTTATAAGTAGGTAGGTAGGTACATCGCGTATTATTAGTTATAACTATAGTTAGTTACCTAGTTACTTAACTACTTGAGAGTCGGTTTAGTGAAAAATAAAAATGCGAAAATCAGTTCAGAGGTGCGACGCCTGATAGAAATCTAAGAGCAATGTGCGGCGCAGTGTATTTTGCGAATCATCATTCTTTAGATAGATACAGCTGTAGGCACCTTCATAAAAGTATTAGATGTAGGTACCTAGTTACCTACCTATATAACTAGGCTTTTGTACCTGCCTATAGGTACCTAGTATAGGTATTTTAGTTAGGCCTAGTATCTAACTAGTAATTAAAATACCTATTGTCAATTAATTATTCAGCGTAAATCTATCTAACTAATCTACTTTATGTAGGTCGATATCTAGGAGATATCTACCTACTGTAGAAACCATCGTTCGGTTCGGCTCACAGAAAACCAGTTTGCAATTCCTTTGTCTTCTACAGATCCTGCATAGGCTTTTGATAGCAACAAATTTCTTGGAATCAAAGTGTTTTGGTTCTGTTGCTAACTATTGCGGCAGGTAGCCTACCTAATTCTAAGTAGGTAGGTAGGTACGTAACAAAAAATAATGAGAGCTAACAAGAAAAATAAAAGGGTTTTTCTTTCTACAAATATACCTACCTATTAGTATGAGATGATAAATATGCACACAACTATTTCGTAATTTGAATACATTCGACAACAAGCAAGCTTAAAAAAAATAAGAAAAATACACAGGCAAATGGTACAACGTAAACAAGTAATACCTAAAGGTGCGGTCACATACGCGTCCATTCACTAGCGCGTTCAACGAGCACGGGCATGTGACCCGGTTGCTTCTTGAATTTGAACGTGAATTGCATTGAACCGATACGCTCTCCATTCAACGACCAATTCAACAATCAATTCAAACTACCGAGCTTGTGAACACGTTGATTTTGAATGAGCTCGTGAATCCGTCCGATCCATCGATTGTCGGTATTTCGACACAACATCAAAGTGGAATTGCTTGGCGCTCGATGACAAATTATGACCTCGGTTTTCAATCCGATGGTTATGGGTTCGAATCTCGACAGGTCAAGCGATCGCGTATTATTTTATACCTACCTTTATCTATGTAGGTGGATATAGGAATACCTACAAGCAAAACACCTCCCTTCCTACTTACTAGCCATTATTATTATAATGCTGTAGCCAAATGTAATGTTTGGACGTACCTCTGACTGACTCCTTTAGTAGTTTTTTGTGTATCTGAGATCTACCGTACCTAGTAACCAACCTACTTGGATTAAAGTCGTGATCCTAAGTATTTAATTTCATTTTTAAATAATTATTACCTACATACTTCCTACCTACTTAGTACTTAGGTACCTACCTATTAGCTAAAAATAAATGAAATGAAATAGTTAGGATCATGACTGTAATCCCTAAGAAGAAATCCTCTCAGATGTCCAGGCGCTTAGGGGGTAGCTAGAGGCATGTCCAAACATTGTAATAGGCATATGCCCTCATTTTCAAGTAGGTAGGTACCTACCTACCTACTTATTTAGCATTCCATACGTGATATATACTTAGTTAGTTAGTTATAACTAATAATACGCGATGTACCTACTTATAAGTACTTAGGTAGGTACCTACTTACAAGTACTTAGGTAGGTAGGTATATAATAATATATAAAAAAATAACATGGGACTCTCATCACCGACCGTCCCACCCACCCCCAAAACGATTAATTACGTTTCAAAAACTTTAAAACAAAACCGACTTCATGTTTCTGACTTCTTAGTGTATATTATTATATTATACTCATAATTTGATTACATACATTACTCAACACATAAGTAATTAAACAAAACACCTCCTCCTTTTTTGAAGTCGGTTAAAAAAATTGCTTTGATCGGCGCTCGGCACTCGTTTACACGCTTCGATTTGAACGCCGCGTTGAATGTTGAATTGCTTGGTGCTTTGAATGGCGAGGCCCGATCGCCTGTTCACACGCGGCTTGCTGCACGTCAAGATGAATGGACGTTTAAACGCGCGTATGTGATCGTAGCATAAAAAGTAATTAAACAAGCCATTTAAAGCATTTCAGAACAATTTTAAAAGTCACTAATTTCCTTCATTAATTAATTATTCCTAAATTAATTCATACACTTAATAGCTAGGTAAATACAAATTGCCTAAATCTACTTTATGCGTTAGTCCTAAAACAACTAGGGATATAATAAAAGCCGTGCTCGGGCAACCAGTCGCGCGCTCGAATATAAAAAGAATAATACAATGCAATCAGTCAAACAAAACAAATCAAGCAAGGAAGCAAAGTATGTCAGTCAGTCAGTCCACTTACTTAAGTCACAGTGACAAAAGTATAGCGCTATCGCGTTGAAATAACGCGTAGAAGTTTATTTGAGTTCATGGCAAACGCGCGTCTTTACGTACGGTTTTTATTTATCACACAAAACAAAACACAATACAAAATTATTTACAACATTATTAGGTAACCATGAGACGAAAACGCTCACGCAGAGCTCGTTTTGTGTTCCCAAACCCTCTAAAACCAAGAAATTGTTTTGAGTTATTGAACTTTTTTAAAACTTATCCGAGTGTACGAGATAAATCTCTGCCTAGTTCTTGTGTTTTCTGAAAGACAGTTGTATTATTTTTGTGGTTACCATGTCGGACATACCTAAGTGTGGATTTTGCGGCCTCTTCAGCGGATTTCTGAGGAGGGTTATGTGTGTTGGTCAGTCTAAAAGCAGCAGTGAGTCCAGTTACCGTGAGTTGGCTGAGCAGGATACTCTGGTACGTAAGGTTTGCTTATTATATGATGTTGTTGGCAGTCTGCTGGTGCTCTGATCTCTAAGTTCTGTATATAAATGTGTTATTCTCTTTTACGCACGGCGCTCAACAGTGGCCAAGCTGAGCAATGCCCAATAGCCATCAACTTGTTGACACATCTATAATGAATGACACTTCTTGGTACCTGTATAAACAACCTTGCCACCTTCCTATTAGAATCTAACTTCATAAGTACAAAGGTGAATTGTACCTATAATTTGTGTGGTACATAACACAAATTACTGGTATCTTCGCATAATAGGTAGGTATGCTTTTCTGACTATTGTTAATCATAATGTAAGCATGCAAGAACATGCTTTACAATTTAAATACCTAATACATGAGACCGCATAGAGTTTATAATTTATTTCTCTAAATGTTCCATCTTTCAACTTAGCCGTACCACAATTATTTAAGGAGGTAAATTCATAGACATATCTGCAGACTGTAGTATTCTTATGTAAGCAAAATCATTGCTTACATTTTACTATCATTTGTTGGACTACATTTAAGTATAAGGTAGTTAAATAAATAACGTCCCCAATATCCCCAAAACTCACAAAACCAATTCATCTACAATTCATAAACACTTAGGTACTTAATCATAACTTAGGTATGAATACACCTCATTATCACCGTACCCACCCTTAACAAATTGGTTATATTGACAATTATAATGGTCTGGTATGCAACAAATTGATACTCGGTTTTTTGACAATAGCTTGGTCTTTAGATTGGTAGCATTATTGTTTAAATTTTCTTTCTTTTTGAGTTATAATTTATAACTCAAAAATACAGGAATTTTTATCCATCTTTTTATGTATTTGTATATATGGCAAAGACCTTCTCTGTTACATTATTTAACTACTCTAGAATTTCTAAAAAATAATAAAATTAACCAAATTTAGGTATATTATTATTAAATAATATCAAATATTTTATTTAAAAACTAAAAGTTTTTGTAAACCACTTGAACATGTACCAATTGTCTAACCTCTATGTATAGCAATGTGTGTTATACTATAACATTGTAAACTTATGTTAGTAAGTACTTTTCTATGTTATAAAGAAAAGCAAAATTATTATTTTATATTGTAAAAGTTAAAAAATCCTTAAGCTATAAAAGTCCCGCAGAAAGCAAGTCAGATACTGCAGAATGATTTAGTACCCCGTCATCATTGACCAAATTCAGAAAGAAAAAAAAGCCATTTTAAAATACATTTTTTTCCTCTAAAATGGTAATGAAACAGGAAACCCTGAAATAAATATAAGTATTATCATATTATTGGCCATTATGTTGCAACAAATATGGAATTAAGAGCTCATAACAATAAAGTCACGGCAATAACAGTTGTTAAGCCATGGCGTAGCGTAATGGCGTCCTAAAACTCCGTCACCGGAGTTGGCCACTCTCATACATGTGCTTAGAATAAGCATACTAAAAACCGGCCAAGTGCGGCAAAAAAATCACCGTTTGTTGTATGGGAGCCCCACTTGAATATTTATTTGATTCTGTTTTTAGTATTTGTTGGTATAGCGGCATCAGAACTACATAATATGTGAAAATTTCAACTGTCTAGCTAGCGTAGCTAGACAGATTATAACCGTGATAGCTATCACGGTTCATGAGATTGATGACAGACAGACAGACAGACGCACAGCGGAGTCTTAGTAGTAAGGTTCCGTTTTGAACCGTTTTGAATTGGGTACGAAACCCTAAAAATCAAATCATCAACCCAAATAACCAATGCCATAATGCCTGTGGGCCTACAGCATAAATAACTCACGGGTTAAGTATTAAAAGATATACTCGTCACCGTAGTTTAAAATCAAATCACGCCTACTTTGTTACCGAAAAGTACCAACAATAACAAAAACTATAAACGGCGTGACAGCAAATCTGCTTTGTTTACTCTCCATGCTTCCGATAGCATAACATTTTCGAAGCTCGCAAATGAAACTGGTAACTTATTTTCCATGTTACGTTAAAACATAAAAAATACTAGCTGTCCCGACTGACGTTGTCCTCTCAAATTACAATAATCCCACGGAAAAAAGCACTTTTAGTTTTTTCCGAACTTAATGCCACTCTTATCACTTTAGGGGTGTAAAAATACCCTACGACCTATTCCGATACCTCCCAAATATACACAAAAAAAAAACATATAAATCGGTGAAGCCGTTTCCGAGGAGTTTGGTTACAAACACTGTGACACGAGAATTTTTAAATATAAGAACTAGCTGTCCCGACAGATGTTTTCATGACAAACTTGCAATTTTACGCTGGAAGAACCTTCAAACATATAATAAACAATAAAAAACATAAAAAAAAAGATTTAGCAAAATCGGTCCAGCCGTTCACGCGTGATGCTGGACCAAGGGAAATAGGGATTCATCTATCTATCTATACATGTAATAAAACTGTAGAAGAGTTCAATTCTGTACATTGAATATAAACTGAAAAAAATACTCCTAGGGGTCTTCATACAAGTAACACAGGCCAAAAAAAAACATTTTGAATTTTTTGTCTGTCTGTCTGTCTGTCTGTTGTCAGGCTTTCACGCAAAACTACTGGACGGATTTTGATGAAAGTTTTTTTGTTATATAGCTATTAGTCTTCGGCAACATATAGGCTATAATATGAAACTATCTGTCGACCAGCGAAGCGGGCACGGGTCAGCTAGTTTTTAATATAAGAAGAAGGCTAGCTGTCCCGACAGACGTTGTCCTGTCAAATTATTCGATTTTTAAAATGTTCTTACGTCATAAGAACCATAAGAAGAATAAGAAACATAAGAACATCATAAGAACCTTCTCCTGACACTAAGAATTACAACAAAAAAGAATTAGCAAAATCGGTCCAACGCAATTTACGCGTGATGCTATATGACCAAGGGAAATAGGGATTCATTATTAATAATAGAAGATGTTACCTGCGTTTGATATGTACCTTTGTGAAGGAAAACCTTATTTATAGGAATTTAAATGTGGATGCTTGAAATTTGATATCATGCCATGTTGTTGAAGCAACATAATTATGTCAATTTTTTTGTCATTTGTTCACTAATGAACAATATGGCATATCGCCATGGACGGTTATAGCGTTGAACGACGTCTGGCAGTCATCAAATATATTGAAAATCTGTTTTCACATCACGTAGTTATTTATTTCGCCCATTATTTAATGAATGTGTATAATAAATAAAAAGTGTAAAAATCCTAAAAAAACCTGCCAAGTGCGAGTCGGACTCGCGCACGTCGAGTTCCGTACCATTATCTAGAAATCACGTTTGTTGTATGGGAGCCCCACTTAAATATTTATTTTATTCTGTTTTTAGTCTTTGTTTTTATAGCGGCAACAGAAATACATCATCTGTGAAAATTTCAACTCTCTAGCTATCATGGTTTATGAGATACAGCCCTGTGATAGACAGATGGACAGACAGACTGACAGACAGACGGACAGACGGACAGACGGAAAGACGTACAGATGGACAGACGGACGAACGGACAGTAAATAACGAAAATAAATGAGATGCCATCAAAAAACATAACTTGTAAAAAAAGCCAAGTCGCGCAACGCAACTTAGTTCTTCTACCGTAAAAAGTTGTGAGATCCATGTAATACCAAGTCGGTTAATTTATTCAGTCCCTACTTTAAGGGTCCTTTTGTCTTAAGTTATTACGTAAAGGTTAACAATATATGATTAGTTCATCAAATTTATTCCAAAAACATCACAAAATGTTTAGTGTTACAGTTTTATAAAAGGTAGGTATAACTTTATTTATAACAATGCAGTAAAATCCGAAAAGAAAAATTGGATATCCTCAATTTATAAGGTTCCTTACCCAAAGGGTAAAAACGGGCGGGACCCTATTACTAAGACTCCGCTGTCCGTCTGCCCGTCTGTATGTCTGTCACTAGGCTGTATTTCATGAACCGTGATAGCTAGCCAGTTGAAATTTTCACAGATGATATATTTCTGTTAAGAGGCTCCCAGTCGCTGATTGCTCTTTTTCGAAACGAAAAAAGAAATACTTCTGAACAATCCACATCTCCTATTTTTATAAGAATATTACTTCAGATTTCTATTAAGCTGAAAACTTAATAGCAGAAACTTTTCACGATAAAGATATTATTTCAAAATGATACGTTTTATAATTTATGATCGAAATATTTTATATACCTACTATTAAAATCAACTTGTGATTTATTGTTAAAGATAGGTAATATGTAGATCTAGATTTCTATTAGAATAGATTTTTGATAAATAATTATACATAATTTATATCATAAATTTATTCGAAAAGCTAAGGCGGACCACGCTCCGACGTGTGTTTGTCGTCATTGCAGCGGTCGGTAGGATTATTTATCGAAGTGATTAAAGATGGGTACATCTTTATTCACATATACTATACACTATAAAATAGGAGATGTGGCTTGTTCACAAGTATTTATTTTTTCGTTTCGAACAAAAACAATCGTCGACTGGGAGCGCCTTAAATACGAATACTAAAAACAATAAAATAAATATTAAAGTGGGACCATACAACAAAAGTGTTATGTTTGCCGTTTTCTGAAGATCTATCGCACTAGGCTGGTTTTTTACTATATATCAAAAACGTGTTCGTAATGCCCAAAAAACATAACCATAGAGCGTCACCAGTCACCACATAAATTTAGCTGTCTGCGGTAATCATAATTAAAACAATAGCCTAAAGAATCGAATCAAATTAATTGATTATTCGAACAACAACGTTCACATGGAAAAGGATTTAAGACGAGGAATAAGTTTTTTTGATGAATGCAGATAATTTTATCTCAATTACCGCAAAACATACAGTTTTGTTTTTTATGACAAAGATAACTTCAGGATTAAATCTAGCGAAATTAAACACAGAAACACGATTGGTGAAACTTTTCTCGATAGATTTATTTTCCAAAACACTATACGTTTTTACTCAAAACTATGAATAGCCGAACATTTATTTTTTAGGGTTCCGTACCCAAAGGGTAAAAACGGGACCCTATAACTACTATTATTTAGTTGCCGTTTTTTATAGATAATGGTACGGAACCTTTCGTGCGCGATTCCGACTCGTAATTGGCTGGTTTTTAGGATTCCGTACCCAAATAGTAAAAACGGGACCCTATTACTAAGACTTCGCTGTCCGTCTGTCTATCTGTCTGTCTGTCCGTCTGTCTGTCATAGGGCTGTATCTCATGAACCGTGATTGCTAGACAGTTGAACTTTTCACAGATTATGTATTTCTGTTGCTGCTATAACAACAAATACTAAAAACTGAATAAAATAAATATTTAAGTGGGGCTCCCATACAACAAACGTGTTTTTTTTGCCGTTTTTAATAGGATAGTACGGAACCCTTCGTGCGCGATTCCTACTCGCACTTGGCCGGTTTTTTATGATAATATTGGCCTGAGACAACGCGTTGCACAGTTTCTAGAGAAACGAAAACGTATAGGTGCAGGCTAAACCTATACTCTACTCTCAAAGAAATGAAGGTCGGGACGTCAGTGTCAGCTAAAAGCTACAACCGTCGTAAAATGCTGAGAATGTTGTGAAGTCTAAAGATAAAATAAGATAAAGACTTCACAACATTCTTAGGATTTTACGACAGCTGAAGCTGACACTGACGTTTCGATTAGCGATTACATCCGGCCTCATTTTCAATCCGGCCGGATTCATCTAACCAGGATAACTTGACTTTCAGTTAATAAAGTTGATTTAAATCAACTTTATTATGACTAATTTTAAAAAGAAAAAAAACTTTAATTCTCATTGACAAAACAGATAAAATAAAAAAAAACGTGTCGTTATATCTTTTACGTAACGTAAGTAACTGGTGAATCAATCTAATTAGTTCGATTTTAAAGATAAATAAATAATAATCTAAGTTATAAATGAAACAAACGTAAATTTTTGGTGATAAAAACCATCTTAGGGATCGTATTGTGTTTGTTGTTATCTGCCAATTGACTTCCAATAGGACTACGAATGTAGCCTGCGGCCGAAATAGCTCTCTCAGCTTCTACACTTGTCCGCTTAATTGTCAAATAATAATAAATAGTAGACAAGTAGGTATTTGCTTTGAACTCCACTTTCAAATATGCAATCCATTTCCTTTTGTTTTGTTTAAAATCCTTCTTTTTAGGGTTCCGTACCCAAAGGGTAAAGACCCTTTTACTAAGATTATAATAAATGACTTTAAGGGTCCTTCTGTCTTAAGTTATTACGTAAATGTTAGCTAATTACGTAATAACATAAGTCAGAAGGACCCTTAAAGTAGGGACTGAATAAATTAACCGACTTGGTATTACATGGATCTCACAACTTTTTACGGTAGAAGAACTGAGTTGCGTTGTGAGACTTGGCTTTTTTTACAAGTTATGTTTTTGATGGCATCTCATTTATTTTTGTAGATAGCAGCCCTACTTTATAGGGTTCCGTACCTAAAGAGTAAAAACGGAACCCTGTTACTAATACTCCACTGTCCGTTCGTCCGTCTGTCCATCTGTCCATCTGTACGTCTGTCCGTCTGTCCGTCTGTCCGTCTGTCCGTCTGTCCGTCTGTCCGTCTGTCCGTCTGTCCGTCTGTCCGTCTGTCCGTCTGTCCGTCTGTCTGTCTGTCGGTCTGTCGGTCTGTCTGTCCATCTGTCTATCACAGGGCTGTATCTCATAAACCATGATAGCTAGAGAGTTGAAATTTTCACAGATGATGTATTTCTGTTGCCGCTATAAAAACAAATACAAGGTGTCTCAAAAGTAAGTTCACATTTGCTTATCTTATTACGCGAAAGCAACTATTCTGAGGGGCGCGGGGGGTATGTCAGTCGGTAGTCTGGCTCTTGGGAATTTAGTCGCTATGGAGCGTTTCTCTGATGCGGACCGTGCGTTGTGCGTACGTGAGTTTTACAAAAACGGTAATTCGGCGACTGTAGCGCGTAGAAAATTCTGCAGTATTCGACATATTCGTCACTTAAATGATGCGCCTAGCACTCGACTCATTGCAAAATGGGTTGAGAAGTTTGAAGAGACTGGGTCAACTCTGGAGAAACCAAAATCTGGGCGGCCAAGAACAGCCGAAAACGTGGACAGTGTTACTCAGTCTATTCGAGATGATCCAAACCTCTCGATTCGGAAGCGTGCTGTTGCTTTAAATGTGCACAGATCTTCATTATGTCGCATTTTACACAAAGATTTAAAGCTGCACCCGTACAAATTTCAGTTGGTGCAAGAACTGAAGCCTCAAGATGCTGGTCAGAGGCTTGACTTTGTAAATCAGATGATTGAGCGCTTTCCAACGTTCACCAACATCTTGTTTTCCGATGAAGCCCATTTTCACCTGAATGGGCATGTAAACAAGCAAAATTGTCGTTACTGGAGTGCAACCAATCCAAAACAAAAACATCAGAAACCGCTACATTCACCCAAAGTCACCGTATGGGCAGCGATGTCGTCGCGAGGAATTATCGGCCCTTACTTTTTTGAAGATGGAAGGGGGACGCACGCTCACAGTGAATTCAGAGCGTTATGTGGAGAATTGGAGATGTTAGACGAGTTTTTCGTGCCCCAACTGCAAAACTTTCCTGGTTACAACCAAAGAACATGGTTCCAGCAGGGTGGAGCAACTTCACACACGTCCAACAGATCTCTGCCTCGAGTTCGAGAAATTTTACCGAACAAATTAATCTCCAGGCGAGGTGACATAAATTGGCCTCCACGGAGTCCCGATTTAACACCTATGGATTTTTTCCTGCGGGGTTATGTCAAATCAAAAGTTTACGCTAATAAACCGACCTTCCCTGGCACAATTAAAAGAAAATATCCGTCATGAAATGGCAGCCATCACGGAGACTACCTGCCGAGCTGTCATAGGCAATTTTAGTGCCCGACTAAATGAATGCCGAGAGCGCAACGGTTAACATTTGGACGATGTTATTTTTAAAAAATAAATTCCCAAACAGTGTATTTCAATATATAATAAACATTTTTTCAATAAAGCTAAGACTTTTCTTTTAAAAGAAGATTTAAATGTGAACTTTCTTTTGAGACACCTTGTACTAAAAACAGAATAAAATAAATATTTAAGTGGGGCTCCCATACAACAAACGTGATTTATAGATAATGTTACGGAACTCGACGTGCGCGAGTCCGACTCGAACTTGGCAGGTTTTTTTAGGATTTTTACACTAAACACTGCTAGAAGTGCCTTAAACTTTTGATTATCGGTCAGTCAGTCAGAGTCAGTGAGTGAGTGAGTGAGTGAGTGAGTGAGTGAGTGACAAAATAGGAAACTTTGACTAGTTATAATTCTTAATCTACTGGTTCAAATTGAATGAAATTTGAAATATACCGTGTTTATATAGTGACTGCTTGGTTACTGAAAATTCAGGCTTCTTGTTTTATCCACAACGAAGTTATAGGGGGTCGAAAATGGCCTGAACTACTTCGAGAAAAGGATGGTACAGCCGTGCCGCTTTATTGCTTGACTTGGCGGGGGCACTGCCGTGCCCCCGCCGGCCGGATTCATCTAACCAGGATAACTTGACTTTCAGTTAATAAAGTTGATTTAAATCAACTTTATTATGACTAATTTTAAAAAGAAAAAAAACTTTAATTCTCATTGACAAAACAGATAAAATAAAAAAAAACGTGTCGTTATATCTTTTACGTAACGTAAGTAACTGGTGAATCAATCTAATTAGTTCGATTTTAAAGATAAATAAATAATAATCTAAGTTATAAATGAAACAAACGTAAATTTTTGGTGATAAAAACCATCTTAGGGATCGTATTGTGTTTGTTGTTATCTGCCAATTGACTTCCAATAGGACTACGAATGTAGCCTGCGGCCGAAATAGCTCTCTCAGCTTCTACACTTGTCCGCTTAATTGTCAAATAATAATAAATAGTAGACAAGTAGGTATTTGCTTTGAACTCCACTTTCAAATATGCAATCCATTTCCTTTTGTTTTGTTTAAAATCCTTCTTTTTAGGGTTCCGTACCCAAAGGGTAAAGACCCTTTTACTAAGATTATAATAAATGACTTTAAGGGTCCTTCTGTCTTAAGTTATTACGTAAATGTTAGCTAATTACGTAATAACATAAGTCAGAAGGACCCTTAAAGTAGGGACTGAATAAATTAACCGACTTGGTATTACATGGATCTCACAACTTTTTACGGTAGAAGAACTGAGTTGCGTTGTGAGACTTGGCTTTTTTTACAAGTTATGTTTTTGATGGCATCTCATTTATTTTTGTAGATAGCAGCCCTACTTTATAGGGTTCCGTACCTAAAGAGTAAAAACGGAACCCTGTTACTAATACTCCACTGTCCGTTCGTCCGTCTGTCCATCTGTCCATCTGTACGTCTGTCCGTCTGTCCGTCTGTCCGTCTGTCCGTCTGTCCGTCTGTCCGTCTGTCCGTCTGTCCGTCTGTCCGTCTGTCCGTCTGTCCGTCTGTCCGTCTGTCCGTCTGTCTGTCTGTCGGTCTGTCGGTCTGTCTGTCCATCTGTCTATCACAGGGCTGTATCTCATAAACCATGATAGCTAGAGAGTTGAAATTTTCACAGATGATGTATTTCTGTTGCCGCTATAAAAACAAATACAAGGTGTCTCAAAAGTAAGTTCACATTTGCTTATCTTATTACGCGAAAGCAACTATTCTGAGGGGCGCGGGGGGTATGTCAGTCGGTAGTCTGGCTCTTGGGAATTTAGTCGCTATGGAGCGTTTCTCTGATGCGGACCGTGCGTTGTGCGTACGTGAGTTTTACAAAAACGGTAATTCGGCGACTGTAGCGCGTAGAAAATTCTGCAGTATTCGACATATTCGTCACTTAAATGATGCGCCTAGCACTCGACTCATTGCAAAATGGGTTGAGAAGTTTGAAGAGACTGGGTCAACTCTGGAGAAACCAAAATCTGGGCGGCCAAGAACAGCCGAAAACGTGGACAGTGTTACTCAGTCTATTCGAGATGATCCAAACCTCTCGATTCGGAAGCGTGCTGTTGCTTTAAATGTGCACAGATCTTCATTATGTCGCATTTTACACAAAGATTTAAAGCTGCACCCGTACAAATTTCAGTTGGTGCAAGAACTGAAGCCTCAAGATGCTGGTCAGAGGCTTGACTTTGTAAATCAGATGATTGAGCGCTTTCCAACGTTCACCAACATCTTGTTTTCCGATGAAGCCCATTTTCACCTTAATGGGCATGTAAACAAGCAAAATTGTCGTTACTGGAGTGCAACCAATCCAAAACAAAAACATCAGAAACCGCTACATTCACCCAAAGTCACCGTATGGGCAGCGATGTCGTCGCGAGGAATTATCGGCCCTTACTTTTTTGAAGATGGAAGGGGGACGCACGCTCACAGTGAATTCAGAGCGTTATGTGGAGAATTGGAGATGTTAGACGAGTTTTTCGTGCCCCAACTGCAAAACTTTCCTGGTTACAACCAAAGAACATGGTTCCAGCAGGGTGGAGCAACTTCACACACGTCCAACAGATCTCTGCCTCGAGTTCGAGAAATTTTACCGAACAAATTAATCTCCAGGCGAGGTGACATAAATTGGCCTCCACGGAGTCCCGATTTAACACCTATGGATTTTTTCCTGCGGGGTTATGTCAAATCAAAAGTTTACGCTAATAAACCGACCTTCCCTGGCACAATTAAAAGAAAATATCCGTCATGAAATGGCAGCCATCACGGAGACTACCTGCCGAGCTGTCATAGGCAATTTTAGTGCCCGACTAAATGAATGCCGAGAGCGCAACGGTTAACATTTGGACGATGTTATTTTTAAAAAATAAATTCCCAAACAGTGTATTTCAATATATAATAAACATTTTTTCAATAAAGCTAAGACTTTTCTTTTAAAAGAAGATTTAAATGTGAACTTTCTTTTGAGACACCTTGTACTAAAAACAGAATAAAATAAATATTTAAGTGGGGCTCCCATACAACAAACGTGATTTATAGATAATGTTACGGAACTCGACGTGCGCGAGTCCGACTCGAACTTGGCAGGTTTTTTTAGGATTTTTACACTAAACACTGCTAGAAGTGCCTTAAACTTTTGATTATCGGTCAGTCAGTCAGAGTCAGTGAGTGAGTGAGTGAGTGAGTGAGTGAGTGAGTGACAAAATAGGAAACTTTGACTAGTTATAATTCTTAATCTACTGGTTCAAATTGAATGAAATTTGAAATATACCGTGTTTATATAGTGACTGCTTGGTTACTGAAAATTCAGGCTTCTTGTTTTATCCACAACGAAGTTATAGGGGGTCGAAAATGGCCTGAACTACTTCGAGAAAAGGATGGTACAGCCGTGCCGCTTTATTGCTTGACTTGGCGGGGGCACTGCCGTGCCCCCAGATTCATAAAACAAGTTTCAGGGATACTCGTAACTATGTTTACGAGTTTGTATCATGTATGCAAACTCGTCGTAATAATTAGCGCGCTTGGTAGCAATTTACCATAGAATTAAGTGACAATAGCCGCTGCCTGCCCCGTTCGCGCGGGTGTAATGAAGATTATAGGCAAATGTTTGATACCATAGTTTACAATTTTGCAATTTATGTGGGGATCTCTAATTGTTTGCAGTAAAATATGGCACACTAGCCGACCCGTGGCATACTTTGTCTCGCCAAAATTTCAATAGTCGCATAGAAAAAACCACTTTCGGTAGAATGCGTATAATTTAGTAGTCAAAATTAATGACAATGATTTTTTTGATAAATTAAATTTTATTTCGAATTTTGGTAGAATGCGGTAATCATTCTGTAGTCAAAATGATGTCAGATTTTTTTGACAAAGGAATTTCCAATACCGACCTTGGTAGATTCAACCTTTTTGGTAGAATGCGTTGCAATGGCAACTCAATGTTATCGGTCTCAGATGTCTAATTTTTTGCACATCAGCGTCATCTATCATCCTTTTTGCGTTTTTTATCATTTAGGGGTGGTTTTTCGGATTATAAGTTCCCCCTTTATTTATTTTGATTTTTTATCTAAATGCTACGTTGTACGTTGTTCTTAGCCGTGTTGGCCGAGTGGGATGTACCTCGACTTTTAATCTGAGGGTCGTGGATCAATGAATTTTTCTGTTCGAAAATTTATATGCGCATCAAAAACACGTGCTTACAACGGTGAAAGAAAACATCGTGAGGAAACCAGTTAGTTTTCTTATAAGCGGCGATGGGCTTGCAACCTGTCACGTATGGAATGCTAACTACTGCAAAATGTGGGTATGTGCCAAATATAATGTTTGGACGTGCCTCTGACTTCTCCCACTAGACATCTTCAAAGGATCTAAGCGTCTGGAGATCTGAGAGGATGTCTAGGTCTACCGTACTTGGGGATTGCAGTCGTGATCCTATTTATTTTTTATTTATTTTTTATACTACGGCAAATTTTATTTTAATCCGTTTTGTAATTTATTTTTGATTAGGGAACAATCATAGCAGCCTTTTCACAAACATTCGCATTTATAATATTACAAGCTGACCCCGCGAACTTCGTATCGCTTTAGAATTAACAAATGTTCCCGTTCCCGTTCCCGTTCCCGTTACAATTCCCGTTCAATAGTTTTTGTAGCACACACGAAGAAAGCAAAATTTTTAGCAATTTTTTACACCTTGCTTCAAACTATCAAGAATTTATTACTTTTTCAAAATAAAAAATATCCTATGTTACTCAGGAATAATGTAGCTTGGTAATGGTGAAAGAATTTTTGAAATCGGTTCAGTAGTTTTGAGTTTATCCCATTACAAACATACAAAAAAACAAAAAAACAAAAATCAAAACTTTTCTCTTTATAATATTAGTATAGATTAGCATATTAGCATGTTACTCGCTGATGAAGTAAGTTTTAATAGGTGAATGAATTTTTAAAATTGGGACAGTAGTTTTTAAGTTTATCCATTACGAACAAAAATATAAATTTTATCTATTTGTAATTTTATTAGTACCTACTACATATATATTTGGAAACGTAGTCGTAATTCCACTCAAAAATACCTACGATTACGAATTAAGTAGGCTTCGACGAAGTTCGCTTTACTCTTAAAAGTTCTTGTCAAAGTTCGTAATAACTACCGTATGGCGGTGGCGGTTAGTTCCCAGCAAAAAATACACCGCAGATTGAGAACATCCTCCTTTTTTCCGATGAAAAAAGGAGGATGTTCTCGAAAATAACAGTACAGGATCAGATTAAGTCGAAAATAAGATGTTATCTGCTCCCTATTCGTGTTTCAGAGAGCATAATATATTTTGGTTTAACCTCTTATTAACATCGGTTAACATCAGGTCGAGGTCGAGGTCGAGGTCGAGGTCGAGGTCGAGGTCGAGGTCGAGGTCGAGGTGGAGGTCTAGGTCGAGGTCGAGGTCGAGGTCGAAGTCGAAGTCGAAGTCAAAGTTGATTCCCCTTCCCTTGTCCCACGTTATTTTGTGAGAACTTCGTTCCATCCGGGTGTCCCTTGACACCTCTCAAGATTTTTATATTTATTTATTTATTATGTGTGTAGTTAGGCATGATTCTATATCAAATTCATGGTAGGTAGGTACTATATTACGTACGCTACTCATGCATACACCTTGATTGAGGTAAAATTATCGCCATTGAAACGGTCGTTAAAGCAATTAATTAATGTACCAACGTAACAATGTTGAAGGCTAGCCTATGTTTTGTTTGTTTCATATTATACTGTTCGTTCGATATGATAGAGGTCTCTCCTTGGCTAAACTAGCCAAGAAGACTAAAAACCTTTTTAAACTAGCTGTCCCGACAGACGTCCTGTCAAATTATTTTTTTTCCATAAGAACCTTCTCGTGACACTCACGATTACAACAAAAAAAGTATTAGCAAAATCGGTCCAGCCGTTTACTCGTAATGACGTGACCAAGGGAAATGGGGATTCATTTTTATATTATAAGATTTCATTAAAATGTTTGATGAGCGATGTTTTACATTGGTACCTAGTAATTTTAGTTTTATATAAGCCCAAAAAATGTTCTGTTCAATGCCGAATGAATGCCGAGTTCAGCTAGTTACTAAACCATACAAAAGGAATGGGATGAAGTATTTTCATTACCTTTAATATCATGACATGATAGAAAAACACAAGGTTCGTGGAATTCAAATTCAAATTCTAAAGGCATTTATTGCAATAAAATCTTAAGGATCACTTTGAAACGTCTTAAGAAGCTACGCCTGTTACTCGCGACCAAGCCTAGAAGATTTTGACAACAAACACGGATTGGGGCCTATTATTTTTTTCAATGAACCTTTCCTTAATGCTATGTAGAGCTCCAGTGTGGTGCCGATCGAACAAGATGAAGCCTCAAACAAGAATAATAATTAAAAGTGCTAACCAAGTACGTACAAAATTAAAAAATGAACTAAAGAGGATCAGCAATAATTTTAAAAGCAGCTAGTGTAGCGTGACTAGATTTAGAAATTAAAGCTAAAGATGAAAGAACTATTTGATTAAAAATAAATAATCAAAGTAAACAAATGTAATAATAAATAAAATGGTGCAGACAAAGATCTATGACTATACAGTCCTTACATTATTCTATGATTCCTCGAACCGTGGCTGGGTTTTACTCCGAGCCGGACACTTCACTCTCTCCATGTCACCGATAATTAATTATTAATTATTATCAGTTGTCGAAAGTTAATATGATTAGACTTACAATATGTACTTGTGCATACATTGTTAGAAGCTGCGTTCTAATGATAAGGTCGAAACACGAAGATAAGATCAATGGAGTTGGTCTAACTAACGCAGATCGATCCAGATTGATTGAGACTTCTCTTGTTCAAGTCTATCCAAATAATCAAATCAATCCATCGTGCACCTGAAGCCGGTAATACCCGCTACACGACCTCCGTTCAGAATTTGACACAATTGTTGTAAAACATGACACCTACTCATAATACTATGAATCTGAAAAGTGGCCAAAAACTGTTTTTGAGATTTTATGTGGGTGTAACTTTTGCAAATATTGAGAAATATAATTAATTACGGTCAATATGATCGTAATAATTATTTAGAATTAATGAAACCATCCTGTGCCGTGTGAAAGAAAAGAAAGAAAGAAATACATTTATTCAACAAAAAAATCTGTAAAACCTAAAACTAAATTAAAACATTAACGGAAAAAAATAGAATGTTTTTTAATGAGGCAACAACTCAGCTTCTATACCTGGTCCGAAGACGAGGCGCTATTTACAGTGTTCCCGAATGGGTGGTTGGGGAGGAGGAGTGGGGGGGATTGAAGGTGGGTGTAAGCTGTTACTTGGGCATTTGCGTGGTTATCTGTGTGTAGTTTGTGTTTGGAGTGGAGTTAGCCGCTACCAATTTGCTCTTCCATGTAGAGCTTTAGATATTTGAGATTTAAGCTACCTACCCTACCAAGGTATCTACCAAACATGGTAACAAAATACTTTCCAGGTAGCTAAAGTTGTTAAACGTAGTTATCCCCTGAACCTCGCATGTGGGTAACAAGCTTATGATATTTGACGATCATGAGTTTAACATAACTTTGAAGGCGAATATCTGAAAACTATATCACGCTACAAGCATGAAATTTTGTTACAGACATTTAGAACACTTCGTGGCATAATTTTCTAGCACATTACTTAATACCGTAACAATGTAATAAGGGGCTTAAAAATGCCGGAGTTGCTCCGAGAAAATTCCAAGTGAGGGCGAAGACGGATACTTTTATTGTTGGGAAAGGTTTATTATTTTTTAAGTGAACCCAGTCACTGTGTCCAGTGTAGTATTACGAGAATAATGAAAGAGGTTGATTGGACTGCTGGTTTAGAATATGAAAACGGGTTTTATTTGATTTTATTGTTGCATAGTTAGAATTCCATGATGAAAAATACCTCCGAAGTTAAAAGCGGAAAACAATAAATAATTATAGTCGATAGACATAAAATACGTAAATATTTCAGGAAAAATTTGAAATTTCAATTTATATTGGTAGGTGTAATGACGTTTTTAAAGGAGGCTAGGGGAAGTGGGGTATCTTTTGAAAGAGAATAGGATTTTTTTAATATCTATAGTTCTGGTATACCGATCTTGTTTTATATTGTACCGTGTACCTTATTTCTTTGCACGATGCCTGAATGATTTGCCTTTTACCCAGAAATTATCTGTTTCACCATAAAACACAATAACGTAGGCAATACAAAATTAATTAGTTACAAACATTCAGTTTATCAAAAATATCGCATGCCGTGAAAGTTTTACCAGTTAGTATTCTTGTACGCGGTGATGTTCTTACAACCTGTCACGTGTGGAATGATAACTACTGTCAAATGTGGGCATATGCCAAATGTAATGGTTGGGCGTGCCTCTGACTAACCCTAGAGAATGTCTACTGTACTTTCGGATTGCTGTCAAGATCCTATTTTCATTTTTTACAAGCTTTTATTTAACTTGCAATGTACAAGCATGTATGTATGTTGTTTCGGATGGAATCTTGCAACTCAATATTGAAGCAGTTATCCCCAACCAATTGAGCTGAAATTTTGCATACTTATGTAGCGAGCTGATCTGATGATGGCGTTATTAACTGTTCAACAGACACTCACAACGGAACGCCTTAGTAAATGGGCATTTCTCCACTAAATGGAAAAACGCTAATTTTATTTATTAAATCTTAATATTTCTCAGTTTTTTGTATCAATAACGACATAGTATTAAGTATTCTTGGGATGTCACCGCTTATTTTAGTAATTTAATATGTAGTATTACAATTAATGCACTTCAAACACCTCAAAACACAGTCCCCTGGTGCGTCCCTTTTCCAGGATACAGTTCTTGTTCCCAATATATATTTTTTTGCCTATAACTTAATAAAAAATATACAAATACATTAAAAAAAACAGTAAGCATCTTTATATATCATTATTATATTTTTCTAATATAAATTTTATCAAAATCACTATGTGCGAATACTGTCCTCAAATTGTTAAAACAGTGCCCTGTTAAAATTTGAAAACCGCGCTAAAGTCAAATTTAGATCTGGCTCGAATCATTTAGATCGTGATACGGAACACAACCGGTGTGAAGTTCGTTCGGTTGTGAAGCTAAGCGGGCAGCCGCCATTTTCTATAGTGCTACGACTGCCTCTGCATGTGAACCACGTGTCTAGACTGTTAGTGTAAACAGCCCACTAAGAAAGCCTTTTTTTTTACAATTTTAAAAGTTTTATTAACTACAATATGTTTAAAATAATCGATCATCTAGTATGTAGCCACATCTGTTTCGTTAATCTGATATTATTTGAATTATTTTATTTTATTAAGTATTTATATTAAAATGTCAGTCCCCTGGCCAACAGTCCCCTGTCATTTTATATGAAAATATCGGTTCTGATTTGTGATATTAATTAGAAGTATTTACTTAGTTTATTTTGTTTCTATGTTTATTTTCTATTATTATAAAGACTGACTTTAGTGTCATATGATTAGTCTTAAGCATACTATGAAACTAGGAATAGAAGTTGATTTTGTTAAGTGAAAAGTTAACAAAAGTAAAGTATTAAGTAAAATTTGTTTTAATACTGTTGATTTATTCCAAAAAAATACGTATTTTAAGACTGCCTAAAAAAAATAAAGACTTTGATTACTTTAATTAACAAAAATGCTTGTTTTTGTTCATAAAAACATTCCCCTGTATGGTTACAACAGTCCCATGTCATCATTTTGCATAAAATCGTCCATAACTTAAAAACTATGCGGAATCTGTGTGGGCATTTTGAGATATATTATTGAATTTACTATTGCCCTTCATTTTATTAACAAACATTCTCAATATTTAGTAAAATTTGCTTAGGACAGTCTTGTATGGACGAATTTCCAAATAGCAGAGAAACACCCAAATACGTATACGTAATACTCCTTAATAAACACATTGCATACTTGTCCAGTTCCGATGACAATTTGATATTATGCGACAGGTGATAGCGCGCTAGTGCTCGATGGTTTGAATGATTTTACAAAAGTTAGTCATTGTTAAAATATTTTTCAACAGTAAACTTACTTCCATAAAAGTTCGTCTGAGAGGTTGTATAATTGATAATGGTTTTTTATTTGTAATACCCCGCTAGGGTGCCAGGTGCAGAGGGGATGTTGCGAGTAGTCCCGACACATAGCAACATAGGCTTCCTATTGAAGCTTCAATGATATAAAACCGTGAAATAAAATGTTGAATTTAAATTTCCAATTGTGTTATTTGGTTTTTAAACTTTAATGGAAAAACTATTCGTATAGTTTTATGTTGTTAGATATGTTGATTTTATATGTTGATACCGTGAAACCATTTTCTACGCGATACTATTAAATAAATAAATATTGGTGGACATTATCACACAGTGCCATATAGCAAAATAAGCAAAGCTTGCTCTATGGAATTAGACAACTGATAGATAACTACAAGGTGTCACAAAAGAAAGTTCACATTTAAATCTTTTTTTAAAGAAAAGTCTTAGCTTTATTGAAAAAATGTTTATTATTATTGAAGTACACTGTTTGGGAATTTATTTTTTTAAAATAACATCGTCCAAATGTAAACCGTTGCGCTCTCGGCATTCATTTAGTCGGGCACTAAAATTGCCTATGACAGCTCGGCAGGTAGTCTCCGTGATGGCTGCCATTTCATGACGGATATTTTCTTTTAATTGTGCCAGGGAAGGTCGGTTTATTAGCGTAAACTTTTGATTTGACATAACCCCACAGGAAAACATCCATAGGTGTTAAATCGGGACTCCGTGGAGGCCAATTTATGTCACCTCGCCTGGAGATTAATTTGTTCGGTAACGGTAACGGTAATTTCTCGAACTCGATGCAGAGATCTGTTGGACGTGTGTGAAGTTGCTCCATCCTGCTGGAACCATGTTCTTTGGTTGTAACCAGGAAAGTTTTGCAGTTGGGGCACGAAAAACTCGTCTAACATCTCCACATAACGCTCTGAATTCACTGTGAGCGTGCGTCCCCCCCCCTTCCATCTTCAAAAAAGTAAGGGCCGATAATTCCTCGCGCCGACATCGCTGCCCATACGGTGACTTTGGGTGAATGTAGCGGTTTCTGATGTTTTTGTTTTGGATTGGTTGCACTCCAGTAACGACAATTTTGCTTGTTTACATGCCCATTCAGGTGAAAATGGGCTTCATCGGAAAACAAGATGTTGGTGAACGTTGGAAAGCGCTCAATCATCTGATTTACAAAGTCAAGCCTCTGACCAGCATCTTGAGGCTTCAGTTCTTGCACCAACTGAAATTTGTACGGGTGCAGCTTTAAATCTTTGTGTAAAATGCGACATAATGAAGATCTGTGCACATTTAAAGCAACAGCACTGTTCCGAATCGAGAGGTTTGGATCATCTCGAATAGACTGAGTAACACTGTCCACGTTTTCGGCTGTTCTTGATGTTCTTGGCCGCCCAGATTTTGGTTTCTCCAGAGTTGACCCAGTCTCTTCAAACTTCTCAACCCATTTTGCAATGAGTCGAGTGCTAGGCGCATCATTTAAGTGACGAATATGTCGAATACTGCAGAATTTTCTACGCGCTACCGTCGCCGAATTACCGTTTTTGTAAAACTCACGTACGCACAACGCACGGTCCGCACCAGAGAAACGCTCCATAGCGACTAAATTCCCAATAGCCAGACTACCGACTGACATACCCCCCGCGCCCCTCAGAATAGTTGCTTTCGCGTAATAAGATAAGCAAATGTGAACTTACTTTTGAGACACCTTGTATAAAGATCACTATATACTTTTTTTTTGTTATTACATACATATGATACATAATAACACCCAAACACAGAACAAACATCTTTGTTCATCACACCAATATTTGTCCTGGGTTAGGATCGAACCCAGAACCTACAGCGCATAAGGCAGAGCTACTACCAACTGAGCGGTGAGATGTATTGAAATCGAACCAGCTTTTGCCTTTGTTCCACAATGGAGTGATCTGTAAAATATATATAGGGTGTAGTGGTACGAAGGTATTCATAGTTTCTAATACCTACGACACAGGGAATCCTAGTTTGAGATCAGCACTATGTAAGTGACTGGTGGGTTTTTAGGGCTCCGTACCCAAAGGGTAAAAACGGGACCCTATTACTAAGACTTCGCTGTCCGTCTGTCCGTCTGTCTGTCTGTCCGTCTGTCCGTATGTCTGTATGTCCGTCTGTCCGTCTGTCTGTCACAGGGCTGTATCTCATAAACTGTGATAGTTAGACAGTTGACATTTTCACAGATTATGTATTTCTGCTGCTGCTATAACAACAAATACTAAAAACAGAATAAAATAAATATTTAAGGGGGGCTCCCATACAACAAACGTGATTTTAGCATTCTAGCGCCATCTAGTTTTATTTGATGTTACTACGTTATTATAGGTACTTTTCGCGGTCTCATGCGACAGCTCGGGGTTTGAGAGGTAAGATGAAAGAGGTTTGCAATTCCGCTGGCAGGTGGCGCTATTTTACCACTATCGGTAAAGTAAGTCGGTAAATAGGTGGTACTTCACATGATCGACTAAAAAGTTTGAAATTGAATTATTGAATTCATGTAGTTAGGTAAATAGGTATCTAGATAGATATTATTAATTTCAAATTAATTTCGAGTTCGAATCCTGGCCGTGCATCGATGGATATTTCTGTTCGAAAAATGTATATGCGCATTACACGTGTTTATATCGGTGAAGGAAAACATCGTGAGGAAACCTGTTAGTATTCTTGAAAGCGGCGACGGGCTTGCAACCTGTCACGTGTGGAATGCTAACTACGTAGTTAGGTAAATAGGTAGGTTACGAGATATTATGAATTATTTATTATGTTTTTAGGGTTCCGTACCTAAAGGGTAAAAAACGGGACTATTAAGACACCGCTGTCTGTCTGTCTGTCACCATCACCAGGCTGTATCTCGTGAACCGTGTTAGCTAGACAGTAGAAATTTTCACAGTTGATGTATTTCTCTAAAAACAGCATAAAATAAATATTTAAGTGGGACTCCCGTACAACAAACGTGTTTTTTTTGCCGTTTTGATAATAGTACGGAACCCTTCGTGCGCGGGTCCGACTCGCACTTGGCCGGTTTTTATCTTTTTACAAGCTTTTATTTAATTTGCAATGTAACTATGTTTGTACGGTTATAATCTTGCAACTCACTTTTGAAGCAGTTATCACCAATCGATTATGCTTAAATTTTGCATACACATTTAGTTCTGGTGACAATACCAAAATATGGTGACAGCCAGCTTATCAGATGATGGAGTCAGGAGCTGTTCAACAGTCACTCACAACGGAACTCCTAAGTAAATACTTCGATTGGGTAAAAACTTTGCATTCTTGACAATGTTATATTATGTGACAGGTGACAGCGCGCTGGTGCTCAATAGTTTGAATGATTTTACAAAAGCTTGTCACTGAAAAAAATTTTTGACAGAAAACTAATTATTCATTTAAAAAACTAGGAGCGTCTTATATCAGAAATCAGAAAATACGCTCGTCGATAAGCTTATTTTATTAACTAAGACGAACTTACTGAGGCACGTAGCTTGCAGTTAAAAGTTAATCGTATTTCCGAGAACTTTTTTCTGTAATTTCTGCCAGCGCTGCGAGCATAATCACATTTGCGTTTCCGACGATTATATTTCTAACGTCTACTGATCGTCCATGGCCATCATAAATATAAGAATTATATGTCCTTAATAATACTATAATATTATATTACTAGCTGTCCCGAAAGACGTTGTCCTGTCAAATTTGAATAAACCCACTGAAAAAAGTAAATTAAAGTAAGTATATATATATATAATAAAAGTAAGTAAATTTATGTTTTAGTGCCAAAACATAAAAAAAATGAATACAAATAATAACACACGATCTATGTCCCGGTGGTTTCAAGTAGTGTGACCATAGTACATAAGTGTGAACCAGAATGTGTTTTCTGATACTGATACTTTTTTCCTTCTTTTTAGCGCTTCAATCGGGATTCAGCGGGTTCCAGCGAATCGAAGGAGCTAGGTGAGTTTAATCGTGTAACATACGACATACATACCTAGCATACCCTTTAAACAAAGGCTGACTAAGCAACTCCGTGGTATTTAGTGCTAAAAGACATACAAACTTGCTTATTGATTGTAATAGCACAGCCACTATAAATACACACAGTAATGTAAGACTGGAATTTTCCTTTGGCAGTTCATTCTTTATTGGTTTATTCGACGAATTTACCTACATATTTCATGAAATTTTAGTCCGTACCTCGTTAATTCAAAGTTCGAAAACAATATCAAGTTGAGCGGAAATACGAGTATGTATCCGTGCATAATTATGAAAGTTCAAAATATTGTTGAGTGCATTAGTGTCTCGTATTTTGCTTCATCCGAAAGCATATAACGACTAAATAGACACTTCCTTCCGTTACTCGATAAATCACTACATAGTATAAAGCAAAGTCACTTTCCGCTTCCCGCGTATGTATGTATGTATGTTTGCTTATATCTTTAAAACTACACAACGGATTTTGATGAGGTTTTTTTTAATAGATAGAGTGATTCAAGAGGAAGGTTTATATGTATAATACATGCATAATATAGTAGAGAAGCACTGATAATTTTAGAGGTTTCTAATGTGATGTCGTAAATAAACTATTTTTTTTTCTACAATAAAGTCCGCGATGGTATTAGAAATGTCTTACGCACAGCGAAGCGGGCACGGGTCAGCTAGTGTTATTATAACGGGCTTCGTTTACCTCTCGTAAGTTGATAATGGTATAACTAGCTTCAGCCCGGGGCATCGGTCGCATGGTACGTAGATAAAAAGTACCTATATATATACTAAAAAGGTATAGGTTATGTATGTTCCGAGTTTCATCCAAATCGTTTACCTTTCATTATAAATTGATATATGACTTTTGCTAAGAAGTTTTTCCAAGAATGTGTTTATTAACAAGTCCATTAAACACGGGTTTACTGGAAGCCTTTTTTATATTAATAGGAAGATAATTTCATAGACCCATAGCTGTTACCTCAAAAGAGTTGCCTCATAAGAGTTGTTAGACTTCATTGAAACCACCGCGGTATCTGTATCTTAATCATCGACGTGGTACATACATACATATGTACATAAAATCACGCCTGTTTTCCAGAGGGGTAGTCGGAGATCACGGCTTTCCACTTGCCACGACCCTGACATACATACACTATCAACACATTCCTCATGCATGCTCGTCGGTTTTTACTACTATTATTGACCTAGCCTTTTTTTTCAAAACGTCACCATTTTGGTCCAGGATAATATGCCGAGGTCTACCTCTTCCAACGTTCCCATTCACACTCGCTTTATATACCTGTTTAGACGTTACCTTTGTTCGACGTGGCGGTGATTTTTAATTACCCTCCGGCTTATACTATGCTGGTTTTATGACTTCGCCGCCCAAGGGACGAGCTGTCGCGGTAGCGAATTCACATTCCAACGATCAAACTAAAATGTCACGTAGAAAGCTTAAATTGGCCACAGTTTCGGTTTCGCATTTTATTATGCCGCTTTTAGAAAGCTACTTTTGTAGGTATTTACGAGCCGGCCGATGTGGTGCGCACTGCACAAAAACAATAACATTTAATAAACAACTCGCGTCGTTGGTTAATGTGCTGGGATCTGTTCCAACTTCGTTACACATGCCGGGAAATGTGAGATTGCATTGTAAATTCATGAGTGTAAAGACGAATATAAACATATATGAACGCTAGTTTATTTAATGGGCGCAATTCACCATGTAATAAGTTTTTCTTAAAAAATATTTTTCAATGACAAACTTTAGTAAAATCATTTAAACCATAAAGCACCTGCGCGCTATCACCTGTCACAATATATAACATTGTTATCGGAACTTGACAAGAATGCAAAGTTTTTACTCAATCGAAGTATTTACTAAGAAGTTCCGTTGTGATTGACTATTGAACAGCTCCTGACTCCATCATCAGATCAGCTCGCTGTCACCATATTATAGTATTTCTCTAAAACAAAAGGTGTATGCAAAATTTCAGCTCTATCTGTTGGGGATAACTGTTTCAAAATTGAGTTGCAAGATTCCACCCGAACAAACATAGTTACATACATAAATAAGCTTGTCTAGACGAACATTTCTAACTTTACATCAATTGAAACTGGTTATTAAAATCACATCCTGCCCCTTTGTTCTCTTGAAACTTAGATTACTACTTACTGCCCCAAATCTACAAAGAATATTCAACAAACATTTTCCATACTGTTTCTTCGTATGTGGCTCGATGTATTGTCTAATATTTGAGTTTTTGAAAATACGGTTCCATGGTCACTATAGTCAGCTCATAAATTACGCCATAACCAAAGGCGCTAAGTTAGTACTACGTTTAAAGACACATAATATAATGTGTCTTCCCCTTAAATTGAGACTTTAATAAAAGTGTTAGTGGACAACAGTGGACACATTCTTATTTTAGTAATACTCGAGCAATTTAGGTCAAAGTAAAATTACTCATTAACCTGCCATATGGATGGATTTTAATATTATTAAGGTACATTACTTATGACAATATAGGCTACAAAAAAAAAAAAACAAAAGCGCTGACTGAGTTGCACTGCATAAACAATGGTTAACGGAATCGACTATTGTAAATTTTATTTAAACGTCTCCTGATTGTCAATAAGCAAGATGCGCCAGAGGCGAAACGAAGTTTCAAGAAAGCCTTTCAATCGACATCATTACAATTTGAGTAGTACAATCAATCCGAGCGCATTAGACATCTAAGGGTCAAGTCCGAACAAACGAAAAAAGCAGTGTAGTTACTATGTCATCTCGACGCCGATCCTTCGAATAAAGAGCGTAGGTAGTATTTTTTAAAGTTTTGTTTTTAACTTCACACTTCATTACTTTCTAAATGACTCAACTTTCTGTCTTTTCATGTGATACTGTCGTGGTACCCAACAAGTTGTACAAAATTTTATCGAATTAGTTTTAGCCGTTACGACGTGATCGAGTAACAACATAAACGTTCATACTTCCTCGCATTCATAATATGCGGCTGTATTTACTGACGGCCAATTTAAGATAAGACCAATTTTCTCCAATTTTGGTCTATATCTAATATATATAACTCGTTATTTTAATCGTTCGCAGTAAACATTTCGTAAAGTTGCTTATAACTTTTGACATTGTAACCTAACTAAAACAGTAGTTTTTAGAGTTTGTTTCATCACCGTCTACGTGATATTGTTACTTTACAGCTGTAAATTATAACGTGACATTGTTCGTACTAGCCGGCAACGTAGATACGTTTCTCAAACGTACACTGAACACAGACACGGCTTAATCAATCGCAAGTAATCCGCAATCCGATCTTGAAGCCCCCATTTCAATTTCCATTTCCAACATAAAGCATCACGCACGAATGCGAGTTAGAACAATGTAAGATATTACTATAGATATCTCTATACATGTAACTAACTGAAAAATAGGTCCAAATCTATGTCTCTTATGCACTTACCCTGATAAGTGTCACCGGTCAAGCTTTTAGCTTTGTAAACCATGCAATAAAGTTATTTATATATGATATTTGATAGGATACTTCCTTCCTATCATTATATTAATGTATAAATAGATATTTTGCCATAATACCCAACCACAATTATTATACATACTCGTAATAACATTATTTGCGTCCTTCACGTTCGTGTTTCGAGGTGCGGACAAAAAATGCACTTAAAATATTTGTCGATTCTTTAATTTTTATCGTAAAAACACAAATTATTTTACCACCAATAGCAGGTTCTTTGAAAATTCTTACCTCTAAGATTTACTTTGAACGTGTTCAACTTGTCTTTCAAAACAGCTTAGGTATATCGAAATCCCAGAATGCGGTCAGTACTTCACCAATCCGATACTGGCTTCAGGTTGTGGGCTGCAATCTCCGGCCGAGACCCATCCGGCGGATATTGCACTCGATCACCAGAATTCCTTTGGGTTAGGGTTCCATGATTATACAGGTTTATTATTATTAGGCAAAGGTTGGAGATGTGAGAATGGAGTGTGATGGCTGCTAATGACATGTAAGAGCAATACTATATTATACCAAAGCCACTATCCACAATCTCCACATGGGCAGCATCTTCGGAGCCATGTTCGGAAAATGTACACAAACTTCAAGATAACCCAAATAATTATCAAGGTTTTTTCACTTTTTCCGTCTTACCCGGATAGACTCTGCCCATACAAAAAAACCTAAAAATGTTAAGTATCACATAAAAAGATGACCGGAAAGAAAATGGGAGCAGCAAAGCTGAAGTTTGCTTGGTTTGCTACAAGTCTACCTTTATAGAGGTAAAGAGGAAGAGGTCACATTTGTTCAATCTTGAATGATTCAAGATTGCGCGACTACACGTATCCACTTTTGTGTATATTTTTATCATCATATTAATCATTACCCCAATACTTAAAAAATAATTAATATACTCGTAATTTCAAAAATAGGTATCTTACTAATATTATAAACCTGAAAGTTTGTGGCTTAATTACGCCAAAACGACGAAACAGATGAAGTTTAGATTAGCATATTTGATACTTTTATCCAGGTACAACACGAGCGAAGCCGGGAGCGAAAACTAGATAATATAAATGATAAATATTATTGAAAGTGACAGACGCTTCTTATACTCGTAGTTATTTCTCCAATTACCCAGTCGTTCGTTATGCTGCAGCCTTTGAAGTGTCAGTTTTCCAAGAATCTAGAGTTGCAAAGAAAAATAATAATATTGTGAAAACTTTGAAATACCTGAATATTGAAAATACTGAAGAGCTCAACTATAATTGGTCATTGGCGTTGCTCGGTATTTGAGATAATTTGTTTTCTCTAGAATCTTGATTTACAGATCATATTTACAATCTGAGTAAGAACCTAAGTTATATTTTAGCGATTGAAATTTTTAAAACGTAATTATTGGATTTTATAATCAAGATTTAATTTTGACTTTGCTAGTTTATATCAACAAATCAGATAATCAATCATAGCTTGAAATACATGTTCATGTACAATTTTTTTTGGATTTTCTAACTGACGTAACTTGGCACCCATGTAGATCTCAATTCTTTTTTCGGCGAAGAATAACCGCTTGTATGTGCCTGGCTTAATTTACTTATTTGAATTCATACATATTTGATGGGATTAAATCTAACTTAAAGTTCATAAATTTGAGAGCGCGTGTCGGATCCACGCACAAAATGAATAAAACTTAGTTTGAGACAGTAAAACGAAAAGTGGCCAGTTGGAGAATTTAGTATCAAATGTTATAAACCGTCCATAAAACCGACTACTGCTCAAAAACAAGTGAAGCATAATTAGCTGTGATTATTTTCCATATTTATATATAAAAAAAATACTCCTTAGAAACCAAGATGATTTAAAGAGGGGAGGAAGTGGTATTCTTTCAATCTGAAGGTTGTGGTTTCGAATCCCGGTCCCGCATCAATAGATTTTTCTGTTCGAATAGTGCCTTTCTGTACCATTTTCTTTAAAAAACGGCTAAAAAAACGTTTGTTGTATGGGAGTCCAACTAAAATATTTATTTTATTGTTTTTAGTATTTGTTGTTATAGCGTCAACAGAAATACATCATCTGTGAAAATTTCAACTGTCTAGTTTTCACATTTCATGAGATACAGCCCTGTGACAAACAGAAAGACAGACAGACGAACAGTGAATCTTAGTAATAGAGTCCCGTTTTGAGGGTTTCGTAGTCTACAATAAACCCTTATAGTTTCTAGAAGTAAACTTTTTAATACAAATGACTTAACGTTATTACTGAGTAAACTACGAAACTCTACATTGTGCGTGACTCGACACGCACTTGGTCAGTTTTATTACCCTTTGGGTACGGAACCCGAAACATGAACTAAAAAGCTTCAGCACAAGTCCTAAAGGCAGAACACGCTACACTTGATTTAGAAATAAAATCTAAATATGAAATAACTATTTGCAGTGGTTAACATTCCACACGTGACAAGTTGCAAGCACATCACTGTGTGCAACCTCGTCCTATAAAACTATTGTTTTATCTCCTTACCTCATAAGGCTGAATGCATAGACTCATCTATACTGTTATTATAAAGAGGAAATAATTGATTGTTTGTTTGTTCACATTGAATAGGCTCTAAAACTACTGAACCGATTTGAAAAACACTTTTAAAATTAGAATCCTACATTATCCCTGATGAACATAGGCTATATTAATAACTAGAAAAATCCAGGGATCCCTATTAAAACTTTAATAATGTAACCCAAGATGTAAAATAATTGCCATAAAATCATTATACCAGTGTGACGCCGGGGCGGACTGCTAGTCTATACTTCTATACTAATATTATAAAGAGGAAAGATTTATTGTTTATTTGTTTGTTTGCATCGAATAGGCTCCAAAACTACTGGACCGATTTGAAAAACTCTTTCATCATTAGAATCTTACATTATCCCAGATGAACATATGCTAAAGAATATTTTCAAAAATGTTAGGGATCCGTATGAAAACTTCGATAATGTAACCCAACGTGGGAAAAAAATCACAAAAAAAACCTTATATCGCGTTTGCTGCGGAAACTATTGACAATAGAGCAAAGTGATGAACTACAGTTTTATAGAAAACATCAATATTAAAAAACATCAAAACCCGTAATATCATATGTCTAACTATTAGGGATCCCTATTAAAACTTCGATAATGTAACCCAAGGTGTAAAAAAATTAAATTAAAATTATTACACGTGCGACGCCGGGGCGGACTACTAGTATGTTCATAAATCGCTTCTTCTTAGTGCGATGGAAAATGTTTACTTATACTCTCGCACTTTATGGGTTTCATTTAGATTAGCGCGGGTAGTCGACTAGTCGTTTTATAATCATCAAATCTAGAAGACGAATTTTATTTGACCTGGTTTTTGTTATCTTTGTACTGGAATATTGTGTATCTGCCATAGGAAGTAGTCAACACAATCCATAATAGTATACAACATAATAGTAGCGATCAACGGCAGATTGACGAATACTGTCAGCAATACAAGAAAAACCGGCCAAGTGCGAGTCGGACTCGTGCACGAAGGACTCCGTACCATTACCTATAAAAATGCCAAAAAACACGTTTGTTGTATGGGAGCCCCACTTAAATATTTATTTTATTCTGTTTTTATTAGGTATTTGTTGTTATAGGGGCAACAGAAATACATAATCTGTGAAAATGTCAACTGTCTAGCTATCACCGGTTCATGAGATACAGCCCTGTGACAGACAGACAGACGGACAGCGAACGGTTCCGTTTTTACCCTTTGGGTACGAAACCCTAAAAACTACCAGTGTTGCAAGTTATCAATTGTTAAAATCTGATAATAATTAATGGTATTTAATGAACGAAATATAAATGGTTAGAGACGGGATTCAATATAAGTAATTACTCGTAATTAAATAAGTACATACACGAAGAACGCATTCTCAATCGACCGATCGATGGCTTTAATTATTCAATCATATTTTTACAACAAGCTGATTTGTTCATCAGTTTATTTTCGTTTACGTTTGTATGGAAGATTATATCTAACACCTCATAAAATGAAAGAATCACGACTTTAATCCCCAAGTACGGCTGACATCCTCGCTTAGATCCTCTGAAGATGTCTAGAGGGGGTAGTCAGAGGCACGTCCAAACATTAAATTTAGCACATGTCCACATTTTGCGGTAGTTAGCATTCCATACGTGACAGGTTACAAGCCAGTCGCCGCTTACAAGAATACTAACTGGTTTCCTCCTCCAGACGGACAGCGAAGTCTTAGTAATAGGGTCCCGTTTTAACCCTTTGGGTACGGAAGCCTAAAAAAAGAAGTTTTTAGTTTTTTTAACTATATTTTTATTGAATTTGAATTTTAGTTTAGCAAATTATGTTTGTGTTACAGGATAGTCCAGTTTAAACTCTGAAATAAAGCTTGTGGTGGTGTAATGTGATCTCCGAAAACTTTCTTCATTGCTTCGCATACTGGTAGGTATGTGCGGAAGCGACATACTGCAGGGCAGGAAACTTTTTAATGGAAAAATGTATTTTGACAACACAGACCAAACATGAACACAAAGATAGGCCTAAGACTTTTTGTAGCGATACAATTGCAAAAATACCGCGATACAGTCGCGATGCTGTTGTGCGATGTGCAAGATGAAGTTGAGAAACTTTGTAATACCATAAGACCATAGTTTGGAACCAACTGGAACATGAATACGATGTACTCGTTAATAGCATGTATAGCTTCTGCATCGATTGCACGTTGTAAACGCGACAGACGACGATATGCAGCGAATATGCAAAGTAGTCGTGGACGATGCCCTTAATTGGTACATCACAGAGCACTAATGGAGACATAATCAAGTCAAAACGGACACATAATAAAATCAGGATCGTTAAGGAAGTGAGGAGTTGGCTGGTGGTTACATCAAGAGTAGGGTGGATTTATTTTTAGTATCAAAGAAAAAGCAAATTTCATTAATAAAAAACCGGCCAAGTGCAAGTCGGACTCGCGCACGAAGGTTTCCGTACCATTATCTAGTAAAAACGGCAAAAAACTCACATTTCACTTCTGACGTGACATGACACACACACTCTTTGACGTGTATGGGAGCCCCACTTAAATGTTTAATTTATTCTGTTATTAGTATTTGTTGTTATATCGGCAACAGAAATACATCATCTGTGAAAATTTCAACTGTCTAGCTATCACGGTTCATGAGATAACCTTGTGACAGACGGACAGCGAAGTCTTAGTAACAGGGTCCCGTTTTTCCCCTACAGAACCCTAAAAAAAGCTAATTTATTTATGAAATAAAATAGCTTTCTTATTCTAGGTAGTCTGGTAGTAGTGCTGCTCTTCCTGTTTAGTTTCTGAACCTACCTTCTGGTATAAAGCTGATTACAAACCTTTGACCATGTATACGCCTTTGACCGGACTTTCGCTTTGTTAGCCTTACCGGAGTTTGCTCTACTAGACCTTGCATACCTGGAAAAGCTCTTGCATATTGAATCGATAATACTTTTGATATTATGTTTCGAAATGTATCATTTGTGAAATTGAGTTTCGATATAATAGAGATGAATAGAATGGTAAATCGTGAGTTATATAGAATATAGTTGTACCTTTGTCTTACGGCCGTCTGCATGGCTTTCTACAACGCACTTAGCGTGAAATTTCCGCTTAGTGTCCCGTCTTGTCTTTCTTATGGTTTTTAATGAGACATATTGTAGCTGTAGCCTATGTCCTTTCTCAGGATGCAAATATCTACTTTTATCAAAATCTGTTCAGCGGTTCACGCGTGAAAAAGTAACCGATTTGCTGACCTTGTTCTTTCAAATTTCAATAATCCCACAGAAAAAACCACTTAGTTCTTCTTGAACTTTACGCCTCCCTTATCACTTAGGGGTATAAAAAAATACCCTACGACCTATTCTCAGACCTACTGAATTAAAATTACGAGTATACGTATAAGTTTTATAAATAAAAATCGTTCAAGCCGTTTTTGAGAAGTTTGGCTACAAACACGAGAATTTTATTTATTAATAAAAATATGAAGTTGATATTTAAATACATTATTTTTCCATCAAGTTAAAAATGTAGGTAATCGTAGTTCAGTTATCAGCTCATTATAATATCTATCTCATTATTAACTTGATGATTTGTCTTTTTAGGTCGATATTAATGCGTATAAAATCTACAAAGATTGGAAATCAACCTTGTATTATAAACATACTCAGTTTTAATCGCACGCGTCCACTACCTACCTTTAGTTTTTGATTCGGCAATTATTGTTAGATAAAAACACGTTATCGCTTATTTATTAAATGTGCGCTGCGGACCGTGTTCGTATCGTTTTTGTTGAGTGGCTTGGAAACTTGTAATTAGCCGTAAGTTGAATGAGTCTGTTAAACTGTAAGTTTTAGCTATGCTGGGGTTTGTTGTTAAAACAAGCGCTGTTTTACATCCTCGAACGAGGATCCTATTATAAACTATAGACAGCTTGGTGAAGACCATTGAGAGTTCACGACAAAACTAATTAGACTCTGCTATATTCTAACATAGGTACCTACTCACTTCAAATGTTGAATATAGGTTTTGGAACAGCTATGTTGACCTAGTAGAAGAGGGGAGGTACCTCCACGGAGTTCTGGCGTCATTTTGAAGTCGGTTAAAAAGCTTATATTATAGAATGACTGCGCCTTGTTAGCAAGAAAGCCCCCTTAGAAATATTTCCCTTTTTTGTGTCTGCACTAATTGAGAAAAGCAAGTGTTTACTTAAGTTGCTTTCATTCATGGTTAGTATTTGCTCGCCTCCGAGCTGAAGCAAATGTTCACAAAATAAAACTCGCTTGTGAAATCCGCAACAAAGATTGCTTACTATTTAAGCAAGCTAAATACGTGTACTAGTTTCGACTATTTGTTGGTTTGTAAACGGAACGTATACAGCATTTTAAAGCGTTAGGTTTTTTAACAAAATAAGGTTTCTCGTCCTTTGGTTTATCTCTGTGGGAATCAAATAATTATACCTAAACTAGCGACCCGCCCCGGCTTCGCACGGGTGCAAAGCTGATACCAAAATATATTACAGAAAGTCTTTGTATACTCGTTAACAGCATTTATTTTTTACATTTTTATTTATTTACTATGTTATTATACATATAAACCTTCCTCCTGAATCACTATCTATTAAAAAAAACCGCATCAAAATCCGTTGTGTAGTTTTAAAGATATAAGACGATACATACAGACGCGGGAAGCGGGAAGCGACTTTGCTTTATAGTAGTGATAAACAAGCCTACAGCGCAAAAGGCAGAGCACTACCAACTGAGCTGTAAGGCCAGTCAAATATTAATTAACTAGCTGACCAGTGCCCGCTTCGCTGGTCGACAGAGAGTTTCACATCTGGTATTACAATCTTCAAAATAAATTATAGCCTATATGTTGCCGAGGACTAATAGCTACATAACAAAAAAAGTTTCATCAAAATCCGTCCAGTAGTTTTTGCGTGAAAGCCAGACAACAGACAGACAGACAGACAGACAAAAATTCCAAAATTGTATTTTTTGGCTTCTGTTACTTGTATGAAGACCCCTAGGAGTATTTTTTTTAGTTTTTATTCAATGTACAGAATTGAACTCTTCTACAGTTTTATTATATGTATAGATAGTCTGTCCAGTGTCTGCATTGAATATAATGTCATTATTGTCGTCAAATTAATGTCCGCTGCAGCTTAGCTTGATGGCATTATTGATGTCCAATTTTCGATGGACGTACCGTGAAGTGCGGTTCGACGATTTCGCCTGACCATAAACGGCAAATTCTAATTCTAATTCAATTATTTATTTCAATAAAATCACAAGGATCACTTTGTAACGTCTTAGGAACTAGGTGAAGCTACGCCGATTCTTCGCGACCAAGCCTAGAAGAATCAGACAACAAACACGGCTAGGGGTCTACCTTTTTTTTTAATGATCTTTTCCTTAATGCTATGTAGAGCTCCAGTGTGGTGCCGATTGAACAAGGTGAAGGCTCAAACAAGAATATTAATTAAAAGTACTACTCAAGTACGTACAACAATCAAAAAAATAACTAAAGAGCTTCAGCACAAATTTTTTTGTGTTTGGAGGCGTAAAAAAGTTCACGGTAGTAGGTAGTACATATAACGAACTTAAAAGGTAATCTATCACAGCTAAATAGGTGTTACAAGTTTTCGAGTAATAGAAGTAATAGTCGACCAACTTATAAAATGTAATTGAAGATCAATTTCTCTAGTACGAACACCATTGAAAATTACTTGTCATACATAACGTTGTTAGCTGTATAAGTGACTACGTAAACTACGAAATCCTACATTGCGCATGGCCCGACACGCACTTGGCCGGTTTTTTAAATATAGTCTGGATTTGGCTGTGCATTGATTGCCAGTCAGTCAGGAATAACGTTACAGTTGTATTACGCCGCAATTATACTGTTCTATCGGGGCGTGTCGTGACGCGCCATAAGTATATCATATCCATACATTTAGTATGATTAGAATTATATTACTAAAGCGCAGCGTGTCGGGACGCGTTCTGTGAAATGTATGGTTACAATGTATTTATGACGCGTCACAACACACCCCGACATAATATAATTGCGGTGTTAGACTATTGTGTTTGTGAAAGCTTTATTTAAGGTTAACTACATACTTTGTGTCATGGTGTTTCACGACGGCTAGCACAGTTGGAAGCTAATGACACCACAGGTTGTGTAAACAACACACTAACATTTTTTAGGTAAACACGAGATATCTGCTTGATTGGTAAGTACATGTATATAGTATTCTGGAATTTAAAGGGTGCTCTTTGGTACACAGACTGCAGGCTGCACTGAATAGTCCAAGTAAACCGTGTTAAAGTTCATTTCACCTTATCTAGAAGTCAAATCTTGCAACTGAATTTGAAACCAGTTCTCCCAACCAACAAAGCTGAAATTTAGCATACCTGTGACTACATAGCAACTTCGCTGACAATACAATAATAAGGTGACAGCGAGCTGGTCTGATGATGGAGCTCGAATGTAGCCAAAGGTAGCCTCAACTATCTTATAACTCTATCGTGTTTGGATGTGTACTATGCGAATTAAATTAACAAATCATGCTTCAAATCAGATCCCAATGTAAATGTAGAGTTACAATTCTAAAAGTTAGATAGTTTTGACGTTACGTACGCTACGCACGCTTACTTTACGTTTATAATTTACGATTGTTTGTCAGTTTGTTGAAACAAAAGAATTGCCTTAATATTATTATTCCTTTTTCAGTCAATGCATCAGACTTTACAGGTATTTGTATATTTAATATTTCAACCGCAGAAATTAATGATGGCTAATGCTCTGTATGATTATTGGCATATTAACTTTTACTAATGAACAAAGCAATTGAATGAATTGCATACGTCTAGCCGATAATTAGCCTCGAGTAATGAGAGGTCATCACAGCTAACAAAGCGTAGGCAGTTTTTGCGGCAGCGATATAACTGGACCCACTTTGGGCATGTAGAAAGAATGAATGAAGAAAGATTGACAAAACAGGTATACAAAGAGAGTGTGAATGAGAACGTTGAAAGAGAAAAACCTCGGCGTATATTCCTGTACCAAATTGGTGGCGTTTTGAAAAAAAAAACCAGGTCTAGAGTACTCTGAACCGACGAGCATGGCGAATATGCAAAAGAAGTATGTCAGGATCGTAGCAAGTGGAAAGCCGTCGACTCTGCCTACCCCTCTGAGCAACCAGCGTGATTTTATGTATATATTGTACTTTGATATATTTTAAGTTGGTTTATATTATTTCTCTTTAAATATCGAGTAAATTTATGAATACTCGAAATGAAAAATGCGAGTCATACTCGCGTTGGAATACTTACATATGGAATTTGAACGCGCTTCGATGTAGCAAATATGCGACGATCGCATTCTTACATTCTGAAAATATTCACATTTTAAATGCAAATAAGTTTTATGTTGAAAAATATTAAAATCACTACATAGTATAAAGCAAAGTCGCTTTCCGCTTCCCGCGTCTGTATGTAATATGTATGTATGTATGTTTGCTTATATCTTTAAAACTACACAACGGATTTTGATGCGGTTTTTTTAATAAATAAAGTGATTCAAGAGGAAGGTTTATATGTATAATACATGCATAATATAGTAGAGAAACACTGATAATTTTAGAGGTTTCTAATGTGATGTCGCAAATAAACACATTTTTTTGCGCTTACATTACAAATGCTGGCTGAACCCCACGAGATATATCAAAATAATGTACTACAGTATTGTACACCTTAAAAACGTCTACAAAAAAGTCAACGATGGTATTAGAAATGTCTTACGCACAGCGAAGCGGGCACGGGTCAGCTAGTATTATTTAAAATCAACACACATATAGTCACGACTGTTATCCCCGAGTACTGTAGACATACTTTCAGATCTCAAAATGCTTAGATCCTTGACGATATGTCTAAAGGGGGTCATAAGCACTTCCAGACATTACGTTTGGCACAATAACCACGGTTTGTGTTAGTATTCCATACGTGACAGATGCAAGCCCATCGCCGCTTTCAAAACAAACTATTCTAAAATCCTCCTTCTAGCAAGAGATTGGAGCAACGCGCTATCACCGACCTGCCTGCATGCAGGTATTCTCCAAGCAGGCTTCATTAAATAAAGTATAGTGATAGTGTTGAGAAGGACATACAACTACAAGATGCACCTCATGGCAGGAAGCACTCACTAATCAGGTCGGCACACTTCTTTTACAACAAAATTGTACAGATGAGTAGAGTGTAATATTCCAACCATGTTACTACCTCACACTATAACATTTGAAGCCTGCAAGGTTATTTTGTAAGAAAATGATTATCATGTTATGATGTTGAATGCAATACCTAATGTTACAGAATACCTAATCTGTACACTTTTCATAGTAACTATTAAAAATCATTCACTCTATGGTGAACAATTGAACGTCTATACGTCAAACGAATGCAATACCTCTCAAGTTAACTTTTTCGATGTGTGTGTGTGTCGATGTGTAAAATTTGTTTAAAGTTAAAAAATAACTGTAACACATAATAAACCATTCGTTCTTACGTTCCGTTATTAATTTTGAAAGATAGATAATTTAAACCACGACGAAAAATATTAAAGGAAAACATGGAAATATTAATCAATATCTATTGCAGTATAAATAATATATATTTTTAAGAATATCACTAGTATCGTTTTTAACATATTTCACTCTATTTATCATAATCAATCCTACTGTCAGTAATAGAACTTCTGGATGAACGAATCGTAAATAGATGGAAAGTTTTCGATGGCATTCAGTGGGCGGAGCCTAGGTGATTTATTGCCAATAATTATTGGACAGACGACCAATCTAGATGATAATCATTTCTTACAAAATCACCCTGCTGATATGACATTGTACTGTACCTTGGGAAATAGAATATAAGTACTAAAGGTACATCAATTTTGAACAGTGTCCTACCTAATACTTCATCCCAATATACTTTCTACTACTTTCTATCTCTACAGAAAATGGACCATTAATCTTTTGACCCTGGTTTGAGAATAATTAGCACTGTACTGTACACATTCGTAGCAATCACTAATTGACCTGACCTCCTTTTATTTGTTGATTTTGTTAAATCACATTCATTTTACTTTATATAAACAATACAGAAACTCAGTTTAGTTATTTTGGCTACTGTTTATTTCCAAATGATTAATGAGATCAGACAAAATTGTCATATGTCATAAACGTTCGCTTCGAGAGGTTGGATATTAATGAGGATTTCATTTCATTAAAATGAAATTGCTCTTAACACTGCAGTCATTTTTAAAACTTAAAAAAAAAAACAGATTGATGATTGCCAAACAGAAAATTCTTTAGGCGCATCGCCCACACGAGCTAGAGCTAGAGTCGCGGCACAGTCGAGGCGGGGGCGCGCAATAGGCGCGGCGCGAGATCGATATTGTATTGTCAGGTCGGAAGTGTGAACTTACCCCAAACTTAAAGTTATACTCGTACTCTCTACACATCAATGCATGTTCAAACGTGGCAGTGTACATTTCACACAAGCTTTAACCGCGTGCGTCTTAGTTCGCGTTAAAATAAAATAAACTAGCCAAGTGCGATTCGGACTAGCGAATGAAGGGTTCCGTAACATAATCTATAAGAAACAAATCACGTTTGTTGTATGGGAGCCCACTTAAATATTAAATTTTATTCTGTTTTTAGTATTTGTTGTTATAGCGGCAACAGAAATACATAATCTGTGAAATTTCAACTGTCTAGCTATCACGGTTCCTGAGATACAGCCTGGTCACAGACAGACGGATAGCGAAGTCGTCCCGTTTCTACCCTTTGGGTACGGAACCCTAAAAGCTCTATATTGATAGGCAAAATATATTGGTTCTAATGATATATAAATTAAAATCTTATGTTTTTCAAGCAGTAAAGTCACTTTGACTTTGAAATTGATACCATTTTATTATTCGATTTCTATTATATCCTTGGGCTATTAGATGTAACTGTTTCCGAAATCTGTTGAATAGTTTTTGTGTAAATCACGGTCATAAGCAATATGTATACAAATTGAAAAAGTATATATTTAGTAAAGAAATTAAGTAAATTGATTACCTACTATGTATGTACAACCACAAAAAATGGTTTTATTTCGCTGCATAAGGTTGAAAATTGTCTGCTACGCTGTCAAACCACTAACTTCATATTTGCCTAGATCCGCCGACCGTAATGTTCTCGGCTACATGAACTTGTTTGCACATTAGTGTCAGTGCTGGAACAGAGGCCTAAGACTTGACAAACGTGGCATAAACAGTCTCGTTACGTCCCTGCCACACCAGTATGTGTATAAACTATGGTGCACCACCGAAGTATACCATACTAACCCAACGGCCGAGCTCTATGTTATCGGCGCCTGCAGAATTGTGAACTTAATGAAGTAATCTCATGCGATAGGTAGCATCAGCCGTTGTGGATAGAGTGGCTGGGGCGGCTTTGCGGCTACTCTGTTGATGAACCACCACACGACAAAATTAAACCGCGTGTGCTGTGCTTTCAGATTTAGATTATTTACTACTAGCTCCCGCCCGCGGCTTCTATCGCGTAAGTAAGTAAGTTTCAACCAAATCTGTTCTGTTGTTTGAGCGTGATTGAGGTACAAACACACAAACCAATTCACAAACTTTTGCATCTAATTTATTACTAGCCGACCCGTGACAGACCCGTGATTGTCCTGTAAAATTTTAGTAATCGCTTAGAAAAAAGCAATTTCAGACAACTTCCAGTTATATCCCTTTAAAACTTGTACTGATAAAAAAATTGACATTTTGTTAAAATGCGAACTACGTTCCATGACGGCTGCATGTTTTTATTCTGGGATGTCAAATCTATTGCACACCAGCGCCATCTATGTCATCATTTTGCGTTTTTTTATCATTTGGTGGTTGTTTTTCAGATTATAAGTTCCTCCTTCTGTTTATCTGATTTTTTATCTACATACTACAGCCAATTTCATCTTAATCCGTTTTGTCGTTTAGGACTGTCGATTAGGGCACAAACATATTTACAAACTCACAAACTTTCGCATTTATTATATTATTAGGATAGGCTATCCTATCCTAATTATTGATTTATTTATTTTTACAAGGCATTTGGTTAGTATGTGTGTCGTGTATGTATGAGGGGAGGTCCAAAAGTCCGTGGAACGAGGGAAAGGGGATGCCGGGAGCTACACTTTTTGGTTGTCGCTAATCGGGTGCTCATTAAAAAACTGCATCAATGGAGCAATTTGAATTTCGTGCCGTTATCAAGTTTCTTACCAAGCATGGAAAACCTCCTCAAACCATACTAAATCAGATTGGAGTCGTTTATGGGTATCAGTGCCTTGGTATAACCATGATTTACAAGTGGCATGATCTATTCAAACATGGCAGAGTCGGTTGAAGACGACCTCCGCTATGAAGGCTCGCTGAGACATGTGGCACATTACCAGTATTGTGATCACTTGTGTATTGAAAAAGTTGAAAAAAAAATATTGGAAGATGCTCGTCTGAAATAGAAACAACTTTCTTCAATAGTAGTAGTCTTATTAATTAGTCCTTTGAGACTGTTCTTGAAGATCGTGAAAGAAACTCTTTTAATATAATTCATAGCATATTTCTCGATTCCCGACTAAAGCCCCGAGAACATTTTAATTGTTAATCGGAATTTTAGTCCTTGCCTTCGTTTTCCTTCCATCATTTTGTTATCTGCATCACTACATAGTATAAAGCAAAGTCGCTTTCCGCTTCCCGCGTCTGTATGTAATATGTATGTATGTTTGCTTATATCTTTAAAACTACACAACGGATTTTGATGCGGTTTTTTTTAATAGATAGAGTGATTCAGGAGGAAGGTTTATATGTATAATAAGATGCTACCCGTGCGAAGCCGGGGCGGGTCGCTAGTTCTTTATATTTGTGTAGGCTTGCTACACCATTATGGGTTATTTTAGTAGGTATACTAATATTATAAAGAGGAAAGATTTGATTTTTTGTTGTCTGTATTGTTTGTTCTATGTTTCAGAAAGTCTGCGAGGAGGTATATTATCTAAATATTACGATAGTTAGGTATAATAACCGTTTTTGTTTCTATCCATATCGTGATCTTACTTATCCAACTTAACTAATTAGCAATTAAGACTATAAATTTAGGAGTAAACCACTTTTTGAGTTGTTCAAATCGGTCGATTCGTTTTGAAGTTATGATGAGTAAAACAAAATGAAAGCTGTCGCGATATTCCTATCGTCCTGTTAGGAAACATGAACATGAAGCATGCTCTGCAGCGGGTTTACTCCTTATCATATGGGTAAGTCATAAGTACTGATATAAAAGTTGAGGGATACTAAAATCGTGGCTACCAATGACGATACTCACGGGGCCGGCAGCGGGACCGCTTGCGTATATCCGCGGATACCTATCACCATTTAAGCCATACCATAGCCATACCTATTCAAAATAATCACATTTAGAAATGTCTGTCGCCCAGCGAAGCGGGCACGGGTTAGCTAGTATAAAATAAAACCGATTGAGCACCTATAGTTGGAAAATAACAGAATGACATGACTTCAAGGCTTCAAGGTTCTTGCATAAAAGTGTTATTTTCAGGCTAAAAATAAAATTCATATTTCATTTAGCTGTACCCGTGCTCGACTTTGTTCGCAACGTGGTAGGTTAGTAGGTCCTACTGTATCCCTATTTCAGATTATTATACACGAAAATATTAATTTGACCGGTTGTGATGCATACCCCGGTTTCGATTTTAAATTTTAGCAGTCATTATTTATGCATAGCAAAACAAACTTGTTTAAAGTCTATAGTTAATACAATTCTTTGTCTATAGTCCGTTTTGATTAGTGACATTTGTGGTGCGTTGTATCTCTAGATTGTTTTGACCACAACCAATTATTTCCTGTTTTGTATATTAAAAATATGAATAAATAAGTTTATGCTTGAAATTTTTGTTTTTTGTATGGACTGAGTCTATCCGAATAAGACAAACCGCATTATCTTGAAAACTATCAAACCTAAAAACAAACTGTCTTTCATTTATGTAGCTAGTATAATTATCTGATGAATTATATAAAAATGAATGGTTTAGTTATTCATAGTTTTGAGTAAACGAAACTAGTGTTTTGTAAGAGCCTACCTTGGAAAATAAATCTATCGAGAAAAGTTTCACCAATCGTGTTTCTGTCTATAATTTATATACATTGATTTAGTTCCTATATCCTAAATCAATGTTTATATAGATTAAATCCTTAAGTTATCGTTGTCATAAAATACAACACTTTTTTGTTTGTTTTGCGGTTATTAAGAAAAAAATATTCTGTATTCATAAAAAAAAAATATATTACCTGTTACAAAACATTTGCATATACTAAGATATAGATAAATACTCTCTTCTATGTTGTTTTAAATTCGTAGTTTTAATCATTTTTAGCAATATAAGCCGTTTATTTGAAAATTAAAATGTTGTTTAAATGTCCACAACCAGCGATCTTACCCTACCTTATTTTGTTTCGCTCACGCAGAGTGTAAATGTGTGTCTGTTGTTAATCTAACTAACTGAGTTTTTCATTAATAAGGTTAAAGTTAAAATCTTGAAAAGTCAGAAGCTCTGAGATTATATCTAGCGCTACCTACTTTGGGATTACATTCGTGAGCATTTTGCAATCAAAGTAGTTATTTTGAATTTAAATTGTAATAGATTGAACTGCAAACCCTAGAAATGATTAATCTCAAAGTTGTGTCCACCATACCACCACTTGTACTTGTACCTAGATATAACGCATGGATATAGGTCAAGTCGATAATAAAACAATTCTACAGGTCACGAACAAACGCGCTCTACGATGCCTTACATCTGCCAACTTGAGGCGTACATACCATACACTATCTTGTCTGATTTCACAAACAAATTGTACCCTTCAAACCGGAACTCAAGTATGCTGCTAGGCGGCAGAAATAGGTATCTTGATAGTGCTGCTTCAGAAAAAACATTTTAAAAAGAGCCTCTTAAATTTGTAGTTCGCGTCGAGTTGAGATCTTGCGATGTTCCGTCCGTTTTTAGAGTTCCGTACCCAAAGGGTAAAAACGGGACCCTATTACTAAGACTTCGCTGTCCGTCTGTCTGTCACAACACAAGGCTGTATCTCATGAACCGTGATAGCTAGACAGTTAAAATTTCCACAGATTATGAATAGTAAAAAAAGAATAAAATAAATATTTAAGTGGGGCGGGCTCTCATACAACAAACATGATTTTTTTTGCCGTTTTTTATAGATAATGGTACGGAACCCTAGGTGCGCGAGTCCGACTCGCACTTCTTCGGTTTTTTTATTTAGCAGTCTCCAATCTAACTGAAGTACGAAGCCATTAAAACAGAAATGGGAACAGTTGTTATATTGTTTTCTTATACATTTTTTTTTTGTTATTTATCTCATTAACTTAAAAGCTGTCTATCGGCCAAGCGGGTGGCATCTTGACTTTCAATAAGAAAGGTTTGAATCCTATTCGTTTAAGTTGTTTGAGAGATCTTTGCTCGTTTAATCAATAATACACTTCTGTACATTGATGCACCATGGTATATTAAGAGTACATCCATGACACCACACAATAAGATAAAAACTTAGCGTTATAATAAACATCAGGTAAATAAGGTGGACATTTCTTACACCGTCATCGAACCTACTTATACTTAGTAAATACCTGCTTACGTTATCTATTGCTCATCACTCTGTTTTACGTGGGTGGGAATCGAACCCACAATCTATGCTGCGCAGAAAGCAGAGCTACTGCTAACTGAGCTGTGAGGCTAGTTAAAATTTATTTATATTATCCCATATTTCATGATATCGTTAACTAAAAACTCTGTACCTAATCTGTAACTCTGTTATTTTTAATGAGTTCGTTCTTACACTTTGCCAGTAGGGAAAACTCTCTTGGTTCTTAGAATTCTTATTATCTTATAATAACGTCTGACTAACTTTATAGACTACGGAACCCTAATTTCTAAACTCATTCGAAGTGTCAGAAACCACCGAGCTGGTTATTAATTAAAAAGCTCGCTGCAGGTATCCGCCGGCATCAAAAGAATCACAGCCTTCCTCGTTCTATTGGCTGAAAAAATATATTTTGTTACTCACGGACCATGTTGTTCAGTACTGGAAAAATATATCATTTTTCTCCTCAAATACCCGCAGCAACGCTCGCGGCATTTATCCGAGATTTTATTATTCGCTTGGACTACCTGAATCGGAAACTTGCCTACCGTGCTATGCTAACCTTTCGACCAGTTGGTATTTTACAGCGTGATTTTGGTATAATTACGATACGTGCTATAAATTGTAACCTATTTCACAAAGTGCAAATCAAGCCTTTTTAACAAACTCATGAAATGCTTTACGTAATCAAGTTTCCTCGATATAGGCTTAGCCTAGTGAGGAAACTGAAAGATATTTTAAATAGGTTTAAGTTTTTATCTGTGAAATTTGCATGGTCGCTATTTACTAAGACTATTGGATATGTTTATCATTTTCAAATCTAGTAGGTACCTTCTTTTCAAACATCACCAGCCCGTAGAGATTTAGTTATATTATTTTTCCTGCTCGTGTCTCTATCGTCTATAACTATTTCAGATGATTACTCAGATGTTTATTTACTATAAATACAAATTACCTATATTTTGTGTTCTGGGTCACTGAATTTCGAGAAACGAAAGAGTAACATTTTGTTAAAAACAACAGCGAATCAGATTTGTCGCTTGCATGCGACAAATCTGATTGCATGCAAGCGACTTAAATAGCCCTTTTAGATAACCTTCAGTCTACCGAAATAATTTCCGGCCGCTGGAATTTTAAATCAAATATACTCGTACGTTCGAGACGTCGCCATCTTTCGGTTTCAATTTTTATTTCTCAATTTTTCTGTACTACCAGAATAAAATTGTTACAAGTTGTGCCGAAATCAGTACGAGTATGGTTTTTCATTTATATTGAACTGTTGTTTCTTCCAATTTTGATTAGTTTATTAGTGAAATGATCACGGCTGTCATCCCAAATTTACGGCAGACATCCTCTCAGATCTCCAGGCGCTCAGATCTTAGGAGATGTCTAAAAGAGGTAGATATATCGGTTATAGCGCGAACCTACATGCATTATAAATGAGATTACCAGATGAGTTAATCTTTTGCATATTATCTGCATACGTAAATAGAAATGATTTGCCGTTTGCAGTTGCAAGCCCATCGTCGCTTATAAGAAAATTAACTGGTTTCCTCGCAGTATTTTCCTTTTGAGCAAGAATTAGTACGCATATAAATTTATTGATATGCATGCACCCACGACTTTCAGATTGAAAGAGGTACCACCTACTCGGACAATAAGATTTTTTTTTAGTTGTTTTCTTTATACGAGTACTATTTAACAAAAAACCTTTGAATAAAAAACATGTAAAAATCAAGTATCCATCATACAAGTTCTTCTGAGACACCTTTTATGACGGGAAACTAGATTTTTGCATTTCCCTTTTCTGTATTGTTCGTCAAATTCAACTTCTCGCACTGTGCTCAATGTGATTCCGTGGAATAGATTTATTTTGGCTTCTGTGCCATTTTACCATAGTGCACTTTTACAGTCTATTTATTGTGATATTCGAGTACCTACTAGTTATGGGTTTCTTACTACAAGTGCTTCCTCGTTCAACCCAAGATTTTTCTACCCAATAGGTATTTATCTTGGCTCTACTTAAAACATATGCTTAGCCCTACCCAATCCTACAACGTAACTTAGAAAATAAAAGCTTGTAATGACAATTTGTAGGTCATGCTTTGTGTTTTATGACAACTTTAAAGGTTTTAAAGGGTTTTAGCCTACTTCTGTTCAAAAGCCACCTTAATAGGATTCGTGTCTTTTAGTTATTTAATTTGATATGTCTAAAGGTGTTACAATAATATTGTAAGCTTGTTCGTGTCTGACGAAGCACAGGACGGCCAGTCAATGGTTGCATATTTGTGCTAATTGAAAAACTTGTTACTTTTTTACTGTAACTTTCTAATATCTGGATTTTTGGAATGTAATATTATGGCGATGCTGAAGTAAACATTATTAGTAAGAAGGGTGTTGCTACCTGTTTGATGGCGATGCAACGTTTATATTCCAGCTTAGGTATCTTTAGCCCCGAGGGGTTTCTATCTAGGGCATAATTAGCGCCCCCGCCGGGCTTGTAATGTGAGGATATTTAATTGCGTTTGAAAGATTCACGTCTCGAATTGCATAGCAGTGCAAAAAGTAGTATGGGTTATGGTTTTGTATTTATTTTTGAATATGTTACAAACAATGTACTGTACAGCTTTTAAATTAGCATATAGTATGTAAATACTAAACTATTATACGAAAAAAAGCATGTCGGGTAACGAAAAAGTGTGCGAGACATTGAACTGTAATTTGGGGCAGAAATGGAATAGAATGGGTTCGGTATTGTGGGATGATACAGCTTCCATGAAAATCGGTTTAATAGTTTTGGAGTAAAACCCGGTTATACAAACAGACCAAAAAATATATTGCTGCTATAATTTGACAACGACGATTTGAGGGTTATCGCTTGTCAAGCCTACAGATAATTTTTAGGGTTCCGTATCCAAAGGGTAAAATCGGAACCCTATTATTAAGACTTCGCTGTCCGTCTGTCTGTCTGTCTGTCTGTCCGTCCGTCCGTCCGTCTGTCTGTCACAGGGCTGTATCTCATGAACCGTGATAGCTAGACAGTTGAAATTTTCTCAGATTATGTATTTCGGTTGCTGCTATAACAACGAATACTAAAAACAAAATAAAATAAATATTTAAGGGGGGCTCCCATACAACAAACGTGATTTTTTTCGGCTTTTTTATAGATAATGGTACGGAACCCTTCGTGCGCGAGTCTGACTCGCACTTGGCCGGTTTTTATTACAAGTTAGGTACAATTTGGTTCATTATATTAGTTAGTTTATTTTTTCATTCATCCTAAAGAACAACAATCAGCTTGTTAGTAAGGTACCTAGTCAGTATTATATTGATGGATATTCCATTAGCGAGGAACAATATAAGGAAAATTGATCTAGTTTAAGTAGGTACTTTTGTTAGACATTAGATGAATCATTATTGGTAGGAAATCAAACCTACGTAGACGTGTGTTATTACGTCTCTGTACGATCTGGTATAAACCATTAAATCAAATGGAAAGTGTTGTGTGAATTCAAATTATATTTTAATCTAGTACTTATAACGGAGCTTACTTCGTAACCAAATCCGCTGATATTCAAACAAAGATTTTCTTATTATTTCATAGTGATTGTTAAAATTTGCAATATTTATTATTAAAGTATACGATAATAAGTGCATTATATGAGGTAAGCTTTAGTTTCGTATTAAGTGTTGGTACTTACTATATATTACCTAAACTATCTACACGAGAATGCTGTTTGTATACTTGTATTATTGATAATTACTTTTTTAGGGTTTCGAGTCTACAAGAAACCCTTATAGTTTCGCCATGTCCGTCCGTCCGTCCGTCTATCCGCAGCTTAGCTATAAAGCATGCAATAAAGCTGTAATTGGGCATGTATGTATATGTATACATACATATTAGTAATGTACAAAGTCGTAAAATTATTTTTTGTTATTATGTTTAAATTTTAATTTATAATTATGTTTAAGTATTATTATGTTTTTTTCTCTCGCGTACCCCAAGGTGTGGGATATCGTCAGATATTCCACTTATTAAGCTTTAAAGTGCCAATTTTTGTTAGAAATGAGTGTTCCCCTTAATTTCTAATATTAGTAGGATCATGTGTATCATCTCAAGATTCGCGTTGGTGACCTAATAGCATTAGGTAATATAGTACCGAATTGAAGATATTATACGTGTAACAGTCGTCGTTTATCAGATTAGAAACATCATAAGTAAATCATAATTCCTACCTAGTGCAGAAATTATATAATTAAGCACTTCATTATGCAGCCGGCCGGCCCCTTGGAGCTACTCGTACATTCAGCATTCATGAAAGAGCTTTCTGTTGAGTATTACGCGGAAGGTTGGAAAACTTTTGAAACAAATTCTATTCATTTTTACGTTTGCAGTTTAATAAGAAGCCGGAGAGAAAAGTTCATGTTTGAAGATTATGATTTAACAAATGTTAAGAATATTATTAATTGGATAGGGTATTTTAACGAAATGCTAGTTAGGCTCTATAGCCATTTGCAACAGTCTTAAAACGGAGGTTCTCAATTCGACGCGTACCTAATGTTTGTTGTTATAGAATACATGTATTCTTACCGTGAAATATTTGAAATATAAAAAAAAATAAAAATCCAATAAAATTGGGATTATTATTTTTTGGTTTCCGTACCCATAGGGTAAAAACGGGACCCTGTTACTATGACTCCGCTGTCCGTCTGTCTGTCTGTCACAAGGCTGCATCTCATCAATAGCTAGACAGTTGAAATTCACATTCACAGATGATGTATTTCTGTTGCCGCTATAACAACAAATACTAAAAACATAAATATCTAAGTGGGGCTCCCATACAACAAACGTGATTCTTTTGCCGTTTTTTATATATAATGGTACGGAACCCTTAATGCAAGAGTCCGACTCGTACTTGGCCGGTTTTTATTTTATTTATGATATACAAGCTAACCCGGCTTTGTATCGCTTTAGAATTAACAGCAGTTCTCGAGTTATAAGTGTTGTAATAAACCCGACTTTGTTTTATATAGAAGATAGATAAGATAGGTACTACAGCCATAATACGCGTGGGACCCGAAAAACTTTGACTTTGATAATGTAGTTTAAGAGTATGTCACTCACCGGTCTATGAACTATCTACATATATTCAAAATAGGTTTTGGTTAGAAAAAATATTTTTAATGGCAAGCTTTTGTAAAATCATTTAAACCACCTATGGTGACTATCACCTGTCACATCATTATAATTCTGTCATCGGAACTTGACAAGACTGCAAAGTTTTTACTAGATCAGCTCGCTGTCAATCTGTACTGTCACCAGAACTAAAGGTGTATGCCAAATTTCAGCTCAATCGGTTGGGTATAACTGCTTCAAAATTAAGTTGCAACATTCCACCCGGACAAACATAGTTACATTATACATACATACATAAATAAAAGCTTGTTAAATCATGTCAATACGTTACTCTGTTTACGCAGCAACGGATCGAAATATATTTTTGCATAAAATTTAGCTAAATAAAATAGCTATCCCACACTATCCTTAGCTTATCATGACAAGATCCAAAATTAGGTTTGAAAATTGCATATTTGAAAATTTCAATCCCATTTTAGTACTGAGGTGAAATTTAATATCTGCCCTGGCCATCTAGATGGCGGAAAAAGTTTCGAAACATTTTAATTTTTAACTTTGACTGAGTGAAAATGCTAGAAGCGTTTTGCAACACGAATGCAGAAATACATTTTCATGATTAAATTTATTCATATTTTATGCTCTGTGATGTGTCATGAACACTTAAGTTTGTTTTGAATGGAACTGTAGGGAACGGGATATAATAGTATGAGTTTGTAGATGGTATTTGGTGGATTGGAACGTTCTACCCAATCCAAAAATCGAAGTCACAGTGTATTTTAAACAGTACAGACACCATAATATTTATAAAAAATCGAACTTGATGAAATGATTGATCTTGTGAATGAAATAAATAAAGTTTATTATTATTATTATTATAATAGACTACTAAGCATCTTTAAAAGATCTAAGCGTTTGGAGATCTGAGAGGATGTCTACCGTACTTGGGGATTACAGTCGTGATCCCATTTTTTTTTTATTTTTTTTTATCTGCTGACCCTTCTACTTTAGGGTTTTATTTACTGTGTCGTTTATTTGAAATTAAACAATAGAAATTAGGAATAAGTAGGTGTGGGTAGAAAGGGTAACTCGAATCAAATGTTGTGGGTTGAACGGAGCAAAATACCTATTGGGTTGAAAAATTGTGGGTTGAACGGGTAAGCTCCAAATTTCAACTTAATCCGTTTTGTCGTTTATGCTTGATTGAGGCATAAACATACAAACAAACTCACAAACTTTCATATTTATAATATTACTATCTGCTCGCCCCGGCTGGGTAAAAAGTAGCCTTATGTGTTATTCTGATGTCTATACTACATGCTAGTTTTTGCGTGAAAGAGTAACAAACAAACACACACACACACACACACCCACTCGCTCACTCACTTACTTACTCACAAACTTTCGCATTTATAATATTAGTAGGATTAGGATTTATGTTGTCTAAATAATATAAAGTTCCTTCATAAAAAAAAAACATTTTTTTTTGTCGATTTTCTATTTAGCATAATTAAATAAAAGTATCTTACGATCGAACCTAAAACAGCCTGTGAAGGTACTTATACACGTCAATGCAAAACATTTCTCTGAATACAAACACAATCGATTATGATAACAGCTAATGTTGCAATATCCATACTATATTACACTTGATTATGTCCTATGGTTATAATTACGAATACCTATAAAAATCTAAAAAAAAACCTTCAAGTGCGAGTCGGACTCGCGCACAAAGGGTTCCCTACCATTATCTTAGTATTTGTTGTTATAGCGGAAACAGAAATGCATCACCTGTGAAAATTTCAACTGTCTAGATATCACGAGATGAGATACAGCCTTGTGACAGACAGACGAACAGACAGACGGACAGCGAAGTCTTAGTAATAGCGTATTATTCGAGTTCGTCATTATTAACATTATATTTTGTCCGTATGTATGTCTGTCACAAGGCTGTATCTCATCTCGTGATATCTAGACAGTTGAAATTTTTACAGGTGATGTATTTCTGTTTCCGCTATAACAACAAATACTAAAGATAATGGGACGGAACCCTTTGTACGCGAGTCCGACTCGCACTTAGCCGGTTTTTTATCTATATAGTACAGCATATTTCATCGTAATCCGTTTTGACATTAAGGCCTGATTGAGGCACAAACATACAACATATGTCTTTTCACAAACTTTTGCATTTTATTATATTAGGAAGGTATCGTAGAAACGGATTGTTTCGAATTTCCATTTGACTGTAACATTATTATGTTTCTGAATGTAGGTGAGTTGTGAATGTTAGTTGTTTGCTTGTAACATGTCGGAGCATCTGGGTAAACTTTGAAACCCTGTAGCTTTGAAACCAATACGACTGCAATAAGCGTAACTTCTGTAACTGAAGCACTAACGGTATTGCAATACCCTTGTGTTGATATTGACTATCGAGAAACCGATTTTCAATTTGGGGGCACGGCTGTGCCCCCGCCAAGTCGAGCGCGAAGCAAACAAACACTGCCGTACCATCCTTTACAGGAACCATTTCGCCGCATTTTCAGGTCCCTATTTGAGAACCTCTGGATAATACCAGAACGCAGAAATTTTCGTCATCCAGTAAGCTATAATCACATACTTAAAATCCAAAATTTCAAGTCTGTAGGTCATTTAGTTCCGAAGTTAAGCGAAAGCAAAGTTTCGCATTTTAGACACTCACTCACTCACTCACTCACTCACTAATGATCATCAGAATAGAAGTAGTACTTCCCATAAACTCAGAGAGCTGAAATTTGGTACAGAGTTAGGGTTTAATTGCCACATTAAGGGAAAACTATAAAAACCGGCCAAGTGCGAGTCGGACCATTATCTATAAAAATGGCCAAAAAATCACGTTTGTTGTGTGGGAGCCCCCCTTAAATATTTATTTTATTCTGTTTTTAGTATTTGTTGTTATAGCAGCAACCGAAATACATAATCTGTGAAAATTTCAACTGTCTAGCTATCACGGTTCATGAGATACAGCCCTGTGACAGACAGACAGACGGACGGACAGACAGACAAACAGACGGACAGCGAAGTCTTAGTAATAGGGTTCCGATTTTACCCTTTGGGTACGGTACCCTAAAAACTAGGATAATCGAAGATCTGGAGTACCTGGTGACCCTGATTAGAAAACACAAGAGCCTAACCAAACTATTAGAGATCGACATACCGCCTTTACAAAAAATATTCAACTTGATGGGCCGCTTCATTTGATGTCAAAAGTAGAAGGTCTGAAGTATCTGATGAAGAACCCTCAGCTGGTCTCAGCTGTATTAGAGATATGGTAATGCCCCCTTCTACTATTGGTACATCAAAATATCGACTGTCATTGCAAAAAACTATGTCAAAAAAACTGTGTCAATTAAGAAAATCTATTAAAATAAATCAATAAGCCCACGTTTCTACAAAAAGAAGTGAAATCCCACCAAAAACACAGTCACACTTAACTATAATAATAAAAAAATCGCAGTAAGGAACCTCAGACTTGGCACGACTTTGTCTAGATTTCATTACTTTTTAGAAATAAACAAGCAACTCCATCGAGACTTGGCTAGTTTTTTACAGAATGTTTTAGGTGGGATCATATTTACTTCAGCGTAAAGAGCATCGACAAAGCCTAGAGGAGTAGCCAGAGGCACGTCCAAACATTAGATTTGGCACATGCCCACATTTTACAGTAGTTAGCATTCCATACGTGACAGGTTGCAAGCCCATCGCCGCTTATTTTTAAGAATACTAACTGGTTTCCTCACGATATTTTTCTTCGCCGTTTTGAGCACATGTTTCGATGCGCATATATATTTTTCGAACAGAAAAAATCCATTGATGCACGCCGGGATTCGAACACACGACTTTCGAAATGAAAGTTGAGGTACCTCCCACTCGGCAAACACAACACGGCTCATTCGATAAAGTTTTAAAGAATAGTAAAGGTGTTTTCATCATTTATGGTACTGATTGTCCATAAGATATTTATTCCTCAGAACGGCGAACGAAAATATGTGGAAACTAGTCGTAGTTAGTATTCATAAAAGCCGCGATGAGTTTGCGATCTTTTACGTATAGAGTGGTAACTGCCAAATGAAATATTTGAATGAACTGAGTGCTTGGAGATCTGTGAAGGTGTTTACCGTATTTAGGGATTAGGTACAGTAAGTAATCTTTTTTATGGGTTTCATAGTCTACAAGAAATCCTTATAGTTTCGCCATGTTGGCAGCTTAGCTCAGAGACTCTTAATGCTAGAAAGCTGTTATTTGGCATGAATATACATAGTCAAGCTGAAAAAGTGGCAAAACAACCTTTAAAAAAAAATATAGGTTACCTTCTAGGTAAGGGTACTAGGTTTTAAATGAGATTTTTGAAATTTTACAGGACAACCTTCTGTCGTGACTAGTCATAGATATGTTTTAAGTTTCAGTCTGTAAAAACTGTAGTGTTATTAAATATTAGTACTCATCTATTTAGATGACACTAAATTAGTGCAAACAACGAAAACATATCAATATTATTATCTAACAATCTATTCAGTAGTGGGTCTTGCACTGAGTTGACTCTTATTGCGACAATTGTACACTATTTGGTATGTAACCGTGTTAATGTCATAGCATACGCACATAGCATAGTAACTGACTATGACCCTGTTTGCTTAGCTACTTACTTATTCAAGAACTACTCAGATATAAATCACTATAAATATAAATTAAAAGTTAAATAATTCAGTTTTAAAAACAAGATCGGTGCAAGCGTACCCCACTCGACCTAATACTTAGAAATTTACCAACGTCTGCCTTTTATTATTTGGGTTTTAAGTAAGTTTTTTTTATTAAAAACTAGCTGACCCGTGCCCGCTTCGCTGTGCGTAAGACATTTCTAATACCATCGTGGACTTTTTTGTAGACGTTTTTAAGGTGTACAATACTGTAGTACATTATTTTGATATATCTCGTGGGGTTCCAGCCAGCATTTGCAATGTAAGCGCAAAAAAATGTGTTTATTTACGACATCACATTAGAAACCTCTTAAATTATCAGTGTTTCTCTACTATATTATGCATGTATTATACATATAAACCTTCCTCCTGAATCACTCTATCTATTAAAAAAAACCGCATCAAAATCCGTTGTGTAGTTTTAAAGATATAAGCAAACATACATACAAACATACGCGGGAAGCGGAAAGCGACTTTGCTTTATACTATGTAGTGATAACATACAAACATACGCGGGAAGCGGAAAGCGACTTTGCTTTATACTATGTAGTGATATATTTTTAAAAACAAGCTTTTATAATCCTAGAGCTCGTCGAGACAAATTCAATGAGGGGTGTAGTTGAGGAGTTCCTATGGCTACATTCGAAGTCCTTCATCAGACCAGCTCGCTAGTACCATAATATTACCTTGTCATTTGAGATTGATAAGTATGCAAAGTTTGAATTCAATCAGACTGTTTACTGAGGAGTTCCGTTGAATAGCTCCTGATTCCATCGTTAGAGCAGCTTGATATCACCATATTATTGCATTGTCACCGAGGTTACATAAGTATGCAAAATTTCAGCTCAATCGATTGGGAATAACTGCTTCCAAATTGAGTTGCAAGATTCCAGCTTAACAAACATAATTAGGAGTACATAGATATATTCCAAGTTACTAAAAAAGCTTGTAAAAATAAAACAGGCCAAGTGCGTGTCGAGCCACGCGCAATGTAGGGTTTTGTAGTTTACACAGTTAAACGTTATTTTAGTAATCCCTAACAACGTTATTTAAGTAATCCCTTAATCGAAAAGTTGTATTTTCAAACCCATAATGTTTTTTAAAGACCTATCCAACGACACACCACACCAGGGTATACGAGAAAAAAAACCCCTCTTTAGGTGTAGGGGAGGTATCCTAAAAAAAAATGTTTATATATATTTTGTTCTACGACTTTGGTAACATTACTAATATGTATTGTATATACATATACAATATACATGCCAAATTACAGCTTTCTAGCACTTAAACTCTGAGCTAAGCTGCGGACGGACGGACGGACGGACATGGCGAAACTATAAGGGTTTCTTGTAGATTACGAAACCCTAAAAAGGGCAAATTAGGGATTCAGTTTTTATTAAAGGAAAATAATTGTAATTATAGCTCTATAGATTTTTTGACAATGAAAATGGTTATTTTTACTTGCAATATGAGTGTATTACTGTTTTAAGTTCTCTAGTCCATAGTTTAGCTTAGTAGTTACTAAAATAATCAGCCGTGATTGACGGACAGACGGACGAAGTCGCACCATGAGAGTTCAGTTTTACCATTTTTGTTTGGAATCTTAAAAATCTATTCATTGTACAACGTGCTACAAAATGCCCCGTAAATAATATAAATAATTATCAAAGCCAAAAATTTTGTCAACCCTAGTAAGCTGTCATGTCAGGGAACCAGATTATTAAACAGAAAGGCCTACGTACCTATTTTACCTATTAATTGTCTACTTTAATAGCTTTTCTATTTTTCATTCATAAATGTTTGCTATCTAAATACAAGGATGTCATTATAGTTAAGTACTAGATTTAAAAAATGAATAGTTGGAAAAAATAAATATGTTGTCAATTTCAAATCTTCTAATCGATATCCTACAACTGTTTCCAGTTTTTTTTCCAACATTTTTTGCAAAATAACGATGCTTTCTATTTTGAAATAAAACGGTCGGTCGATCTTTTTGTGGGGTTATGTGAAGGACAGAGTGTATTTCTCTGATTGCCCAACGCTTGCCGAGAATGAACAGCGTGTTAGATCGGTTTTCGCATCAACAACACCGACGATGGTGCGAAATGCCACACAAACGATATCCCGACGAGCGAGGTTGTGTACATTCTGCGTAGTTTACTCCTTGATTTTACTGAAATAGGGTTTGCACATCAGTGAAAATAATAATATTTTTTACTACGGTTCATAAATATTGTAAATGAACTCGTTATAGGGACCCATTTAACCTCCTTTCGACTTTACGGGTAGTTTTGTAACACCCGTATTATATATTATACATAGAAAATAATTTAATCAATACCAAAATTGATCCTTATACATACATACATGTAGTATGTATAATCAGTTGAGTTCTGAAAAAACCTCATTAAAAAACTTATATTTTTTAAGGCTCCGTACCCAAAGGGTAAAAACGGGACCCTATTATTAAGACTCCGCTGTCCGTCTGTCTGTCTGTTTGCCACAAGGCTGTATCTTATGAACCGCGATAGCTAGACAGTTGAATTTTTACAGGTGATGTATTTCTGTTGGCGCTATAACAACAAACACGAAAACAGAATAAAATAAATAATTAAGTAGGGCTCCCAGCTCCCATACAACAAACGTGTTTATTTGCCGTTTTTTATAGATAATGGCACGGAACCTTTCGTGAGCGTATCCGACTCGCACTTGACCGGTTTTTTTAAAGTGTTTATTAAGTTTATATAATATACATATTTTCTTTTATAAAAACACGCGTAATATGGGCAATGAGAATATATGAGTCTTGAGCCGTCGATGATTTGAGCACTTGAGTCCATGACTGGCACAGGAGCAAGCGCAGCGAATCATTCAATCAACACTCCGGAAGCTATGATGTTCACTTATCGAATCAAATCAAATGGCGCACTATTACGCGTGTCTAAAATGATCTTGCACTGTAAGTCGAGCTATATCGCGGTTTTTTTAAGCTAAATCGTATTAAATATACCGCCATACCTTCTTGCATTACTAATGAACTAGAGCAAAAGAAAAAATACTATTTTCATTTAAATAACCTGATTTTGGAAAAGTATCAATTATGCAGTTACTCAATTTACTTAGAGCCGTGTTGGCCGAGTGGGAGGAGGAGTGGGTACCTACCTCGACTTTCAATCCGAAGGTCGTGGATTCGAAATCCGGCGTGCATCAATGGTTTTTTCTGTTCGAAAAATGTATATGCGCATTAACCTGTGCTTATAACGTAGCTAGTATTCTTGTAAGTGGCGACGGGCTTGCAACCTGTCACATGTGGAATGCTAACTACTGCAAAATGTGGGCACGAGCCAAATGTTATATTTGGATCTTTAGATAATTATCTTCAAGGATCTCAGTGCCTGGAGATCTGCGAGGATGTTTACCGTACTTGCGGATTACATTCGAGATCCTATTATTGTTTTTTCGATGGTAATCGATTAGGAATCTTATTATTTATACATTCTGTTTCAAGTGAGTCAAAATATACAAGAAACAGCTGAGCTATCTAAAACTCGTTGGAAATCGAACGCCCTGTAAACTAGAAAAGATCAACAAGATTACATTTATAATAGTTCACTCGGTAAAAAAACTGATAAACATTAGCTATAAATAGCCATCGCCTCGTAATCAGCGATAACAAAACACACTATTCGAGATCGAAACCTAAATCTGGGTCAGTAACTTGATAAATCAAGTTACGTATTCTACTGATAAACTAGTTTTCTCCCATCACGCTGAGAGTATACGAGTGTATCAACCTCCTCGAAAATATATACCATACCTAAATAATAATAAAAAACCAAACAAAAACTAAATTAATAAAACCAACTAAGTGCGTGCCAGGCCACGCTTAATAGTTTCGTAGTTTACACAGCTAACAACGTTTATACATATAAGTCATTTTCAATGATATCTGTACTACTTTATTGATTATTTCTCCAAAAACATTTTTTAAGGAGTCTACTATTAATCGTAATCTTGTAAAGCCTACTTAATTGTGATAGTTTTGCTTTTAAATTCGTTATATGTACTACTACTGTGATTTTTTTCACACCTCCAAAACCAATAGTTTAGTTGGTAGGGACGACGACGACGACACTTGACTCTGACAAAAAATATTTAGTACTATAAAGCTTATTATTTGGCTCTTTAGTCGACTGGGCCCGCTCGAACTAGCCCCGCGGGCCCAGTTGACCTAATTAATGTATTTAATTTATTAGTTTTCTTTAGTCGACTGCACCCATTACTAATTTGAACAAAAAATCTATTGTCTGATTTCAAATCCGTGTACAGATGTGTACAAAACGTATTAGAGATAAACAAAAATAAAACACCTTCACATGATTATAATATGATACTAATGTTTATTGGGCTCTTTTGCTACTGTTCGGGCTCACTTAGAACTAGTCAAAATTCATAATATACAAAAATGTAAACTGAAAGAATTTGAAAGCTTGTCAGAATGCTTTATCAGATGTATTCTATTCAACAATATAAAATCAAACGAATCCCTTAATCGAAAAGTTGTCTCCAAATACCCGTAATTTTTTTTAAATACCTATCCTTCCATTGACAACCCACAGCATGGGGTATGAGCGAAAAAAACAATAATAACCCTAGATTTTCTTGTACTGCTTTGTCGGTACCAACCAATATGTATATTCATGCCAAATTACAGGTTTCTAACACTAAAGATTCTCCAAGATAACCTGCAGACGGACGGACATGGCGAAACTATAAGGGTTTCTTGTGGACTACGAAACCTCAAAAACCCACTAAAACGGAGATACGTGCCGTAAACTTATTTATAAATCATAATAATAAATAATATTATATTTGTAATCGATACTTGAACTTGTTACTTGTTGGCCGAGTGGGAGGTACTGAAGTAATATACTTATAAAAATAGGAGATGTGGCTTGTTCAGAAGTATTTCTTTTTTCGTCTCGAAAAAGAGCAATCAGCGACTGGGAGCCCCTTAACGTTATTTATGAAGTAACTAATCAACATTTCACTTAGAAGGTCGTAAAAGAAGGCCCTAAAACATTTACACTCCATTCTCAGTGCTTTTTCGGCTTTTAATTTACTATTGTTCTAGAACTATAGATTCTTATACGGGTCTCCATCACGTAATTACCTTTATTTTATTTTCCAGACGTTTCGACTATGGTACAATAGCCATGAGTAGTAGAGTCTGCCCGCGACCATGGACAAAGCGACGTGATAAAGACCCGTGTAAAAATCTATAGTTAGTTCTAGAACTAATATAATTCCACAAACGACAACTAGAAGTTCGATTGGTTGTATGATTTTAAAAAGTCGGTCAGTGCTTCCGTTCAAGTTTGCACTCAATAACGTCAAATGTCATTCTCAGATATTACTTGTCGTGAAGCAAGAAGCTTTTTTAAGCTACGCGTCCACAGGTCGGTATCGTCAGCGGCGGCCTAAGGGCGCCACCCCCTTAGGCCGCTAGCAGGGCAATCGCCCGGGGCCTCGCTCTTGCAGGGGCCTCGCGCAACAAAACAAACAAATTAAAAAAAATATAGTTTTTTTTTAGTTAACAATCGAAAATGACATTATTGTGCTTCAATTAAAGATTTTAGTCTTAGGAAAAACCGCAAACATCAATTTTATCATCTCTGTATTTGTTAATTTTGTAAATCTTTCAATGTAAAATATTTTAAAATTCAAATTTTATTTATTCGTTTAACTTCAGTATTTCTCGTCAAACATAGTGCGTCCGTCCACTGAGCGGCATAACGTCATGACGTCATCGGCATGCATCGCAAAAGTTGCCTTTCGAAGCATAGGTGTCGGCATCGCCGATGTGCGATCCGTACAATGCAGATTGTGACTTTACAAAGAATACTACGATCCGTTTTTAATGCGATGCATCCGATGCGATACCGACCTGTGGAAGCGTAGCTTTAAAAATCCAGAGCAGTGTTGGCCGAGCGGTTGAAACTTCCTCTTTAAAATTAAACCATTTAATCCTAAGGTGCTGTTGGAAAACTGGGCATCAATCTTTTCATTTAATTTTTAATTTCACCTACCTTCTAAAAATGCCTATACCTACATATAGGCATTTTTTAAAGTAAGGAGTAAATTTGTCTACTTGATCTCTTAATTAATGCTTCTCAGCCACAGTGAAACTTGTATGCAATATCCTTACTCTTATATATTTATTTTATGATTATGTAAACTAAAAAACTATCTTTAAACTTATTATGCTCTTCTAAACTCCATAATAAAATCAACTAAACTTCCTTTTCAACTATGCGCGTTACAAGCACCTAAAGGATGTTTTTTATTAGTCCATGCGTGCAAGACCCGAGTCATGTCGCCTACATTCTAAAAAAATCACGTTACTGGCACCGCACGGTGTAGCATGATTAGTATATATATTTTGTATGCATTTATAATGCTTCATACGAAATTTTTGTAAAGTTTTGAATCCCTGTCTACCATGCCTCGACTGCGCCTCGGGGTATGCTTAGACACGGCTTGCGCTCGGCACGATTTAAAGCCGGGTACTCATTTGTAAGCCGTAATTGTTACCAAACATATACAGTAACGAGGTAGAACCTTGTTAAGTGTGTACGCGATATCCACATCAATTTAACCATAACGACGAGCAGGTTCTCATTTGTTTTTTGTTCAATTAGTTGTCAAAAGACAAACCACAGTCGTAGGTTCACTATGAGCCGCTCGCGACTGGCTCGCAAACCACGTTCCCGCTTTGATTTTGGGTTACTGTCAACGGTTACAGTTACAAAATGAGTACCCGTCTCGCGGTGAGCTCAGCGCGGTAGACCCGCAAACCACACACTATGATTTTTGGTTACGCTAACGTACTAGAGCCTAGGTAGTGACTACCTGGTTTAATACATTATTAAACGTAACCTAAATTTCAAATATCATAAAAGTTAGTTCTTAGCTTCCTTGCAAAGTTCTTGTAAGATACATTGACAGATTGGACAGGTTCTTGTTACTTTGGTTACTTGTTAGTGCAAGATTAAAACATCACAATTTAAATATTAAATTCAGTCCTGGTGTAAGAAGTATGGTAAAACACTACAAAATATGAGGTTAGTAAGTGATACAATGGGTTTCACCTCGGATTAATTGTGGCGCTTGCCATCCGTCCATATATGCTTTTACTGAAATTTTTATCAAGGTTTATCAAGCCCATGTCTCTGATATATGCGCTTGTATATTCATTGCGGCATATAATACAACGACGAGAAATTGTTCAGAGTCGTGCTTCTTCTAAAATTGCTACAACTGATAACAACGAAATACATAATGTACCTACTAGTACGTAATGTTAATTGTTCACTGCTATAATGGATTGTGCAGGTATTCTGAAATGGTGCTCAGACGTGAATCGTGACTTGATTGATTGAGAATAGATTGTCTACACCTCTACCACTTCTTACTACCACTTCTCACACGCACTCACAATTTTGGAAGACATAAGGCAAGTTAACGAACTTGCCTTATGTCTTCCAAAATTAGTTACAATTCAATTACCTATAAGTTTTAGTGCATTGAATAAAATCAAATAACTAAAGTTAATTAACTTCAGTAATTAGCTTAGCCGATGCCTACAATAAATTAACATATTTTATTTCTAAATTAGGCTGTTGGTCTTCCTTAAAATAAATAAATAGTTGATGATACCGTCGCCGCTCCGCCGACGCTTTAATGTCTTACAGTAGATATAAAAATATTTGAAGAAATTTGACATCAAATAAGCTCACCGTTTGCACTCGTCTTGAAAGCTTTTCTCAGCAAAAATATATAAAACCTTTAATTATCTGATGAAACACACTTGACCACAATTCAAGTAATCTTATGATATATATACCTATTTAGATGCTTAACTAAATGTGTTTATTTTTTTTTCACAGGCAAACCATTCAGTGAAGAGGTAGAAGAAGCATACGACGAATTCTTTAATAAGATTGACATATCGGACTCAATGGAAGCAAGACCGAAGGGAATCTTCTATTCATTAAAAATGAAGCGCAAAAGAAAAAGTCCTCTAGGCATTACAAATGAAACCATTTTGGATGACTGCTATCCCCTGCAGGCGCAGGTCAGTGTGAACACTCAGCGCAAATGTCTTTTAAGGCATATTCAATGCAATCACTTTCTATTTGAAACAGGTAAATATGGCGGCGATCAGCTGCAGTTGCTAACAAAGCTTTAGAGAAGCTAAAACCATTTTTGACATGATGGTGTTTATCGATAGTTTACGGTTTCAAATAAAAAATGATTACAACAAAAAATTACGTAATCGAGGGGCAGGACTTTATAGCTATCAAAGTACGTACATCTATGTTTGTTAACATGATTACGAGTTTTAACAACAAAACAAATAGTTCTCCTTTATATAACAGTTTCGTCTATACTATGTTGTATATTTTGGTCTTCCTCTAAAAACGTCAACTTTGTCACAGTTGATGCAAAATACCAGCAAAAGCAGTTCTGTTGACTATTTTACGTTGATCAATACTTTGTTAAATTCACCTTCCAGTTTCTTGATTCCGCTTGTCTGGCCAATTATCTAAAGCCTAGAGTGAAGAGAGTTATGTATTCATTTCACTCTGATAAAATTATTTATTTCCCGGAATGCATTACTTGCTGTTTCGTGAGTTTTTGAAGTCGAGAGAATAAAAATATAAAAAAAATATCTACAAATGTTACTTTTTAAAGTGGATTGGATAGTATTAATTGGCTATTCATCTCGTTAGCCGGGCGTTTCACATTGTTCCACCTTTCTCGGTCATTTCGCAGTCCTTCATTGTTTTGTGTGATCCGTCACATTTTAATACCATTTGTTTGTATTCATATACCGTCCTCACGTTGGCCCGTTTGCTTTTAAAGTAGGTGCGAGTAGTTTGGACAAGGACGTTTTGTGAAATGAAAATCATGCATTCGTTTACCGTATGGATGAGGTTGAGCATCCTTCAGGATGAAGCAATTTTGTTTATACAAGGCATTGGTAGGTCATCAGTTTTCATTATTTTGGTCTTTATTAGATGCCAACTCGTACTAACTAATTATACGTTCCGAACTATGGCTGATATATTAGCTATTAATAGATTTTGATAGTATTTATTACATACATACATACATAAAATCACGCCTGTTCCCCAGAGGGGTAGGCAGAGATCACGGCTTTCCACTTGCTACGATCTAGACATACTTCTTTAGCTTCATCACATTCCTCATGCATGCTCGTCGGTTTAGAGTATTTATTGATTTACTATAAATATGTACTAAAGTGAATCAATAAATATAAACAGTTGCAAACCTAGTATCATATAAAATACCTCAGGACCAGGACCAGAGAATATACCTCGTGGATGTTTTAACTTAATCAATTTATGAATCGTCAGGTGTAAGATGCGGGCTCTTCAGTGGAATATCACATTTCGAAGAAATTAGTTTTTTAGGGTTCCGTACCCAAAGGGTAAAAACGGAACCCTATTACTAAGACTTCGCTGTCCGTCTGTCTGTCTGTCCGTCCGTCCGTCCGTCTGTCTGTCACAGGGCTGTATCTAATGAACCGTGGTAGCTAGACAGTTGAAATTTTCACAGATTATGTATCTGTTGCTGCTCTAACAACAAATACTAAAAACAGAATAAAATAAATATTTACATACAACAAACATGTTTTTTTATGCTGTTTTTATAGATAATGGTATGGAACCCTTCGTGCGCGAGTTCGACTTGCACTTGGCCGGCTTTTTTTTACTAATACAGCCACTTGTAACGTATGCATCCAGCTGTTGTATCATCATAATTTTAACATAATAGGTACATTCAGCTGAATTAACAGTAACATTATTTCATCGATAATTATCGATGGCCTGTATTTATCTTTAAAAATTATAATTCTTAAAGATAAATACAGGCCAATTTTAATTTAGGGTTCCGTACCGAAAGGTTAAAAACGGGACCCTATTACTTAAACTTCGCTGTCCGTCTGTCTGTCTGTCTGACTGTCACAGGGCTGTATATCATTAACCGTGATAGCTAGACAAATTTTCACAAATTAAGTATTTCTGTTGCCGCTATAACAACACATACTAAAACAAAATCAAATAAATATTTAAGTGGGGCTCCCATACAAGAAACGTGTTTTTTTGTCGTTTTTTATAGATAATGGTGCGGAACCCTTGTTTGTTTGAATGTTTGTGGTGAATGTGGTTTAATGTTTGAGGCATTGCAAATATAGGAGCAGTGCAAACCCTTTGCACTGCTCCTATATTTGCAATGTTGCTATTTGCAAAACTTTTGGATCTGTGCTTACATGAGAGTTAGTAATCGCCGATATCAACGAGTAGTCCTACTTGGGATTAGATATCAAGTATCAGCGCCATTGATTGGACGTATTGGAGCACGCGAGATCGCTATAACAAGCTCTCGATGGACTATGTAAAGCGTTCTTAATTGTTAGTCTCACCACGCATCGCGTTTCCAATAAGCTTGTACCTAGCTTATGACAAGATGCGATCTGCAATCTATTCATTATCCATAGTTGACTGGTTGTTCGGCGATGTTTTTATTATAATGTTTCAATTTGCTTAAGCGTCAACTTACAGCTCAGTAGGTAGTAACTTAGCCTCCTGCGCTGTAGGTTGAGGTGTGGGTTAGATCCAACCACCCAGTGGGGCTATTTTGTAAAAACATGATTATCATGTTATGATATTCATACCAATATTTGTTGGTACTGAATGCCATAATACATACCCTTTTTATTCTGTTTAGGCACCTGCCCAATACAATACCTACGCATGCGTAGGTATAGGTACATAAACAGTGAATAAGTACTATGAAAAGTGTACAGATTAGGTATTCTCTAACATTAGATTATTGCATTCAACATCATAACATCATAATCACGTTTTTACAAAATAGCTCTGCAGGGCTAATAATATGTGTAAAAACATAGACGTTTGGGTGTTAAAATGTATAATGTGTAGGTTTAGGTAGGTAGGTTTACAAGAAAAATAGGATATAAATATTCTATCAGTTATCTGGTTCCCATAGTAGCTTTGCTAACTTTGGGGCTAGATGGCACTGTGTGTAAAGTCCGCAAATATTTATTTATTTTATTATTTATTTAATTCTAATTTTAGTAAAAGGCCATCCATAAGTTACGTCACACGTTACGGGGGGGTTCGACGAAGTGTGACATTGTTTAAATAAAAAAGGGCTGAAGGGGTCCTAAATTTAGGTTGAAAATTAAGGTGATAAGGTGGAGGGGGGGGTTCGTGTGACATAATTTATGGATGGTCTCTAAGACGGGTGTTACTTCTTTGCTACTACCTCTTTTCGTACATCACTGTGAACAAAATATCATACTTGCAGTGTTGAAAGAATAAATCTAACGACTGAAACCCGACATAGCGCTTCGTGGCGTAAACCTACATCTAAAGTAAAGAGTGTTAAATTCTCGGGAAATGCCTCGGTGTAACCTCACAGTATTTATTTAGTACAATGTCTGCGATCGATAGTCTGACGCGAGTACCGGAATTTCAGTGATATAGTTATTATAACTATATCTCTGAAATTCTGGTACTCATCACTTAACTCAATTAGCACCCGTCTTGCGTATTTTTTTGTTACTTTGCGATTATTTTTTTGTTTGTTTGGCGAATTTTTTTTGTAACGGCTTTTTTAGATTAGATGCTTTTTTGCAATTATTCTTTATTGGATATCGCTAGTAAAATCTATGTAGCGTTTTCTGGAAACAAAATGTAAACGGTTTTATTGTACAAAAGACTTGTCAGCTATTTCTTGGGAGAAGATACCTAAGAAAGTCCTGAATCCTAAAAACATCGACTCAAGCTAATGCGCGTAGATCACAAGTACAACACAATAACCAGCAAAATCGCGACAATTTCTGTACAATTTTGTTTCCAGACCACGTCAAACTCAAGGCATCGAGTATTAAAATGCAGTAAAATGTCCAGAATAATATATCTATTGTTCTGTGCATTGTATGCTTGCTGCTGTGTGTCCCTGGATCCTACTGACTTTTAATCAGCTGCGATGGGATACATTTGGATGTCGGTTAATTTCTCAGTTTCAATAAATTAAATACTCATCGGTGGGAATTTCACTGAAGTTTAATAAAAGTTGGCAAATTCGTTGACGGATTCATATACACAAAACTAACGGTAACCTTCTTCCACAGCTTTTACTGTCAAGGTGCACCAATTGGGAATTCGACACACACGACTTGGATCGCGCTACAGGCGGTAAATATAATAGATTTTTAAATCATCCGTGTGTGCTTTTGACCAGTTAATTTTATTTTAACTGCCGTGCCGTTTAGGACTGGTGTTTCACTTTTAAGCAAATATGTGTTTACTTATCTCTGATTATAGTTATGTTTTCGCTAACCGCGCGTGTTTATTGGTGGCCTGCGTTAATAATTGATTATGCGTGAATTCGTAATTTTATCTGAAACATACTCTTGCCGTTTTGTTTTATGATCATTATTTTTACGAATTAAATACCAGTTTAACGGTTTTAAAAACCACTGGATATAAATTCGTTCGGAAGATCTACCTACAGCCTGCAGGCAGTTTGGTGGTGCTCTGCTCACAGATGCCTTTCAGTCTCTTTAAAGTCAAAAAGACTAATATGTGACTAATACCTACAACTATTGGCTGATTTAGTTATTGGTACCGGTTTAATCTTTGTAAAATCTTTGTTTTTACCGAATGAATGCTTCCCGAATGCATTTACCTATATGTCTCTAGACTTTGGTCCTCGTGACACGGAGAACGTCTTTTAGAAATTGATTTTGTGAAAATGCCAACCACAGTGAGTCGACATGGAAACACTTTTAAACACGTACGCCGGCGTTTTCATCAGACCTGGCAATATACTACATTAGTGCTTCTTCCACGATCTTTAAGTAAAGAGTTGATTACGTTAAAGTAACTGTAGTTGACTAAATAAAAGTAACGAAACTAGCTTTTGTAAAATCCTTCAAACCTTTGAGCTCTAACATCAATCCAGCGCGCTGACGCCTGTCTTAAGCCGGGGTCCCACGGCCCGCGTTTTCACGCGCCAGACCGCGCCAAGGCGGACGGACGCGCCGTGGGAACGATGCATCCGTGGTGGCCCGTGTTCGGAACGCTCTGTACGCGACGCGCCGGACGCACACAGGCGGAGCGTCATCCGGCGCGGCCCGTCGCTTTACGCGCCGTGGGACCCCGGCTTTATAATATTATATTGTCATCGGAACTAGACTTGAAGCAAGTTTTCTACAAGTTTGATGCAAAGTTTTAACTCAATTGAACTATTTCCTAAGGAGTTCCGTTGACTCCATCATCAGATTAGCTCGCTGTCACGTTATTATTATCACCGAAGTAATGTCGCACATGTATGTTAAGTTTCAGCATAATTTGTTAAAAGGAACTGTTTTAAGTTTGAAATGCAAGATTTTACCAATAAATACAAACAAACTAACAAAGATATAATAATTAAAGATTATAAACAGTTCAATACATTCGTTTAAAATCGCATTCAATAACGTCAAATTTCATCATCAGATCTTAGGTACGTACTTATAATTCAAACGATCTTTGGCAGATGAATTAAGAAGTAATTTCAGGCTAATTCATCTTCTGATTAGTGCTACTTAGCCATTGGGAAACTTTTATGCACAGTGGGTACTTGTGACTTTAACCGGCAATTAGCCTACTTGAGATTTTACTTTAAGATCATGGAAGAGACCATTATCCTGATTGACAACCTTAAGCATTTTAAGGGGTTAATTAATTCAAGCTCGTTTTACTATCTGAAAATCTAAGGAAGCGACCAAATTATGTGACATTTTAAACCCATCGCTTTAATTATGATCTTTTTTTCTAATAATACATTTTGTAACAACACGTTTTTAATTAAAATAATATTCTTGTAACAATAATTTATGAAACAAAATCATAAAACTCATAGATCACCACGAAAATGGGTAATGAGTTAATAAACAATTCGTATAAATCAAATATGTACTCTTATTTAACGTTAAATTGTGTGTTGAGTAATACAAACTAATCAAACAAGTGTTACACGTGCTGTTGTGCAATATTTGCACTAAAAATAGTTTCAATTGAAATAAAAAAAAAACCCTAAACTGTCTGTCTGTCAATGATATTGAACAAACAGTGATTGTATCACAGTCAATAAGTATTACTTACTGACAGTCTAAATACGTGGCGCGGTGCCGCGAAAGACCTGGAAAATCCAGTTTTCTTCCGACCTTAATTTTTGTAACGAAGTCTGAAACGTTCTACGGAAAAGAAGATTTCGTGTAGTGTTAACCAGCCACCTTTTTAAGGTTTCGAGTCTACAAGAAACCCCTATAGTTTCGCCATGTCCGTCCGTCTGTCCGCATCTTAGCCCAGAGACGATTAGTGCTAGAAAGCTGTAATTTGGCATGTATATATATACTAGTAATATCAACAAAGTCGTTGAATAAAATCTAAAAAAACATTTTTTTAGGGTACCTCCCCTACACCTAAAGTGGGGATGTTTTTTGGTTTCTCGCGTACCCCATGGGGGTATCGTTAGATAGGTATTTTAAAAGTATGGAGGATTTGTAAAAACAACTTCTCGATTAAGAGGTCAGTTTGTGAAATAATAAGCTTTTAAGTGCCAATTTTTGTTAAAAACGAGTGTCCCCTCTAAAATCTAAACTATTGAGTTTGGAGGCGTGAACTAATTCACGGTAGTAGCACATATTTATAACGAACTTCAAAGGAAAACTATCACAGCTAAGTAGGCGTTACAAGTTTTCGAGTAATAGACGTAATAGTCGACCAACCTATAAAATGTATTCGAAAAATAAAATATCAATTTTTTTGGTACAAATACCAAAATTACTTATTATAACGTTGTTAGCTGTGTCAACTACGAAACCCTACATTGCGCGTGACCCGACACGCACTTGGCCGGTTTTTATTAGTTTAATGCTGAAATAAATAAATCTCAAATTGAACATTCAACTGTAATCATTTCGAACTGTTTAAGAATATTGTGAAAATTTTTGTTTGTGACAGGTCAGTGCCTGCCAGCTCTATGTATGCACCTCTTCTCCAACTACGGCTTGATCGATTTCTTCAAGCTAGTGCCCGAGAAGTGCTGGAAACTGTTTCGTTCTATCGATGAGAGTTACCATGTTTCAAATCCGTATCATAACTCGATTCACGCTGCTGATGTAACGCAGGCACTTCACTGCTTTCTTCAGCAAAAAAAGGTGAGTAGTATTTGATATCTAAATATATAAAACTCTTGCGTTACAGACTGACTAATCTATCAACGCACAACTTATACCACTGTCCTAGAAACTTGGAGAATTTATTCCTTTTGTTTTGTAGAGATGCACTAAGAAAATAATTCCTGGAATTCCACCCTTAAGGCGATACTTGAAATTTTTGACATTTTGTATAGGCTAAATCTACCCGGACAAGACGGAAAAAGTGATAAAACTGCATTATCTTGAATACCATCAAATTTAAAAAGAAATCGTCTGTAATTTACTTAGCTAGTATTATTATCTAACGAATTTTATAAAAATGAACTGTTTAGCTATTCATAGTTTTGATTGAAAACGAAACTAGTGTTTTTAAAGAGCCAACTTTGGAAAATAAATCTTTTGAGAAAAGTTTATCCAATCGTGTTTCTGTCTGTAATTTATCTAGTGTAATTTATCTGTAATCACTACATAGTATAAAGCAAAGTCGCTTTCCGCTTCCCGCGTCTGTAATCTGTATACATACATGTATGTTTGCATATATCTTTAAAACTACACAACGGTTGCTTGCGGTTTTTTTAATAGATAGAGTGATTCAGGAGGAAGGTTTATATGTATAATAACATGCTACCCGTGCGAAGCCGGGGCGGGTCGCTAGTTTATTATATTCTTAAGTTATCTTTGTCGTAAAAAAACAAAACTGTATGTTTTGCGGTTATTGAGAAAAAACGATTCTGCATTCTTCAAAAAGCAGCTCTTAAGGAATGCAGCGTAGGTTGAAATCTGTTTGGAAATAACTTCAATTGAACGAAGTCGCGAGGGATATGTGAAATACTGAAAAATCTCCAAATTGTTCCACATAGAGCATAGCAGTCTAGTTTTTTTCGTCGTTTTTAGTGTTTCTAGTCTAGAAACCCTTATAGTTTCGCCATGTCCGTCTGCCCGTTTGTCCGCAGCTAAGCTCAGAGACGCTTAGTGGTAGAAGCTTTAAATTGCAATTTTTTTTAAACAAACGAGTATGTGTGTTCCCCCCTCTCTAAAATCTAAACTATTGGGTTTGGAGGCGAAAAAAATTACTGAAAATTACTTATTATAACGTTTTTAGCTATGTCAACTACGAAATCCTACATTGCGATTGACCCGAAACGCACTTGGCCGCTTTTTTTTTGTTTTTATTTTTTGTTCATTACACAGTGTCCCAAAAAAAAGTGTCAAGCGGAAGTTCATTCGCCATTTCAGATTCGAAACTAACGTCTATACCCTTTTATCATTTTGGGGATTTTTCTCGGATTCAGTTATCTAGTTCCCATAGTACAAGCTTTGCTTAGTTTGGGGCTGGATGGCGATGTGTAAAATGTCCACCAGTATAAAAAAAAAAAGTATAAACAAGCCTAATTTTAGGGTTCCGTACCCAAAGGGTAAAAACGGGACCCTATTACTAAGACTGCGCTGTCCGTCTGTCCGTCTGTCTGTACGCGAGTCCGACTCGCATTAGCCGGTTTTTATTTAATTTATATCTATCTCTTTGACATTATATCTACAACTGTAGTTGTGTGGGCAATAAAGAAATACCATTGGTATTAGACGGGAATAGATAGTGTAGTTGTTGATATAATGCCCGGAATTACACCCTTCAAATTTCCAGTTTCTAGGACTGACTTCTCTCAGATAGAGAGAGAGATATCTCAGATATTTATGTTTGGACCTACGACAACCCCCTAGACATTTTCAGGAATAGTCGGCCTGAAAAGTCCGTTGCCAAAAGTCCGATTTTAGCTTCAGTCCAAAGATTGTTTATTTCAGAATGTAAAAAAAGTACAATTTTTTTATTTTTCTCCCTAGATATTACGATTTATAAACCCGATGGAAACTATGATGGTGTTATTGGCAGCCATCATGCATGATCTTGACCACCCTGGTGTTAATCAGTCATTCCTTGTAGCGACGAATCATCCTCTTTCGGCCATATTAACGAACAACAAGATGGTGAGTAAAAGTACCCACACAGCACGTACTATATATATAGCCCTAACCCCCTAAGTCCTCCCTTATTTAACCGCAAGTTATTTTTTTGATCCTATCCACATCAAGAAGGCTATCAATATTTAAACATATAGTTTTATGCGCATCAAAAACACGTGCTCAAAACGGTGAAGATAGAACATCGCGAGGAAACCAGTTAGTATTCTTATAAGCGGCGATGGGCTTACAACCTGTCACGTATAGAATGCTAACTACTGCAAAATGTGGGCATGTGCCAAATATAATGTTTGGACGTGTCTCAGACTACCCACAGACATCTTCAAAGGATCTATTTATTTTACATTCGTGCAATTTATAAAATATAGGTATTGCATATTTTGAGACCTGAAATAGCATATAGGCTACTTTATATCAGGGGGTTAGCATAAACCACTATCATATCGACAACGTATCGTCCAATTGACAAAACTGACACTTTTTGTAAGTAAAAGTACGATAGTGGTTCGTGCTCAGGCCACAGGTTACCGCCAACATAAATAAAAGCTAGTAAAATTGATAACGCTATAATAAAAACTAACTTTATATTAACATTTTCTAACTAAACATAATAAAAGACTAGCCGACCCGTGACAGACGTTGTCCTGACAAATTTCAATAATCGAATAGAAAAGACAATGTTTTTAGTCTGTGATTTGTTGCACACCAGCGCCATCTATACAGAAATCTTCCCTTTTGCGCTTTTTATCATTTTGGGGATGTTTTTCATATTTTAAAGTAGTCTATGTTTTATTCGGTAATTATATCTACATGTACAGCAAATTTCAACTTAATCCGTTTTGTCGTTAAGGTTTGATTAGGGAACAAACATACATACAAACTCACAAACTTTCGCATTTTATTAGGATTATTTATCACTAAATCGGCTCGCTCCTAAGGAACTACATTTGCAATTATACAAGCTATAACATTGTTTGTTTTTACAGATGGCAGTAGATGTTAAATCCACGAAAGCTGAAGTAAGTATAATACACAGATAACTACTACACTGCACTATTTTATTTTTTTATTACTATTTACTTAAAAATTACGTTTAAAAAAACTGATAAGAAAACAGACGAAAATGTTTCGACCAATCGAAAAGTCAAGGGACAATATTAATTTTTAAGTTTTATAAAGTAACTATTAGTCCTACATTAATATAATTTAAATGGGACCAACTTGTGATTATTCTCTACTCAATATACCTCTCTACCTCAGCCGTTTTTTGTCGGTTAAAAATAATTAAAGTAGTACTATATTGCTGAAGCTCTTTATTTTTTTTAATTGTTATATTAGCTACTCGGTTAGTACTTTTAATTATTTTTTGGTTTGAGCCTTCACCTTATTCAATCGGCACCACGCTGGAGCCCTACATAGCATTAAAGAAAAGGATTATTGAAAAAATTGATAGGCCCCAAGCCGTGTTTGTTGCCTGATTCTTCTAGACTTGGTCGCGAGGATCAGGCGTAGCTTCACTTAGCTCCTAAGACAAAGTGATCCTTGTGATTTTATTGAAATACCTTTTGACTTTGACTCGACTTTGACATACACCTAAACCAATAACCAACGCGACGACTAGGGCCACTGTCACCGGTTACTGTCACTCTTTACCGCATGCCGCTACTATATAGTTTCCTACTCCTCTTTACTACTCTTCTTACCGAAATATTTACCTGTATATATTTACCTTTACCAGTTCAAAGAGGTGGACACAACCACGTTTGTTGCGAAAATCTTTAACAAACTGTTGAAAAAGAAGAAAGCAAAAGTAAGTAATCTTATTTATACAAAGAACTATTCATTAAATACACGTGCCATGCAGTGGAACTTGGAAGTGCCGTCTAGCGTAAACGAATTCGGAACGAGCGCGGTTCTAGATTTTCAAGTATGAGTACTCTCCAGAGCGGAAATTCATCTACTTATCTATATATCTACACGGTTTGATAGAGATATTTGTCTTCATTTGCGGAATAAATTTAAATTTTCCATATAAGACGAGTAATAAATTTGTATGATGAATGCAGAATCGTTTTTTCTCAATAACTGCAAAACATACAGTTTTATTTTTTATGAGAAAGATAACTTAAGGGGCTCCCAGTCGACAATTGCATTCGGGTACATCTTTATTCACATATACTATATACACATATACATTATAAAATAGGAGATGTGGCTTGTTCACAAGTATTTCTTTTTTCGTTTCGAACTAAAATAATCGTCGACTGGGAGCGCCTTAAGGATATAATCTAGATAAATTACTGACAGATACACAATTGGTGAATCAATTCTCGATAAATTTATTTTCCAAAGTGGCTCTTCAAAAACACTAGTTTCGTTTTTAATCAAAACTATGAATAGCTAAATAGTTCATTTTTATTTAATTCGTTAGATAATCATACTAGCTACATAAATGAAAGACAGTTTCTTTTTAAGTTTGATGGTTTTCAAGAAAATGCGGTTTTATCACTTTTTTCCATTAAAAAAAAAACAAAATTTAAAGCATCAAAGTGATGCTGTAAGATTGTTAGCGTTCATAATTATTTTAATAGTGAGTTTAATAAGTATTTTCGTGTTACATTATAATGGAAATGGGGATAGGTTGTTTGCCGTTGATTTTCATTATAAAGTGATCTCTATAGATCTAACGAGATCTTTTATGCATTCAATGATGATGTGCAAGCTAAGAAGAATGCGACGTATTAAAGCACCTCTAGATGACAGGTAAAAAATCAAGGTTAGAAAAGTTAAAAACTCAATATTAATCAATCATCAGCTTTGGCTTGTATTCCTAGTAGTCGTGAAGGGAATTTACGATAATGCGCAATTGTGATATATTTATATAGGTAGGACCCGTGACAGACTTTGCCATGACCAAATTTCGTTTGAGAAAAAAAATACTTTCAGGAAACTTAATTTTTTTTCCCTATTAATGTCCTGTCCTGATAAAATAAATTAGTAGAATGCGTATCATTCAGTAGTCAAAACTAATGTCAGATATTTTTAATAAAATAAATTTTATTACGATATTTGGGTCAATGCGTATCATTCGGTAATCAAATAGATGTCAGATTTTTATGACAAAATAACTTTCCAATACCGACATTAGTAGGATTCGTCCTTTTTGGTAGAATGCGTTGCTATGTCTGTCGGTTTATCAATTTTTTTTCTATATGTAGATAAAAACAGTAATTTTCATCTTAATCAGTTTCGTCGTTTAGGTTTGATTTGACAAACATATATATACAAACTCACAAACTTTCGCATTTATAATATTATTAGGATGTTTGTGTATCGTGAAGGGGACATCGTCCAAAACAGGGCGGGTGGCAAATAATAAATTTAAATAAATCCTCCAGAGTTAAAAAATATTTGGGAAATAATTTTCTTTTGATGAAAATGAAGAAGAAATTTAAATAGTATCTCGAAGTGCACAGTAGATATTAACTAAATAGATGTCTAAAAAGAGTTGTTAGAGGCAGGTCCAATCACTTCATTTGGTACATGTTTCAACACTGTAGTACCTAGTTAACATTCCATACGTGAGAGGTTTAGAAAAGAAAAACCCGTTGATGCATGGCCGAGATTCGAACTCACGATTTTCAGATTGTAAGTCGACGTTAAACTTTAATTTTCCCTTTCTTGAAATCACAATGATTTTTATTTTGTAAAATTATTTCTTGATAGGTTATGGCTATTTAAGTTTCCTTGTTAAAAGTTCATGAATCACGAGTAAAAGGGCATCATTCATCGATCGCCATCAATTTTATTAATGTATTTGCCTGGCATCTATCTTAGCGCACTAAATTGGTTTTAATCCTACTAATATTTTAGGTACCTAGATCTGATAGTTTGTGAGAATGTTTGATGCTTTAGAATTTAGATGAAACTTTGAATATACGTAGCCTTTACTCTGGAATAGCATACAGGCTATTTTTCATCCAGGTAAGCAAGTGAAGCCGCGGGCGGAAACTAGTACCATCTAAATTAAGTAAAGCTTTTACTTACAAGACCATCATGGTGGCGCGGTCACCGAGAAAAACGGAACTAAATTATTGTTGACTAAGAATAAGTGACAGTGACATGACGAAGGTATAAAATAATTACGTTTAGAAAACTAATAAAACTATAACAGACGAAAATGTTCCGACTAATCAAAAAAGGTGACCAACAAACATTTCTTGTTTTCCTTTAGGGTTAGATTTTTTTTTAAATTTATATGGGACCATCTTTGAGGTATATGCCCTTTAAAATATTAAAAACCGTCCGTATCATTATCTATTAAAAAAGCGGCCAAATGTTAGTCAGACTCGCGCACGAAGGGTTCCGTACCATTATCTATAAAAAAACCGGCCAAGTGCGAGTCGGACTCGCGCACGAAGGGTTCCGTACTATTATCAAAACGGCAAAAAAATCACGTTTGTTGTACGGGAGTCCTACTTAAATATTTATTTTATGCTGTTTTTAGAGAAATACATCATCTGTGAAAATTTCAACTGTCTATTAGCTATCACGGTTCACGAGATACAGCCTGGTGACAGACAGACGGACAGCGGAGTCTTAGTAGTCCCGTTTTTACTCCTTAGGTACGGAACCCTAAAAACATAAAAAATAATTAATTACATACCTGGTGACAGTAGGCGTCACAGTGGTATTGTTGGTAAAGCGGCGCCACCTGCCCGCGCAATCGTAAACCTCTTTCATTGTTTGTAAGAGGTTAAACTAAAAGAATAGCGTAGTAACATCAAATTAAACTAGATGGCGCTAGAAATGAAAAAATCACGTTTATTGTATTTGAGCCTCTCATAAATATTTATTTTATTGTTTTTAGTATTTGTTGTTATAGCGGCAACAAAAATACGTAATCTGTGAAAATTTCATTTCATTTTATGAGATACAGCCCTGTGACAGACAGACCGACAGCGAAGTCTTAGTAATAGGGTCCCGTTTTTACCCTTTGGGTACGGAACCCTAAAAATTGCATAATTTATACATACGTATTAAATGACGTATTAATAAATAATGCAGATAAATATCTGCATAATAATACGTAAGTCATAAAATCTGACCTCAGGTTTATTTATAATGGCAATAACACCTGCAAAATTATAATAATTAGATGCATTATATACTTTACTTTATATATTGCCCGAATAAAACATAGACTACTTTAAAATATGATAAACAACCCCAAAATGATAAAAAACACTATTAAGACGCTGCCAGTCGACGATTATTTTTGTTCGAAACGAAAAAAGAAATACTTGTGAACAAGCCACATCTCCTATTTTATAATGTATAGTATATGTCAATAAAGATGTACCCATCTTTAATCACTTCGATAAATAATCCTACCGACCGCTGCAATGATGACAAACACACGTCCGCGCGTGGTCCGCCTTAGCTTTACGAATAAATTAATGATATAAATTATGTATAATTACTTATCAAAAATCTATCCTAATAGAAATCTAGATCTACATATTACCTATCTTTAACAATAAATCACAAGTTGATTTTAATAGTAGGTATATAAAATATTTCGATCATAAATTCTAAAACGTATCATTTTGAAATAATATTTTAATCGTGAAAAGTTTCTGCTATTATGTTTTCAGCTTAATAGAAATCTAGGTAGGAACGTGAAGTAATATACTTATAAAAATAGGAGATGTGGCTTGTTCAGAAGTATTACTTTTTTCGTTCCGAAAAAGAGCAATCGTCGACTGGCAGCCCCTTAAGTGATGATTTCTGTATAGATAGCGCTGCGCTGGTGTGCAACAAATCTGACATCACAGACTAAAAACAATAAGTATTTTCTATTCGATTATTGAAATTTGAAAGGACACCGACTGTCACGGGTCGGCTAGTATTTTTCTAAATTAGCGGAATACCTACTGTGATCTGCAATTTACCTACGAGTAAATAGTAGATTAATAAATATTTGTTAGCATTAATGTAACAACTCATCAAAAAATATAGAATTAAAACTAGCAATCTTAAATGTTTCCTAATCTTTAAAGGGACTCAAAGGGCTAAAAATAAGTCATCTAAACTTGTGTTCTAATTTAGACTTCCGTTTCACATTATATTTCGAGTGTTTAATACTTGTCTATATCACTTTCATATCCACGAATAGATTTAAACTTGTTAAGAATACTCGCATTTTCAAAATCCTCTCTCAAGAATAATTTTCATCAATGAGCTAGTTGCTTACTAAGAATGCAGCCCTGAAAATAAATAGTATTTCCATCATTAAAATTACAAAGATCTAAATGAATCGCCACGTAAACCTAATGAGATGGCTTCTGACCCCGAAGATAGATTTAATCCAATGATGTGAATAATTCGCTTCCCGTGCAACTTCATTAGAATTTGCCATGAACTGCTAAAAGCCTGCAAGCGTCTACGAGATTAATCATCCCCTTGCTAAAGATTAGCTCATCCTCCTGCCATCGAGATACAATTTAGCAAATAGAGTTTGACTAACAAAAATAAATACTTGCATGCAAACTTTTTACATCGTAATGCTAATATGAATGTCAAAGTCAGACTATTTTAATTAGACATACGCGTTTGATCTGTGGGATCACACATCGATAAAATTTTAAAATATCCTAAAAACATAGTAACTTAGATAGTATTTTACAGTGAATTTAAAGAATTTTACATTACAAACATTATTGTATTATGTACTATTGTCGGATCCACTGCACAACAAACCAAATGGCTAACCCCTCGAGGTTCATCTTTTGTCGGCGGTAAACCGGACTTTTGATTAACAGGGGTTTAAACATTTTTTTAATGCGATATCGTGTTCCAACAGGGCAAATCTATTCTGGAGCATCACCACTGGCGCGCAGCGTACAGCTGTGTCATTCAAAGCGGAATATTTGAGCATATACCGAATATTATGCCACAAGTCAAATCTATGCTCAAGACCTATATACTGGCCACGGACATAACACGTCAAAACGAATACCTCGACATATTCAAGGTAAGTCTTATGAAATCAGCTTCGTTAGCGTTCATTCATATATTTTTTTACAGCGTCGGCATATTCAACATGTTTTCTCTCATTTTCTTTCCTATCCTTAAAAAGGTGTAAGGAAATATTGCGAGATTTCTTCGGAAACTCTGCATTTTGCATTTAGTTAAAAGAATGCAATTTAAAAACACGGAGTCAACAACCCTTACTTCATTTTAAAACGTGAATACTGAATATTATTAGGTATATAGGTAAAAAGGCGGTCCGAAAATGTTTATCACCTTAAGATTTATAATTGCATGCACTCATGATATAAGTCGATGATATAATTATGTAATTTGATTAGGATTATAGAGCATAGATTTATGTTTATTACAAAGAAAAATCTTTCCAGGATAGTCGTCTATGATAGTAAAACATTTTTTTTGTGAGAAAACGATAAATATTCTAGCCTTCTTCATGGAGAAATAATATTGCAGCCCTTAGTTCCTTACTTCACATTTTATTTCATCTATCTATTTTTATTGTATTACAAATATTTTATATAGATATCATTGTAACAAATGCAATGATCTTAATGTGTCAACTTTTATATTATAAAATACACTTTTTATTAAAATCGAAGCTACAACTATTAATTAGTAAAGTGCACTAAATAATATAATTTGTAAAGTGGTAGACATGTTTAGACAGCTACCGTGAATAAAGACGTCCACAAGAGAGACATTTATTACTGCTTTTAGTATTTTGCACGTATTTCTTCGTATTTTACTTTGTTATCAAAGCAATGGCTGGAATTTTTTGATTGGATCTTGCTCAAGGTTTTCATAGCACATTCAGATGGATAGCTCAAGCCTCGATAATTTGAAATGTCCACTGGTATCTGTTTGTTGAGCATGTCTCAATCAACACATAGGAGAAGCCTTAACATGCTAGACTAAACACCGTTGCAAATCGAGTTAGTCGGTTTGCCTAAACACAGCACGCGGTATGCTAATAATGTGCTTTGCTGAATTCGATTTATGAAGTCACTAGCGACCCGCCCCGGCTTCGCACGGGTAGCATGTTATTATACATATAAACCTTCCTCCTGAATCACTCTATCTATTAAAAAAAACCGCATCAGAATCCGTTGTGTAGTTTTAAAGATATAAGCAAACATACATACATACGCGGGAAGCGGAAAGCGACTTTGCTTTATACTATGTAGTGATTTCTAAATAATGCTACTGTACTTGTATGTTGCACCACAATTTTCGAACCAAGTTTCGAAGTCGTAAAGCTTTGTGGTAGATTCTGCGTTGTATTTTAAGTAGGCCGTGTCTATTCGAAAAAGTTGTATGCTGTATCACTGCTTTCTTCGTTGTAGGTTGTGAGTTTTCCATTCCCACCCAGGTCAAACAGTTGTGTGAGAAGAAAAAGATGTTTTTTTTCTGTCTCAGTGTGTTATAAGTAATATATTTTTTTGTATGTATCTACAAAAATAAGTGTATTATTATTTTATGTTATCAAAACACTAAATTTCCTTATTTTGGGGACTAGATGACGCTGCGTGACATGTAGGTAGGTATACAATTTTAAAAAATTCTAGAATTTCAGTGTTTTACAATAAAATCGTTTTCGGTAAAAGTTAGTATTTATACAAAGTTATAGCTTTTATTTAAAAATTAACGATTACCGAAAATTAAATCTAAAGCTCCCAGAAAGCTGTGAAATCTTACTCTAGTCTACAGTCAAATTCCGATCAAATTCTATTCGCGTATTGAGAGAATGAACCAATTTGTTCTTGGTATTCGGTAACACGAAATTTGCATAGTTCAGTAAGCTCAAAAGGAATAGTCGGATCAATCATGTATATCAGCTGTTAGCTCTGGTAGCGTCTAGGGTTCGGTTACACTGAGCTAGTCAATTTTGTGGAAGCACTGCGGCTTAGTTAAAGTTTATTTTACTAACCCGATGCTTCTGCTAATGTAGGTATTGTAGTTGCTAATGCTAGTTTGTTAGAATAACATTATTTAGCTACCAATAAGAAAACGTAGATGAGGAGTTCACTTGAGCAATATTCAATTACAAAGTACAACTAAAGTAGAGTAAGAAGTGGAATTCTACTTCTGCGTATATTATGCGCGTCGTTGTTATGCTTAAACGCTACCTGCAATATTTTATAATGCGGGACAAGCAACGTATTTGTTTTCTTTTTAGTGTTCTGTACTGTAAAAACGGAACGGAATGGATCACTTCGTTGTCCGTCTGTTTGTCTGTCGAGACTCTTTTTTTAGTAATGCGTGAAGGGGAGGTATCAAGTTGAAAATAATAACAAATGCGTAAATAAAGGTGTGAAAAAAACAAGCTTTTCGGCTTAGTTAAAGGTAGATTTTAGGTAGATTTAAAGGTGCCGTACGTGGCCCGAACGGGGCACGGATTTGAAACGTTACATACATTTTGTATGAAGCAGTTTATATTAAACAGTGCCTAGTGCTAAAGGCTCCGGCCCGGCCCAGACACGGCCCGGTCTAATATAAATCTACCCTAAGTCAATAGAATCAAATGTACGGCCATTTTAATTAGATATTTTTTCTACTCCTTGCCTAAATCAAAACCGTTTTTTCTCGTTGAACTAGAATCATTAAATTTTGCGAAAATCTTCGACACCTAATTTCCGTGATGAGCCAACCACTACCATCTACATACAAAGTTGTACAGAACCCTCGGTGCGCGAGTCAGACTCGCACGTTTCCAGGTTTTTTGTTGATGTGATGTTTACAATACATATGAGTAGTAGGTAGTTACTGTAGTTTTTCGAGTAATTTTCCCTGTAAACAAAATATTATCCACACGTACCAAGTGGTGACTTACGGCTAGATGCATACATAATTGTAGTATACAGATAACAAATAAACTAATATGCCACGTAGCGCTGTATAAATAGAGTTCTTATCGGAGTTCCATTTAGGGAATTTGCGAGACATCTTTTCCTAGCAATGAACACCATTATTAATAATAAATTATATTAATGTTAAGATTCCAACAAAAAAAAAGTTGTATAGTAAACTATAGACATAAAATTTATTTTTTGTGTTATTTTACAAAAAATCATCTAGCCTCAAACTAAGCAAAACTCCTACAATAAGAACCAGTAACTTTTCTGATCAAATACTTATTATTTTTGTCTAAATACCTGTAATAATTAGTAGCGCCCATCGAACAAACATCGAAATTTTACAGATAGAAACCTATACGGCATAACAGAAATACAATTTTTCTACTTTGTTCCAGACGGTTTAAAGTAAAGGTAAATGTATTTTTTGCTGCTTGCATGGTAGTCAGTCAACCTTCACTTATTTAAGAGGTGACACAAGTTTCGTCTAAATAAAACATCGTACAGTATTACTAAAAGTTTCATTCGCTCTCATTTTTCAGTTTTCAGAGTAATATTTAGTCGCTCCGTAATGAGCAAACAAACTTGAATAACTTTAGTATCTTTCAAAAGCAGACGCAATTTTTTAGGGTTCCGTGCCCAAAGGGTAAAAACGGGACCCTATTACTAAGACTTCGCTGTCCGTCTGTCTGCCACAGGGCTGTATCTCATGAACCATGATAGTAAGACAGTTGAAATTTTCACAGATTATGTATTTATGTTGCAGCTATAACAACAAATACTAAAAACAGAATAAAATAAATATTTAAGTGAAGCTCCCATATACCAAACGTGTTTTTTGCCGTTATTTATAGATAATGGTACGGAACCCTTCGTGCGCGAGTCCGACTCGCACTTGGACGGTTATTTTTGTTTTCAAAGTTAACGTTAGGAAAAAACTTGTTCTTCCACATCACTACATAGTATAAAGCAAAGTCGCTTTCCGCTTCCCGCGTCTGTATGTATGTTTGCTTATATCTTTAAAACTACACAACGGATTTTGATGCGGTTTTTTTTAATAGATAGAGTGATTCAGGAGGAAGGTTTATATGTATAACTACATAGTATAAAGCAAAGTCGCTTTCCGCTTCCCGCGTCTGTATGTCTGTATGTATGTTTGCTTATATCTTTAAAACTACACAACGGATTTTGATGCGGTTTTTTTTAATAGATAGAGTGATTCAGGAGGAAGGTTTATATGTATAATAACATGCTACCCGTGCGAAGCCGGGGCGGGTCGCTAGTTATTTATAAAAGAATATGGGCCAGCGTTGCTGTTATATCCACTAAAATGAAGAAATAAATCCTAAATATAAAATGTAAATGTGAGTTTGTTTGTCGGTTTGACCTTTCACGCAGCCAGGGATCGACATGATTTTTATCTCAGACATTGGACTAAGTAGCGGGCAGAAGTATAGTAGTATAAATAAAATACAGCTACTGATTTGAAAACCTTTTTATTTTCTCCTGTGTTTTATAAGACTACTTGTAATTTACCAAGAAACTACCAAGCTGCTTAGTTAAAATTGGAATTTAATGAAATAGCTCACATTCTCCTGCTTTCTACGATGGTTTATTTTCCAATACCTACGTTTTTCTTTTCGAGGCCAACCAACGCTATTATTGTGAGGAAAACTACCGCTGCAACTTGAACAATAACAGTTATTGAAATAACTCTGAATTACATTTGCTCTCTGTTATGGCAACATAAAAGGTTGTACCCGCACAATTATTGCAGTATTAGCTATTTTACTATATTTATTAAAGGCGTTTTCTAAAATCATACTTATTGGTAAAAACAAGAGTAATAAAATAATATTTTAACTAGATTTGCAATAAAAATGCGTCTTTCCACTTGTTACGAAATTAAATCTATAATATAAAAATCAATGCCACTTTTCGTTGTAATTTTATAACTCAAGAACGGGCTCACCTATCCAAACCAAATGTTTAGGCTTTGTTCGGACTATTTAGTAGATGGTTTATTTGAAGTTTGCACAAAATCGGTAGAGCGGTTCTTCATTTATTAAATTTTTTGTAACAAATGAATTCAATAAATGGCGTATCATTTTGTAAATGGCGATTTTGCTGTCAATCAATTATTGAAATTTGACAGGACAACGTCTGTCACGGGTCGGCTAGTAGATTATAAATATTAAGGTGGCTATTAAATTTATGACAGCTCGCATTTTTTGTACTCGGTCGTATTCTGTGGCCGCACACTACGAATAGTGCAAACGCACACATTGAAGCTACTTCACACTTCATTTACCAAGACTAAATAACTAGTCTTGATACTTGAAAATATTTGGTGCAATAGGTATGTCATATATATGTATGGCTGTTCAACGGAACATATGTATGGCTGTTCATATGTATGGCTGTTCAACGGAACTCTTCACTAAATAGTCGAATTGAGGCAAAACTTTGCATACCTATCAATCTCAATGACAATGTAAAATTATGGTACTAGCGAGCTGGTCTGATGATGGAGGTCGGATGTAGCCATCGGAACTCCTCAACTACACAACATAACCACGTCGCGTTTGGGCTCGTTATTTTTATCTTGACGAGAACTAGAGCACTAGAATTTACAAAAGCTTGATTAGTAGTAGTAGTAAAAACGTATTTTTTTGAAAATATTGTATAGAACTGGCCAGTTTTTATTATCTACTATTAAAGATGAATATATTATCAGTAATTTTGTATCATTATATCCTCACAATTGTGATTCCTGGTTTTTAAATCGGTACCTGAAAATCATTGAAATACGTGTGTGAGTGTGAGCCGGGCCTTAAAACGACCATAAAATTAAATATAATAAAAGTATGACCTTGGATAGCTTGTTTATCACACATTTATGGGGATTTTTGGGTCTTTATTACTACTGGTGTATCCAAGGTCTGTACCAAAATTCAGCTATGTCGGAGTTTTTGTTATTATGACCGGACTAATACTTATCGGCAACTGAACATCGGTCGTTTGTTATACAATTGCTTTTTACCAGTTTCAAAGAGAAACATTCACTAGCTGTGGTTGGCTCTGCCGATTTCAGACAGATACACAATTTCGTTTTGACAGACTGAGACAGACTTTGATTGAACTCCTATCGGACAGCCAATATATATCCAATCAGTCTGCTGCTGGCGGTCTAAAAAGACTACTCGCCATGAAGCATATGGTCTTATTAACCGACGAAAAAAAAAAGGTTCTCAACTCGACATGTTTTTTTATGTCGCGCTTTATCTTTTTACCTGGTGATCCGATTTCGATCCATTTTAAAAGCTTTTATTTAACTTGAGTTTTTATTTGATTGAGAGTGCTCAATGAGGATCAAGACTGTAATCCCCAAGTACAGTAGACATACTCCCAGATTTCAAGGAGCTTAGATCCTTGAAGATGTCTTAAGAGGGTAGTCAGAGGCACGTTGCACACAGAGCCGTGTTGGCCGAGTGAGAGATACCTTGACTTTCAATCTGTAGGTCGAGGCTTCGAATCCTGGCGCGACTCAATAGATTTTTCTGTTTTATAAATTTATATGCGCATTAAAACACGTGCTCAAAACGGTAAAGGAAAACATCGCGAGGAAACCAGTTAGTATTCTTATAAGCGGCGATGGGCTTGCAACCTGTCACGTATGGAACGCTAACTATTGCAAAATGCAAACATTGTACTCCATAATAAAAGATTTTTCATTTTTTGCTAAGTTGTGCGCTTTCCGCAACCGATTTTATTTGAGATGGCTTTGTTCCTTCCCTTATTTACGAGTATATAACTACGCTGCGGCTGTTACTCTAATGGAACAAACCAATTATTTAATCAACTCTTTTTTATTCCATTGTTATACACAAAATCCCTTTAATTTAATATATGAATGTAATATTCCCTGAAGCCGTGTTGGCCGAGTGGTAGGTAGTTACCAGGAAACCAGTTAGTATTCTTATAAGCGGCGATGGGCATATGCCAAATGTAATGTTAGGACGTGCCTCTGACTAGTTCTTTTAAACATATTCAAGGATCTAGGCGCCTTGATATTTGAGAGCATGTCTACCGTACTTGAGATTGCAGTCGTAAGCAAATTTTTTATTTCCTTTTTCCGTAACGTTATTTATAAAAACCGGCAAAAAAACGCCTTTGTTGTATTGGAGCCCCACTTATATATTTTTTTTATTCTGTTTTAGTATTTTTTGTTATAGCGGCAACAGAAATACATCTGTGAAAATTTCAACCGTCTAGCTATCGCGGTTCATGAGATACAGCCTTGTGACAGACAGACGGACAGCGAAGTCTTAGTAATAGGGTCCCGTTTTTACCTTTGCGTACGGAACCCTTAAAAAAACATCCAAATCATTCAATTCGTCAAAATCGTAGCGATGCTTTTACGTAAATAAATATATAACGTAGAACTCCACAAGTAAGTGCAATTTTAATTTAATTTAATTATAATCCTTTAAAAATATTACGCAGTATTTTACCGTAAGTGCACCTTTTACGAGAAATATAATCCTATCACTCACCAATTTTAAATCTGTATAATAAGTCGAGTAATATTTTTTTTTTCATTAATGTGTATCGTTTTTTCTCAATAACCGCAAAACATACAGTTTTGTTTTTTATGACAAAGATAACTTAAGGATTTAATCTAGATAAATTATACACAGCAACACTATTGGTGAAACTTTTATCGATAGATTTATTTTACAAAACACTAATTTAGTTTTTACCCAAAACTATGAATAGCTAAATAGTTCATTTTTATATAATTTGTTTGATAATCATATTAGCTAAGTAAAGAGAGACAGTTTCTTTTTAAAACTGTTGGTTTTCAAGATAATGCAGTTTTAACACTTTTTCCGTTTTATCCGGGTAGTTCAGCCCATACAAAAAACCAAACATTTCACATATCACCTTAAATAACGAACTATAAAGGTGTTTTTTTTAGCAAGAAAATGTAACTTGAAGGTTTTTTTTGTAAATGTAACGAAATACTTTTCTTTCTTACAAATGGTTTTATAAAATAGATGCGCCTCAATTACGTGTAAGAGAAGATCAAGAATCTGTTTATTAAAATCTAAAAAGAAAAATTATAGTTACTCATATTTAAATTTTGTGATACCTTGTCTATATATAGCTCACGGCTAAGACTATTAACCAGTTGGAAGTAATATTACGCAAAATAGCATGATAGGGCGGATAGAGCGATTTAGAGGAGCGAGGTCCCTATGCACTTGGTTTTATATCTGCTAGCAAAGTCTAATAGTGACCTAGGTTGTAACGTGCGACTGATTGAAAGATTACCACGATTTACGTCTAAGGTCTTGGTCAAAGATGTTCCCTTGTTGACTTTGATAGATACAAGTAGGTAGGTACGTGTTCAAAACTACTTCAAGAGATACAAGAAATGTGTTCTTCATAAAAAAAATTGGTTGACGTTATCGTCGACGCCAAACCCCAAACTAAGCATAACTTGCACTTTGGGAACTAGGTAACTGATAGAATACTTATATACCTACATATTTTTTTGTAAATACATACATTATGATATAAACCACCCAGGCAAATAAAATATTATCACGGCAGTAATCCCTGAGTACGGTAGACATACCCCTAGTGAAAGCTCCAGGCACTTAGAACTTTGATAATGTCTAAAGCGGTAGCAGTCTGAGGCACGTCCAAATGTTACATTTGGCACTTGCCCACATTTTTGAGTTTCGTGACAAGCTCATCGATGTATCGCTTATCCTACTATTATTAATTATAACTATCAAGTTATATTGATATTTTGATATATTATAAATGTGAAAGTTTGTGAGTGTTTGTGTGCTTGTTACTCTTTCGCGCAAAACCTACTGAACGGATTAAAGTGAAACTTTACAGTAAAATAGCTTATACATCAGAATAACACATAGGCTACTTATTATCCAGGTACCACCCGTGCGAAGCCGGGGCGAGGCACTATATACTTACTGCTATTTACTAATCTCATTATTTAAAAAAGTATTTACTTAGTGTTCTAAACCAAATAGAAGCCCACTTTCAATTTTGAAATAAAGTAACTTTACAATTCTAAAAAACCACTGATCTTTCATGATGATTTGCCGTATACAATTGATAAATGAACAAAACATTAGACATTATTTTGATCTAACATCATGGCCACTAAAACCTATCAAATTTTAACCATCCACGTTGAAAGACCCTTTGTTAGAGAGAAGTGTGTGTGGATTTTATGAAAGTGTTATGATTTGTAGATTGTCGCTGCATTCATTCATGTAAATATGCTGAGATATGCACCTTTTCATACTTCTTAATAGCTTTTCTCGTAAGTCTCAACTTGGTGATCCAATCCTATTGAATTTTCCGATATAGGACCAATATTATACATGTTCAGGTGCGTCGTGAAATGTTTAATTTTGAGTTCATGTGAGATCAATGTTTTCATTTGTATTGTATTGCAACTTTTCGTATAACTACTTGTTTTCATAAGATCTTAGAGTAAAACTACCCGGATAAGATGAAACATGTGTTAAACGCATCATCTTATAAACTACAAAACATAAAATGAAACTGTCTTTAAAAGTAGTAATTGTTTACAAAGCTAACATGAAACAGGAACCATTTACGAATGACAATAAATATATCTGGGTCTTTGTCAATTTCCGGGTTTCCGTTTTTATTTTGTATATACGAAACCCCAAAGTGATCTATGCCATGAAATCAAAACGGTACCTTTTGAAAATATTGAAAAAATTACAATCAAAATGACAAAAAAAACACTCAAACATAAATTAATTATGTCATACTATCTTGTGCCAGCGGCTTCAATCGCGTGGTACCTGGATAAAAACTAGCCTATATGCTCTTCTAATACATGGGCTATATATACTCATATATTTCAAATTTGATGTTTTGGGCGTGATTAGGCCACACACATCTAAAAATCCTCACAAACTTTACGATACATAATATTAGTAGAATTAGCTAGTCAGCTCCTTACACAAGAGAAATAACAGAAATAAAAATAAGAAACAGAATAAAAATAAATAGAATATTCATTTTTTTACAATTACTGTGTGTGTATAACCGTCATAAAACGTTTCTTAAACCAATTTTTCTTTATCGCGAAAATACCTATCCAATATCGTACGGCAAATCACCTTTGGCCGGCGTCTCGCTAAACGGTTGAAGCCTGAATTTCAGGCGGTGACCATCTCAGCCAATTTCCGCTACGACGTTGCCTCTACGGTATACCTACGTATAGTCAAGGTTCAATGTTGCAGCAATACCTGACGGGTTTAAATTTCCTGCCACCTGATAAATCGAATTGGCACCAATGCCAATAAGTGACGATTAATGTAAAATACTGCTACTGCGTTTTTGTAGTTCCGGTGATACAAAGCAATTTCATAAAGCATTTATATTGAAATTCCCGAATTAAAGAATGTTCATTAATTTTGTTCAATCACATTTGCATTGTACATAATTGTCGATTATCGGAAGCTGACTTTATAAAGCATACTTTGCTCTCAAAGGAATGTAGAGTAATTTCAGAATAATTTTAAATATTTTTATCTCTCAGTTTTGAATTTCTGAAAAGCAATAACGAATCTCTGATTCGAGTTCACTCGATTACGACCTAAAGTTTAGCAAAACTTTATCCATTAGTTGAGCAAGACATTAGAAGAATGAAAGGGTCTAAAATAATGTTTGAAATCCAGAAATGCGGTATTTTTATGGTTTAATACATACAAATGGACAGTTTCGTCTAAGTATTCGATGTTACCATGCTATAGTCATCTATCACGTCAATACTTGATACTTATCTTAGGGTATTATCCTAATAATATTATAAATACGATAATTGTGAAAAGAAATATAATGTTTGTACCCTAATCAAACTTAAACCAAACTGATTAAGATGAAATTTGCTGTAGTATGTAAATAAAAAATCAGATAAACAGAAGGAGGAACTTTTATTAAGAAAAACAACCTCTAAATGATGAAAAAATTGAAAAAGGATGATTTTGGTGTAGATGGCGCTCTCAGACCGAAAACATTGAGTTGTCATAGTCAATGTCAATGCATTCTACCAAACTGGTTCCCATAGTACAAGCTTTGCTTAGTTTTGGGCTAGATGGCGCTGCGTGCAAACATGCAACACATACACGTATCATGTAACGTAGAAATAGTATAGGTATACCTAAATCGAGCAACGGGTGCGTTTGTATGCAGGATATAAGTAGTTCACGTCATTACGTCGAAAAAAATTGTCGACCAGGATTTCCTATGTGCATTTTCCGCCATCTTGAAATAAGGTATTTGAAATTAAGCTCTATCTAACCCCACGTAATAGTCTTCTATCTAATAATTTAGTCTTATCGGTTTTTCAGGCTTTTCAGAATGTATAATTGCACGTACGTTCTTTGACGTCTACTAAATTTAACGTTTCATACTTTTTAGGGTTCCGTACCCAAAGGGTAAAAACGGGACCCTATTACTAAGACGCTATCCGTCTGTCTGTCACTGGGATGTATCTCATGAACCGCGATAGTTAGACATGAACATTTTCACAGATGATGTATTTCTGCTGCCGCTATAACAAAAAATACCAAAAACTAAATAAAATAAATATTTAATTGGGGCTCTCATACAACAAACGTGTTTTTTCCCGTTTTTTATAGATAATGGAACGTAATACGTAACCCTTCGTGCGCGAGTTCGACTCGCACTTGGCCAGTTTTTTTATTAAACTGCGTAACCAACTGTGAAAGTAGTGGTGTTGAAATATATTTCATGGTGGATTACGTGAGACGAATTCCTCATAATTAACATGCGCGAAGCGTTTCGCAGTTCAAAACAAATTATTTCAGAATTAAATAGCCTTGATGACGACCTACACAAAACTATGCAGAACTTTATAAAGTTGGCGTCCTTTGATATGAAATGTAACATTTTAGATATTCATTCAACATGTTTAATATTAAAACTATCGTGGTTTTACTCATCTCGGTATATATAGTTAAAATTATTTACTAGTTCACACGCGGCTTACTCGTGTGGTGAAATAAAATTAAATGAAATAGAACATGTACATAGGCGAACTAATTGCAAGTGAGCATTTTCTTGCAGCTAACCTTTGTGTAATTTGGAAAGGGAATGGTACCTAGTTCTTTGTAAGAGAGAGAAAAATTAATTATTATATTTATCATCCAAAAAATTATAAAATAAAACCGGCCAAGTTCGAATCGGACTCGCGCACGAAGGGTTCCGTAACATTCTCCATAAAAAAAACGCAAAAAAATCACGCTCTTTGTATGGAAGCTCCACTTAAATATTTATTTCATTCGCTTAATATTTGTTGTTATAGTGGCAACTGAAATACATCATCTGTGAAAATTTCAACTGTCTAGCTATCACGGTTCTTGAGATACAGCCTTGTGACAGACAGACAGACGGACAGCGGAGTCTTGGTCATAGGGTCCCGTTTTTTGGGGTATAGAACCCTAAAATACATAAACTTACATAAATCTAGAGTATCTACAAAAAACCGGCCAAGTGCGAGTCGGACTCGCGCACGAAGGGTTCCGTACCATTATCTATAAAAACGGCAAAAAAACACGTTTGTTGTATGGAAGCGCCCCTTAAATATTGTTTTTTTCCTGTTTTTAGTATTTGTAGCAGCAACAGAAATACATAATCTGTGAAAATTTCAAATGTCTAGCTATCACGGTTCATGAGATACACAGCCCTGTGACGGACAGACAGACGGGCAGACAGACGGACAGCGAAGTCTTAGTAATAGGGTCCCGTTTTTACCCTTTGGGTACGGGACCCTAAAAACAACATAGGTACTCAAATTGGATGAGTATTTTGCAAAGAGATAATGTTGGTATAATTTGGACTTCCCAAATCCCCAAGTACGGTAGACATCCTCTCAGATCTGCAGGCACTCAGATCCTTGATAATGACAAAGGGGGAGTCATGATTTTGCAGCAGTTTAGTCAGCATTCCGTACGTGACAGGTTGCAAGCACATCCCTTCTTGGTACCTAGATAAACAGTATTATAAGTATATGTTTATATGCTTTTACAGGTTGCGTTAAGACCACTCCAGAAAACTGTAACTGAATGTTGGATGTCAGACAGAGAATCTTGATCGATTTTCGCTGAAAAAAAAAAAAAAAAAAAAAAGTGGCATATTGTTCCAAATTCATTAAATTCATATCTATGCATTTTTCAAAATATTTAGATTATATTCATTAGCGGCCATGATTGCCTGCATAATTTTATTTTAGGATTTCTCAAAATATATTATTCGTCTTTTCAAGGCGATACAAAAACAGTCACAAGTTGAATAGGATCTTCAGGATTCGGTTTTCAGGGGCATTGGTAGGGTGTGCTGTGCTTGTGCATCAAACACGTTTTAAACAGGAGTCAATTAGTGACTAGTTAATCGCTTTGGCCAGTTAGATTTTTAATCGCGTCATTCAAATTTTACTTTATAGCACTATGTGACACTATGTGTCAGTAGATACTGAACCCTTTCAGGCGCTGAAAAAAAAACACTTAACTTAAAAAAATTTAACAGTGCTTATAAGGGTTTATCTTCTTACCTAACTACTCTTAACCTAACCTATAACGAAGTACATGTTGTTAATAAATAGATATCTATTAATGAATTATTTGCAGTATGTCTTTAAGGTGATAAGTGAAATTTTTGACTTTTTGTATGGGCTGAGTCTACCCGGATAAGACGGAAAAAGTGATAAAACTGCATTATCTCGAAAACCTTCAAATTTAAAAAGAAACTGTCTGTAATTTATTTAGCTAGTATGATTATCTTACGAATTATATAAAAATTAACTGTAGCTATTCCCCTCATAACTCGTGTTTTTGAAGATACCAACTTTGGAAAATAAATCTATCGAGAAAAGTTTCACCAATCGTGTTTCTGTCTGTAATTTATCTAGATTATATCCATAGGTTATCTTTGTCATGAAAAACAAAACTGTATGTTTTGCGGTTATTGAGAAAAAACGATTCTGCATTCATCAAAAACATTTATTACTCACCTTAAAGTATCTTTGTCTATGACTAGATGACACTATTTCATATAATTATAATACTCCTCTAATTAGAAGTTGTTTGGCAAAATCTTATTATGATTGTGGTTGCGCAACTAGTGACAGGTTGAGACTCGTGCTAAAAGGAAAGTGGATGGGTGTCATAAGGCATCGTTCACATTAGCTAATCAATATATTTTTGACGATTCTGTTGAATTCTGTTCAAAACTAACTTGTTTTCTGTTAAATCATTGTAATAACCAAAAAAATCGTAATCTGTACCTGTTATGCGTGTCCAAGCGTCTTTATTGACCATCCCTCGTTGTGCTCCTTACAGTTGCATCATTTGATCAGTAATGATTAAGACGAGTGATAAATGTTTTTGATGAATGCAGAATCGTTTTTGTTTTTTTATGACAAAGATAACTTATGGATATAATCTAGATAAATTAAGACAGAAACACGATTGGTGAAACTTTTCTCGACATATTTATTTTCCAAAGTTGGCTCTTCAAAAACACTAGTTTCGTTTTTAATCAATATTATGAATAGCTAAACAGCTATTTTTTATATAATTCGTTAGATAATCATACTAGCTAAGTAAATTACAGACAGTTTCTTTTTAAATTTGATGGTTTTCAGGATAATGCAGTTTTATCACTTTTTCTGTCTTATCCGGGTAGACACAGCCCATACAAAAAGTCAAAAATTTCACTTATCACCTTAACCGTATCTCGACAAACACTAATTCGGTAAAACTAAGTACTAGGTATACCTACAAGCAAGGTAAATAAAATTGACTAACATAATTTAAATGCACGAATGTATCGGCTCTAAGCATATTTTTTCGAAATGTCTTAACTCTCAGCTCAGGGTTCATATCTCGATTTCCTATTAAATTCCCAAGATAGAAATATTTCCATGGAAGAAATGTAGAAGATGTAATATTGCAAAATCCGAGTAGATACATATTAGTTTTATTCACCTACTATCGGCCGTGAGTTTTACCTAGTCGTACTTATTATTTTTGCTCCACAGTTTCTCAAAGTCAGAAGGATTCAGCTTTTTCCGAGTATATCTTTAGAGTAGCTCATTAAAACAGGCTTTGGCTTCTTCAGAAAATTTTAATGCAATGTGTAAAACGTGCAGCGTTGTGTTTAATTTACAAGTTTTTAATGCCATAAAGATACGTCTTACCAACGCGCTGTCGGCATCGGCATTGTGCCGTGAAAACATTTTGTGTGATGAACATGGACGTTTGTTCTGTGTCTGGGTTTTATAATGTACATATCTTAAGTATGTATTAAAATAGAATAGGTATATATATAAGTATTCTGGTTCCCATTCCGGTACTTTGTAGTATAGCTTTGATTAGTTTGGGGCTAGATGTCGATGTGTGAAATATCCATCAATATTTATTTATTTAATTAACGTTACTTTGGAAGTAACTAATCAACACGTTATACTTAAAGATCGTGAATAAAGCCCATAAGCTGTTATGACACATGCTGAGGAGATCGCGGGAGACATATCTTTGTCTCTCCAAGATCCGAAATTGGTAGGTGTAAGGTTCGAACTCTTTGGAAGCCATGTAATATCAACTCGACGAGAAATCAGTTTTCTCGGAAAAATCTTTGAGCACCAGTAAATTCACGTTTGATGCAATATAGCATGTTGCTCCATCTTATTGCATTCAAGCCCTACTGGTGTATCATTCCAATTTATGTAGGTAACTCGCAATATTTTATATTCCATATTTTGCAGAATTTACGACGTTATTCCCTCGTTTATTTTCTTATACCTAAATGTAGACCAAATATGCGTTTTGCAGATATTTAAACTATGCCATGCCTATAGCATGGCCATACTGTAGTTTTGTTGATTAAAACGAGGGTTGTTACAGCTCCATCATCCCACTGAAGCGGGGTCGGTCAAACATTTACAGCTTCAATGTCGTCAATTTGATTGTTGACGCGCCCGTTGATGTCAAAATGCGCCTCCTCTGTAAACCAAAAAACTGAATTGATTGCTAGTGAAACGCTGTTTTAATAAACAAAATAGGTATAAAAACCGGCCAAGTGCGAGTCGGACTCGCTCAACAAGGGTTCCGTACCATTATCTACCATATCTATCTAAAAAACGACAAATAAACACGTTTGTTGTACAATAACATAAATAAAATAAATATTTAAGTTTTCCCAAACTTAAATATTTATTTTATTGTTTTTAGTATTTGTTGTTATAGCGGCAACAGAGATACATAATCTTTGAAATATTCTATGAATACGGCGTTTTCTTGCAAAAACGGTAACACCGAAAAAAGGGTAACAGTCCGAGCTAATGAGTGCACATACAATACATAGTCTGATGCTTATATTGTAGCAGCACTAGATTATTTAAAATAATAAAAATAATTATTTCTAATTAGTAGATACTTATAAATTATACCAAATCTAAATTCTGCAGTGGAACGACCTTTATTTTCTCACCTACAATTACAACACGTGTCTCATGAATACCTGTGACAAGTGTTCTACGCACTACAGATTTTATAGGTCATTCGATTATGCGCATGCATTTGATCTTATAACGCGTAGCACTGGTAGGTACCTAGTACCTACATTTAACATAATTATTATGGATGCGGTCTTAGGCCTGTCCGTACTTGTCCCGACAAACGTGAGCCGCTCATTCACAAGTTGCAGTACCTACAATGGCCGAAGCCGAGCTACGATATTGAGCAATCGAAATTCTTAAGTCGGATGGACAGTTTTAGTTTACTTACCAGTAGCAAGCCTAAATCTGTCTTATACCTTTAAGCTATTTGATGCAGAATTGAGCCACCTTTGAACTGAAAAAATATATGTCTACATTCGGCGTTTGAAAGCCATGTTTTCTGCGAACAAGAGAAATGTTGAAAATGTGGGTTATGTGCCAAACATTATGACTCCCTTAGACATCTACATAGATCTAAGCACCTAGAGATCTGAGAATATTATCTACATTACTTGGAAATTAAAATCGTGGTGCTATACTAAAAGCAATGCCACTGTTTTAGGATACAAACCGTACATTGCTTCAAACCAAAACATGTCTAAACTTAAAGTTGTAAAAAAATAAATATTTATTTATTTGACATAAAGAAATGTTACACAATTTATTTTGAATCCATAGGCTCCCGAACTAGTTTAAAACTGTGTTTCAGGAGTCGGTGGCTTCTCCCATCCCAGTACATTCTGTTATTTCTAAATTATGCCAAAATAAAAGTAACAATCATTTAATTACAAAAACAAAGTTATTTGCACCCATTGAGGTAATCAACAAAAGTTTGAGTGCTGCTCAGAGGGAGCAAAAAAATTAGTTGCAATAAACTTAGTAAGGTCACATATTAAGGTGACTGTTAAATTTATGACAGCTCGCATTTTTTGTACTCGGTCGTATTCTGTGGCCGCACACTAAGAATAGTGCAAACGCACACATTGAAGCTACTTCACACTTCATTTACCAAGACTAAATAACTAGTCTTGATACTTGAAAATATTTGGTGCAATAGGTATGTCATATTTGTATAGGTAGGTATGTACTTAATAATTTTATAGGTTGCACTTGACAAAAAGAAAATAAATATAGAAAAAATTAATATATATTATAAGACAGGTTACAAATCGTAAAGTGCTACTACACAGTTACTAATATTTGACTGTGCAAAAAATATTTGTTAGGTACCTACTAATAAAATACATTATGACAAAACGGTAAGTATCGTTTTTTTACAAGCTCTTATTTAACTTGCAGTTTATGTACATATTTATGTATGTATGTTTGATAAGGTGGAATCTTGCAACTTAATTTTAAGCAGTTATCCCCAATCGATTGAGCTTAAATTTTGCATACATAATATGGTGACAGCGAGTTGATCTGATGATGGAGTCAGGAGCTGTTCAACGGAACCCTTCACTAAATAGTCGAATTGAGGCAAAACTTTGCATACCTATCAATCTCAATGACAATGTAAAATTATGGTACTAGCGAGCTGGTCTGATGATGGAGGTCGGATGTAGCCATCGGAACTCCTCAACTACACAACATAACCACGTCGCGTTTGGGCTCGTTATTTTTATCTTGACGAGAACTAGAGCACTAGACATTACAAAAGCTTGATTTAAAAAATATATTTTTAATAAAAAAACTTATTGTCATCTAAAATCGATGACGGCACCGTCAACGTTTCGAGTACCACTCACAGAAAGTTTTGAAAGTGAAATACTGATAAAATATGTAGGTATGCTTTTGAATATTGTGTGCGAGCTATGATCTCGAAGATCCATAGACCGCGCGTAGCGAGGGTCAACAAGTTCTGGAATTAAACAGTTATTGTAAAACTTTACTAAATAACCCTCCATAATATTTTCTTTCCAGAAAAATCAAATATGAATTTGTAAAAAGAGATGACCAGCTCTTTTTAAAAATTCATATTTTCCATTGTATTTGTACTAAATGACATCACAAACCTGCAATACTTTTTAAGACCTATCCAAAGACATGGAGAGTATGCAAGAAAAAAAAACATCTGAAAATATGTATTTATTTCTACCACATTGTCGGCGTGACTAATGTATATTCATGCCAAATTACAGCTTTCTAGTACTAAGAGTATTTGAGCTAAGCTGCGGACGAATGGACGAAAATGGCAAAACTATAAGGGTTTTTTGTAAACTACGAAACACTAAAGAGCACTTTCAGTATTTCGAATTAAACAATTTTTCAGAACACTTTATTATTTTTTAAATATTTAATTATTTGCATCATGTACAACTTAAGTATATGCCATCAAAAACAACTTGTAAAAATTAAAATAAAAGGCCAATTCTCGCAACGCAACTCAGTTTCTTTTTTTGTCTTTTTTTTGTTGGAACTATGCTCGTTTGTGTAAACTTAACTTGTGAGATATTGTATAAGTAGCCTAAGATGACCAGAGATAATCTGTCGATGTCAGTCTCTCTTCCCTGTTCGCTTGTTACGGCTGGTCGTGTTCTATATCTCTACAATAAAGAATCCATATATATCACCCAGATCGTGTATAATTTAACCAAAAACCCATCAGTTCTTCTATCGTAAAAAGTTGTGAGATTTCAATGTCTGTCTGTCTGTCTGAAAAATGGCCTGAACTGCTTCGAGAAAAGGATGGTACGACTGTGCCGCTTTTTTGCTTGACTTGGCGGGGGCACTACCGTGCCCCCAGATAAACCTTGCTTTGATAATAACAAATACCGACCTTTTTAGAAGGTTCAACATTTTTGGTTCAATGCGTATCGTATCATTCGTCAGTCATTCATCAGTCGTCAAAATTGATTAATGCTAGATTTGTTGCACACCAGCACTCGGAGTCTTTTTATAGTTTTGAGGATGTTTTTTAATTAAAAATAGCCTATTTATAAGCTAGAGGTATATTTACATCGACAGCAAATTTCAATTTCATCCGTTTAGTCGTTTAGGTCTGATTGAGGTACAAACATCCAAACATACTTAACATCCGCACAAACTTTTAGATTTATAATATTAAAGGTAGATAAATAATAATTATAAATTATGTTCATAATCTGAAATTTATGTAATTTTTCTAAATCCAATTATAGATAAAGTATCATTTTTTTCCATCCATGTATAAAAAAACACGCTTGGTAATATAGGGTAGATCGGGTCTAAACGATACAGGTAAGGATCATGGTACCTTAGATCTTTCATTTCAAAACAGAAATGTATCAAATCAACATTTATATTTATTTAATAGGACTAATTAGGGACACTTCAAAAACCACAGCAAAAGACGTTGTCCAGAAAGTATTATCACTAAAATGGAAATAGGCCGGGCTCATCCAAAGATTACAAAATGAGAGGTGATCTAAAACAATTATGAATTGGGACCCAATACATAAAAAACGAAGAAGAGGAAGGCCTGCTATGCGATGGGATGATGACATCGTGAAAGTAGCAGGCAAAACATGGAGCAGAGCCGCTAGAGATCGGGAAAAATGGATAGAGCTGGAGGAGGCTTTTACCGCTGAAAGCGGTCCTTACACATAATTTTATATACCTATGCATAGATACATATTTAAGTTAATTTTATATTGTGCAAGGAAATAAAAGCTTTTATTATTTATTATTAATTAGGGACACAACCAGGTTCACATTTTCCTGAAATTTAATATTTTTATTAAAATAACAATCAAATACGAAACATCGGCTTATTTCGATTTTGCTCCGACGCGACGTATGCAAAAAGGTAAAACCGTATACTATTATCATATTGTTTCGAAACCAAACTCGATGAAACGCATCTTCTACAAAAAAAAACCATCCAGCTCTTTCAACAAATCATGCATTGTACCTAACCTTCATCTGTGTGGCTTGCACTAAATTCTTCAAGGCAATATATTATACAAATGTTATCATTAGTTTTGCATGTCCAGTATTTTACCCCGGTATTCCATTATGTAAGACCTCCTCTAAATTCGAAGAAAAATGTGACGTGGACGTGCTTCCCCGAGCGCGTCTGAGCGCTAACTGACGTGCCGACTTGAGGTGAATGTGAGTTTTGTATGGAAAAAATGTATGGAGAAGTTTTATTGCATTTTATATTGTTCATAAATGAAAAAGTAAATTATTTGAAAACAAGATAATGCCACGCGGTATAGAGAAATATAAAATCTACAATTTCGTATTATTTTCAAATAAAAATATGCTGTGGGTCTAAAGATATTGGTACCTAACCAGACCCCATTTTTCGACATTTTCAGCGGTTCTTGCGACGGTAAAAACGTATTTTTTTGAAAATATTGTATAGAACTGGCCAGTTTTTATTATCTACTATTAAAGATGAATATATTATCAGTAATTTTGTATCATTATATCCTCACAATTGTGATGCCTGGTTTTTAAATCGGTACCTGAAAATCATTGAAATACGTGTGTAAGTGTGAGCCGGGCCTTAAGCCTAATTAAAAACTTAGTTCGCTATTCCAACTGCATCCATCGCTTGCTACGAGTAGGTAAGTCCATGTGTAGTTCTTGCCAAGCCCCGCTAATATATGTACGTTTGTTATCAACACAATAACATTGGTGACAATTCTGGTGTCAACAATTCACCATAAGTTTTCTGTTGAAAAATATTTTTAAATGACAAGCTTTTGTAAAATCATTTTAACCATCGAGCACCAGCGCGTCACATTACATAACATTGTCATCGGAACTTGACAAGTATGCAAAGTTTTTACTCAATTGAAGTATTTACTAAGGAGAGTGTTTGTCCATTGTGACTGTCTGTTGAACAGCTTCTGACTCCATCATCAGATCAGCTCAATGTCACCATGTTATTGCATTGTCACCGAAGTTACATAAGTATGCGAAATTTCAGCTAATTGAGCTGAATTTTACAACTCAATTTTGAAGCAGTTATCCCCAACCGATTGAGCTGTAATTATAGAAACTACAATGGAACTCCTTAGTAAATACCTAGATTGAGTAAAAACTTTGTATACTTGTCAAGTTACGATGACATTGTCATATGATGGTGACAAGTGATAGCGCGCTGGTGATCGATGGTTAAGGGGCTGCCAGTCGACGATTGCTCTTTTTCGGAACGAAAAAAGTAATACTTCTGAACAAGCCACATCTCCTATTTTTATAAGTATATTACTTCAGGTTCCTATTCCTACCTAGATTTCTATTAAGCTGAAAACATAATAGCAGAAACTTTTCACGATAAAAATATTATTTCAAAATGATACGTTTTAGAATTTATGATCGAAATATTTTATATACCTACTATTAAAATCAACTTGTGATTTATTGTTAAAGATAGGTAATATGTAGATCTAGATTTCTATTAGGATAGATTTTTGATAAGTAATTATACATAATTTATATCATTAATTTATTCGAAAAGCTAAGGCGGACAACGCGCGGACGTGTGTTTGTCATCATTGCAGCGGTCGGTAGGATTATTTATCGAAGTGATTAAAGATGGGTACATCTATATTCACATATACTATACATTATAAAATAGGAGATGTGGCTTGTTCACAAGTATTTCTTTTTTCGTTTCGAACAAAAATAATCGTCGACTGGCAGCGTCTTAAAATGATTTTTCAAAAGCTTGTCATTCAAAAATATTTTTCAACAGAAAACTTATTTATTTATTTATTAGCAAGTTATCCGTCAACATCAGCAAGCCATTTTTCAGCCATTTGTTGGTATCCGATTGAGCTGAAATTTTGCTTAGGTAGGTACACTTTTAGTTCTGTGAAAATACAATAATATGGTGACAGTGAGCTTATCTGATGATGGAGTCAGGTCAAGAGCTGTTCAACGGACACTCACATAGGAACTCGTAAATAAATGGTATCGATTGAGTAAAAGTTTTCATACCTACCAAGTTCCAATGACAATGTAATATTATGTGACAGGTGATGATGCACTATGCATTGCTCTGATTTCTAACTCGAAGGAGGATTTTACCAAAGCTTGTCTTAAAAGTATTTTTCAACAGATAACTTATTTCGTCTTCAATGTAAACGTTAATTGCTGTCAAGAGATTGAGATTGAGGATGGGGTGAAGGTGGCGAAATTTTACGCAAACATCATTTAAATGATTGTATCATTGACACGCAAGAAGAAGAACGTTAATTGCGTACCTTTTGCACTAAAAGCTTTTGTAGGTCTATCATACAATTTCGATACAAGCAAGCTCCTGGAACACCTAGGACAGCTAAGACTTTAGAATGTTTTATTTCATAAAAAAACGTTATTTATAGCGAACACCGGTCTCTCCGTCCCAGAGGCAGCAATTAGCACTGTAATTCCACCGCCCCCCAAGGTGCGGTCCGGATCGGAAACCGCACGGTCGCCTTGCTACTTGACTACAGCTTGCTTGAACTTAGGGTTAATGTTAACATTATACCACGATCATATATTACGCTCTTACTTAGCACATAGGTAATAGGAGGTATGCATCATCATCTATTCTATATTAGTAAGATTCTGGTTTGCAATATCATCATCACCGTAATTTCAGACTTAGTACGTCCACTGTTGAACATAGGCCTCCGCATATATTTCCAGAGCGACCAATTCTGCAGCCTTCGATCCAGCAACATTGATCGAATAACTCCTAACTAGAAGTTGTACCTGGATTGTCTCAGTAGAGGTTCTCGTCAACATGAAGATAAGAGCTCCGAACTGATGAGCCCATGTTTATTGAAAACTATCTAGGCTATCAAGCGTTGTGCCTGAATATTTCAGCAAAACTGCAAATCTGAAGCAAATTGAAGGTTATGTTCTCATCATCAGTAACTCGTGGGGAAGTACATAAGTCCGCGGAACGAGGAGGAGGCAGCTACACTTGTTTGTTATGTCGCTAATCGGGTGCTCATTAGAAGTATATACAGTCGTGGTCAACTAATTAGGGACACTCTTTGGTTAAACCGAATTGTGAATTTATTTTCTTCACTATCTTGCATGTCCCTAATTAGTTGACCACGACTGTATATATATATCTCGGTGCTCGATTGGGTTAAGGTCCGGGCTATTTGCTGGCCAATCTAGCACCGATACTGACTGACTGGTAAGAAACGACTTGACTGAACGGGCGGTATGTTTCAGGTCGTTATCATGCTGAAACGTCCATATAATAGGGAGATGCTCCTCAGCATAGGGAAGCATCGTTTCCTCCAATATTGCCTTGTATTGATGTTGGTCTAAGTTACCCTGAACTTTCCTCACAGGTCCCACTCCACGTCCAGAAAATGAACCCCACATTTTATTTTCCAACGAGTCTAAACCATATTCCATATCTCTTACATGTAAGTATAATTAGTCATTTATGTGCCCGATTATACAAACAATAACAACTTCTTAAACATTAAACCTCTTTACAGTATAGCTGATAGATTATCGTAGTGCTATTTGTTCAAATAATGCTGGCTGGCCATTTAATTAGGGACACTGAGATATTGCGTTCTATTTTCAAAATTTGAATCTCAATACTTTTTTACTTCTTCTCTTATTGTTTCGTGGTAGTTTTGGCGGCAATCCCGATATTTATTTTAAGTTTTGAAAAATATTTTGAAGAAAAATGGGTAAAAATAAAAGTTGCGATCCAACACTACGAAAAATTATCATGAAGTTTGTTGTCGAGCATGGTTGGCCATACCGAAGGATAGCAGAACATTTAAATTGTTCAAAAACTATGGTATACAATGCAGTGCAACATGTCAGACGCAATAACACAGATTTAAATGTGCCCAGAACAAAAAGATCGAGAAAAACAACTCCGCAAGAAGATAGAATGATAACCAGGTTAGCTAAGAAAGATCCGTTTCTAGGCTCTATTTTAATTAAACACGAAGTGTTTGGGACAGACGAAAGAGCTGGTGTCTCAGCGAGGACCGTTCGACGACGTCTGGTAGAAGCAGGGTTGTTCGGAAGAGTGGCTCGCAAAGTACCGTTGTTGAAGAAAGAACATAGTGCTTATTCACGTTGACTCGCGGGCGCGGTGGCGGGCGCGGTCACGAAATATCAAACATATCGCTAGTTAGCTCGCTACTTAGACCGCACGTGCGTTTTGAACGTGAACACTTGGAAATCACGTCATATGTTTGATATTTCGTGACCGCGCCCGCCACCGCGCCCGCGAGTCAACGTGAATAAGCACTTAGAAATGCTCGTTTGGCGTTTGCACGTAAATATGGACATTGGACCTACGCCCAATGGCAACATGTATTATTCTCTGACGAGACCAAGGTTAATTTGATTTCTTCAGATGGAAGGCAATACGTACGGCGTCCAGTAAAAGCGGAAATGAATCCAAGATTCACAAAAAAGCAGGTGAAACATGGCGGTGGAAACATTAAAATGTGGGGTTCATTTTCTGGACGTGGAGTGGGACCTGTGAGGAAAGTTCAGGGTAACTTAGACCAACATCAATACAAGGCAATATTGGAGGAAACGATGCTTCCCTATGCTGAGGAGCATCTCCCTATTATATGGACGTTTCAGCATGATAACGACCCGAAACATACCGCCCGTTCAGTCAAGTCGTTTCTTACCAGTCAGTCAGTATCGGTGCTAGATTGGCCAGCAAATAGCCCGGACCTTAACCCAATCGAGCACCTTTGGCACGAAATCAAGAAAAAAGTAGCCACTTATCGTACCAGAACTTTAGATGAACTTAATGAAGCTTTTTGTGAGGCTTGGGCAAATATTCCTGTCGAAACATGCCAGAAACTGATAATGTCTATGCCACATCGGTGTCAAGCGGTAATTACTAACAAAGGTTTTGCTACTGGGTACTGATTTTACACGTAATAAAATGGAGCTGTTAAAGATATTATAATACTGCAGTTTTCGTTTTTGTTTTAAAATTCCCCCACGCACTCACGTAACCCCCTTTTTAAACTCGTCTAATCTTTTAAAAATGAAAGCTCGTAGACTTCTCCATCTTGCGACTCTCCTTTTTGGCGTCATAAATTATAAAACTCCTAAATATCTATGCGATAAGTTTGTGTGGGCACAAAATAGATCTCATGTCGGTAGAAGAGCTTGTTCCCACGTATTTATTACACCGAGACATAAGTCTGTAGCATTTCGTGGTTCATACAGGTTTGCTGCTTCTCGGTGTTGGAATGACCTGCCACCACCTATTCGTGCCCTAAAATCTATAAATACTTTTAAGTTTGCACTTAAAAGGGAACTTTTACTTGGACAACAGAGCTCATAAAAAGATAAAAATACCCAACTTATACATACCTATGCTAACTCCGATCTTTGCCATTTTCTCTCTCCTTAGTCCAGGTTTCATTTCTAAGTTATTCTAATTGCTGGCCGTGGTATAAGTATCTGGTTCTTGTAATAATCTATGTATGTACTTTGATATCTTTTTGATTATTTATTTTTATATTATTTTTTGATTTTATCTTGTTTCTGTGTTTATTGCAATTATATCTAAATATGGTACTGGTTAGTTCGTGAGGTCACCCGTATCCCTAGGTTTGGTCTGAAAACCAACGCTGCTGCATTACATAATGTGTAGCGGCTTTTAAGCTGAGACTAAGCCTTTTTTGACCACCCACACAGGAGACTAATAATATTAAGATAACTTGTTTGTTTTATTTGTAAGTAGGTAGGTACCTAGGTAACCACCATAAATTCTGTGTCTTCTGTTTATGTTGTGCTGTGTCAAAATAAACTCTATTTCATTTCATTTCAGTTTATTAGTTTTGTTTAACTCTATTTTTCATTATAGTTTTCTGTTGAATTTATTTATTTATTTTGTTACATCTGTTTTTAATTTATTTTATGTTTTCTTTTTATATTATTGTGGTGGTATGAATAAACGTTTTTCTTTCTTTCTTTCTTTCTTTAGTTTACTGTCCTTAATTAAATGTCCAGCTACAGAATTATACCTTAAAATTGAATACATGTTCAACCTTTGATATTAAATACTTTTTTCTATTTATTTACTCTTTTATTTACAGCCATTTAAAGCATAATAATCGGATCAAATTATGCAAATAATAGTTACTGAGAAATCAATAGGGTTTTATATTTGTATGTACATAACCGGTTATTGTTCTTCACTATCTTGCATGTCCCTAATTAGTTGACCACGACTGTATATATATAAATTTTCAGCCCTTAGATATTATTTGTTTACGAGATATCGCCCCGCAAATAAGTGAAGCCGGAAAAAATTGCAACAATGAAGCAAATTGAATTTCGTGCAGTTATCAAGTTCTACCACGCAAAAAAACCCGCCTCAAACCACACTAAATGAAATGAGATTCGTTTATGGGGATCATTGCGCTGGTAAAACCATGATTTAGTGGCATGGTCTATTAAAACTTTTTTAAAGTGCAACTTTTCATTTAAATTTTAATCGTCGTAAGTTTTTTAAAAACAGGGAAATGACTATTGAAGAAAACCCCCGCCTAGGACAGCTCGCTGAGGTCACCACACCAGATATCGATGACAACGCATTTTGGGAGCTGTGTGAAACTGCCCCAATATTTGAGCAAATTTTTACTGGGGATTGGGTTCACCAGTTTAAACCTGAGTCCAGACAAGAGGCTACGATTTGTTGAGATTGTGGAGTAATCGTCGAGTATCGACTACAAAGAAAAGAGTGCCATTGCCACATTATTGAAGAATACTACGCAAGATTATTGGAGAAATTAGGCGGTGAAGTTTCATATGTTGCTTTTGCGAAACAATGCACCAGTTCACAACAGCAAAGTTGCGATGGCTTCTCTAAACATGTGGTTTTTAATCGCTTGTCCATTCACCCACCAGCCAGGACCTGGCTGACTAATGTTTATTTCCAAATATCAAAATAAATATTAGTTGCTGAAAAAAGGAGATTTTTGATGGTATTTCTAAGTTTGTTTCAGGATCTAAAAAAAAATTAAACTAACAGGTACAATTATAAAAAAAAAAAATAGGTTCGTTGTTTTAATTTAATTACAACCCTTCCATTCCTCCTAATGCCAATTCCAGGATCTTGAAGGCGTCCTCTGTAGTTTCGGATATATAACAGGAGGTTTCCTCAAAGGTATCGCTTTCTTAGCTCCTTAGCTCGTACCGACATGGTGGCGTGGTTGTAAAAACACTTAGACATTAAGACATATTGGGAGTCAATGCGGCTATGCTCGGCACCGAGGAATCGCAACACTGCCTGAGTTTTGACCAAACATAGGCTTTCACGTAGTTTACAAACACTGAGCACAAAGGCAGATTACTATACTCAATGACTTCTTTATAACCTGCCAGAGCGTATAGATGTGGTCCACGAGACGAAAGCCTCTTCAGAAACCCGACTTGTTTGAAAATCTGTGTGATATCAAAGTGCTTGAAATTCTGGAGAACAGCTTGTAACTATGGTTTAGCAGCAAAATAGGCCTGTAGTTATTCAATTGGTTTTACCATTTTTCTTAAAGAACAGTACCACCACGCTCCTGTTCCATGTTTCCGGCGTTTTGCCCTCAAGTTAAAAAGAATCCCTACAACGCAATCGAGTAAAATATTAGCGAAATAGAGAAGTAAGTGTAGGAGGCTACTCCACATTCACATACAATAATTATGGTAGTTCCATGTTAAGAGTCTCGCTCAGGGATATACATTGCTGTATTCCGGTCGGAAGGGTATGGTTGCTGGTAAAAGTACAGCCAAATGAGCCTTAACATACTTACAGCATACAAATGCGTTAAGTTGGCTGACACAAAGTGATTTACGAGTTAGTGTTTTGCTATAGGCGTTGAAAATACTAGTATAATTCAAAGTAGAATCCGAGGTAGATTGCCACATAAAATATGTTCATCTGGTAGGCTTCAAAGTAGTTTTTTATATAGTTAGGTACCTACCTTCTAATAGTTTAAAAAATAAAAAAGGTGTTTAGCTATAGCTTCGATCTTAAGGGTCGTAAAGCCTGCACCATTTTTAAACAGGTGGTTTAGGCTAAATAGCCAAAAAAACCGGCCAAGAGTGAGTCGGACTCGTTCACGAGGGGTTCCGGTACCAAAATCTCGAAAAAAAAAAAAGTCAAAGAAATCATGTTTGTTGTATGGGAGCCCCCCTTAAATATTAATTTTATTTTATTTTTAGTATTTGTTGTCATAGCGGCAATAGAAATACATCATCTGTGAAAAATTCAACTGCCTAGCTATCACGGTTCATGAGATACAGCCTTCTGACGGACAGACAGACGGTCAGCGGAATCTTAGTAATAAGGTTCCGTTTTTACCCTTTGGGACGGAACCCTAAAAAAAACATTTGTCTTAAACCTTACTTTAACGTTTCTTTATCTTTCAAAGCACTCGACATAAAAAAACTATTCTTCTGGAGACTATTTTCTTCATCGCATTTCGTCTTAGTACTAGCACGAATTACTATCGTATCGAAATACTAACGAATAGATATTAATATTACGAAATATATCGTAATGTAGTTCGTGCTAGCCCCACTGAATGTATAATATATATCTCAAAATAGAGACCTTGCTTACAAGAGACACTTCAAGCGTAAACATTAGCTTGACTCTAATTTGACCCAGCAAATTATGTAACTAATGTATTTGTATGGATCACCTCAGGGGGTAAGTCAGGGCTCATGCTCTTCCTATTATAGGTAAAAAGACTGCTTAATCTAATGCTAGAAGATACTAATTTACAAAATATCGCCTGTAGAACTTTAAATGCATAGTAAAAAGGTGTAGTTTCGTTGTCCCCGGTGACCGTGTCCCCATCAACGGGGACAACGGGAATTCATTTTTACAATTAAAAATACTTCCCGTTGTCCCCGGTCTCTGTCCCCGTTGAAAAATTTAAATAAATTTAAGCCCGGTGTCCCCGGTCCCCATTAAAAAAAGACGTCGACTCCTTTTGATTCTGCGAAGTACACACCGGGGACACCGGGCTTAAATTTATTTCACTTTTTCAACGGGGACAGAGACCGGGGACAACGGGAAGTATTTTTAATTGTAAAAATGAATTCCCGCTGTCCCCGTTGACGGGGACACGGTCACCGGGGACAACGAAACTATACAGTAAAAATCATCTGCAGGAGTGCGGGCGATAGTGCTACTGCAGGCCTAGCTTATTGATTCGAGAAATTGCTTTATCTACGAAAGAAAATAGACAAGAATTACATTTGGACGTCCAATTTACCGCCTTAGACGTAAAATTTTAGTCGAGGCAAGTTTAGAAATAACTTTTTTCGTTCATTCTTGCGATTGCCATGCTCAAAAAGTGGAAAAATCTATGCCGTTGGCACAAAAAATATGTTGTTGTCTTGTCTACTACTTCCGCAAAAGAAACTTTTCTCGGGTCATCAAGCTAGGCGTGCAGAAACGGGGCTGATTACTACAGTCTTAGAAAAAACTGTTTATTGACGTTCTTTGTGTAAATTGACTTTTTTTTTTAATTATTGCATTATATTAGTTAAAGCGAGTAATAAATGTTTTTTGATGAATGCTGAATCGTTTTTTCTCAATAACCGCAAATCATACAGTTTTGTTTTTTATGACAAAGAAAACTTATGGATATAATCTAGATAAATTACAGACTGAAACACGATTGGTGAAACTTATATTCAAAAGTTGGCTCTTCAAAATCACTAGTTTCGTTTTTAATCGAAACTAGACTTCGCTGTCCGTCCGTCTGTCTGTCCGTCTGTCCGTGAACCGTGATAGCTAGACAGTTGAAATTTTCACAGATTATGTATTTCCGTTGTTGCTTTAACAACAAATACTATAAAAACAATTAAATAAATATTTAAGATATACATACAACAAACGTGTTTTATTGCCGTTTTTTTTATAGATAATGGTAGGGAACCCTTCGTGCGCGAGTCCGACTCGAACTTGGCCGGCTTTATTTTTCCTGTTCCTAACCTTCTATAATAAACGTATTTTTTTTTTAGAATCTCATTAAATCCGGTAAGCTGGACATGAAACGCTCCGAGCATCGTCGAGTAGTGCTGCAGATGGCAATAAAGACGGCTGATATATCTAATGCGGGGAGACCCTGGAAGGTCAGCAAACGATGGAGCCATAGCGTTTGCGAAGAGTTCTATGCTCAGGGCGATAAGGAGCTTGCATTAAATCTTTCGGTGTCCAGTCTGTGCGACCGTAAGAAAGACACCATTCCTAAAATACAAAAGGGTAATTATACACAACCGTCTTTCTTGCTAAAGATATAGAACAATAGGTATACTCGTACATTAAAAGAAATATTATTTTTTCAGGATTTTTCCGGTTTGTCGTGTTGCCGTTATACACCGAGTGGCACTACTATTTAAGGTCGAAGATGTCGTATGCGATGCTGCAGAACTTAATACACAACGAAGGTGAATGGATACGAGAAGATCGACGATCGACGCTTAGCAACTTCATTAGTAACGCCGACATGGTCGAAAATTGCCTGGATACGAGCACGAGCCACTCCAGGAGTTCAGAGATGTTGATCCCTTCGAGTAGGGGATCTCTCAGTTTCTCCTCGGAAAAGCGCATTTCGCGCCGACGTTCTTACAGCCCAATTAACCATTCTACATTCAAAGAGGTAATGCGTCGCTACTCTTCGCCACTAAATCTCACCCGCGAATCGCGCTCTCGGCGTCGCAATATAAAAAACTCTGTGCCCGAGTGCCGTCTGCGCGAGGATTTGCATGGCATGAACTTCGCCACCCCTAGTCGCGCCGTCGCGAAAGACGAGCCTGACTTTACGTCAATGATAAACATAGCGATTGTTGTTGCGACCGATGAGACTTGCGACGCCACCGAGGCTGATGCCCCGAAAGACGCCAGCCCAGAGGCGACGGACTCTGTTGTCAACATCGAAGGGCAAGTGCTCGACTCTCCGCGCCGCGTCTTTTTGGGCTACTCTATCCATATAGACAGTGACGACGACGGAGACGATGAAGAAGAAGGCAGCTCCAACGACAAAGGTACACACTTCTATTGATGATTCTCGATATTGTCGGATTTTAAACTAATTTGCTTAATATATTTTTCTTCCTTCGAGTTTGCTGCAGACAGCCAGTTAGCCAGCTATATGTTTCGATAACACTGTAAAGTGTTAACACAAAAAAACCTTTAGAAAACAATCATATCTGTTTTTCAGCAGTTCTTGTCTGTATAACATAATTATTAGCGACTGTTGGGTGTTTTATTTTTTGATTTATATTATAGGACGCATGAGAATCGGTTCCGTCATCATCGAGGAATCCAGCATGTCCTCCAGCTCTCAGATGACTACGGCCCCCAATGGCAGCTGCACTAACGGTAACGGTAGCTCTGGCCATCAGTTCCTGCTCACATCGCTGTCGGGTCACACTGCGTCGGCGCCCAGCTCCGATAGTTGCCTGGACAGACAGCTTGAGGAAGATATTTCTGGTCAGTAACATACCATCTCATATGTATATATACGATACGATATGTTACGTAACCAACAGAAAAATAAACACCATAACACTACACCCAAATGGGATCTCATTTCAAAAGGTATAATTGTACCATTGAATGGGTTTTCAATGTATGTCACATCATGGTTTCGCAGTTTAGGGAAAATTTACTAAAATAAATACAACTCTTCCAACAAAAATTCAACTCGTGCATCTCCGATCTGTTATTACGCAACCATCGGTGCGTGCCTCGACTCGCAGCACCTGACTAATATAGCTCCAGTAAACTCACTCATAAACGCAATTCAGATCGATTTATAGCGCAAATCTGAAAAGCTATTTTGACAGCCACTGGACAGCTGCGTATTGTGTTGTCACGTTGTATTGGTAAGGATGAAACCTTAGTGTTGTCGATTCAATGTATCGATCGCGTACACGATTTAAATTTCAATCTTGGACTTCTCTAAACTGGCTTGGCTCAGGCACGACTCTTCTGTTACTCAATCGCGGGTGTTTGTTTAATTATTATTTGATTCCAGCTCCCAAGACCATTGCAAGCAGCTGCGAATTGATCAAATTCACGCCGGTGAAGATGAAGACGTCCGACGAGGTGAAAGACGTGCTGCTCCCTCAGTTGTGCATGCCGGAGTTGTTCCACCGACGCCGCGGCTCTGCCCCCGCACCGATCGCCGTCTCCGATCTACAGCGCTTGGCCTCTAACCTGTCGCTTCAGCTAGGACGCAGGAAGCAAAGCGCTTCGTCCTGCCACCAAGTAAGAATTACTTACTATCCAGTAGCTATGTATGTTATTCTTTTCGACATATCAATGCCTCAATCGAAGCCATTCTTTTTCCCATAGAGTAACAGTAAATTAATGTTATACCTATGTGTTATACGTATGTTATGGTACTCGTGTTATCGTCCACCAAGTTACGAGAGAAAGTGTGAAACACCACTGACCTGTCACTTACAGTGCCTTATCTTGTGCGTTATCGTATGCGGCCAAGTTAGAAAAACTTGAACCCTTTCGTCTATTTGTTTTTTCTCTCCCTGTCGAAGCCACGACCGCCGCCGCGACTTCTGGGCACAGCTCAGTTGGTAGTAACTCTGCCTTCTGCACTGTAGGTTGTGGGTTCGATCCCCACCCAGGGCAAATATTTGTGTGATAAACATAGATGTTTGTTCTGTGTCTGGGTGTTAATATGTATAATAAGTATGTATTTACAAAAAAAAAATGTATATAAGTATCCTATCAGTTATCTGGTTCCCATAGTACAAGCTTTGCTTAGTTTGGGGCTAGCTGGCGCTGTGTGAAATGTCCACCAATATTATTATTATTATTATATTATTATTATTAATTTAATTAAAAAGGATTATGACCGTCATTCCCAAGTATCGTGTTTTTATTTTCCACTTCTTTCGCAAAACATTATACATATAACTGGTAAGTAAATACATACTTTTAATACATTAGTTAAGTACATATAAAATATTCCGGGTTTGTGTGTTGTAAAGATACATTTTGTGTTACAGTTGGTAGCAATGGAGACTCCAGCCGTTGGCTTGGCTCGTCGCGGATCACTGCCAGTGGAGGTGATGACAGGTGCATGTATGCTGCAAAGCTTTTTTTTTTAGTTTTATTTTATTTATCCTTAATCAATCATTTACTATTTATATTAGTCATCTTGCATATGACAATGGGCTGGTTTAAGTAGTGACCCTTAGTATAGGTACATTGGTGGAGAGATCTGTAAGTCTATCTAAGTGATTAGGTATTTCACGACTTCACTTTTCTCAATTTTTTTTTTTTTTTTTTTTCCTTTTCTTTTGTGGTTTAATTATTTATTTATATTTTATTTTTTAGCAAACATTTATAATTAATGTAAATGTTTGCTAAAAACATTTGTGTCATAACATCATTTCACATCCACCTACAGCAAAATGAACTACATACATTGTTTTCCTAATTATTGTTTTTTTTTTACCAATTTTTTGTATGAGTTAGCGCTTGATGTGTCTAATTTTTACTTTTTTCTCAGTCTCGTTAACAGTGAATTAATAAATCAATATTTTATTTCAGGTATATCAGCGTCTTGAGTAAGAGTAAATGTAACACGAAATAACCATCTTCTGTTCACGTTCAGATTCTTGAAATGTAAACATTTTACATTATATTCACGTAATAAATAATCGATGGAAACTTTCTCAACTTGACATTGATAAGCATTGGTACGTTCACTTTACCCCAGTTAGCACGTGATAATCCTCGTGCCCAACAACGGGCATTACTAGAGCGTAAATGCTAACAGGGGTTGAACACATTTCAAACAAACGTTTTACCTCTTTTCTACCCTGAATAATGACACTAGAACAACGTAGCTCCCTGTTGGGAAAAATTATAAAAGTTCATTCAATCAATTCAACAATTGCAAAAACTTAACCACTCAGTTTTAGGCCTCTTTTATCGTTTTTTGTTTCATCGGATATTGAATATGGCGGACATATTGGATTTCTTGACACTTAATCAGTCTTACCGGGATTCGCGCGAGGAGTGGTAGTCGAGAAATTCTGTGTTTTGGGCACCTGATAAATCAAATATTTATAGGTGCAAGAGCATGTTTGATTAAATATAAATGCGCAAACAGGTTAAATTAGTAACAAAAAAGATAATAACTTTGCAGGGTTATTGTTTCAAGATTACGTAAGTATTCGAAAATCCTATACATGCAATATAGAAGCAATAATAGCCGCTTCTGACCTGAACATAAGGTGCAAAAATAAATATCTTCATTTAGGCTTTATTTTGGAAAAATACAAAATTATGAAGTTGTCACATTTACCATTTTTGTCATGAAGATGCATGGTCTGAGAATAAAATCATAAAACGAAAAACTGGACAGCAACTCAGTTGCATAAACCAACTTAATCTAAAGATCAATTGTTCGAGTGTCATTATGCAGGTATAGGGGAGTATAGAGAAATACGTTTGTATGAAAAGTTTTATGCATTAGTCATAGTTAGATCTCGCTTCAACTAATTTGTTGCAACTTCCACTTCCATGAAGATAATTGCTGGCATTGTTGCGTATTTTTGAATAAAGAAAATAATCGTAATTCGCTTTAAGACGAAATGTGATTCACAAAGTTCATCGAAGCTATCAAGAACTATCACGACGATGCAATGACAGCGGATACTGTTTTTTTTTGCATTGATGAAGGAAGATGTCAAATTTCAAATCAAATGCTGACAGGATTTGGATGCTTTTTCAGTGGTGTTTGTTAATATTTGAACTAGGTCTACTTATAGTGGAAAATAATAGAATTGTTTCCCGAAGAATAGTGAAATAATTATGGAGTAGAAGTTACATGTTTACCTACTTGTAGAATAACTTGGTGTGTGTAGTATAACCTGAGTAAATGTTTTTAGTAGCAACGTAAAAGATAGAGAACCTAGTTATCTTAGTCCATTCATTAAGATCCGGTAAAGATTTACATTGGACAATTTCTAAAGCTTTCCAGCCGCTCGTTGCAATGAAAAGCATGAATTACAAAAACGCGAGATAGCACCGAGGCTATTTCGCTGCCATAGCGTTACATTTTAATTAGGTTTAGGAGTTTTATCTCACGAATGTGTGTTGGAGTTAGTTCTCACAAAAAATACTATTTATCAAAGACGTCAGAGCGGAAAGTGAATGGAAAAAGGCGTTTCGCAGTGACGCAAACAAATAATGATTCCTCGGTAAGCAGCACTGCGTCTGAGTTTTATTGTATTGTTACGTACTAGCGACCCGCCCCGGCTTCGCACGGGTAGCATGTTATTATACATATATAAACATTCCTCCTGAATCACTCTATCTATTAAAAAAAACCGCATCAAAATCCGTTGTGTAGTTTTAAAGATAGAAAAAAGAGAAGCAAACATACATACATACGCGGGAAGCGGAAAGCGACTTTGCTTTATACTATGTAGTGAAGACTCGTCTGCCTTCAGTGGCAATTCTGTTGTTTTGACAAACTTATAACAATGTCGAAACGTCGAGATAAATGAAAGTCTGTTTGAAATAATAATAAATAAAAATAAATGCCACCAATAGTACTGCATAAAGTTCGATCGCGTAACAGGAGGAATTTCGCATAATGACCCATCATTACTTGTCTCTGTCACTCGCGCACAAATATATAGCTGTCGTGCTCGCACGATGGCGGTGAGCGCCGCTTGTAGACATAAGAATAAAATCTATATTCTATAGTTATAAGTTCTAATAATTATTTATCTTGTAATATTTATGAATCTAGTTTTAAAAAAAGGCAAGTTTTAATTGTAATTGGTCATTTGGATCGATCTGATCCCTTAAGGTTTCTGAGGTGGGTAATATGTAGGTACCTACTCGTTAGCGATCACGCTAATACTTCTCAAAATATGGTTACAAGTGTTTTAATAGGTATGTAAGCATTTTCTGTCATTACTAAATATCCAATAAAATTATCCAGCTCAGATATATGATATGTATATTCTTCATAAACTATTGTATATTATTAGTAGTGCGTATGTACGCTAATGTCAAATAACAGCTTGGGTAGATATACCAGTATAGTATTTTGTTATAGGGCAAAATAAAATTATATTATTCAGAATGTTACTGTACTCATAAAATTGTCTTAGAACGTTGATTTGTTTAGAAATAGTAGGTATTGCTGTCACAAACTTCTTGTGTAATTGTAATTTAAATAAAAATAAGTTGATATTTTATGAATTTAACACAAATAACTGTAAAAGCTTTAATTTAAGGCCCATATTTCAGCAAATTCATTTTGAAATTCCTGACGTAAATATGTACATACATTGAGCCAGGGTGCAAGTATTTGGGTAAAAACGTTTTTGACTATTTGCTTTTATTTTGTCTTTAAAAAAAGGGTAAATATATCAACTCCAAAGTCTACGTAAAAACTCATACCATATTACAATGACGGGAAACGCAAGAAAGATGCGATTTGTTTCTGTTTATCATTATCATATCTTCAGTTTAATCCGTTTTATTAAAAATAGACAAGTAGGTACTTACATAATAATTCAATTAAGTAATTGTTGAATTCATTCGATATTAAAATAAGTACCTAGGTAGGTGCTTATGTAAGCGTTGGTATTGTTATTATCAATATAATATTTTGTCCAAAGACTTGGATTTACATGTTATTATATTAATGAGTGTACAACCCGGTCACAATATCTGTGCACCTGACCTCGTGACGTCATATCACGGGCGAGGCGGGAGAGAGAGAGAGAGAGAGCGGGAGAGGCGCCGCATTCCAGCGAGGTGCACAGATATTCTGTCCGGGTTGTATATAATATTCAGCCCTATTGAGTTGGGCGTTGTAACTTTAAAACATAGATATAATCAAGTCTCGATTTTCTGTATACGATAATATATTAAAAGTCTACCAGCGTTTTAATATAAGTAGATGAATTCCCACTTTGACATGAACGTTTTGTCTTGTATTGCTGAATACTGAGTATTCGCCGATCTGCCGTTGATCGCGGTCGCGGGCGATGCTCGTTATGAAGAGCATCTGCATTGTCTTGAAACGTCAGCAATACAAGAAAAAACATGGCAATTTGCCGCTTTTGTAGTTAAAATCTCCGTGTGTTGACGGATCGATTATATTAAGGCTGGTCTGCGATTGTTCCATGCGTGATCAATTACCCTAAAGATCAAAATACAAACAAGTAGGTATAATGTATGTACATTTTTCGCATTTCTTATCTCATATTGCGTGTATTGATAAGTACAAAAGTAAAATAATCGTTATCACTGTATTTTATTCAGGTAGATATTTTATTACGTAATAACATAGATAAAAAAATAACAAGATATTATTACCTATTCAGTAGCATCTACATTTTTATCTGTAAAGCCAAAGTAGGTTTGTTTGCGGAGAAAGACTTGTGAGTAGGGTGAGAGCGCTAATTGTGGGCTTTTAATAACATTTTAATTTTCAAATAAACGATTATGTTGAAATAATGATTGAAACGATGATTTTTAACAAGATAGAATAGAGTATTTATCTATCTCTTAGGTTAAGCAAAGGTTTTGTAAGGGGTGATATTTATTTGTTAATTATTCATATTTATTTTTGTTTGTCTTATTCGGGTAGACTAATTATTCATATTTAAATACTTAAACAAAGCGGGAATTTTTTTGTTGTGGTCAATCAAGTATAGAGCTATAACGCGCATCACAACTGTCACTAATCAAAACGGACCATAGATAAAGAGTTTAACTATAGATTTTAAATAAGTTTGTTTGCTATGCTTAGTTATTAAATGCAAAAATCGAAAATGACCAAAACCAGGATAGGAACCACAACCGGGTCTTTGACCATACCAGAAAAAGAGAGCGCACGTTATTGATCGTTTCTTCCACATTCCAAGTGTGCGAGAGAGACGCGTCTATTGGTATAAAATCTCTAGCTCTTTCTCCGTGAACGCACGAGATATACCTACTTGTAGATAAATTAAGTATTGCGCAGCCGGACGGCTATTTTCGCGCAGCCCAGCTCATGGGTGTATTATTGTAAATAATTAGAATCTCGAATGTAGGTTATGCGTTTAGGACAGATTCTACAAAGGACGGGTCGGACCAACATTTTTTCGACTGAACTCGTACGGTAATTTTACGACAGACTACAGTCATGATTATTGACACGTAAAAAACGACTAGATTCTAAAAAGCAATGAAATCCCTAAAAATCAGTCATCCCAAAAAATTAAAGGGTGCAGTGAGGATTTAAAATCTACATGAAAATAACTCCACAGATAAATCTGAAGAGTTGAGGAATGATAAGGGCATTTGAAAAAAATTATGTGTCAAAAACTGACCAGTCTAGAAACTGTCCAAAATGGATAAGCTCATTTATTCTAGTCAATATATTTCATACAGGGTGTCTCAGATACGGTCAAGTAGAAGACGAGGATTTTACGGTTCACACCACACCAATCATCTAAGTAGGTATAATTATATTATGTATATCCATAAACTGATATGGACTAACATCTATTTATAAAATAATAGCTAATAATAAAAGGTTCAGTTAACCTTCCACTCGTCCGTCTTTTAGGGATCCTGTTTATCATTGTAAACGAATTAAATACCTTGTAATTTTTAAAATGTCTAAGTAGATAGATGTATTTTCTTGTTGTACGAATATATAGGTGGGTAGATACATAAAATTATGCGACTTGGCCATTTTCGTCTATGTATGATGATACAGTACCAAGTACAAATGCGATATTTAATCTAGAGCTGTTACAACATTCTCAATGTTCGTTAGTAACAGACGAGGCGCGAGATGTCGGACATTGACTGCCTATATGTTGCAATTCGGACGAAAATTGCCGATGCGCATAATTTCAATGGTAGTAATATATTATGATCTATAAATATCGATTATTTAAAGTTCACCCACACATTGAAGCGTAGGTAGTGTAGCTTCTCTGATCATAGGTACAGGATACCTAGATCAACCAAATTTTATTTATTTTATTATGTATGTATTTACAAAAAAGTATTTAAGTATGCTATCAGTAATCTGGATCCTATAGTAAAAGCTGTGCTTAGTTTAGGGCTAGATGACGCTTTGTAAAACGTCTACCAATATTTATTTTATTTATTTAAATTAGGCGCGGGCGCTAAATCTATGGGCCAGTGGCACTCGCAGCTGAGCGTTTTCTTCCTTCGTACGCGCATTGAAATGTCAATTCTTCTTTTGCGTAAGCTGACAGAAAATAGTCAAAAGACTGGGATTTTGTCAGTTATAGTCATATCATCACCTAGGTTCTGGCGGGGTCCAGTAGACCTCATCGTTAGGTTAGATTAAATTTGCTGTTACCATAATGAATGGTTTCCGTTCATTTGTGTTGGTGAACTTTTAAGTTGTCTTCATAATGTTAAATAAATGTTTTGAATCAAAAGTAATTTTTTTCTTATTCAAAAATGATTTATTTATTTTTGAAATAAGTACTTCCTGATTAGGTAGAATGAACTATATAATAACTGGCCATTAACGGTATGAATCTGAACTCGGCGGCGGTAGACCCCAGTCAGTTTTAATGGTGGGGCCACACTATTGTACTATCGCAAACTATTCGCTTTGTGATAGGTTTAACCATATAATTCGTCACGGGATAGATAAAGACGCAAAATGTAAACAATCACCGAAACATTACAGAAGAGACTCAATCCCATTAGTAGTAGTCCTTTCCATACTCAATATTATCTTTGAATTGCTGGGTGCGTTTTCACTGGAGTGGACCGTTGTTTTTTTAGGGTTTCGTACCCAAAGGGTAAAAACGGGACCCTATTACTAATCGCTGTCCGTCTGTCTGTCACAGGGCTGTATCTCATGAACCGTGATAGCTAGACAGTTGAAATTTGCGCAGATGATGTATTTCTATTGTCGCTATAACAACAAATATTAAAAACAGTATAAAATAAATATTTAAGGGGGGCCCCCATACAAGAAACGTGATTTTTTTGCCGTTTTTATAAATAATGGTACGGAACCCTTCGTGCGCGAGTCCGACTCGCACACTTGACCGGTTTTTATTTTAATTTTCGTTAAACTTTAATTTAACACTTACTGAAATGAACAGCTCATCAAAATACACGTGGATATCGGCTGACTCCATTGCATTCTGTAGAAAGAATTCCTTTGTCTGAAAAATAAAACTTTTTTCAATTATCTTCCTCAAAATCAGTGATTTTAATTATTTTTTAAACAATTTGTGTTGAATTGATTAATCTCAGGGAACTAGGGTTAGGTTCTACAATCTAAAATTGATATGTAGTCATAAAAATGTATGACATGATATTACAGCTAGTGTATTAATAAAGTGTGGAGTACTAGATGGATTTTACTGGAAAAGGTGGAGTGGGTACAAAATATTAAAAGTACCTAATACAACACAAGTAATAGAGCCTAGGTTATGAAACTAAATAAATGCGGTAATTAGCAAAACAATATCAGTAGGTATGTATCATTTTATTTTTACCAAAGACTGCCCGAATTCACATGGGTATAGAAATATTTAAAGATGTATAGATTTTTTGTAACTTAATCTATATTTATGGCCATAAATCGAACAATTCACACAAAAGCTACATCAATTATAACTGTCTAAGACCTAGACCTAACAAGGATAAGAAGTAACCTATATCGTATTTGGGGGCTCTATTTTATTCCTTACCCTCTATCAACAGTCATCACATCACTCACTCCTTACCCACGTCATCTTTCACACAGTCCATTCAGCATTTCTTTGGCCTACATCTAGTTTTTCATCCATAACATCCTTCTCGTGCCATGGCCTTCTTCCCTTATCATGACATGCCCTTACCAAGCTAACCTATTACTTCTCATCTTTTCTATACCAGGCGTTACTTTCAAACTTCGTCCAACCTCGTCACTCCACAGCTCCATCTCAACATTAGCATCTCTTCTTTCAACCAGATCTCGGATCCATACAATATGACAGGTCTAACAATCGTTCACCCTTAAGCTTATCGAATCGCATGCTGTTCCTGTGACCTGTCGTCATTTCATCAATCCTGCATTTATTGTTTTTTACAACCTTCTCAATCTCGCCATCATTCTGTACTACTGAACCAAGGTAAATCGGAACAGACTGGTAGGGATACACCATCTAAGGCAATCGAGATGCAATCGGATGGACCACCGAAATCACAAAACAGATGCTCTGTTTTGGTTCTAGTGATCTTCAGTCCGACACCCTCCAATTTCTCCTGCCATTTTTCAGTCTGCTCTGGACCTCAGTTGCGTTTCCTCAGACAAGAACAATATTTTCGGCGAACAGCATTCATTACCAAGAGAAATGCTATTCCAAAACATAGGCCATGCATATTGCAAGTTTTATCCAAATCTCTGATTGTGGCACGAATATCCTCTCAAACTTTCGTATTTACAATATAACATAAGTATATAATAATAATGATTAATCATTTACTGATCCATATTTATCTAAATACAATGCACGCAATATTTTTAAAAAGTGGAAAGTATTTGTGCTGACAATGATGTTTTAGAATGTTTACCGTACTTGGGGATCACAGATCCTATTTCATTTCAACGATGTTTTAGTGGATTTACTCTTAGATCACTCTCAGCACAAATCACTACTATAATGATACAAAAATCTAATCGCTAGTTTTCATGGATGCTGTTGCCACTGACCCGTAATCTGCGGACCAGAGATGTTATTTTTGCGGATAATGACTTCGAAGACATTAGTATGGTACTCGCAACAAGTCTGATTCATTGCAAAAACGAGGCAGCCCCAACATCATCCTGATAATATTATTGTATTGATCATAAATAAATAAATATTGACGGACATTATCACACAGCGTCATCTAGCCCCAAACTAAGCAAAGCTTGTACTATGGGAACTAGATAACTAATAGAATACCGTTATACTTTTTTTTTGTAAATATATGAATGGTGTTCATTGTTATTAAAGGTAATTACGTGAAAGAGATCCGAGTAAAAATCTATAGTTGTCTACTTGAAAAATAATATTAGGAAGATAAGTAGAATATAAATTCGAGTATAGCTACATAGATAGTAGTTACTTAAACCTAAATCTTTCTCAGAAGGAAACCTCCTTTTTGGTGACAATCATAATCAAAATCACACCGACAGAAAGACAAACGCAGTCAAGATATGTATTATAAAATATGATTAAAAACTATTTACATGGATTCATATTATTATGGTGATTCTACCAATCTATTCTGCAATACAACAGTACCTGTGAAAGTCCTAAGAACATCGGATCAGTCGAAGGACCTGAAACAGCATAATAATTAATTAAGTCTAAAGTGAAAAAGTGTTTATTCATTGAAATCCTAGTGATCATTTAGAATCCCGACCCTCTTTAAATTAAACTGAAACCAAATTTTGGTTTCAGTTTAATTAACCAAATTTTGGTTTCAGTTTAATTTAAAGAGGAAAAATTTTATTTGACATCTTTGTACATATCTTTACATGTTTTTGGTAGTAGTTGTTAGTTTTTATTTATTTACACCTTGAGAAATAAGAATGTATAATAACAATTCTCTTACCAGTCTTTGCATTCATTCCATCAGCAGTAGCTTCAGAGACAGCAAGCACTAGCTGCGAAAGTCCTACGGGACATCGGTCCAGTCAGATAACCTGAAACAGTATAATATAAACATGAGTATAGTGTTATTAATTATTTGTATGCACCATATAAATCAGAATTATTTACTATGAGTCTGATAAATATGAATGAATAACAAAATTATCTTACCAATCTTTGCATTGCTTCTATCAGCTGTAGCTTCAGAGACAGCACTAGCTGTGAAAGTCCTACTAGACATCGGATCAGTCAGATAAACTGAAACAGTATAATATAAACTTTAGTCTATAGTATTATTTTTTATTTGCTCCAGTAATTTAAATAACTTATATGAATCTCATAAAAAGGATGATTAAAACTATTTAGAATCAATAATGAATAAAATGAAGCATCAACACGACAAGAAGAAGAATGAATAATACAATTATCTTACCAATCTTTGCATTGATTCCATAATCAGTAGCTTCAGAGACAGCAATAGCTGTGAAAGTCCTACTGGACATCGGATCAGTAAGATATCCTGAAACAGTATTAATATAAAATTAAGTCCATAGTTTTATTATATATTTGCACCTTATTATTAAATACTAGCTGACCCAGCCCACTTCGTACCGCTTTAGAAATGTTGTGTTAAGGCCCTAAAGTCGACGATTGCTCTTTTTCGAAACGAAAAAAGAAATACTTCTGAACAAGCCACATCTCCTATTTTTATAAGTATATTACTTCAGGTTCCTACCTAGATTTCTATTAAGCTGAAAACATAATAGCAGAAACTTTTCACAATAAAGATATTATTTCAAAATGATACGTTTTAGAATTTATGAACGAAATATTTTATATAAGTACCTACTATTAAAATCAACTTGTGGTTTATTGTTAAAGATAGGTAATATTATGTAGATCTAGATTTCTATTAGAATAGATTTTTGATAAGTAATTATACATAATTTATATCATTAATTTATTCGAAAAGCAAAGGTGGACCACGCGCCGACGTGTGTTTGTCTTCATTGCAGCGGTCGGTAGTATTATTTATCGAAGTGATTAAAGAAGGGGACATCTTTATTCACATATACTATACATTATAAAATAGGAGATGTGGCTTGTTCAGAAGTATTTCTTTTTTCGTTTCGAACAAAACAATCGTCGACTGGGAGCGCCTTAAAGTAGGGACTGAATGAATTAACCGACTTATTACTATACGACTTAAGGGTCCTCCTGCCTTATGTTATTACATAATTAGCTAACCTTTACGTAATAACTTAAGATAGTAGACTGAATAAATTAACCGACTTGGTATTACATGGATCTTACAACTTTTTACGGTAGAATAATTGAGTTGCGTTGCGAGACTTTTTTTTGCGAATTCGTTGCGAGTTATGTTTTTGATGGCATATTATAGTTATTATAGAATTAAAACTATCGTGTTTGATAATTATTTAAAAAAACTGCTTATGGCCCTTCAACAACTAAAAACAAAATAGAACTAGCTGATGAGCTTCATCCATCGTCTTCGATTATCATCATAATCAGCCTTTCTTATCCCACTGCTGGGCATAAGGCTCTCTTCGTTTGTGTCATTCACCTCTATCTTTCGCCAATCTCACCCAAGTACGACCTGCTGTTATGACGATGTCGTTCATACTATTGAACATAATTATTTACTATAAGTAATCAAAACAAAAAAAAGTCAGACAAGTCCAACCTTTATACATTATACTTTTTAAGTAGAGGGTTAAAATAATTTAAAAAATGGGAATAAGGTAAAACGCACAACACCACCAGAATTCGACTAGATGGCACAACTATATTTTATTTCGAGGTTTGCTTACTTTGAAGATAGATGGCATCTGAATAGAAATAAAAAAAACTTAAAGAATAGATTATACACCTCTAGGTGTAAAAAATTGGTACAGTTAAATATTAAGTTACAGTTCAAATAAATGATGGTTGATGCAATTTAGAACCCTTACCTCACGTGCTAGTTTAAAACTGTGTTAAGGCATGGTAGATTCTTCTTTATTGTTTTTCTATAAAAAACTGAGATTCCTCACGAGTAAGCATTGTATGATATTAACAAAAAATATAATAATCGTATAAGTAGGATACTACAGTGCTGCGATTAAATGTACCTCGACAATTTTCGAGTTTCCAAATTAGAACGAATAATGCAACCATTGGCCGGCGGTCCCGCGCCTTCGTCAGTTATTTACTAGCTTTTTTTTTTGTAACAGCTCTAGATTCCTCTATATTATTTTATGATTTGGCACAAAATGATACTATATATGTATAACCCTTAATTTTCATCATTCTACCAACAAACCCCATTCTTTGATAGCGAATTTTTTTTAAGATCTTTACTTTCATCCACAAATGTGCAATAGGGTTGCAAGATGGCAATTGTACAAAACTTAAGAAAACTCAAATATTGATTCGTTGTAAGTTTCTGAACGTACCCAAGAATATTTGATATCCAACAAAATACTACGTCGTTGTCGATCCTGTGTCAATTATTTAGTTTAGCATAAATTTAGGATCAGATCTTCTATTTGAACTGAGTCTTCCGTACCCACGGGACAAATATCAAAATATTTGACAGGACAGTTTGTATGGTAACAGAAAAAAATTGTTTTTACTATTTACCTCGCATTTTTTTCGACTAACAAACAGCATTTCATTTTTATATGATAATTACTATGGGCTTGATTAATGAAAATTAATAATACAATCATCTTACTAATCTTTGCATTGATTCCACCAGCAGTAGCTTCAGAGACAGCACTAGCTGTAAAAGTCCTACTAGACATTGGATCAGTCGGATAACCTGAAACGGTATAATATAAATTTTAGTCTAGTGTTATTATTTATTGGCATGCACCATACAAATCAAAATAATTACTGTGAGTCTGGTAAATATGAATGAATAATACAATAATTATCTTACCAATCTTTGCATTTTTTACATCAGCAGTAGCTTCAGAGACAGCACTAGCTGTGAAAGTCCTACTAGACATCGGATCAGTCAGATAACCTGAAACAGTATAATATAAACTTGAGTCTGGTGTTATTAATTATTTGCATGCACCATAAAAATCTAAATAATTACTATGAGTCTGATAAATAAGAATGAATAATAAAATTATCTTACCAATCTTTGCATTGATAATTTCAGCAGTAACTTGAGAGACAGCAGTAGCTGTGACAGTTCTATAATGAGACATCGGATCAGTCCCAAGACCTGAAAAACCATTTTTGTATATATTGATTAGCTGTCCCGACAGAAGTACACCTATCAAAAAAAATCTTTTATAAGAACCTTCTCCTGATAATAACGATTACAACAACAAAAATAATTAGCAAAATCGGTCCAGCCGTTTACGCGCGATGCTATGACCAAGGGAAATAGGGATTCATTTATATACATTAGACTAGCTGGACCCGCGACAGACGTTGTCCTGTCCAAATTTAAATAATCGCATAGTTCGCAAAATTTTCCGAATTTTACTATTTTTCATTCCGATTTCAGTGCAAAAAAGTACCACAATGAGTCATAAATATATACTAAATTTCAAGTAACTTTGATAATGGACAATTTATTTTTCATACAAACTTAGCAAAACATACAAACTACCCTTTTTACCCCGTTAAGGGATGAAAATCAAAAAAACCAACAAACACATGTTTCTTAAATTGGATTGAAGGGCATAAATACTAAATTTCAAGTTATTTTGATAACAATCAACGAATTTGTCATACAAACTTTAACACCCCTTTTTACCCCGTTAAGGGATGAAATTAAAAAAACCCTTAATGACACGTTTAATTATTTTTGATTTATAGACTAAAAACCATATTTCGTTCGTTTCAAATAAAAAATTACATAGTTTCATAAAAACTTTGCCCCTGTTTTTCACCCCCTTAGGGGTAGAACTTCAGAAAACCCTTTCTTATCGGATGCCTACGTCATTCAAAGAACACACCCTCCAAGTTTCAGGTCTCTGCGATCAGCGGTTTAGGCTGTGCGTTGATAGTCAGTCATTCAGGACAAAGCATTTTATCGGTATAGATAACAGAGTTGTATTGTTTGTTTGGTTACACTGCATTGAAATTTACCATAATATTCTGTTGTAGACAACAGAGTAGGTATATAATAAGGAGTAATCCAATGTAATTCCTAAATTCTAAAATATCTCTATTACTTACAAAACTACACTTCGATTCCCACCAAGGATGAACATAGAGATGTTTGTTCTGTGTCTGGGTGTTAATAATATATGTATATAATAAGTATTTATTTAAAAAAAGTATGTATGAAATGATAACTATTGCAAAATGTGGGCATGTGCCAAATATAATGTTTAGACGTGCCTCTGACTAACCCCCATTAAAAATATTCAAAGGATCTAAGCGCCTGAAGATCTGAGAGGATGTCTACCGTACTTGGGGATTACAGTTCTGACCCCATTTTTTTTTAAATATCTCATTAGTAGTAGTATATATACACGTAAGTATTCTATAAGTTATTTGGTTCCCCCAGTACAAGCTTTGCTTAGTTTGGGGCTAGATGGCGATGAGTGAAATGTCCACCAATATTTATATTTAATTATAATTACCTTTTGAAATTACTCATATATTCTTCAATTGCATAAGTGGCTTTTTAGTAGTACTTAAAGATGCTTTTTAAGGAGGTGACTGCGGTGACTGCGCTGCTGAAATAAAACATTGAGTATGAAATTGGATGCTAAGAAAGAGATAAAGAAAGAGTTTGTTTTATTCGGTAGGGAGAGTATAATCTTAAATGTAAGTAACTGAATCAATATTGATAAGAGTTCTATGAGGTAGCTAAAAACATCTATAATAATCCTACATAGATAATTAATTAAATGCTCAAGATGGCACTGAAAACATTGCGCTACTTATGTCCAGGACATATTTTACTATGGTAATATCAGTTATTTCATTATAGTACGAACAATGTGCGAAGGTCGCCATCATCTACCGTAGCGCCACCTAGTAAGAGTCTTTCGACGTTAGTCGGGTTTGTCGGTTATGGTATTTTTTCGAGTTTTCATTATATTTCTGAAATCGCTGTAATTAGCTGAAAATTACAAAATAATTAGCTTGTAATACTCTATTTTGTGTAAATGTAAAGCATATCAGTTCTCTCACATAAGTAAAACTCATAAAATGTCTGGCAAAAAAATCAAGTTTATTGTATGGGAGCCCCACTTAAATATTTATTTTATTCTGTTTTTAGTATTTGTTGTTATAGCGGCAACAGAAAAACATCATAGTAATGTTTGGACGTACCTCTGACTACCCACTATAGACATCTTCAAGGATCTAAGCGCCTTGAGATCTGAGAGTATGTCTACCGTACTAGGGGATTACAGTTGTGATCCTATTGATTTTTATTATACTCACTAGGTAAATTTTCTGTTGGCACAGCAATGTTGCTTAATCTACCATAACGGCACCAGTGTTCCTCTTTGAAGTGTGCGTGGCAAACACGACGGTGATTGTAAATGGCAGTATTCTCCATGCCACCAAGGTTAGCTCCAACATAGGTCATCCACAATTTAAAGCGTTCAAGTTCTTTGTTGGGATTGGGAAATATATGCAGGGGCAATTTCTTATCTAGAACAATAATACCTAAATGAATTCAGTTCATAAACAAATAAAGTTTTAAAGGTGTTAATGCAAGTAATTATTAGTTGCTTGCATACATAGGTAATAACTTTGGTAGCAATATAATAATATGCTGACTGATGGAGGAGGAGCGAGCTGTTTGATGGAGTCAGGATCTGTTTAACAGAACTTCTCAGTAAATAGTCAAGTTCCGATCAATGCTATACTATGGTAATATCGAACTTGCTTGAGTTTAAATGTATAGACATAGAAACTACACAACATAACTCTATTGTGTTCAGGCTACATTTGTCCTAATGAGTACCATAAAATCTGATTAGAATGATAAACCTTAGAGTGATGTGTTTAAAATAAAATAATAATTGTTCTATTTTATTTCACATATCTTACACAACAAATTGATGATGGTTGGCCACCCACGACAGTTTCATAAAGACCATAAATAAGGGAAGGGAATGTTGAGGGGAAGGCCACGAATAAACTACATGAGCCAGATAAAGGAGAAAATAGCTATTGTGTCGTATAAGGAAGTTAAGTTGGCGGCGCTGGAGAGAGCTGCATCAATAACAGCAACAAGAGCACAGCTCTTAAGTTAGAAGATACAACAAATCTATACATATAATAAAAATGTAACTGATAGGTATCGGTACATAAAAAATAATTAAAAAAAAACTAATATGGTGGGCTATTTTGTAAACACAATAGAATGTACAAAAATGTATTTTTAAAATTTTTGTCGATTTGTTTCTATGTTTGTGCATGCTAATCTCAGAAACGGCTGATTGATGTACCTGAACATATATATAAACTAGCGACCCGCCCCGGCTTCGCACGGGTTTAATACATATAAACCTTCCTCCTGAATCACTCTATCTATTAAAAAAAACCGCATCAAAATCCGTTATGTAGTTTTAAAGATATAAGCATACATACAGACGCGGGAAGCGGGAAGCGACTTTGCTTTATACTATGTAGTGATAAAGAGATTTAACAAATAAAAAAAACCGGCCAAGTGCGAGTCGGACTCGCGCACGAAGGGTTCCGTACCATAAAAACGACAAAAAATCATGTTTGTTGTATGGGAGGCCCCCTTAAATATTTATTTTATTCTGTTTTTAGTATTTGTTGTTATAGCAGCAACAGAAATACATAATCTGTGAAAATTTCAACTGTCTAGCTATCACGGTTCATGAGATACAGCCCTGTGACAGACAGACGGACAGCGAAGTCTTAGTAATAGGGTCCCGTTTTTACCCTTTGGGTACGTAACCCTAAAAAGCGCCTCTGCTTGTAGCAGTATTTATTTATATCTTTAACGTAGGGCCACACACACACAACCACACAACTTTAACAATAACTTATCCAATAGGCGTATTTTTCAAGCGTTATTGATGTAATCCGATAGTTCCAACAAAAAAGTATTATTTGTCTCTCCTGTAAAGTAAGTCAAACCTGACATGAAACGTATTGCAATATCAACGACGTAAAATGCCTCGGAAAAAGATCGAACCTGTCCCAGAACAGCAGAAATGCTAAAAGAATGAAATCGTGAAGCAAGACTAGCTTTACGCTTGCTGTCGCTTCATCGAGTATAGCAGCCACTTGGTCGCCAGGAGGTAAACTGCCTAAATGTTCTATGTTTAAAATTCCGCTCAGAAAGCCCAGTTTGTAATGTTGGCACTATATTATTACTATGCATTTAACAATAAAAATGCGTGCGCAAATCGGAGGCTTTTTAAATTAATAAACAGTTTTCGGTTTTGCTACTTAAAATTGGTGACGGTGAGTATCCGCAGCAAAAAAAAACAAAGGTTTTCATTCTTCACGAATGAAAACCTTTAGTAACGTTTAGTTTTAACAAATCCAGACTCTTAGTGTCAGCTGTTTTTTGCACAGTCAGCTTTATGAATCCCATGTTAGTAATCCTAGGAAACTTTTCGTTTTGATCCCCGTCAGCTATACATCAAATATTGTATACTTACAGAGAAGCATTACTCTAAATTATATAATAATAATAATATATAATAATAATAGCCTTTATTGCTGATTTATGTACTAATTAATTTACATTTCATGCTAGTATACACAGTTACGCCTCAGCTTGTCTTTCGACATAGGCCTCCTCCAGTGACTTCCACTCATTTCGATTTTTGGCTGTTCTTCGCCAGGTTGGTCCTGCTATTTCTTTGAGGTCGTCTTCCCATCGCTTTTTTTGTCTGCCTCTTGCTCTGTTCCCATCCCGGGGATACCATTCTGTTATATCTTTTGACCATTTCTCTCTTTTGTCTCTCATCATGTGCCCAGTCCAACGCCACTTTATCCTTTTCATGTATTCTGTTACTTCTTTCACTTTTGTTTGTTTCCTTATAGATTTAAGGGTGTTCCTGTCTGCCCTTTTGATGTTGATCATGCTTCTCTCCATGCTGTGTTGACAAACTTTTATTTTATTAACATTCGTTTTTGTTAGTGACCATGTCTGGCACCCATATGCTAAACAAGGCAAGATGCAACTATCAAAAACTTTCCTCTTTGCACTAATTGGAATTTCCTTATTTTTCATAATTTCTTTTAATGACCAATATCGTTTCCATGAGTTAATGATTCTTTGATCCACTTCTTTGGACATTTGATGTGCTGGTGATATGATTTGCCCAAGGTATGTATACTCTTCTACATATTCTATGACTTCGTTGTCGACTTTTATTATGATTTTACTGCTGTTTGTCATTAATTTGGTTTTTTGTGTATTCATACTTAGGCCCACCTTTGTACTCTCTTCTGTTAGCTGTTGTAGCATTTTTTCAAGTGTTTCTGGATTATTCGTTATCAATATAAGATCATCGGCAAACCTAAGATGATTTAGTTGTACTCCATTCACATTTAAGCCATATGTGTCCCAGTTTAGGTTACGGAAAATTTGTTCTAAAATGGCTGAAAACAATTTTGGTGATAAGGGGTCTCCCTGTCTTACTCCTTTTTTAATCGGAAATTCTTCTCCATCCCTTTCCAATCTTATTTTTGCTGAGCTATTAATATATATTTGTTTTATTATTCTGACGTATTTAATTTGTACTCCTTGTTGTTTCAGTGCATCCCATAGACGTTCATGTTTAATGGAATCAAACGCTTTGTTATAGTCTACAAAACCCAAGTAGTAAACTTTGTTGTATTCATTACATTTTTCGATAATTTGTTTTATTGTGTGAATGTGGTCCATTGTTGAGAAGTTACTTCTGAATCCAGCTTGCTCTCTTGTTTGGTTTTCATCTAATATTTTAGTTATTCTGCCCAGCATAACCTTGGAGAAAATTTTATAAATATTGGAGGTCAGACTTATTGGTCGATAGTTTTCAATTTGGTTCTTGTCCCCTTTTTTATGAATTAAAGTTATGGTTGATTGTGACCACTGTTTTGGTATGTATTCTTTTTCTAAGATTTCATTAAAGATGTTGGTCATTGGCACGAGGATAATACTTTTAGTTCCTTTGAGAATCTCATTGTTTATTTTATCATCTCCTGGGGCTTTGTTGTCTTTCTGCGTTGAGATTGCTTTATTGATTTCGCTAGTAGTGAAAGGAGGCACTCGTTCTTCTTGGCTTTCGTAATGTCGTGTTTTTAGTTGTAAGTCCTCTGTTGCAGTTCCTATTTCGTCATTATACAGGTCTTTGTAGAAATTTGTTGCAGTTTTCAGAATGGATTCTCTATTGGCAGTTGATGATCCTGATTTGTCCTTCATGTTTGGTATCCAGGTTGTGTTCTCACGTAGTTTTTTCTCAGCTTTTCTTATACCTCCGGTTTTCCTGACATATTCTAAGATAGTTTTAGTTCTTGTTTCTTTTCTGAATTTCCTAATGCTTTTAGTTATTTGTTTGCTGGTTTCTGTTATTTCTTTTTTGTATTTCTTACGGTTTGTGAGTAGGGTTTTTCGAGTTAAAAGTAGATTTCTAGCTTCTTCACCAATCTTGTCCTGTTCCTTTGATTTAATCGAGAATTTCTCGTTTAACTGTTTTATTTCATTTTCAAACATATTGTACTTTTCTTGGGTTGATGCGGTGCTAACTTCATTCATTTTGTGCTGTATGTGCAGTTCTTGCTTTTTTAAGATATCTTCAGGAATTTGCATGCAGCCATTTAGATGTTGCGTAGGTCTTCTTGCTTTTTTGGGTTCTTTACTCAAGAGAGTTCCTCTAACTAGTCGGTGATCTGTATTGAAGTTAAATGTATTTACCACGTCTACATCAAGGAAAGTTTTTGCTTTGTTGGTAAGTATGAAGTCTAATTCGTTGTGAGTTTTGCCATCGGGGGATCTCCAAGTCCACTTTCTCTTAGGTTGTTTTTTGAAGAGGCTGTTAGTGATGACTAGATTATGTTCATTTGCAAAGTTAATTAATCGTTTTCCATTGTCATTTCTTTTTCCGCAACTATGTATGCCTCTCACTTTCTCTTCATTTTGGATTATGTCACCTATTTGACTATTAAAGTCTCCCATGACAATTTTGTTTCTATGAGTGTCTTGCATTGCTGTGGTTAGTTCATCGTAAAATTTGTCTTTTTCTTCAGATGCCTTATGTTCATGTGGTGCATATATTTGTATAATTGACCATTTTTCTTGAAATCCAGGTAGTTTTATATTTAGTATTACAATTCTTTCTGATTTTCCGATGAATTCTTCGATATTATCTTTTAGGTTTGCTTTTACTAAGAATCCAACTCCATAGCTGCCACTTTTCTCCCCTTTGTAGTACAGTACATATTTGTTTGGGATCTCTAAGATTTCTTCTCCCATTCTTCGGACCTCACAGATTCCCAGTATATCCCAGTTTATTGTTTCTAATGCTTGTTCCAGTTCTGTTTGTCGTTCTTGTGTCATTAATGTTTTTACATTTAGGGTTGTAATGTATAATTTATTGTAATTTTCTTTTTTGTGTCTTATGAATTGTTTCGGTTGTTGTTGTTGTTTTTGATCTTGATCAAGTTGTAGTGGTAGTGGTGTTTCATTCACTGAAGGGTTGCGGGCATATTTCCCCACGGTGACCGCTGTCCGGCTTGGGGAAAGGTATTTGGTGTTGTTGTTTTGTGTTTTAGTTGTTTTTTCATTGTGTAACTTCCGGAGGTTGTTGTGTGCTGATTGCTATTGCTTGGATGTTTCAGGTACTGAATTTGTTCGCGGTCGGTTCATGTATTCAAAGGCGTTGGTTTTATTAATTTTATTTGGTGCCATTTGCCTCATTTTGTCCCCAGTGTTTGAATGGGTTGGTGTTTTTGATGGTGACCGCTTCCTTTTCTCATTTGCCTTTGTTGTTGTACTTTTAATAATTAGTTTGTCATAGCGAATGATAGCTTGTATTCCTTTATTTAGTTCTTCTTGTTGCTTAATCTTTAGATCCTTCCTAATTTGTAGGATTTCTTTAGGAAAATCATCCGTGGCATATGTGTTTTCTGGAAACTTTTTGTTATTCCTAAGGATCTCTATTTTCCTCCAAGCTAGCGTAAGTTTTATAAGTATGGGTCTGCGTTTATTGGCAATTTTGATCCCCAGTCTGCGGACCTCGCTTATTTCCCATTTATCAAAGTTTTCTGTTCCTTCCTTCTCTACGTTGTTAAGCGTGTCTAGTACCAACTGCAGGAGCTGGGTGTTATTATTTTCCGTTTCTTCAATTCCATGGAGTATTATATTATTTTTCCTCACCTCCCTCTCTATGTTATGAACTTTGTTCTTTAGTGTGGTGACTTCAGTCTTGAGTACTTGGTTCTCTTCCATTAATGGTTTTAATTTTTCTTCCATTGTTGATGCCAAGCTTTTAGAAAAACTTTCAGTTAGCGCAGTTGTATGTTTTTTAAATTCTTCTTTAATTTCATTCATTCTGGTGTCCATATTTAGAGTCATTTTTTCCATCAAAAGCTCTAGCTTTTTTTCCATTTTGGTTTCTACTATTTGGTAGCTTTTCCCTTACTATGGCAACACTCGTTTTATGTTGGCAACACTTTTCGCCGCGTCAACTGCTACTTGACTTTGACAGTGACTTAGTGTGTCACTGTCAATGCGTTTAGCGGAAACGTTTGCTTGGTAGAAATGTAGAAATGACAGAATTATTTTTTTTTTATTGTAAAGTGGGTAGTATCGATTTTGTTTCTGTATTTTCGGCACTTTATTTGGCACTTTTGTGTTTATTTCCACTCTAATTTTCCACTTTTGTATCGTAAAACACTTTCCGTACTGCTTGAGTTCAACTATTAGCACTTTTTTTGGTGAGATGATGGGTTTTTCACTATTTTTTTATTTTTTAACTTCGTAGCACTGGTTTACACTCTTTAGTTGACAGTTGTCGAACCGGAAGTTATATACTACTACTCTAAATTATATACTTACCGTAAATGTAAGATAAGTACTGACACATTTTACTTCCTACTTTGTTACTAATTAAATGATAAATACACAAGAAGTATTGGTGTTAGAAATTAAAAAAAAAAGTTCACGCAGTCGAAGTCGCAGGCTCCTGGTATAGACCGCAATATCCTAATTTGAAGACTCAATTTTAATTTCGTAAACAAGTATCGATCGTACTTTACTCAATTTTAGTATCGGCAATTATGGTGACAGTAGAATTTCCACCAATACTCAATACCCTACCTTCGGAAGTATTTCATTTACCTTAGTAAATGACGGAGTAAAAGTTCTTACCGGTTTGCTTGCACCCAAGAACACAACACTTTTTGCTAGAGTAGGAGGACATTGTTTTTATTTTAGATACACCATGTGTAATGCAAAATAAAGTCTCTATTTCAAATGTTCAATACAACACACTCAAACACTCAAGTCTGATAAATCACGTCAACTCAACAGATCACCGAAAGCGGGAGATAAAGTTTTCCTAAACTCAAAAGTTCAAAGCAATAACACAGCACAGAGTTCGGCGGCCGGCATTTTAATTCTTTGTATTGATTGATTGATTGGAGTTTGATAAGTTTTGTTTGTTTGATGAACCCTTTCATAGCAAACAAACAAAGCGTGCGTTCAGGAACTTTGAAGTCGCTGTGAGTCTCCAAGCCAAGTATGGATTTTTCTACGTTTGGTAACTGGTATCATACGAACGTCTAGTCGGGGGATGTTATTGAACACACCCCTAAAGTGTTTACAGCTACTTTCTAGTCAATCGAGTAATTTGATTTGTTTACTCACGGAAAGGTCGGAAAGTGATCAAGATCAATCTCCCATAAATTTTGTGATTTTACTTCACATTACATTGATTCTTTTTGTGTACACAAAAAATAATATTTTTTTGAAAATAATAAAGTGTCTATTTAGTGCCATCTGTATGTATACTATTAAAGTAGGTAGCAAATTATGTGTAAAAGCCCGCCGAACTTCAACTTGCTATCCTCTAGCTAAGCTTCGGTCAGTAATTCTATCATGTAACTTTGTAATGGTCTCATTTAAATTAAATATTCATCGTCAATTTAAAAATAAATATTTTTTCCTTATTTAATAATCAAAATATTTATCCAGATCACAGTCCAATACCTACTGGAGGTGATAATCATTATGGTAAAAAATCGCTGCATTCTAAAATAAAAAAAAACACATTTATTTTCAACCTATTGATCTTTATTACATTACTTAGGGCCTCTTTCACGATCGTCAAAAATGTAACATACCTAGGCTAATTTCCCAGGCTAAATAATTGCACTGTGCATACATTTTTCACCATAGCTTACCTATTGTAGTATGAGTAGTAGGTACTTTTACTATATTATTTAGGTAGTACCTAATCAACACTTTGAGACACTTTTACTTGAAGAAGTGAAAAAGGCCCATATCGTCGTCAATATTACAAAAATACAGTCTTACTAGCTGTAAGGAGTAAATAATGTATTTATTGCAGGAACCCCAATTCACTATTCTAAGATAAATAATTAAAAGGATAACAGAATTTACTGCTTTTTAATTTTCATGCATAAAATACTTTACAATGTTTTCTGATTTATCATTAATTATGTGCTCATTTGTTTACTGTGATCGTGATTTTGAAACAAGTTATAAACTAATATAATAAACCTATTAAACCTAGGTAGATACCTAAACCTAACCTAGCTCTACCTAATTTCAAAAATTATGGGTGATACCACAAAATTCAAAATGGTAGATACAAGAACCTATAACATCCGCAACCAGACGTATTTGTTATCGTTCAAAATGTAGTTAAATTATGTATTAGGAAATTTTTAACACGGCGCCATCTAGCCCAAAACTAAACAAAGCGTATACTATGGCAATAAGTTAACTGATAGAATACTCATACACTTCGTTTTGTAAATAATACTTAAAATACAATATGAAAAATTACTGTCACTATTGAGGTGTGACCAGACATTGCTCGGCATTTGAGCGCAGCATCCGCTCTATGATTGGGCGACGGCCGCGCGTACATTTACCTTTATGTTTGAACTAGTCGCGCGGCAAACTTGTGTCCTCAAAGGCGCTCAAAGCCCGCGCTATGTCTAGTCACACCTTTAAGTAAATGCAGAAATAAAATAAAATTACATTATGTACAGAGCAACTGAGATTTTCTCATAGTATTCCTGCTCGCTGGATGAATTAGCTTAATGGCAGATTATATATATTGACATTTCATGATAGTGACAGGTATCATAAAATAAAACAGTGACTATGACGATTTAGGGTTTATATCATCTTAAATAGTAAACAACAATACAACCAAATAAAAAAATGACACTACGTTGACATCTAAATATATAAAACTCTTTCGTTACTGACTGACTGATCTATCAACGCACAGCCTAAACCACTGGTCCAAGAAACTTAAAATTTGAAGTGTACATTCCTTTTGTGTAGGGATGCACTAAGTAAGAAATTAAGGCATATCGGGGGTTGTTGAAGTTTTAGGACTGTCATTTTGAGGTTACGCTAATTTAGACTTTAACGTAAAGTAATAAGAGCGATCGTTTTTTTAGGAATTTTAGCTTTTAGCGTGGACACAACAGAATGTCACACTTTATCGACCCCCGTATCCCTTAACATGTGACGTACTTTGTGGATGGTCACATAGAGTCGAATCCCCATATTCTTAGTTGAAACCTCGAAATATCTCCACCTCGACTCGAGTTTTAGTTGATAAAATTACCTCGAGTTTGCCTCTAGTCGAGGATTCCTCAGTCAACAGAACTGTCAACTCAAGGAATCTCGAGATGTACCTTGACATTCCTCGACAGCTTCTGAACGACGCATGCGTGTGGCGGTTTGTTTGGAGAAAACCTCCTCATTATCGTCATCACTTGATGATGTAATGACGTAATTGAAGAACCACCAAAAGATCGATTTAAGATTACAAACATAAGGTACTTTTCGAGGGAAAACTCGAGGGACCTCGAAGGAGTTAGAGTCAAGGTTACAATTACAACTAAGAATAAGGGGATAAGTAATTTATCCTAGTACGCCAGCCTCTTTGGCATCGATCTAAGCGCCGGGTTCGGCCTCTGGTTTAGCTGAAGGCGCACCGACAGGAGTATTATCGCTCTCGGACTTCGCCGCTTTCTCCATGTTCTTCAGATTGTTCTCGAACTCGACGGGGTCAATGAACTTCTTGCCAGTGAAGGGTGGCGGGCCGAGAATCGCCTCGATTTGCTTGTAGTTTAGCGTCTCCGCTTTGAAGAGGGCTTGGGCGAGCTGGAAGGGAAACGGTCATCTATACTAATATTATAAATGCAAAAGTAAAATAGTAAAGTAGTCAAATCTTGGGATGAACATGCCTTTGTTTTACTTTTGTTTCCAAAAAATATTTAGATTTATAAAAATTCAATATTTAACGATAAAAATATTATCTTATAATATATAAAATTCTCGTGTCACAATGCTAGTTACCTTACTCCTCCGAAACGGCTTTACCGATTTTTACCAAATTTTACATGCATATTCAATAGGTCTGAGAATCGGCTACTATCTATTTTTCATACCCCTAATTGATAAGGATGGCGTAAAGATCGGGAAGAACGGAAAGTGCTTTTTTCTGTGGGATTATTGACAATTGACAGGACAACGTCTGTCGGGGCAGCTAGTATATTATAAAAATATACGCGGCCAAATCGCAGTTAAAAGCTAGTTATTCATAAAATAAAAACCGGCCAAGTGCGAGTCGGACTCGCGCACGAAGGGTTCCGTACCATTATCTATAAAAACGGTAAAAAAATCATGTTTGTTGGATGGGAGCCCCCCTTAAATATTTATTTTATTCTGTTTTTAGTATTTGTTGTTAGAGCAGCCACAGAAATACATAATCTGTGAAAATTTCAACTGTCTAGCTATCACGGTTCATGAGATACAGCCCTGTGACAGACAGACAGACGGACAGACAGACAGACGGACAGCGAAGTCTTAGTAATAGGGTTCCGTTTTTACCCTTTGGGTACGGAACCCTAAAAATCAATAGGACCACGACTGTAACTGTGATATCCTTTCCTCACGATCTGCAGGTGCCCAGATCCTTGAAGATATCTAAAGGGGTAATACAGAGGTACGTTCAAACATTATATTTGGCACATGCCCACATTTTACAGAAGTCTGTCGCCGCTTACAACAATACTAATTGGTTTCCTCACGATGTTCTCCTTCACCGTTTTAAGCGATAAAATGTTTGAATAAGAACCAAACAATGATAAGAGAACCTCACCGCTTCCAACTTATCCTGATTAGTCCTTAGCACCTCCTCGGTCTTGTAATACGCTTTGGCGATTAGCTTCCTCGCTTCTAGATCAATGAGGTTCTTGAGCGTGCGGCTGAAGGGGCTCCGGCCGTGCTCCTTCAGATCGGGGAAAGATAACAGTCCTACTGTAGGCGACATGCCGTACACTCTGATCTGTGGAGATTACAAACAATATACTATTAAGGTGAACAAAAATCTATGTTCATCACACAAATGTTTAATCCCGGGTGAGCTGAACTGAGCTGTGAGGCCAGTCAAAAACGGAAAAAGTGATAAAAGATAAGACGGAAAAAGTGATAAAACCGCATTATTAAGAAAACCATCAAACGAAAAAAAACCACGAAGGGTTCCGTACCATTATCTATAAAAACGGCAAAAAAATCATGTTTGTTGTATGGGAGCCCCCTTAAATATTTATTTTATTCTGTTTTTAGTATTTGTTGTTAGAGCAGCAACAGAAATACATAATCTGTGAAAATTTCAACGTCTGGCTATCACGGTTCATGAGATACAGCCCTGTGACAGACAGACGGAAGGACAGCGAAGTCTTAGTAGTAATAGGGTTCCGATTTTACCCTTTGAGTACGGAACCCTAAAAACTATCTTTAATTTGGGTAGCTAGTATGATTATCTCTAACGAATATGTAAAAAAATATTGTTTCGCTATTCATAGTTTTGATTAAAAACTAAATTAGTGTCTTGGAAAAGCCAACTATGGAAAATAAATCTATCGCGAAAAGTTTCACCAATCGCGTTTCTATCTATAATTTATCTAGATTAAATCCTTAAGTTATCTTTGTCTAAAAAACAAATCAATCTTTATACCAATCAATCAATAAATCGACCAATCAAGCCATCAATGAATCAATCAATCAATCTATCTATCTGCCTATCAATCAATCGACCAATCAAGCCATCAATCAATCAATTGATCAGTAAGTCATACAGAGTTTTATTTAGATAATGATAAATTGATATAATACCTGTGCATATGCTATTTTGGTGACTTTCTCTAGGTCGTTCTGCGCGCCGCTGGTCACCGAGTTGAAGGTGATAGCTTCGGCCGCTCGCCCCCCAAGCGCCATACACATCCGATCAAACAGCTGAAAAAAGCATCAAACAAAATTGTACTCGCACCGTGCATATCAAAATACTAAAAAGAAATGATATTGCTGAATAAGCCTGCTCAATTGCTCATGCTCACCCACCTTAGTGAGATAGAACCTATACCAACTGAAAACTCACCTCTTCCTTAGAGTAAAGTTTCTGGTCTGATGTGGTGTATTGTGCAAATCCGAGCGCCATATTTGTCCGCGGTACTATGGTTACCTGATAAAAAGTATTTTTATAAAAATATATTTTTAAAAACAACCTTTTATAATCCTAGAACTCGTCAAGACAAATCCAACGAGCCCAAAACCGACGGTGTTATGTTGTGTAGTTGAGGAGTACCTATGGCTACATTCGAAATCCTTCATCTGACACAGCTCGCTATATAGTACCATAATATTACGTTGTCATTTGAGATGAGTCTTTTGACAGCTCAGCTAAGGTTTTGGGTAATGGGTAGCAGAAAAGCGTTATATATACCTTCAGCAATGCATCAGTGTGTTCTAGCAGCCAGCCGACAAGCGCGTGTCCGGACTCGTGGTACGCCACTATCTTCTTTTCTGCTGGTGACATCGCATGGCTTCGCTTTTCTGTGCCGCCTGTAAATTTATAATAACATTCATATTCATACGAAAGAACAATATTACAGAAACAAATTACATCTAATACTAGTTAATATTATTATTATCAGCCAGGCGACCGGTTATAAAACATAAGCCAAATCCGCTTAGCAACATGTTTGTCAATATACTTATATGTATTCACATTCACGTTCACATTCACATTCACATTCATATTCACATTCACATTCACATTCACATTCACATTCACATTCACATTCACATTCACATTCACATTCACATTCGCATTCCTATTGATTATAATATGTAGGTAATATTTTTTAGACTTTTTTTCTAACCCTCTTACAACAAACAACAAAACATGTTTTAACTGCACTAATATAATAATAATAATAGATATTTATATTTTTAAAACAAAAAGCATTTTTGTGGTATACTCGCACAACCCATCCAGCAAAAGTATGGCCCGTTATTTTATAGCAAAACTATTTAAGAATGAAAAATCGTTTTCCATAAAATTATAAACTTTGCATTACATGCTAAAATACAAAACCTAACAGGTTATATAGGCTCCGAAGACTTTTCAAAGTGATCCTTGTGATTTATTGAAGAATACATATTGACTTTTATTGATTTTTACTTACCGACAACCCGTTCGACGGCATACTCCAAGTTCTGCGCCTTAACAATGGTCTGCTTGTGCCTAGCGGCGTGCAGAGCGGCCTCGTTGCACACGTTAGCGATGTCCGCGCCACTGAATCCGGGTGTTAGGTATGCTAGCCTAAAATAAATTAAAATCATAGTGAAAGATGACATGCGTAAGAAAGGAGTGATGACGGCTGATAGAGAGAAATGAAAAAGTACACATGTTGTGCCGACCCCACATGAGTAGTATAAGTGCAGTAAGATGATGATGATGATTATTCTAATATCTTCAATAAATATTTATTTGTGTTTACAGAAATAAATAACATCTTCCTGTACAACAAAATATTTAAAATATACATCGTGAAAAAACCGAATACTAACATTCTTATAAGAGGCGATGGGCTTGCATGCAACCTGTCAGGTATGGAATGCCAACTACTGCAAAATGTGGGCATGTGTCAAATTTAATGTTTGGACGTGCCTCTGACTACCTCCACTAGAAATCTTTTAAAAAAAAAAACAAATGTCACGAATTATATTTTTAAACATACCGTTTGACATAGTATTTGGGTAATTCCTCAAGCACGATAGATTTCAGATGCCGCTGGAAAATCTCTTCGCGTTCGATCAAAGTTGGCAAATCGATTAGTATGTGTCGATCGAAGCGGCCCGGACGAAGCAAAGCCTGAAAATATAAAAACATTACAAGAATTATAGTTTTCTAAAGTTGTAATAATATTAAATAGAAATAATGCTAATTGTTACAGTGTTGGCCGAGTGGGAAGTACCTCGACTTTCAATCTGAAGGTCGTGGGTTCGAATCCCGGCATGCATCAATGGATTTTTCTGTTCGAAAAATTTAAATGCGCATCAAAAACACGTGCTCAAAACGGTGAAGGTAAACATCGTGAGGAAACCAGTTAGTATTCTTATAAGCGGCGACGGGCTTGCAACCTATCACGTATGGAATGCTAACTACTGCAAAATGTGGGCATGTGCCAAATATAATGTTTGGACGTGCCTCTGACTACCTCCACTAGACATCTTCAAAGGATCTAAGCGTCTGAAGATCTGAGAGGATGTCTACCGTATTTGGGGATTACAGTCGTTATCAAATTGTTTTTTTTTTTTTTTTTTTTTTTTTTTAATGCTATTTTGCTGCATTTGTGCATTTTTTTTTTGTATTGCTGCCGTTTCAAGACAATTCAGATGCTCTTCATCATGAGCACCACCCGCGACCGCGATCAACGGTAAATCTGCATATACTCGTTTCGTCTCGTACAGTCTAGAAAAGTCAGCAATACTAAAAAATAACGTAGTAATTAGCTGTACCTATTTATATTTGAAAAGATTGAAAACCACGTTAGTATTATTTCTATAGTTGTAATCATCATTTGAGATAATATGTTTATATACTGGAAACAACTGTGGTAACAAGTTATTTTATTAATCTGGGGGCACAGCAGTGCCCCCGCCAAGTCAAGCAATAAAGCGGCACGGCTGTACCATCCTTTTCTCGAAGCAGTTCAGGCCATTTTCGACCCCCTATAACTTCGTTGTGGATAAAACTAAAAGCCTGAATGTTCAGTAACCAAGCAGTCACTATATAAACACGGTATATTTCAAATTTCATTCAATTTGAACCAGTAGATTAAGAATTATAACTAGTCAAAGTTTCCTATTTTGTCAATCACTCACTCACTGACTGACTGACTGACTGACTGACCGATCATCAAAAGTTTAAGGCACTTCTAGTAGACATAGAAGCTTCAAATTTGAAACACAATTAGTGTTTAGTGTAAAAGTGCGAGTCGGACTCGCGCACGTCGAGTTCCGTACCATTATCTATAAATCACGTTTGTTGTATGGGAGCCCCACTTAAATATTTATTTTATTCTGTTTTTAGTATTTGTTGTTATAGCGGCAACAGAAATACATCATCTGTGAAAATTTCAACTGTCTAGCTATCATGGTTCATGAGATAGCCTTGTGACAGAAAGACGGACAGACAGACCGACAGACCAACAGACCGACAGACCGACAGACGGACAGATGGACAGACGGACAGACGGACAGACGGACAGACGGACAGACGGACAGACGGACAGATGGACAGACGGACAGACGGACAGACGGACAGACGGTCAGACGGACGAACGGACAGTGGAGTATTAGTAACAGGGTTCCGTTTTTACTCTTTAGGTACGGAACCCTAAAAAGTAGGGCTATCTACAAAAATAAATGAGATGCCATCAAAAACATAACTTATAAAAAAAAGCCAAGTCTCGCAACGCAACTCAGTTCTTCTACCGTAAAAAGTTGTGAGATCCATGTAATACCAAGTCGGTTAATTTATTCAGTCCCTACTTTAAGGGTCCTTCTGACTTATGTTATTACGTAATTAGCTAACCTTTACGTAATAACCTAAGACAGAAGGACCCTTATAGTAGGGACTGAATAAATTAACCGACTTGGTATTACATGGATCTCACAAATTTTTACGGTAGAAGAACTGAGTTGCGTTGCGAGACTTGGCTTTTTATACAAGTTATGTTTTTGATGGCATAACTAGCTGACTCGGCGAACTACGTATCGCTTTAGAATTAACTCCCGTTCCCGTTCCCGTTAAAAAGTATCCTATCTTCGTCTCCTGGTTCTAAGCTACTTCACCAATTTTCAGCCAAATCGGTTCAGCCGTTCTTGAGTTATAAGTGTTGTAACAAACCCGACTTTCTTTTATATAGTAGAGATATATGATGTATTTAAACTTAAAAATGTGTTACGTTTGTATAGACACTAGGAATACTATAGTTAAGTTGTATCGTTATAAAGTAAACATCAGCAGTATAGGTAGGTAGTATAGGTTTATATCCAGATTGAAAATAAAGGAATACATAAAAATTATCTAAAATATAATTTTATGCAAATCCTAAAATAATGTGGGCATGTGCCAGATATAAAGTTTAGACGTGCCTCTGACTATCTCCTTTTGACATCTTCAAGAATCTAAGAGCCTGTAGACCTGAGAATATGTCTATTGTCTACCGCATTTGGGAATTACAGTCGTGATTCTATTACATTTCCAAACAAATCCTACTAAAATTATAAATGCGAAAGTTTGTGAGTGAGTGTGTGTGTGTATGAATGTGTGTTTGTTACTCTTTCACGCAAAAACTACTGAACGGATTAAAATTAATCTTAACTGTAATATAGCATAGACATCAGAATAACACATTAGGCTATTTTTTATCCAGGTACCACCCGTGCGAAGCAGGAGCGAGCTAGCAAATTAATATTAATACACCTTTTATTATTAATCAACTTAGAAAGATGTAAGATTGTTTTATTTTATATTCCGGGGAAATAGATAATAATACGAACAAGATTTCGTATGATTATCACTCCCCCCAGAATATGAGGCAAATTAAGGTTTATATAGGTTAATGAACGGGCAAAGGCAGGTAAACCACCAGAGCGCCGCTTCTAAAAAATTAATTTGTATGTATGTTTGTCTGATACTGTGGTTTTGGCCTCTAATCTTTATGTGCCGTTGCCAAAACGCAACGATAGCGCGTTCTAACTTTCGGAACATTTTGCCAACGACATCTAGTTGTGAATTCGGAACTAATCGGTTCCCACGCAGCGTACAATCATAATAAATGAAATAAATAAGTATTCTGTTAGTTTTATTACAATGATATATTAAAATATTTCCCTTTATAATTTATATATTCAGGAAAATACTAGAAATTATGAATATATACCGTAACAGTTAAGTTATACTAAGATTTTATTTTATAGGGCGTAATGGAATTTCAAATGTAACTTTATAATTATAGAACAGTGTGGAATTTATAAACGAATCACTACATAGTATAAAGCAAAGTCGCTTTCCGCTTCCCGCGTCTGTATGTAATATGTATGTATGTATGTATGTATGTTTGCTTAATCTTTAAAACTACACAACGGATTTTGATGCGGTTTTTTTTAATAGATAGAGTGATTCAAGAGGAAGGTTTATATGTATAATACATGCATAATATAGTAGAGAAACACTGATAATTTTAGAGGTTTCTAATGTGATGTCGTAAATAAACACATTTTTTTTTTTACAATAAAGTCCGCGATGGTATTTGAAATGTCTTACGCACAGCGAAGCGGGCACGGGTCAGCTAGTTAGATATAATAGGATGTCAAATCAATAATTAAATAAATTATCGATTTTCTATTCGGTCTGTGTTATGTTTCGCGTTTGAGAACAAATAAAGCTGGATGCAAATATTTCATCTTGGTCAATCAATATTAAATACTTTTAAAAAGTTAGTTTTATAATTCAAACTTTTTTGATTATAACACATTTTAAATGGTACAATGGAACATTCGGCTTTACGTTTAGAGGGTACCTAGAAATTCTTCATAACGAGGTTTTGGGCGATAAAACGGAGAATACTCCGAATGTTAATTATAAAACTAGTTTTGTTAGACTGTACTTGTTGTGATTATTTTAGATTTCAAACTATAAATAATAAATATTGGTGGACATTTCACACAGCGTCGTCTAGCCTCAAACTAAGCAAAGCTTGTACTATGGGATCTAGATAACTGATAAAATACTTATATACTGTTTTTTTGTAAATACATACATAAGATACATTATAACACCCAGACACAGAACGTAGATGACGCAGATGTACGTTCATCACACAAATGTTTGTCCTTGGAGGGAATACTACCAACTGAGCTGTGAGGACAGTTTTTCTATTCTTCAAACTTTTCCTTAAATGCATCATCATCATCATCATCATTTTTTAGTTTTTATCCCACTTAATGTAGGAACAATGCGTACATGCGTGCATGTATCGTTGACCATGACGTGTCCAACGAACATGTTACCTTAACCGTGACATTGTTCAGAAAATAATCTAAACACTAAAATGTGAATATGGCAACTTAGTTATGTTTAAATGTCACTGTCAAAATATGTAAAAACTGTCTCTTCCGGTTTGATACCCAAAACTGTTGATACGTGCAATTTACCTAAAAATAATAAATAAGTGAAAATACAGTCTATTCTAAAAATATTTGCCTCTTTTATTATACAGACATTAAGTACTTAGGGTTATGTTACCTTGACCGTGACATGACCTATGGATATGTTACCTGGACCGTGACGTTACTTACAGATATTGTTACCTTGACCGTGACATGACCTATAGCCATGGTACCTTGACTGTGACGTGATCTATAAATATGTTACCTTGACGTGACCTATAGACAAGTTACTCGTACCTTTACCGTAACATGACCTATAGACATGTTATCTTGGCCGTGACATTACTTAGGGATACGTTACTTTGACCGTGAGATAACCTATGGACATATTACCTTGTCTAACACGTCAGCCCGGTTAGTGCTAGCAAGTACGACGACTCCCTCGCGGGTCTTCATACCGTCCATCTCTACTAGTAGCTGGTTGAGTGTTTGTTCGCCTTCCCCGCCACCGGGGCCTAATGAGGCGGGGCCTGAGGACCGCGCGCGGCCTACAGCGTCCATCTCGTCGATGTAAATGATGCATGGCGCGCGTGAAGCCGCCTCCTTGAACAGGTCCCTGAAATATCATTTTTAGTTTTAGTCAAGTCATCTTGGTTTATATTTATATTTATATTCTTATGTACGGTGTAATCAAGTTTTTTTTTAATAATTTTGATATTAGCATGCTTCTCTTTCTCTTATTAATTATGTTAAGTTTAGTTTAATCAAAGTTCATGCTGTGATGTCTTATAATTGGCAAAACATAGATTTATGTTTGTCTTTAATTAGTTATAACAAGTGATTTTTCTATTGGATGTCAAATATAAATAAATGTAGTTTGAGGTCATTGATCCTTGGTCCTTGTGGTACAATCACGTCGTTGATAGATAGTGAACATATGATAAATTATGAGAATCTTGCTTTTGGTTGAATCTTAGTTCTGCCTTCTGCGATGCAGGTCCACCCAGGACAAACATTTGAGCGATGAACATTGATGTTTGTTGTATGTTCTATGTTTGAGTGTTATAATCAAAATATATAAAACTCTTGTGTGACTGACTGACTGATCTATCAACGACAGCACGTTCTATACACTTGAAATTTGGAGGGTGTATTCCTTTTGGTGCGTAAGGGTGCACTAAAAAAGGAATTCCCAAAATTCAACCCCGTAAGGGGGTGCAAGTTGTATTCGTCAACTGTCAACTTCAATCGTCAACTGGGAGCGCCTTAAATATCGTTCACATATTCAACTGTCTTTCTGGAACGCTTTCTAGTATCTTGTAAGCAAGAGACTGCGATGAAATAGCTACAAATGTATTGAATATGCCGTATTTCAGGAAGTAAGTTCACTTAATTAGACTGTCGCAACTCCCGATCTATTGAGCGATGCCAGTTACCTTTGCATGTGACGTTGTGGGATGTTTTTATCCTTGTATCGTAGGTACACCTGTTTGCGGCAACCTCACGCTTCGTTGCACATAAACAGTCTCTAATATTTCGAGTATCGAACTATTGATGGACAATTCTCAGATGAACGTATTGCTTACCAACCGACGTGACGCTAGAGTGACGGCTAAGGTATTTTCCTAAAAAATCCTACTAATATTATATAGTTGGTTGTGTTGTTGTTTGTTACTTTTCCACGCAAAAACTAGTGAACAGATTTAGATAAAACTTTACAGTAATATAGCTTATACATCAGAATAACACATAGGCTATTTTTTATACAGGTACCACACGTGCGTAGTCGGGGCGAGCAGAGCTAGTAATTTATATAAACCGACGAGTATGCATAAGGAATAATGTTGAGAGTGAATGAAGCAGAAGAGGTATGTCAGGATTGTAGTGGAAAGCTGCAGTCTCTGCCTACCCCTCTGGGAAACAGGCGTGATTTAATTTATGTATGTATTTTATAGTTTCGACGAGTAATAACAAAATATGTTTTTAAGTTGCATACTTTAGAGACCCTTTATCTCTCAAAGCGAAGAGGAATCTCGAAAATAATAATGGTCGATATAGATAACATATTGCAGAAAAAAAACGAAATCACCAATTAGCACCGGCGCGCGGCGCTTTGTTAAACTCAATAAATTGGGGTGAGTGGGTGGTGAAGTTTTAAATTGGGATAGGTCAAGTGGATTATCATTTGCGAAAGGGCTGGATTTGCAAAATCGTTTTTGCAAAACCAACTGGTTTTAATTTTTGAGAAAATTTACCAAAAACACACACACTGTTGTGCGTACAGTTGTTATTTTTTTTTCCCTTACTTAATTTTTTTATACCTAGGTTCACGTCCGATGTTTTTACGAAATATTCGGTGCGTTCGACTTGCACTTGTCCGTTGTTTTTTAGGGTTCCGTACCCAAAGAGTAAAAACGGGACCCTATTACTAAGACTTTGCTGTCCAACTGTCTGTCACAGAGCTGTATCTCATGAACCGTGATAGTTAGACAGTTGAAATCTTCTAATTATCTAACTATCTCTGTTAACGCTATAACAACGAATACTATAAATATAATAAAATATTTTTTTTAAGTGGGGCTCCCATACAATAAACGAGTTTTTTTGCCGTTTTTTATATACAAGGTGTCTCAAAAGTAAGTTCACATTTGCTTATCTTATTACGCGAAAGCAACTATTCTGAGGGGCGCGGGGGGTATGTCAGTCGGTAGTCTGGCTCTTGGGAATTTAGTCGCTATGGAGCGTTTCTCTGGTGCGGACCGTGCGTTGTGCGTACGTGAGTTTTACAAAAACGGTAATTCGGCGACTGTAGCGCGTAGAAAATTCTGCAGTATTCGACATATTCGTCACTTAAATGATGCGCCTAGCACTCGACTCATTGCAAAATGGGTTGAGAAGTTTGAAGAGACTGGGTCAACTCTGGAGAAACCAAAATCTGGGCGGCCAAGAACATCAAGAACAGCCGAAAACGTAGACAGTGTTACTCAGTCTATTCGAGATGATCAGTTTGGGGTTGGTTGTACACGAATATTTACCTACAAGCTAACCCAGCGAACTTCGTATCGCTTTAGAATTTACAAATATTGTGTTAAGTTCCCGTTCCCGTTATAAAAAGTATCCTATGTCCTTCTCCTGGCTCTAAGCTACCTTCCCACCAATTTTCAGCCAAAACGGTTAAGCCGTTTTTGAGTTACAAATAGTGTAACTAACACGACTTTCTTTTATATAGATTTGAAGTTTAAAACTCACCTAACTCTAGCAGCACCCAAGCCTCCGATCATTTCAATGAACTCGGATCCGTTCATAGAGAGGAATGGAACGTTAGCTTCAGAAGCGACCGCCTTAGCCAGCAGCGTTTTGCCGCAGCCAGGCGGGCCTAGGAGTAACGCACCTTTGGGCACCTGTGACCATCAAATATTGCTATTACATATTGCTTATACTACGGCCGTTCAGAGAATGCGTTCCTGACACGTCGCGATTGTATGACGACGTAACTTTGTAATGGCGTTGCAGTTATGATAAAAATATTATTGCTGGTTGTTTACCGTTTTAACAATTGTTGAGCATTAAAACAACATTATAGTCACTATAACGTGACTAACTGATAGGTGTCAGGAACGCATTCTCTGAACGGCCGAACTATAGTTCATAGCCTAGCTCAAAAAAATTACTAATAATAAGTAATCAAATGAGGCGAATCTCTGTGACCCCACTGACAGGGTTTAAAATCCTTCAAAGGTAACCATACCTTAGCGCCCAAGTTCTTATAATGGTCGGGCCGTTTTAGATAATCGACGAACTCCATCACCTCCACCTTTGCCTCTTTGAGTCCTGCCACGTCCTCAAACTTGACGCCCTTGCCCTGACCGCTCATTGAATTGACGAGCGTAAACTTCGCGCGACCGAGTTGGTTCTACAATAAAACATACAATATTCTTATTGTACTTACATCAAAACTTATAAAAAAAAACAGTTAACAAAAACAATTAAATCAGAGTGACAATGGGCGGCCTTATCGCTAAGAGCAATCTCTCACAGGCAACCTTTTTAGATGGATGGGATAACCCTAATCTAACTTATATATTACAAAGAGAGTGCGATTTTTGATGTAGATTTTGAATATTAGTAGGATTATGTAGGTATACGCTTCTATATCGTTGGACATCTAAACTGCATAGGCATGCTATACTACAGTTCAATACTAAATGACGTTCATTTTGCTACCATGATTTGTACCTATCTTCAATTTAGTATTTATCTTGAAATGTTATTTTCCTTAACCTATTCTGTCCCACTGCTGGGCAAAGGACTCCACCAAATCCTTCCAACCATCTCTATCCTTCGACTACTCACACCATGCTCTCTCGAAGGCGTCAAGATACTCTCTCCAGCGTTTCTTGGCCTACTACGACCTCGCCTACCGTCAGTAGGACGAAATAGGTTAAGGAAAAAAAATGTTATTTTATGCTCATAATAAACTATTCTATTGTATCTATTCTATTCTACTATGCCGAGATTATACTCGTAAACAACTAGATGATGTTATTACGTACCTTAATTGACGGCTGGAGGTTAGCAGAGATAAACAAACATTTTTTTACTAGCATAATACGAGTATACACAGATGAGATTCGAAGGTTTAAGTAAGATGCTTAGGAAAGAGGTAAGTCTAACATAGTTGGGTAATGAGCGGGAATGTTTTAGTTTTATATGACTGAATGAAACAAAACAGAGCCTAAATCGTTGAAATTTTAAATAGGATGAATAAATTATCGAAAGTGTTTAAAACGTGAATACAATGATAAACTTACAAAACCGCCGATATTTATGTTCATTCGCATGCTTTTAGTAGAGTAGAGGAAGGACAGAATCACTGCGCCAATCAGAAGGGAGGTGATCACTTTGCCAGCCATACTCCCGTTGCGATCGTAGATCACGCGAACACCTAATAACATAAAATAAATAATTTAATAATTACGATTTTATTGGAAGAAAACTCCTCAACAGTATAGCACAGACACCAAACTTTGCATACGCATTCAACAATAACAGATAACCATGATATAGTCATAATAAACTCGTCAAAAATCGTCGCGGGTAAAAGCTAGTTAAAATATATGACGATTTTCGAGGCGCATAACCTTAAATGCAGTACCACAGTAATTACCTTCTTTGACACCCAGACCCTGCTCGATCTCTCGAAGTTTCTCCTCGAACCGGTGGATGTCACCGACATTCATGTGGTACACTCGGTGTGAAGCCTGGAACCACAGAAGACAGAACATCAATACCATTCAGCATCAAACATGCCACCTTACCTACACTTCCCCTCAACATTCAGTTATAAATACTTTCCCACTTAAAAATTAAATATATTAACTTGAAGTATGCATCGGATAAGCCAATAACTGGTCCTCAAGAATAAAAAAAAATGTACTAAACTCTTACCCAAATCTGTTAAGTTAAACCATAAACAAACAAACATCCAATCATACAAACTCCTCAAAAACTTCCGGATTTATAATATTAATAGATCTAGTGGAAAAACCCGATTACTTAGAAATAATTTTTCATTATAATTTTTAATGTCTCATGTCAATACCTTATGGGATCATTTTCGATATCAAAAGTATTCCGCTAACAATCTGTGTATATACCAAATTGCATCTAAATCGGCTCAACCGTTACGACGTCAAACCTTCCCTATCTCATTTATAATACTAAGGTTGATCAACAAGTATTCTATTTGTATTTCTAAGTAATAAAAAAAGTACCCACTTGCTTTCCTTTGAGAACTGCTCCTTCGTGGAGTATGATTGTCACCACCTCCATGTCCGGCCGAACTATCAGTTCTTCTACTTCGCCTTTCGAGAGCATCGAGTAGACAAACTCGTTCCAGGACACGTAGCGTATCAACTGAAATCATATTAATTTTGGTTTGAAAAACTGAACCTTCTTTTTAGGGTTCCGTACCCAAAGGGTAAAATCGGAACCCTATTACTAAGACTTCGCTGTTCGTCTGTCTGTCTGCCTGTCCGTCCGTCCGTCCGTCTGTCTGTCTGTCACAGGGCTGTATCTCATGAACCGTGATAGCTAGACAGTTGAAATTTTCACAGTTATGTATTTCTGTTGCTGCTCTAACAACAAATACTAAAAACAGAATAAAATAAATATTTAAGGTATGGGCTCCCATACAACAAACATGATTTTTTTGAAGTTTTTATAGATAATGGTACGGAACCCTTAGTGCGCGAGTCCGACTCGCACTTGGCCGGTTTTTTTTATTGAAATTAGTTAAAAAGGGTCACGTACATCGACCAAACAGCCTATAAACTCTTCATGCAAGGCGAAAACTTTCAAACGACACATTAGACTTATACTGCTGATATAAGAAACGGCCAATCAGAATGCATTTTTTACCGTTCCCCCTGATCCGCACATCTCAATGTATTGACAGAATTGTTTGTTTGGAGAAATGAAGGCATTGGGCGTCTATTGGGCTATGTAGTCGAATGGTTCTTAGCAATATGTGTGGGAAACCGGTGCATTACGTTTAGAGATCCAAAAAACTCTTGGCTATAGTAAGAAGCAAAATGCTTTATTTGGAAATCCCGAAGACTCACATGCATGAAGGTCGGCCAAAGTGGAGGTTTTAGTCAGTAAGAATTTGACATAATACCCTTAATTTCCCATTAAGAATCACAAAATAAGTTTTCTGTTAAAAATATTCTTCAATGACAAGCTTTTGTAAAATCATTTAAACCATGAGCACCAGCATGCTACGAGTATCATCTGTCACATCATATAACATTGTCATCGGAACTTGCCAAGAATGCAAATTTTTTACTTACTTAATCAAAGTATTTACTTAGGATATCCGTTGTGAGTGTCTGTTAAACAGCTTCTGACTCCATCATCAGATCAGCTCACTGTGACCATATTATTGTATTGTCACTAAAACTAAAGGTGTATGCAAAATTTCAGCTCAATCGGTTTGGCAGAACTGCTTCAAAATTGAGTTGCAAGATTCCACAGAAACAAACTCAGTTACATACAAACATTGCAAGTAAAATAAAAGCTTGCAAAAAGTACCTCATTCTGTGTATTATCACTCGGCATGAGCAGTGAACTAGTCATTATGAGTATTATAGTGGTCATCATCCAGAAAGCAGCCTTCATGATGAGCGATGACATCTCCTCATTCTTGTTCTTGTCTTTCTTGTCCTGAAACAGGATAGTGATTATTACAGAATTATACAGAATTGCTGTATGCCTGGTTTTACATATAATTATTACTAATGAAAATTATACTATTTGACTGGCCTAAAATGCCTAGGATGTGGGTTCGATTCCCACCTGGGATGAATATTTGTGTGATGAACATGGACCGTTGTTCTGTGTCTGGGTGTTATAATGCATCTTACATATGTATTTACAAAAAAAAAGTATATAAGTATTCTATCAATAATTTGTAGTGAGCCGTGTTGGCCGAGTGGGAGTTACCTCGACTTTCAATCTTAAGGTCGTGGGTTCGAACCCCGGCGTGCATCAATGGATTTTTCTGTTCGAAAAATTTATATGCGCATCAAAAACACGTGCTTAAAACGGTGAAGGAAAACATCGTGAGGAAACCAGTTAGTATTCTTATAAGCGGCGATGGGCTTGCAACCTGTTACGTATGGAATGCTAACTACTGCAAAATGTGGGCATGTGCCAAATATAATCTTTGGACGTGTCTCTGACTACACCCACTAGACATCATCAAAGGATCTAAGCGCCTGGTGATCTGAGAGGATGTCTACCGTACTTGGGGATTACAGTCGTGATACTATTTATTTATTTTTTTATCAATAATTTGGTTTCCATAGTAAGCTTTTGCTAGTTTGGGGCTAGATGGCGATTTATGAAATGTCCAAAATAAAAAAAATATTATAGGCAAATTTTTGTTCGAAGGATTTTTGGTTCTAGAACACTACATTCTAGACACTTGCCAGTTTCCTCATTATGTTTTCTTCACCTGTAATAAACACTATTAGCTGATTACTAAAATACGTTAGCCCTTAAAACTGTACCTTATCTTTGTCTTCATTAGGTTCATTTTTGTTTAAACCAGCGGGAGTTGTGTGCAGGCCTCTGAGACAAAAAATTGTGTTGAAGCTCGGGAGGTTGGATCGGATCAATAGTGCATGTGCTGCCTTATACTCTGCATTGAACTGACGGAGTCGCTGTAAACAGAATGCAACAGGTAAACTAAATTATCTTATAAACCAATCACTGTAAAATTATTCTACATATTAACCAATCTAGTGAAAAGTAAATATGTAAACCAACCACTGAGCTATTAAAAAAAATATAATAATAGTACTAGTTGTTCCGACTGACTTTTTCCTGTCAAATTTCAATAATCCCAGATGCTAGATTTACACTCTCGCCTCTTGCTTCGTCTCGTGTCTCGGCTCGCACCTCGCGTGATCGATAGTAAAGGAGAGAGGCGCGAGGCGAGCCACGAGCGTCTATTCACACTCTCGTCTCTTGGTTCGCCTCGCGACTCGTACGCGAGTGTAAATCTATACATAGAAACTACAACCTATTCTCATATCTACCATAATATTATACACCAAAAAAACATAAAAACCGATTTGAGCTGTTTCAGAGTATTACAAGAAGCAGATCCAAACATTACATTAGGCACATGCTCACATACTACAGCAGTAGTTAGCATTCCTTCAGTGAATATAATGTATACCTAGAACAAATTATCTCTCCCCATGACTCTATGTCAAAGGAAGTAAACACACGAGTATAGCTTGTGGTTGGAAAAAGTATTGGTCCCTGAAGGAAATAATGAAGAGCAAAGATCTAAACATGCACATCAAGAGAAAGACCTTCAACACATTCATTTTGCCTTGCATAACATATGGATGTGAAACTTGGTCACTTGCCGAAATCCAAAGAGATAAACTTGAAAAATGCCAAAGGGCATAGAAAGGCATGGAAAGAAGCATGTGCAGAGTCAAATTAAGTGATATAATCAGAAACTCAGAAATTAGAAGGAAAAAAAACCAAAGTCAAAGACATATTGGCTCGTATAGACCATTTGAAATGGGGTTGGACAGGTCACATGCTTCGATGTAAATTAAACAAGTGGAGCAAACAAGTGACCCTATGGTACCCAAGAGAAGGGACGAGAAAACAGGGACGTCCCAAAGCAAGATGGGAAGATGATATCCGCCTTACTTTGGGACCATACTGGACTAGAGTTGCAGAGGACAGAGCACAATGGAGAGAGTTGGAGGAGGCCTATGCCAAAAGGCACGCCGAACTCCGGGACATCATATAAACTTTGCTGAACATTTCCAGTTACCAATCATTGTACCCAAAGTCTGGAAATAAACGGCTTATTATTATTATCAGTTAGTATTCCAACCTATCAAGGATTGCAAGTCTGTCGCTGATCATAAAAATACTTGATGTATTGCTTAATATGTTATGTGAATTTATCAGGGTTATAAGTAACTGTAAGGATGTGTAGGTAAGTCAGCAATCAAGCCAGAGTTGTGCCAGGAAGCACAGTTGAATATGAAGATGGTTTCCTGAGATTATGGGATTATTAGAGAAAGAGATGCTAATAAGATATAAATCGTGGAGCGGATGATGATAGATTTACAAACTATTATGTAACTTTACTTAGTTTCACAATATTGCGTCTTACCGGATTTTTCGATTTGCTGGTTAACTGATGAAATACAGAGAACGATCTGCATAACTTTATAAAAGTTCCTTGGTAATGTTTGTTTACTTGTTTCTCAGCGGCTGAATTTCGAATATCAAAACAAAGTTTTGTTTGAATTTTTGACGCCGAGAGTGTCGGCAAACGTTTTATTGACAACATTTTCGTTGTTTGAGCATTGAGTCGAGCTAACGAAGCATCAATTTTAACTTCTTGCCTTGCTGTATGACCAAATGTATGACTATTTGACCTATTCTCGATAACTTTCTCAGCTTCAGCTGTTTTGTTTGGTTTGAAATAAATTTGAGGTTACTTACCTGTCATCTGTCATGGTTTGTTATGTCATAAATGTCAATAAATTGTTCGAGGTGCTATACACGGTACGATAGTTTGGGCGCCGGGCATGCAGCAGAGTTGGCAAGGCATACGAGTACCTACTATCTGAATATGTCTACCATCCATAAATACAATAATAAAAGAAATAATCGTTTAGAGATTTATTTAAAATGGAATCTTCCATTTGAAATGATGCTCGTCTTCTTTCTCTTCGTTTAAGGCGCTCCCAGTCGACGATTGTTTTTGTTCAAAACGAAAAAATAAATACTTGTGAACAAGCCACATCTCCTATTTTATAATGTATAGTATATGTGAATAAAGATGTACCCATTTTTAATCACTTCGATAAGTAATCCTACCGACCGCTGCAATGACGACAAACACACGTCGGAGCGTGGTCCGCCTTAGCTTTTCGAATAAATTAATGATATAAATTATGTATAATTACTTTTCAAAAATCTATTCTAATAGAAATCTAGATCTACATATACCTATCTTTAACAATAAATCACAAGTTGATTTTAGTAGTAGGTATATAAAATATTTCGATCATAAATTCTAAAACGTATCATTTTGAAATAATACCTTTATCGTGAAAAGTTTCTGCTATTATGTTTTCAGCTTAATAGAAATCTAGGTAGGAACCTGAAGTAATATACTTATAAAAATAGGAGATGTGGCTTGTTCAGAAGTATTTCTTTTTTCGTTTCGAAAAAGAGCAATCAGCGACTGGGAGCCTCTTAAGATACATTTTTCTTTACTAAGCTTCGCATGATCAAATACATTCTTGTGCTTTTTCAGTTTTTTTTCTGATTTGAATGAAAATCGAAAAACGAAGATCGATTTTTAAGGAATAAAGCCTGCCAGGTAGGTACATCTATGCCTACATAGATTATTAATTAAATGCTCGTGATGGCACTGAAAACATTGCGCTAATATTTTTCAGAACTTATTGTACTACTAGCGACCCGCCCCGGCTTCGCACGGGTAGCCTGTTATTATACATATAAACCTTCCTCCTGAATCACTTTATCTATTAAAAAAAACCGCATCAAAATCCGTTGTGTAGTTTTAAAGATATAAGCAAACATACATACAGACATACAGACGCGGGAAGCGGAGAGCGACTTTGCTTTATACTATGTAGATTTTTCAGAACTTATTGTACTACTAGCGACCCGCCCCGGCTTCGCACGGGTAGCATGTTATTATACATATAAACCTTCCTACTGAATCACTTTATCTATTAAAAAAAACCGCATCAAAATCCGTTGTGTAGTTTTAAAGATATAAGCAAACATACATACAGACATACAGACGCGGGAAGCGGAGAGCGACTTTGCTTTATACTATGTAGTGATGATGGTAAATATCAGTTATTTCATTATAGTGCGAACAATGTGCGAAGCTCACCATCATGTACCGTAGCGCCACACTGTGGATCGAAAATCGACTTTCAAAGACATAGGCGAAAAAAAAAATTTTGGTCGGTTTTTTGCTTGAAACGGCTTCCATTAATCATTAATATGCCTAAATATATCATGATATACAATTTGGTGGGAAAATTGTCGAGTTATCATTTTTTTTACGAAAAAAATGTATGAAAAGCATATCAAAAATCCAGATATCTCCGGAAGTGCAAAGATAACCGTTATATCCTTGCATACAGTTATAGTACCAACTATTATTGATTTTTTGGCATACAACATATAACACGAACTGCTGCACATTTTGAAAAAAAAATTATCAAATTTTTTTATTTATTTTTGATCTCTCTCAAGTGAAGACTTAAGGAAATCGGTTAAAAAAAGGTCCCCATCGGCAAATTGTATGCTATAAATAATAACAGGCACGTGTTTTCTTGTTTGGCTGACGTTGAAATACCAAAAAACAAAGCTCAATAGCAAATTTAATTTAGGAACTATTTTTAATGTTATTTAACTACCTAATTAGGCAAGATTAGGTTTTGTCAGGTCTTTTAGTCATCGTTCCAACTGATGATGACGATGAAGGTTCCGCGGTGGTAAAGTCTTCGGTAATCGATCTTTCTTCACTTGGTCCCTGGGTGAGAAGACTAGTTTAACTAAAAAAAATTTAGGTCGGTTTTTTGCTTGAAACGGCTTCCATTAATCATTAATATGCCTAAATATATCATGATATACAATTTGGTGGGAAAATTGTCGAGTTATAATTATTTTTACGAAAAAAATGTATGAAAAGCATATAAAAAATCCAGATATCTCCGGAAGTGCAAAGATAACCGTTATATCCTTGCATACAGTTATAGTACCAACTATTATTGATTTTTTGGCATACAACATATAACTCGAACTGCTGCACATTTTGAAAAAAAAAATTATCAAAATTTTTTATTTATTTTTGATCTCTCTCAAGTGAAGACTTAAGGAAATCGGTTAAAAAAAGGTCCCCATTGGCAAATTGTATGCTATAAATAATAACAGACACGTGTTTTCTTGTTTGGCTGACGTTGAAATACCAAAAAACAAAGCTCAATAGCAAATTTAATTTAGGAACTATTTTTAATGTTATTTAACTACCTAATTAGGCAAGATTAGGTTTTGTCAGACCGCTTATTGTTCAAATTTCAAGGAATGTATTAACAATGATCGGTAGTTAGCAAAAGACAGGTAGCTTATGTACAAAATTAAAAACATACCTTACTTAGATTATTTATTACCTACCTAAATGCATAAACCTGCACCGGAAATATTTAACAATGAGCGGTAGTTAACAAAAGACAGGTAGCTTAGGAACAAAAATACCTTACTTAGGTTATTTATTACCTAATTAAGTGCATAAAACTGCACCGGAAATATTTTTTACTTCAGTTTATTCTGAACTATTTACTAGTGAACATCTCTCAGTTTTTTAATCATTAAAATGGAAAGTTTAAGCACTAACTTAGATTTGGTTGTTGTTCTTCAAGGTGCAGGTTCGCTACAAAATCATGAAGTTCTGTACGAGGCAGTATTATCTCGTCTAGGTGATCACCTTTCTAATGATGATAGATAGATAGATAGATAGAAAATTCTTTATTGCACAATACAAGAACATGTACATAGGCGAACTTAATGCTAGTTAGCATTTTCTTCCAGCTAACCTTTGTGTAATTTGGAAAGGGAAATGGTAGTGCTTTGTAAGAGAGAAATCATTGAATTTATTATATTTATACACATACTTACTAAAAAATACATAAACTTACATATATACCATACCATAATACCTAGTATCTACAAAAAAATATATATAGGTGCTCAAATTGGATGAGTATTTTGCAGAGAGAGATAATGTTGGTATAATTTGGACTTGAAGATTCCCATGGATGAGGCTTTGCGTATGTCTACAGGGAGAGAGTTCCATAGGCGGATCGCAGTAACCGTGAAAGAGTCGGTGTAAAAGTTTGTGTTATGTTGAGGCGTCATGAGAAGAAGGTGTTGAGAGGAGCGAGAAGGACGGTCTGGAGGGATGAGGGGAGTGAAACGTTCTTTAAGATAGTGAGGTGAGAGGGGATGATGGAGGATGTTGTAAAGGAGGCAGAGAATATGGGTGTTCCGACGATGGCGGATGTTAAGCCACTTCAGTTATGTCCGATAGTGTGAGATGTGGTCGTACTTACGCAGACCGTACATGTACCTAATACAGAGATTCAACAACCGTTCCAGCTTGTTAAGTTGCTCTTCAGTGGCGTCGGGATAACACACATCAGCGTAATCTAGAATGGGGAGTAGAATGGAGTTGACAAGGATGGATTTAGCGGAAAAAGGCAGAAAGTTTTGCATACACTTTAAGGCATGCATAGCACCATACATTTTCCTACTGACTTCAGTTATGTGATGTTGCAAGGATAGATTTTCACGAGCTGCTTCACAGAGATGGAAAAATTGCGGCAGAAACACAAGAGCATTCAGAAAAGATTATGAAGATTGGCTTCAAGCAAATGTTGATTGGCCAAGCTGCGTTCAAAGTTCAAACTAGTCTTCTCACCCAGGGACCAAGTGAAGAAAGATCGATTACCGAAGACTTTACCACCGCGGAACCTTCATCGTCATCATCAGTTGGAACGATGACTAAAAGACCTGACAAAACCTAATCTTGCCTAATTAGGTAGTTAAATAACATTAAAAATAGTTCCTAAATTGAATTTGCTATTGAGCTTTGTTTTTTGGTATTTCAACGTCAGCCAAACAAGAAAACACGTGTCTGTTATTATTTATAGCATACAATTTGCCGATGGGGACCTTTTTTAACCGATTTCCTTAAGTCTTCACTTGAGAGAGATCAAAAATAAATTAAATTTTTTGATATTTTTTTTTTCAAAATGTGCAGTAGTTCGAGATATATGTTGTATGCCAAAAAATCAATAATAGTTGGTACTATAACTGTATGCAAGGATATAACGGTTATCTTTGCACTTCCGGAGATATCTGGATTTTTTATATGCTTTTCATACATTTTTTTCGTAAAAATAATTATAACTCGACAATTTTCCCACCAAATTGTATATCATGATATATTTAGGCATATTAATGATTAATGGAAGCCGTTTCAAGCAAAAAACCGACCAAAATTTTTTTTTTCGCCTATGTCTTTGAAAGTCGATTTTCGATCCACAGTGCGCCACCTTGTAAGTAAGTGTCTTTCGACGTTAGTCGGGTTTGTCGGTTATGGTTTGTTTTTGAGTTTTCATTATATTTCTGAAATCACTCGCTGTAATGAAAAAATCAAAATAATTAGCTGTTGTAATACTTTTTTTTTGTGTAAAACATAATCTGTTCTCTCACTTATATAAAACTCTCATAAAGTGACTTTGAAGTTTCGCCATACTTAACAAAATGCTGAATATCTTTGGAGTCCTTGGACACAGAGAGTTACATTTTTGGCTCATAACCACACACAAATATAAGCTACCCCAACCTACTAATATAAAGGCTAAAATAAATAGTGATGTTTGAAAAAATAAACCCAAATTTGCCGCCCCCTAAAATCTGCCGCCCTAGGCTCCAGCCTACTCAGCCTAGTGGTAAATCCGCCACTGTGCCCTCATATTGCTGTAGTTAAATAATATTCCAAACAGGACAGGTTGCAAGCTCGTCGCCACTTACCTCCCCACAGGTAAGTAGGTATAATACCTACTAATAACATTATACCTATACCTAGGTATTATATACCTAGGAAGTTTGGAAAAATATAAAAAGAAATAGGAACACGGCTGTAATCCCCAACGTAGGTACGGGAGACAACCCATATCTACAGGTGTTTACTTTCTTGGAGATATCTAAAAAGGTTAGTCAGAGGCACATCCAAACACGACATTTGGCACATGCCCACATTTTCTGTAGTTAGTATAAGGCAAGAGATTACATTTTAGAAAAATAATAATAAAATTTGAGTAGCGTCATCTCGCGTTGAGTAGCCGAATCAAGGTTTTTTTTCAGTCAAACCCAATACTAGATGGCGCTATTCGTCCTTCTAAAAGCACAAATTACTTTACAGTCCTGTTTAATAGGTCATAGGTCATGTCGAATGACGACGTTACACTATATCATAATGATTTGATTGATCATGAATGCTAATAATCCAGGTATACCCCAAAATCAGCGTTGGGATCAATATCTAATACCTACGTCATACATCGACATTACCTATGACCTTTATAAACACATATGTTTATAAAGGTCATAGGTAATGTCGATGTATGACGTAGGTATCATCGACTATCATTGACGTAGGTATCATCGACATCGACATTACCTATGACCTTTATAAACACATATGTTTATAAAGGTCATAGGTAATGTCGATGTATGACGTAGGTATTAGATATTGATCCCAACGCTGATTTTGGGGTATACCTGGATTATTAGCATTCATGATTCATGAGAAAATTAGGTTGCGGACTTGTAGGTAAATAGACGTGTACCAATCTAAATCTAATTAAGTAAATAAATGTTTTTTTTTTAATTCCTGTAAGATATTTGACAAAATCAAGTTGTTGGCTAAATTTAGCTAGAGATCGAGATGTGTGGAAGGAAGGCAGGGAGGCATTTGTCCTGCAGTGGGACGATAAAGGCTAAATAAATAAGATGTTTGAAAAATTTACCCAAATTTGCCGTCCCTAAAATAAAAACTGCCGCGCTAGGTTCCAGTCTACTCAGCCTGGTGGTAAATCCAACAATGGGTATAGGTACTTACCTACTACCTACATAAAGTCGTGATTTATATATCGCAACAAAAATTCAGAGAGAAAAACTAGTGGTAAGAATATTACCTACGTATGTACCTATCTACAGTACAAGTAGGTAGAAGAGCTAGAAGAGCCTATGATTTTCTTGGCTACGCCCTTGCCATCTCTGCTTATAAGAATAGGTACTAACTGGTTTCCTCGCGATGTTTTTCCTTCACCGTTTTGAGCACGCGTATTGTTAATAATAATAATAATAATAAATTGTTTATTTCAGACTTAGTCCATATTATAGTTAGTAACATTGTGACTTATAAACTAATGTTAGTTTCATTACAAGATATATTTCTTTTTACAGCTCTAGGTATTGGTATGCAGTTGTATGCATTATCGCATAAAGATTTTTCGAACAGTAAATCTATGGATGCACGCCAGGATTCGAACCCGACCTTCAGAATAAAAATCGAGTTCCCCGTTCCCGTTCCCGTTTTCCTGCTTTTCTCTTGAAATTTTTCCTGAATTTTCTTTGCTATAAACCTCACGGAGCCCGAGACATTTCCAACGAATGCAAGGATTCTGGAGTTATAGCGTCAGGAAGGAAAACCTTTTACATTATCGAAGTTTTAATAGGGATCCCTATTTTTTTTCAAACAATAAATATAGCCTATGTTACTCAGAGATAATGTAGCATTCTAATGGTAAGTAGTTTCGGAGCCTATTCGTTACAAACAAACAAACAAACAATCAAATCTTTCCTCTTTATAATATTAGTATAGATATAGATTATAGATAATCTACCTACGCTATTGAAGCGCGCTCAGTCTGCTCCCCAATAGTACAGTGACCATGAGTAATGCACCGGTGTGGGAATTATTCTGAGACATAGCGAAAAAAATAATCTTCAAATAGTAGTTAGATAATAGAGACAAAAGTATAGAGGAATTTTGACAACCAGTTAACGGTCCAAAAGCCAAACTTTTCAAAAAAAATTGATCGCGGCTCCAAAATTACTGTCGTTTTTTATTAAAAATGTAGGTACAAAAACCATATACGTATGATGTTAAAAACTTTTCGAAGTGAATGGAATGCTATTATGTTTATTTTGAATAAAAAATATGTTACTTATCTAGGATCAAAACGCGCTGCGTTTTTATTCTAAACTGAACTAAATCATTAAGATTTACTCGTAGATTTTTTTAAATTTGAGTTAAATACAAAGCAAACTAAAAATGTCTAAATGGAAATTAGTATTTGGAAAATCTACCTATCTCAATTTTACGGCATCGAATGATCACTACATACTATAAAACAAAGTCGCTTTCCGCTTCCTGCGTCTGTATGTATGTATGTATGTTTGCTTATATCTTTAAAACTACACAACGGATTTTGATGCGGTTTTTTTTAATTGATAGAGTGATTCAGGAGGAAGGTTTATATGTAGTAAACCCGTGCGAAGCCGGGGCGGGTCGCTAGTTATTCATAAGGCTGAAAACTAAAAGCAGCCGGCGATGCAGATACTTAGCTAATTTCTCAAAGTTCGATAACATAATCCTCACTGTTAAAATATTCATGGCCACTACGTCCCATTTTATCCTTTGACTGCGACTGCCAACGCTGCGCATGCAGTGTACCTACCTACCAACCTACATCTGAATAAAAATTCCTACCTTTGAAACGTCGAGCTCGAAGCAACCGACCAGCAGGGGGTCTTCAGGGGGTCTACTCTGCATTTCGACAAACGATATATTTATCGAGACCTTTATTTGTAATGTTGTCAAATTATAATATTGTTTTAGGTTAAACATCTTTATAAGCAGTATTATTAGCATGTTTTATTATGCATAATTATATTATTTTCCACGATCGGGATTTAAACTCACAAACTTCGGATTTAAAGTCGAGGTACCTTCCACTCGGCCAATACGTCTTTTAATAAAATGAAATGGTATAATCACGACTATAATCCTCAAGTAGACGTAAACATGCTCATAGATCTTCAGGCGCTTAGATCCTTTAAGGATGTCTGATGGTAGTCAGATGTAACTCCAAACATTATAATTTTGGCACATGCACACATTTTCGAATACGTCGTAAATATGACGCCTTTGTTCTTAAATCCTTTGTTTTCAAAATCGTGATGCGCAGTTCTCGTACGAAAGGCGTAGCGAAATTTCAAAAGCCAGAGTTTATACCAAAGGTGAAAATGAAAAGTTCCGGGAAACACGTATGACGTAATTCCATAAACTTTCAAAAGGGCGAGAGTTTTCAAAGCTTTACGAACATTGCATTCGATTCAGGAATCCTTTGAAACAAAATTCCTGGTTTATTGAGATATACCTATGTGCCTAAGTAGGTTGTCAGTCGTCAACACCCGACTAATATCTTATGGGAAGATTTATATTAGACTGGGCCGTGTCCGGGCCGGGCCGGAGAATAAAGTTAGTAGACGGGCTCGGACGGGACTCAGATCAGGTACTATTTAATATAAACTGTTTCATCACTACATAGTATAAAGCAAAGTCGCTTTCCGCTTCCCGCGTCTGTATGTATGTATGTATGTATGTATGTATGTATGTATGTTTGCTTATATCTTTAAAACTACACAACGGATTTTGATGCGGTTTTTTTTAATAGATAGAGTGATTTAGGAGGAATTTTTATATGTATAATAACATGCTACCCGTGCGAAGCCGGGGCGGGTCGCTAGTACAAAATATGACGTTTCAAATCTGTGTCCCGTCCGGGTCACGTACACGGCACGCACCGGGCAAAGCCCGGTCTAAAATAAATCTACCCTAAGTCTAATAATAAATTCTCGGAAGAGCATTAATATTGCCTTTGAGTAGTGGCGAGAAATAGGTACGAGCAAAGTTAGGCGTTAGTTCAATGGAAACAGAATATCGAAGAGACTTCTCTTTGCGGCACGCAACGAAGTCAAAAAGGCACCTCTACGTCTTCTTACAGATGTATACTGTATAGACTTTTCACAAAGGGTGGCGGTATCAATTAGTGTTATATTAGCCAACATCAATTCACGTATTGAGGATAGTGTCTATCCTAAGTTTTAGAAGCGACATTTTGCGATTACGCTAACTTAGACTTTAATGTAAATTTTAGGATTTTTTATAATTTATCGAGATACTAGAATTACCACTATGATTAAACCTTGTCTAGAATATTTATTTTAGACATCTTCTATGAATCTTAAATCCTTGAAATTCTGTGAAATGTCTACTGTGACGTTATAATATTTTTGTGAAACACTAAGTTATTATAACAACAATATTTTATTATTTCGTTAGCGCGGCGCTCAACTGAGCATAATTGGATGGAGAAAAGCTTAAACAAATAGTCGGAGGGGTAACTGCAACAACAACATTGTTTTTAAAACGTATGTGAATGCTACAAACTGTTGATTTTACACGGGTCTTAATATCTTGATTGATTTTACAACTATCTTTGATTTATTATCGTCGAAAAAATCATTTTTTTGGCAACTGTCCCCAACCATGAAATAAATTAAAGGTAATATTTTTTATGAAAGATTCTTAGAATACAAAAAGTACTGTAATCTGGAGCTAGACAAAAGTTTATGTAAATATTCAGCTCGCATAAACATTTTTCTATTTTTCTTAGCTGAGCTTTTACCTTGTTCGATCGGCGCTACACTGAAGCTCTACATAGCATTTATGAAAAGGATCATTAAAATAATTGATAGGCCGTGTTTGTAGTAGTATTTTATATTACCTTTTGACGCCAATTTTATGCAGACAGCTACGCGCTTAATTATAGCTACGCACGTAGCACTTTGCTACGCCGAATACAGTGTTCCGTAGCACACAATAATACAACAGAATTTCTGTAGAATTTAGATCGGTATTTTATCAGTCTGTTGACACCCAGTAGGGGAGGTATATTTTTGTAATATATTTTGTGAACTGCGAAATGGCGTACATACAATATTAGAGGGAATTTAAAAAAGGAAATGAGGAATGATTATCGCTGCTATAGGATAAATTATATTATTTATTATTTAGCGTTTTGTGTAGCTCGGTTACCAACAGTGTAAGTTGGGAAAGATGTTTTTTGAAGACTTATCATTGTTTTCGTAATATATTATCTTTAACATTAATTAAACTATGGGTTTTAGATTATATCATAATATTATAAACATTTCTCCTAATAAGCCCTTTCATTTGACATGTTCATGACGCATTAGATGAACCTTTTTTATGTTGTAGGTGTGTATATTTTACCTAAGGTTGGACTCTTTGGGAGCAAAAGTTCTTGTTGAGTTATATAGTATGGACTTCATTCTTTCAGGTTTCTTGCAGGAACGTACTATTAATTTACTGTACTTTGTGCTGGTTCTCTGCTGGGAAGTATTCTCCTGGAGTGTGTGTGTATTTTACCCTGGGTTGGACTTTTTGGGAGCAGATCGGCAGAATTTGTTGTTCAATTAAATTTCCAAATTCACATATTTAAAAATCTAAGCGCCTTGAGATCAGATCAGAGAGAATGGCTACTGTACTTGTTACATTAAAAAAAAGGTAGACCCCAAGCCGTGTTTGTTGCCTGATTCTTCTAGGCTTGGTCGCGTGGAATCGGCGTAGCTTCACCTAGTTCCTAAGACGTTTCAAAGTGATCCTTGTGATTTTATTGAAATAAATGATTTTTGACTTTGACTTTGACTTTGACTTAGGGATTACAGTTGTTATCCTATTTCTATATTAAATTACTGGTTAGGTATAACAAAATTGTATCTCTTACTGTAAAAAAAAAATTCAAATGAAATAAGATCACGATTTCTTCTCAGATCTCCAGGCGCTATTTTGAAGATATATAAAGGGGGTAGTCAGAGGTACGTCCAAACTTTCTAAATACGTAAATATGTAAATTTACGTTATTACATCCAGACACAGAAGGCAGAAGGCAGGTAAGACAGATTTAATACCAATAGAGCTGTGAGGCCACCCAGATGGAAATGAAACACGTCACTGCCTTAGTGTTTGCTATTTTTGGATCACGGCTTTGAGGCAACCAAGGCAATAGAATATAATGAAACTTATATAAACTGAAAACATTCTACGAGCAAGTTATTTCCATATCGGCCAATGGGCTACTTTGTGCCCAGTTAGGTAACTGTTTGGCAAGCAACCAAAAATATATATCCTATCTGGGTCAATGGGAGGAGTTTTTCTTGTTTTAACCATTTTCAGCTTTGGCTCCTAACAGTAAGGATGAAATCCAAATAGAGGCCCCCAAAAGACATTAATCTTGAAACCGGTGGGAGGGTAAGTTGAGACACTCGTTGAAACGTATCTGAGCACGACCCTCCTGTTGCTCTTGACTCAGGGGTTGAAACTGCTTTTTACTAGCTATGTACTACCCTTCCTATGTACCAGCTATGTTACGTTTACAGAATCACATTACAGTGAATACTAGCTACCGCCCGCAGTTTCGCTTGGAAGGTTACTAGTGTAAAGTAAAGTAATATAATATTTAACAGAAAAATAAATTAGAGAATTAGATAGTGCACCTTGATAAAAAGTGTCCTATATAGGGGAATACGCTATGTATATCAAAATCCGTTTGGTTTTAGGCGTAATTGAGGTACTAACATCCAAACATCCTCAAAACATTCGGATTTATATAAAAAAAATACATATATAGGTATAGAATCACGACTGTAATCTGTCTGACTGTAATAAGTTCTACAAGCTGCGTCTGACTTGCGTGCGTATTGCATATCATGTCATAAAAGAGGACGCAAATTAACTGAAGCCAAAATGATGTAACTTCACTTTCTACTATATATTGCATATTATTCAGTCCTAGGTTAGGCCCAATTACTAGCAAGCAAAGATATGCCATCAAAAAAGCCAAGTCTCGCAACGCAACTCAGTTCTTCTACCGTAAAAAGTTGTGAGATCCATGTAATAGTCGGTTAATTTATTCAGTCCCTACTTTAAGGGTCCTTCTGTCTTAAGTTATTACGTAAAGGTTAGCACGTATAACAAATTAATTCCAACAAGATTCAATCAACTGTGTACTAAGAAAAATAATTCAATGCAATCACACAGATCACTTTGAAGCCTCTCACTATAGGTAGATTAATTTACCTCTAAGGGAGAGTGGGGAGCGTCGGGTAATTGGAAAGCTCGGGCACAAATGCGAGGTATATATTTTAATTATACCAATGTAGTTTAGTTTAGTGACTGAAAATACTCTTTAAATAAATTTAATTTATCATACAACAGAAAAGTTACTACAGCTTCCATTTGTTTCATTGATTTTCTGGTTCATACTTTATTTTTATTCTGTGATTCAGGTAAGACAGTAGCAATGATTTATATGTCGTCGGAAATGTCATTCAATAATACTTATTACGACAGCATTTTTAAAATGAAGTCTGTTTCACGTTTTAACAACGTAAACATGGATAATAGAATAGATAATAGATAATAGAAATATGGAAAATTCAAATTCTCCACCGGTGCTTTTCAAATTAGTTTTACAATGTTGCTATTATATTGTTCTCTAGAATTCATGTCACTTTTCCGACGCCCCGCTTCTTCAATAATCTTATGCAAATTCTTCACCTTGGCTGTGAGCCAGTACCTTACAGTAATGTTACAGCTAAAAATTGCTTTTAGACGAAGTCACAACAACATCACGGATTCAATCAAATTCTCATAAACAACATAATCATAAAACAAGAAGCCACAAAAGCATGACCCCAAGGCTCAAGGCTTTTTGCAACTAAATTTTCAATTTAAATAATTAATAACTAAGTAAGGTCACTACTGTAATCCTTACAGATCTTCAGGTACCCATATCCTTGAAGATGTCTAAATAGGTTAGCCAGAGGCACGTCCAAACATACATGCTCACATTTTGCCGTCGCAGCTTACAAGAATTCTAACTGGTTTCCTCACGATGTTTCCGTTCACCGTTATAAGCACGTGATTTTTGGAACAGAAAAATCCATTTATGAACGGCCGGTATTCGAACCCATAACTTGAAAATCGAGGTTTCTCCTCGATTCGGCCAACGCGGCTATTTTTGTAAATGTATTTAATTTATTTGTTATGTAAATTGTATAACATACAAACTAAATACGAGTAAAAGAGAGGCCGCACGACCGTGTCTTCTTGGGAATAGAATAAAATATAAATTATATAGAAATATGCTTTATTTTAAACCAACAAAAAAATACAGAAGCTTATACTACATAGAACAAAACTGTATAAGCTGTACTGTTGTAAGACTATCTTCCGTGCTAGTTAAAAAACTGTGTTAGGGCTAGATAAAGCTTTGCAATTTTGAATTGATACAACAAAACTGCTTTACACTAATTATTTCCCAAAGTTGGCTCTTCCAAAACACTAATTTAGTTTTTACTCAAAACGAATGAATAGCTAAACAGTTCATTTTTATATAGTTCTTGTACGATAATTATACTAGCTACTTAAAATAAATAAAAAAATACAGTTTCTTTTTAGGTTTGATGGTTTTCAAGACAATGCGGTTTTATCACTTTTTCTTACCCGGGTCTTGTCAGCCCATACAAAAAAACTAAAATTTCAAGTATAACCTTAAAGTTATAATCATCGCGCATTCTCGGGTTCATTATGCTTATTGCCAAAAGTAACTTCCATTCAATTCCGTGGCAATTAAAATTGAGCCTAAAACTAAAACCATTTTTTGATCCAACATAATCAACAACACTGGTAATCGTAATCAAGTTCAGCTGTCATTTTATTATTACGTACCTGGCAAAAGACAGTAGGATTATCAGTGGAATTCAATATTTAATTTAATTTAACAAATTTTAACTGAACTACGAAGGTTATTAGGTTAACTGTAACGAATTTATAATCAAATTAATTAACTAAAAATGGGATAACCTAATGCTATTTAGATATATTTTTTAGGGTTTCGTAGTTTACAAGAGACTTAGTACTAGGAAACTGTAATTTACCATGAATAAACGAGTATATTAGTCACGCCGACAAAGTGATAAAATATAATCTTGAAATATATATTTTTTTGGGTATATATAAGGTGGGGATGTTATTTTATTTTCTCGCGTACCCCATAGTGTGAAGTGTCGTTAGATAGGTATTTAAAAAATATTGAGTGTTTGTGAAAACAACTTTTCGATTAAGTGTCAATTTTTGTTAGAATCAAGTGTCATAACAGCTTAACTATTGGTTATAGAAGTTTGTAAAAAAAATACGGTAGAAGTACATCTGAAGTTAAAAGGAAAGCTATCACATCTAAGTAAGCTATACAAGTTTACGAGTAATAGACGTAATAGTCTACGAACTCATAAAATGATCTTGGAGGAGTAATAATAAAAATTTAGCATAAATACATAATAAAATTTCTTTTATAACGTTATTAGATGTGTATATTTCGCGGGGCCCGACAAGATCTTGTCCAGTTTTATTCCACATAGTTTAGTGCGATAGTAATTTGGAATGATTGGACATAATTACATTAATTACTCGTATTGTCATTATGGCAATTGTGTGAGCGTGCATATATTAAGGGTGATTGAGGTTTTCGCATCGTAGACTAAACTAATCATAACACTATAAATGCATCTATCTTCCTACCCGTCTGAATTATCAATCTCTATATATATGTATATATAAACTTTTCGTTGTAATTTTATAACTCAAGAACGGGCTCACCTATCCAAACCAAATGTTTAGGCTTTATTCGAACTATTTAGTAAATGGTTTATGTGAAGTTTGCACAAAATCGGTAGACTTTTTATCCAGGTACCACCCATGCGAAGCCGGGGCGAGCAGCTAGTAAAATATATTTACTCAACGCATTTTAAAACTAAAAAGAATCCCGATGAAAATGTTTTGACCAATCGAAAAGTAAAGGGATGAAATTCGTTTTTTAAGGTTTACGAAGGAATTGTCCTACATGAATATAATTTAAATGAGACAAACGTGAGACTTTTTTCTACACAATAGAACAAAAATAATCGAAATCAGATCACTAGGTAAATAGATAAAAAAAATTATACATGTTGAATGGAAATCCTACTCTCTTCGTCGGTTAAAAGTAGTTCGAAAAAGACTAAATAAAGAGTAATGGTTTCTACTTAGTTACCACCTCTTTTTACATATCTGTCTTAAGGTGATAAGTAAATTTTAGACATTTTGTATGGGCTGAGTCTACTCGGATAAGACAGAAAAAGTGATAAAACTGCATTATCGCGAAAACCATCAAATTTAAAAAGAAACTGTTTGTAATTTATTTAGCTAGTATGATTTTCTAACGAATTATATAAAAATTAACTGTTTAGCTATTAATAGTTTTGATTAAAAACGAAACTAGTGTTTTTGAAGAGCCTACTTTGTTAAATAAATCTATCGAGAAAAGTTTCACCAATCGTGATTCTGTCTGTAATTGATCTAGATTATATCCTTATGTTATCTTTGTCATAAAAAACAAAACTGTATGTTTTACGGTTATTGATAAAAAACTATTCTGCATTCATCAAACACATTAATTTTTCGCTTTAAATCATAAATACTTAACATGGACGTTTTTGATCATACTACGTAAATTCAAATTCAAATTCAAATTCAAATTCAAATTCAAATTCAAATTCAAATTCAAATTCAAATTCAAATTCAAATTCAAATTCAAATTCAAATTCAAATTCAAATTCAAATTCAAATTCAAATTCAAATTCAAATTCAAATTCAAATTCAAATTCAAATTCAAATTCAAATTCAAATTCAAATTCAAATTCAAATTCAAATTCAAATTCAAATTCAAATTCAAATTCAAATTCAAATTCAAATTCAAATTCAAATTCAAATTCAAATTCAAATTCAAATTCAAATTCAAATTCAAATTCAAATTCAAATTCAAATTCAAATTCAAATTCAAATTCAAATTCAAATTCAAATTCAAATTCAAATTCAAATTCAAATTCAAATTCAAATTCAAATTCAAATTCAAATTCAAATTCAAATTCAAATTCAAATTCAAATTCAAATTCAAATTCAAATTCAAATTCAAATTCAAATTCAAATTCAAATTCAAATTCAAATTCAAATTCAAATTCAAATTCAAATTCAAATTCAAATTCAAATTCAAATTCAAATTCAAATTCAAATTCAAATTCAAATTCAAATTCAAATTCAAATTCAAATTCAAATTCAAATTCAAATTCAAATTCAAATTCAAATTCAAATTCAAATTCAAATTCAAATTCAAATTCAAATTCAAATTCAAATTCAAATTCAAATTCAAATTCAAATTCAAATTCAAATTCAAATTCAAATTCAAATTCAAATTCAAATTCAAATTCAAATTCAAATTCAAATTCAAATTCAAATTCAAATTCAAATTCAAATTCAAATTCAAATTCAAATTCAAATTCAAATTCAAATTCAAATTCAAATTCAAATTCAAATTCAAATTCAAATTCAAATTCAAATTCAAATTCAAATTCAAATTCAAATTCAAATTCAAATTCAAATTCAAATTCAAATTCAAATTCAAATTCAAATTCAAATTCAAATTCAAATTCAAATTCAAATTCAAATTCAAATTCAAATTCAAATTCAAATTCAAATTCAAATTCAAATTCAAATTCAAATTCAAATTCAAATTCAAATTCAAATTCAAATTCAAATTCAAATTCAAATTCAAATTCAAATTCAAATTCAAATTCAAATTCAAATTCAAATTCAAATTCAAATTCAAATTCAAATTCAAATTCAAATTCAAATTCAAATTCAAATTCAAATTCAAATTCAAATTCAAATTCAAATTCAAATTCAAATTCAAATTCAAATTCAAATTCAAATTCAAATTCAAATTCAAATTCAAATTCAAATTCAAATTCAAATTCAAATTCAAATTCAAATTCAAATTCAAATTCAAATTCAAATTCAAATTCAAATTCAAATTCAAATTCAAATTCAAATTCAAATTCAAATTCAAATTCAAATTCAAATTCAAATTCAAATTCAAATTCAAATTCAAATTCAAATTCAAATTCAAATTCAAATTCAAATTCAAATTCAAATTCAAATTCAAATTCAAATTCAAATTCAAATTCAAATTCAAATTCAAATTCAAATTCAAATTCAAATTCAAATTCAAATTCAAATTCAAATTCAAATTCAAATTCAAATTCAAATTCAAATTCAAATTCAAATTCAAATTCAAATTCAAATTCAAATTCAAATTCAAATTCAAATTCAAATTCAAATTCAAATTCAAATTCAAATTCAAATTCAAATTCAAATTCAAATTCAAATTCAAATTCTGAGTCTGAGTCTGTGATGTCAGATTTGTTGCACATCAGTTATCTATGCCAAAATCATTCCATTTGCGTTTTTTGTTTCATTTTGGGGATGTTTTTCATAATTAAAGTAGTCCATGTTTTATTCGGGCATTATATCTACATCTACACCAATATTCAACTTAATCCATTTTGTCGTTTAGGACTGATTGAGGCACAAACATACAAACATACATACAAACTCACAAACTTTCACATTTATAATATTTTTAGGATAGCTAAGGTAGGTACATTATCCCGTTGCTATCTAATTTTACTAAGACACGCCAACGCAACTAGAATTTAATTTACCTAGAATTCAATTTGAAAAAAGATGTCTTAGAAAAGGTGTTTTCGACGCTAATATCATAGTTTTACATTCCTTTTCTCTCACATTTTTTCACAAAAGCAATGCAAATTAATTTTCTGTTGAAAAATATCTAAACATGCATAAAAGTCTGTATAATGGATAATTTTATAAGATATCAGACCAGCGCGCAATGTTAAATAAATAATAAATATTGGTGGATATTTCACACAGCGCCATCTAGCCCCAAACTAAGCAAAGCTTGTACTATGGGAACCAGATAACTGATAGAACACATATGTATATATCGTTTTTGTTGTAAATACATAATATATATAGTATACATAACACCCAGACACAGAACAAACATCTATGTTCATCACACAAATGTTTACCCCGGGTGGGGATCGAACCCACAACCTCCAGCGCAGTGAGGCCAGCCAGCAACAGTTACCTATCACATAATATTACTTTGTCATTGAAACATGACAGGTATGCAAAGTTTAAAAACTTAACCGTACTATTTACTAAGGATTTCCGATGCATAAGGATTCCGATTTCATCAGATCAGCTCATATTATTGTGTTATGACCAAAGTTACAAATGTATGCTAAATATTAGCTAAATTGGTTAAGAGGAACTAGTTTAAAATTCAATTGCAAAATTATAACCCGCACATACTCGTACAAACTAACAAACAAGGCAATAAAAGAGAATGTAGAATGTAATGTAATGAGAGAATGTAGAAAATATTATGTTTGGACGTGCCATTGCCTACTCCTATTAGGCATCTATGATCTGAGCGCATGAAAATCGTAAACACTTCTAATAAAAGTTTGAAGTACACAACTCAATAAAAAAATATTTAAGAAGAAATAACCCATAGTTAAGTATCTATATATTATTTTTATTAATTTCTAATTACTAGACCATCATTATTTTGCAACCTGTCACATATGGAATGCTAATTACTGCAAAATGTGGGGATATGCCAAATGTAATGTTTGGACGTGCCTCTAACTAACCACTTCATACATCTTTAATAATCTGAGCGCCTGTAGATCCGATAGGATGTCTATCGTACTTGGGGATTACAGTTGTAATCATCATTGCTGACACCATATAAAATGGTAAAAAGTTCTTGTATTGCCCTACCTTTTCTCGTTCTTTGTTCGTGTATAAATGTGACATAAAAAATATTAATTCGAAAAGTTCTAATTTGTTTTCAAACATTTTTAAAATGCTATGTATTTTTGTGGCTTCATTGACATAAAAGTTTTAAAACAGCACTGACCTAAGGGAAAGTTTCGGAGCCAAGAAGCCTAAGCATTTCTCAACGCTGGTAAAGTTTTGTAGAAACTGCTCGAACTGTAAAGGTATTTCGCTTTGACGTCATTTATTTTAAAGATATTCGAGGATATGTAAGAATTTCTACACACACATACATTCGACATACATACGAGTACATCATACATCGGAGATGCTGAATTGGTAAGAAGTGGGCACTGGGCACCGCTTATCATTTTTAGATGCAATGTCAGGTATACATACAGTGCGATGATGTTTTTTAAGTGGTGACTTTAATAACAGGCTGCCGGACACGATAAAAAAAGATGCAACTTCCACGACGGTCTTTAAGATGAGATTGCGTAAGTGGCTCCTCGAGAACACATTCTACTCAGTAAATGAGTATTTACAATTGCCAATTATTTAATTTATTTAATTATAAACATTATTATTATCAATGTGATATATTGTAATGAATTTGTTTTTATAATATGCATTATAATCATCATATTTTATTGTAATATACTGTACCTAACTGACCTGTAACTTGGTGTTATGAATAAATTATTTGTATTTGATATACCTAAAGAATATTTTCATGTTTCTTTACCTCTTGAATCTCCGATCATAACGCTCTTCTGAAAATCGACAGCTAAAAAATCTCGTCTGTTGTCTACGTAAATGTAGCTCGGTCTCGATTGCATGCTAAAATAAGCTTTCGGGTAGGCGTATTTAGGAGTCATAGTAGAATCTAACACCATTGTCTCAACTATGTTAATATCTGCAAACTTGACACGTCCACTAATACAGTAACATTTTCCCGACTCAAAGCAGAGCGTCAAGAAAAGGTAACATAAAAAAGGTTTAGTATCTTGCACAAGGCTTCTAAGATAAATATGTAAAATTATTAAGGCTAATACTTTGTTGTAAAATATAAAAAAAGGATCACGACTGTAATCCCCAAGAATGGTAGACATCCTCTCAGATCTCCAGACGCTTAGATCATTTGAAGATGTCTAATGGGGGTAGTCAAAGGTACGTCCAAACATTATACTTGCGACATGCCCACATTTTGATACGTGATAGGTTGCAAGCCCATCGCCGCTTATAAGAATACTAACTGGTTTCCTCGCGATGTTTTCCTTCACCGTTTCGAGCGTAGTCGATGTTTCGAGCACGTGTTTTTGATGTTCATATAATTTTTTCAAACAGAAAAATACATTGATGTACGCCGGTATTCGCACCCACGACCTTCAGATTGAAAGTCGAGATACCTCCCACTCGGCCAACATGGCTTGCCTATTTATTATTGTTAGGCTTATTGCTTTTAGCATGCCTGTAAAAAATGTATTTGGAAGAGCGAGATCTCCTAACACAGGTATCTTCTTACTTAAAGGAGGTCTCAAACACTTGTAATATTATTAGATTAAGTTACTAAAACAAACATATTTGTATTGTGTTGTATTGAACTGTATTGTATGCAAAAACATATTTTTCCTAACGAGAGTTGATAATTACATAATAATAATTTGGTTACTTAATAATAACGTGTTATCAAATATTCCATCCAGCTAGATAATTGTTAACTGCCCTATTATTGTTAGGTAGAATGTTTTTGGAACGAAGTTCCTTATCGCGCGTTGTGAAAGGGGGCTAGACGGAAAAAAATCTTACGAAAAGTTGTCACGAAAAGTTGTCACGACACTTTTTTGCTATAGTATATATTTTCATATATATATCTATTAATTGTGTCGAGGTCGAGGTCGAGGTGGAAGTGGAGGTCGAGATGGAGGTTGAGGTGGAGGTCGAGGTCGAGGTCGAGGTCGAGGTCGAGGTGGAAGAGGAGGTCGAGGTCGAGGTCGAGGTCGAGGTCGAGGTCGAGGTCGAGGTCGAGGTCGAGGTCGAGGTCGAGGTCGAGGTCGATGTCGAGGTCGAGGTCGAGGTCGAGGACGAGGTCGAGGTCGAGGTCGAGGTCGAGGTCGAGGTCGAGTTCGAGGTCGAGGTCGAGGTCGAGGTCGAGGTCGAGGTCGAGGTCGAGGTCGAGGTCTAGGTCGAGGTCGAGGTCGAGGTCGAGGTCGAGGTCGAGGTCGAGGTCGAGGTCGAAGTCGAAGTCGAAGTCGAAGTCGAAGTCAAAGTTGATTCCCCTTCCCTTGTCCCACGTTATTTTGTGAGAACTTCGTTCCATCCGGGTGTCCCTTGACACCTCTCAAGTTTTATTTGGTAGCCATTCTTGGCTGTGGTATGGAAACATTACGTATGACACTGACATATGACATTTCTTGATAGAGCGGGTAGATGAGATTTTTGGGGGGAAAGTGGATGGAATGGAATTATAAGCAAGAGAGGACTGGGCTGATATAATTATATTGATTAGGAAAAAGGAGATGAGAACCTGGCTATCATATCAAGCGATTCTGCCTGAACTAATTGTAACAAACGAAAAGTTTAGTTCTGTACTTTTTGTTCTTTTGAATAAAAGGCAAAGTACCGTTGGCACACTAAATATGGTATCGCACCATCACCAGTGCGATTTGCAAATAATGTACTCATGTACTGTGTGCGTGAGGCGAGCGCCGTGTTGGCCGAGTGGGAAGTACCTCGAATTTCAATCTGAAGGTCGTGGGTTCGAATCCCGGCGTGCGTCAATGGATTTTTCTGTTCGAAATTTTATATGCGCATCATAAACATGTGCTCAAGACGGTGAAGGAAAACATCGTGAGGAAACCAGTTAGTATTCTTATAAGCGGCTATGGGCTTGCAACCTGTCACGTATGGAATGCTAACTACTACAAAATGTGGGCATACCCCCACTAGACATCTTCAAAGGATCTAAGTGCGTGGAGATCTGAGAAGATTTTTACCGTACTTGGGGATTACAGTCGTGACCCTTTTTTTTTTAATAACAATGTTTTTACTACCAGTACCTAATACAACCTCGTGTTTGACTACCCCGAGAACGACTTTTAATATATATATGCCGTATTTTGTTACCATACTGTTTCAAAATGATACAATGATTGAAACTAATGCGGAAATAATTATGTAGCCTTGTCAAAAATATGATGATTTTGGTGAATGTATTGTCTATCACAAATATGATATTGTATTGTTTTGTGTATTGTGCCGAAATGTGTCGAGATTTTGTATTAAATCTAAAATTACAAAGTTGAAAATAAATCGTAAATGATTGATACATTATTTATGGGGTTTTAACTACTAAACTCTATAATAAAAAGCGGTCGTAACATCTCAGCCGGTCGTAGGCTCGAATCCCGGCCATGCTTACAACGGATGTAGGAAAACTGCTAGTATTCTTGTAAACGGTTACGGGCTTGCAACCTGTCACGTGTGGAATGCTTAGTACTGCAAAATGTTGGAATGTGCAAAATGTAACTAGCCCTTTTAGAGATCTTCAAGGTTTAGATCCTTGAAGATCTTGCGTCCGTAGATCTGCGAGGATGTCTACCGTACTTGGAGATTGCAGTCGTGATACTTTTTAGGGTTCCGTACCCAAAGGGTAAAAACGGGACCCTATTACGAAGACTTCTCTGTCCGTCTGTCCGTCTGTCCGTCTGTCCATCTGTCCGTCTGTCCGTCTGTCCGTCTGTCCGTCTGTCCGTCTGTCCGTCTGTCCGTCTGTCCGTCTGTCCGTCAAAACAAATACTAAAAACAGAATACAATAAATATTTAAGTGGGGCTCCCATACAACAAACGTGTTTTTGCCGTTTTTTATAGACAGTACGGAACCTTTCGTGCACTAGTCCAAAACGCACTTGGCCGGTTTTTTTACTTCTCTGTTTCATTGCAAGGGCAGTTGTAAAGGGCAGTCTATTTTTCTTTTTGCCCTATCCCACTTCATATGGGGGCAGCACAACATGTAGAAAAAAACATGTTGTCAAAGGATTTGGCTAGGGGTGTTTTACAATTGACGTTGCTGACATCAACCCTCTGTGTTAGGGGCGATTGATAGGTTTTTTTTTACAATTTGTGCAAGGCATTGTGTTGATGCATAATTTTTTTATTTTATTAGATATCGAAATCATAATAAACCTGATTGCAAAAAGTGTTGTTAACGCAGACAATATCTTTTGTTGATAAATAAATAAATAATGGCGGATACCTAGCCCCAAACTAAGAAGTTGTACTATGGGAACCAGCTAACTGGTGGAAACCTTATATACTTTTTTTTTTAAATACTCATAGACACAGAACAAACATCTATGATCATCACACAAGTATTTGTCCTGGGTGGAAATCCACAACCCACAACCTACAGCGCAGAAGGCAGAGTTACTACCAACTGAGCTGTAAGACTTGTAATATCAGGAATTTCAGTATTGCAGGGAAGTGCCAAGACACAGCACTTCTCAAAATGTAAAGAGAATAAGATCGTTCATATATTTAAAAAATATTCTCATATTATCGAGACTACAGAATTGCTACAATTTATCAACAGTAAACTGATTTAATTAAGTTTTACAGCAATTTATAGCTAATCTACTATACAAATCTTATAGCATATTATCTTAATTTTATAGCGCGAAATATGACTTGCTCAAAACGGTAAAACTTTTAGGAGTTTTGATATGTCTCTGACTACCTCCATCAAACATCTAGATCTTATGAGATATGTGTGCTTGGAGATCTGATAGGATGTCTAACGTGCTTGGGGATAACAGTAGCTCTTACATTTAATTTCGTTTGTTCATCCACCTCTACGTCGTAGACTCGTACCGCTACGAGGTACCTACGACTTTTGTAGCACATGCTACGCAAACAATAATCACCGAATACCGGATCAAATATAATAAAGATTTTGATAAATTGCGAGTTTAGCTCGTAAAATCAGGGTTTCGTACTTGAACGAATAAAAAAAATGATCTAAAATATTATAAAAATAAACGATGACAGTGTCGCAGATTGCAATTACTCCACGTCAAAACAGACAGAGTTTCAGTGGAAGTTGTTTGACAAATGATAAAAAGAATAGGAACTACAAAACAAAAAGTTTTTTAAACAGAAACTAAGTAATCTTAATATATTGTGATTTTTTTGAAGTGAAACTTCTGTTTTTCTGTGACGGAAAAACCATTAAGGGTGCGTGGAGCGCGTAGACGATATATCGCTTGGTGAAAAGGTTTCTCTTCTACTATGTGTCCCAGTAAACTTTTCACTTTGAGTAATATTTCAATTAATTAATTTGTCATAGAGCATAGCAACAGTAGTACTGCAATGTTTGTGGTCAAAACAAAGTCAGTCAACCGAATTGCATCGTTATTGGACTCAAACTAGTATTTGCTTGAGGCCACAATCTTACTTCAACGTGTTCAGTGTGCGTAAATTCATCGGTGAGTGACGCATCAGTGGTCCCTTTTACCCTTTATCTGCAGTATATCAATCAGTAAATGATATTGTGTAATATTGATGTAATATACATACATATATACATATACGTAGTCTTCCACGTTATATTTGTAATACAAACTGTTAATACATTTATAAAATGTCTTTTTTTTTATGTATCTCATAAGTGAACCATGTGTTTGTATGAGAATAAATTTATTTTAACCAAAATCTTGGTACCCCACACACAGTGAGAATTTTAATTTGAGAATAAGAAACGACTAAACTTGGATGAATCTTAGAACAGACATAGTCTATGCCCTGGAATATCCTAGAGTAAAAACCGATGTTTGCATGCAGATATACTCGGTAAAGTGTGTGAAATAAATAACCTGAACTTTTTGGCAAATAAATCATTTTAAATTTATAATATTACTGAGTAGTTCAAAAAAGATTTCATATTAAATTTTTCCGAATGGTAAATATAAATACCTTTGAATACACAGATGACCACACTCGACAAATATAAAATGGCCCGCGGCTATGATATGGAAAAACATGTCACGATATTTCGCTATTTTAGTGTTTGTGTAGCGCTTTAAATGTGCATGACTAGTTTTATGATGTTTGTGGATGAGCTTTACAAACAGATATCGGATATTATTTGCTCAGTTGTTTTTGTATAACGCATTTATGCCTACATTTATGTCAGGGACTAGTGAAAACGGACGAAAATGTTCCGACCAATCGAAAAGACAAGGGACGTCATTCGTTTTTAGGGTTCCGTACCCAAAAGGTAAAAACGGGATCCTATTACTAAGACTTCGCTGTCCGTCTGTCCGTCTGTCTGTCACAGGGCTGTAATCTCATGAACCGTGATAGCTAGACAGTTGAAATCAACAGAAATACATAATCACAGATTATGTATTTCTGTTGCCGCTTTAACAACCAATACTAAAAACAGCATAAAATAAATATTTAAGTGGGGGTTGCCGTTTTTTATAGGTACGGAACCCTTCGTGCGCGAGTCTAATACGCACTTGGCCGGTTTTTTTAAGTTTCATGAAAAAAATATTAGTCCTACATAAATTTAATTTGAACGGGTCTAGCTTGAGACTATTCTCTACCTCTGTAATAGAAATAAACCGGCCAAGTGCGAGTCGGACTCGCGCACGAAGGGTTCCGTACCATTATCTATAAAAACGGCAAAAAAATTACGTTTGTTGTGTGGGAGCCTCCATTAAATATTTATTTTATTCTGTTTTTAGTATGTGTTGTTAGAGCAGCAATAGAAATACATAATCTGTGAAAATTTCAACTGTCTAGCTATCATGGTTCATGAGATACAGCCCTGTGACAGACAGACGGACAGACAGACGGACAGACAGACAGACGGACAGCGAAGTCTTAGTAATAGGGTCCCGTTTTTACCCTTTGGGTACGGAACCCTAAAAATGGTATACATAAAAAAACTTGAGAGGTGTCAAGGGACACCCGGATGGAACGAAGTTCTCACAAAATAACGTGGGACAAGGGAAGGGGAATCAACTTTGACTTCGACTTCGACTTCGACCTCGACCTCGACCTCGACCTCGACCTCGACCTCGACCTCGACCTCGACCTCGACCTCGACCTCGACCTCGACCTCGACCTCGACCTCGACCTCGACCTCGACCTCGACCTCGACCTCGACCTCGACCTCGACCTCGACCTCGACCTCGACCTCGACCTCGACCTCGACCTCGACCTCGACCTCGACCTCGACCTAGACCTCGACCTCGACCTCGACCTCGACCTCGACCTCGACCTCGACCTTGACCTCGACCTCGACCTCGACCTCGACCTCGACCTCGACCTCGACCTCGACCTCGACCTCGACCTCGACCTCGACCTCGACCTCGACCTCGACCTCGACCTCGACCTCGACCTCGACCTCGACCTCGACCTCGACCTCGACCTCGACCTCGACCTCGACCTCAACCTCGACCTCGACCTCGAAAAAAAAGTATTTAAGTATTCTATCAGTTATCTAGTTCCCATAGTACAAGCTTTGCTTAGTTTGGGGCTAGATGGCGATGTGTAAAATGTCCACCAATATTTATTATTTATTATTTATTATTATTATTATTATTTATATATTAATAGATATACTATAGCAAAAAAGTGTCGTGACAACTTTTCGTGACAACTTTTCGTAAGATTTTTTTCCGTCTAGCCCCCTTTCACAACGCGCGATAAGGAACTTCGTTCCAATAAATAAATATAAAGAACCTCTTCTAAATTTGTCAGTTAGAAATCTGCTTAGCTGCCTAGCACAGCTGTTTCAGTGTAAACGTCCCCCTACTAGGAGGGTTAACACGAATCACTATCATATCGACAACGTTGATACCAAATTTTAAAAATGAAACTTATTGTATGGTAATAAGTGTCCGTTTTGATATTTGGTATTGACGTTGTCGATCGATAGTGGTTCGTGCTCAGCTTCATTACCAAAAGCTCATATAGTAATATTAAGACAGTACTATTCGTGGTCAAATGACAACATTACATGAATTTTATAGCGTTGTCAATTTCGCACCTCGAGTAATACTGTTTAAACAATACTTTTTAACCATCTGGTACGGCCTCTGGCCACTGCACTCTTTAAATACGTGAACAAATCTGTTTATATTGGCGATTTAACACATTTTTATAAGAACTATGCAAATATCAGTTACACCGTCAAAATCCCAGCACTGTTTTAAAGGGCACGATTCGAAGTAGTGTAGGTACCTACCTACATTTTTTATCTCCCTCTTTATTGTGATTTTATTCGATGACGGAGCGAGCGTATAGAGAAAAGCGAGCAAAGATTATCTTAAAAAAACTTTGTTGAATCTGGGCGTTTGTAAAGTATTTTTTCCGATCATAATAGCCCATCCACACTCATGCAAGAAGTCTTGGCGAAACTTCAGACGTGAACACGTCAAGAAGTACAAGAAAAAGCAAAATTTTAGTTCTATTTTAGAGTTTAGTGATTGACGTAGTTAAAGTACCTTCCAGCGTCAAACGTCAAAATTAAATGTCAGTTATCTAACGCCGTGTAATACTTCCTAGTCTGGCCACCTCTTGGTTAAGGGTGCGTTTTCACTCACGCAGAGCTGTACGAATTGAGCGGAGCGGTCCGCGCATTAACCAATCGCAGCGCACACAATTTTTCTGGCAGCATTTTTGAGCACACAGTGCTTTATTAGTCAGTGGAAAACCATCCTGAGGGCTAATTTACGCCGAACTACAATTTCCAATAACAAATTTAAATTTCGAACATCCAACGTCAGACTTCAATCCGTAGTGTATTTTTGATCTAGATTCGATTTATTACTCGCATGCCCCTCTGAGCTACCTAGGGTTATCCAATTTTGAATAAATTGCATAAAAGAGAGTACCCCTGCCAATCAAATTGTACCTGCCTTGGTATGACGCTTACATTACATTTCAATAGAGAGAAGCAATATTATAGAGTATCGATGGATTTTTGATCATACCTTCGACTATTAGCCTACCGTACGGTAGATACACCGGCTTTTATACTTCCTCTGATAAAACGAAGTTTGAAAGTGGCGCCTGTGACAGAAAAGATGAGGAACAATAAGTTAGCATGATATTGGTATTGGGCATGTTATGAGGTGGGAAGAAAGTCATGTGACGAAAAGAATGTTAGGTATAAATGTGGATAGATGTAGAAATCAAAAAATGGATGGCTTGTATGAAAGATGACATGAGCAGGAAAGTTGAGATGTCGGGTAATAGAGGGAAATGGAAGAAGAATACGTGTTCTGCCAACCCTACTTAAGGGGCTCCCAGTCGACGATTGCTCTTTTTCGAAACGATAAAAGAAATACTTGTGAACAAGCCACATCTCCTATTTTTATAAGTATATTACTTCAGGTTCCTACCTAGATTTATATTAAGCTGAAAACATAATAGCAGAAACTTTTCACGATAAAGATATTATTTCAAAATGATACGTTTTAGAATTTATGATCGAAATATTTTATATACCTACTATTAAAATCAACTTGTGATATATTGTTAAAGATAGGTAATATGTAGATCTAGATTTCTATTAGAATAGATTTTTGATAAGTAATTATACATAATTTATATCATTAATTTATTCGAAAAGCTAAGGCGGACCACGCGCCGACGTGTGTTTGTCGTCATTGCAGCGGTCGGTAGGATTATTTATCGAAGTGATTAAAGATGGGTACATCTTTATTCACATATACTATACATTATAAAATAGGAGATGTGGCTTGTTCACAAGTATTTCTTTTTTCGTTTCGAACAAAAACAATCGTCGACTGGGAGCGCCTTAAGTGGAATAATGGCAGGAAGATGATGATGAACTGATATTGATATTGGGTTGGTCGACGCTGAATCGGCAGCGCAGTACCGTGAACAAAAGGTGCTTGCGACCACTAAAACTGTGGTCCGTGGAGCTAGGGCAATTTTGTCAGGCTGTCAGTTAGTAATAAACTGTCAAATTAAAAGTTTCTCAAAACTCAAGAATATCAAACGTAAAAATGTCAAGTTATAAAACATAAAACCCGACTGCTAAAAAATAATCAACGAAATAAATTTGTATGCCTTCCTGTTTGGGGATGATTTTTTTCTCTTAGTTTAAAAAATATTTAAGGAAATTGACATATATACACATTACTCTACTTCTGGCGCAGTCAGGTAAATTATATTATTGTATAAGTTCATGAAAGGGTTGATGAAAAATTTGGATAATTGATGCTGGAGTAATTGATTCTTTCTAGAACTATAGGCATGTACAATTAGGTTAAAATAAGAATAATTAGGAATAAATAATTTTACCTAGTAATTAAGAGCTTTCAATATTACTATTGACTATTTTATAAAAAAAACACTTGTATACGTTCATTACGTTCGATTCTCCTATCACCTAATGAAATCAATATTCAATAGTTACTAATTTTCATACAACAATTGGGTAGTGCGCCTCATGATTTGCGCTGACAGGGCTATCAAGTAACAAGATCCATGCTGTCATCTCGATGTTCTGGTGTTATACCTCTCCCTACGTATCGGACATGCACTATCCCCTTTCATTGCAAAATACAATTAGTGGCTTTGTGAACGGGTGAGTGGTGGTGTATGCGTCCCTCAGCCACAGATACACGTAGTCACCAACTGTTACTGTAGCACATTTCGGAATAAAAGGCTTACATTTGTGTTTACTTCTTTGTACTTACTGCAAAATTTGGTCATGTACCAAATAAGGCAAGGTTGGGAAGCGCCTCTGACTAACCTTTTTAGAAATATTAAAGAATCTGAGCGCCTGAGATCTGAGAAGATGTTTACCGCACTTGGGGATTACAATTGTGATTCTATTTCTTTCTTCGTGTATTCTTTGTTGTCTAAATAAGGACGCTCGAGTATTTAATGTCATTAAAACTAGTTTGGTGTGACGTATTCCACGTAGGATTTTTTTATATCTTTCTATAGAGAATTTTATATTTTAAGAGGGGGCTATTAGCTAGAAAAAAATCGGTTTTCACCCGCGCCCTTACGTCCCCCGAATCGCGTAGTACCACGAGCTGCTGCCGGCCGCCACGGCGCGCCGCGGCCCGCTCGCGCTGTACGCGGCTCTACCACAAAATAAATAAAGTAGCTTGACGCACTATTTGTAGGTACCTAATAAATATTCTGTTGACCATATTTATATTAGTACACCTATTTGTCTGTTTATCTGCCTACAACGAAAACAGAGAAAATGTATACCTAAATAAAATTGTATTATTACCACAGAATACTAAAGGACCATAAAATGTTATAATACTAATAAAATAAATAGGATCACAACTGTAATCCCAAAGAACGGTATTCAAACTCTCAGATCTCAAGACGCTTAGATCCTTGAAGATGTCTAAAAGGGGTAGTCAGAGACACGTCCAAACATTAAATTTGGCACGATACCCATATTTTGCAGTATTTAGCATTCAATACGTCACAGGTTGCAAGCCTATCGCCGCTTATAAGAATACCTACTAAGTGGTTTCCGCACGATGTTTTCCTTCACCGTTTTGAGTAGGTACGTGTATGCGCTATAACTTTTTCGAACAGTTGAACAATTAATTGATGCACGGCCTAGATTCGAACTCACGACCTTCCGATGAAAATTAGAGGCACCTCCCACTCGACCAACATGGCCAACTATAAATTTATCAAAATCAAAATTTTCGAACAAACAATAATTACCTTACTGTTTTATAAATGTTTCATCGAATATTTATTTGGCAGTTTCACCATTTACCCTTTATAAAAATAGCACATAATGCTCAAAAACGGTAATATCCGAACTTATTATTTTGATGAATAGCATATTATGTACCTACTATTCGAATAAATAAAAATCATTGGCCACTACTCACAACCTTCAGATGGGAAGTCGAGGTACCTCTCACTCCGCCAACACAGCCAACTCAAATTTACCAAAATCAAAATTTTCGAACAAACAATAATTTTATTATTCTGCTGTTGCTTGGCCGATAAATATTTCATTGAATATTTATTTGGCAGTTTCACCATTTACCCTATATCAAAATAGCACATAATGCTCAAAAACGGTAATATCCAAACTTATTATTTTGATGAATAGCATATTATGTACCTACTATTCGAATAAATAAAAATCATTGGCCACTACTCACAACCTTCAGATGGGAAGTCGAGGTACCTCTCACTCCGCCAACACAGCCAACTCAAATTTACCAAAATCAAAATTTTCGAACAAACAATAATTTTATTATTCTGCTGTTGCTTGGCCGATAAATATTTCATTGAATATTTATTTGGCAGTTTCACCATTTACCCTATATCAAAATAGCACATAATGCTCAAAAACGGTAATATCCGAACTTATTATTTTGACAAAAACCATATTATGTACTATTCGAATAAAAAAAAACCATTGGCCACTCACAACCTTCAGATGGAAAGTCGAGGTACCTCTCACTCCGCCAACACAGCCAACTTCAAATTTACCAATATCAAAATTTTCTAACAAACAATTATTTTATTATTCTGCTGTTGCTTGGCCGATAAATATTTCATCGAATATTTTTTTGGCAGTTCAACCATTTGCCCTATATGAATATAACACATATATGCTCAAAAACGGTATGCAATATCCGAAATAAATAAATCAAAATCGTGAGAAAGGACTTTTCGATATTCGAATGAAGAAATACAAAAAAAACTTAAATATGCGTTTCTTTAATTGTATCGAAAAGCATAAATATTAAATGTCAAGTAATTATGAAAATGATAATTTATTTTTCATACAAACTTTAGCACCCCTTTCATAATGCAGTTCCCAGTTTTAGGGACCAGTGGCTTGACTGTGCGGTGCGTTGATATTCAGTCAGTCAGTCAGTCAGTAACGTAAGAGTTTTATAAAAGGTGGTGAGGTTCAATTATTGAAAACCCGTGCCTGATTTTTTTTTTATTAGTTATAGCGTCGTCGTTATATAGATAAAATTCAAAATTCAAAATAGTAAAGTTAATGGTGGTTAGTAAAATTAATGGTAATAAATGTCAAATAAAGTTTCACATATTCTGTCATAATGTTATGACATACAAATAGTCAATAATTATATACATACCTACCTATCTATATTAATTACAATCATAATAATAATGTCAACAAATTAAATTAGAATAAAGTATTAAAATTATGTAATTGCATGCAACTATAGAATAATAAAATGTCAAATTTCAAAAAATTCATCAATTGAATAAAAACAATTATCTATCAACCATTCCTTTAGTGCCTTGTTAAACATATTTCCGCGTTTTTCTAGTAAGAAACAAGGTAAATTATTATAAATTTTGCATGTCATGTAAGCACAGTTACGTTTATATAACTCTAGTCTGGGTCTAGGCATTATTAAAGGTTTTTGCGTTGCAGTTCTCCGATTACTATTATCTTGCTTCTCAAATAAGTTATAGTGACTTCTGACAAACATAACAGATTCCAAAATGTATAAGGAGGGTAGTGTCAGTATTTTATGTTTTTTAAATATAGATCTACAGGATTCCATTTGATCCATTTCCCAAATTGCTCTTATGCATTTCTTTTGAGCAATGAAAGCCCTTCTCATATCGCAAGAGTTTCCCCAAAGCAATATACCATATCTAATGATGGATCCTACGTAGCTATGATAAACTATTAACGCAGTTTTTATTGAAGTTTTTACTGTTTATAATCATAGTTTTCCCTTACCTTCTACTAGTTTGAATCAATTGGGATTCATTTTCATTTGTTTTCTTCTTTGATCTAACAATAAACCAGTAATATGATATTTGTGAATTTTTAATTGTCTAATAAAATAACTTTTGTACCAATTGTAATGAATATTTTCGACGAAATGAAAATCCTACAAAATTATTTTCGGTCAAACGTGAAAATAATCACAACTATGTGAAATAATCACAACTGTAATTTGTTATGAAAGTTTTCTCTTACCTTTCATTTGTTTCGAAATCGAGGATCGATAGGTATTCATTTTCATATATTTTCTACTTTGATCTAAAAATAAACACAATATCGACCGAGAGGATGCTTTATAAACAAGTAGGTAGGTACAATATAATCTTGGTAGGTACGCTCGTTTTCTAAAATTTTGCATAGCTAATAATTAGTGATCGGACATTTGGGTGCATATTTACCTAAAGTTCATTTAGTCTATTTCCGGCAAAAGCTAAGAAAGTATGAAAGCGGCTTCAAATTTGTAATTTATATTTTTTCTTTTTTTTGTATATTTTTCTGTCTTACTCACTCACAGTAACTTCACACTCGTTTGGATATACATAAGCTGTTTGTCCGGTCGCTAACTACCCCTTTCAATAAAATAATACTATTTCTACAAAGCGCCATCTATATTAGCCAATAAATAACTTGAGGTAAGTAAATCCAATTATTACAGTTTTTGCATACTAATTACAAACTAGTAACTACTATCCATTGATCCCGGAAACGCGGGATTTTTTTAAAGAAGTGCTCTCCATACTAGTATAGCCAATCCGCAAAGTTTAGATAAATAAACAGCAATAATATCAGTAGAAACTCCCGCGACTTTGTTCGCGTGAAGTTATAATCTAGCAAGCTTCGCTGCACTGCACCGCTGGTTGTATTTGGAGAATTTATTTCTTAGTGCGTAAGGTAGGTACCTACCTACCTACTAAAAAGGAATAAACCCTCAAAATTTAAAGTTCCTGGAATCAGTCGCTTAGACTGCGCGGTGCGTTGATATGTCAGTCAGTCAGTCAGTAGGTAACGTAAGAGTTATATATAAGTACTAGTAGACCCGCGATTTACGAAAGACGAAGTTCTGACAAAACAGTTCAGAAATGCGTTGCTATGACAACTAAATGTTTTCAGTCTGAGATGATTTAGATGAAGCCGTGTTGGCCGAGTGGGAGGTACCTACCTCGACTTTTTCGGTCGTGGGTTCGAACCCCGGCGTGCATCAATGGATTTTCTCTGTTGGTGAAGGATAAGCTCTGAACATCAGTCGTATTTAAAGAATACCTACCTTTTTCATAGTACCTACCTACTCACCTACCTAATATTATAGAATGTATGTAGGTATCCTATTCTCTAAATTAGAATGGTGTTCAGAGCTCTGGCAATGAAAGCCAACGGATGAATAGGATTATTACGAAATAAGCCTGCAGGTTGGTAGGTACCTACCTATAGGTACCTACCAACCTAAATGAAATTATCCGTGTGTCGCTCGCGAATGAATCTTTCAAATACACAAAGTACCTACCTACCTACCTACCTACTTCAGTTATGTTTGACATTTGGTAGATTGGTAGGTAGGTACCTACCTAGATTAGGTAGGTACCAACACTAAACCACAACTAGACATAAAAACGACATACCTACTATTACCTACTTACCATACTATAACTACCTACCTAGGTCTATCTATCTATCTGATACCAATAATTCAATTTTCATACAATTGTGCGAGATGTTTTTATTGTTGTACCTACCTACCTACCTAGGTACTTACCTAAACCTAAGTCACATCACGTTCTCGTTGCTAGTAAAAAATATGAGGCGTAGATTAGGTTCAATGCGTTTCCCACGGCTTTTGTATTTTTTTTTTGTTTGATTTTTTACCCATGGTTAAGTTTAAAATTACGAAACCGCTCTGGAGAAAAGTAGCACAGGTCCGTCTAGCAACGCGGATCGCCGCGGAATGAGTATGACTGCGAAGCAAAATACGCGAATAGCAAGAAAATAGAGTGCGGCATGAAGTTACCGATGCTCGGAATTAAATAGCGTAAGCGACATTTAGAAAAAAATTAATTATGTAAAAGAAATGGCTTTAAAAAAAAAACTGCTAGACTATTCAATTTATAATTTATTTAGCAATATTTATGATAAATATCATATTGAATTGCCTTATGGTTTAGGATATTTTTGGGCAATTCTTGATTTTCAGAGATGTGTTTGGCATTTTTTCTTAACAAGGTTTTTATTAAATTTTTATTTTTGATAAAATAATTTTGACGCTTATATACCTGAGAATCTTCCATATAAATTTCAATTCCATACATCATTCACGATAAAAATTATTTGGGCTTCAACCATTGCAAATTTGGTTGTTGCTCAGCCTTAATATAAAATTATGAGAGAATTTTCAACCAAACTCCTCCGAAACGGCTTGACCGATTTTTTTTGTGTAGTTTTACTTGTGTAGTTTTTTTATACCCAATAGGGAGGGGGGGGGGGGGGGGTTGGTCAACCACAAATTTTATTTTTTATTTATTAGACAAAGCCCTTTTTTTTAAATATCCATGGCAGAGGTACTACTATTTGAGCTGTAAGGCCAGTTGATTTATTTGATGTGCCTACACAACGGGCTTGTACTAGCTCTATAATGAAGTTATTCGTTTTAAAACGTTCGGGGTCAGTAAATTCGATTATTAGATTTAAAGCTTCAATAAAGCATGTCATAAAAGCTTTTCGGGTGAGTGGATAGGATTAAAAAGCGAGCCTGTATGGCTATACAATATAGGTATATATTATATAGGTATATAGGTATTTCTGTAGCAACAGTAGTGGTTAGCGAAAAACCTTTTAGTTGACTAATTAGATTTTATGACCCTGTTGCGTACACGAGCAAGCCAAACAAATACAGTTTAAACATTTTATGCTGATAAATGCAGACTACTTACCAAATTTTAGTATAATGGAAATCACAAATATGCTCATTTGTTTATTTGGTAAAATACCACCATTCTCCTTTTCTATTCCCGCCAACTCACAACTTTTTTTTAAATTCGAACTCTACTAATGAGTTTTTATTCTGCTTAGTACAAGGAGACTGAAAGAGAAATAAATCATATTATTTGGTTTTTTATCGTGTTCATCGCTTTGACATAAACCCATAAAAGAGTATTCCCAGAGACTCCCACGAGATAATATTATGAAATGATTAAAACCTCATAAACATTATTCAAGTTCTTGGAACAAACTTTTGTGTCATGCGATGTTCTTGAACTACTAAATAACGGTTTCAAAGTCTTAAGTTTTATTTTTATCTTAAAAAAGATTGCGAAAGAAAGAATAAAAAATACGAACACGACTGTAATCCCACGGTACGTACGGTAGACAATCTCAAGGCGCCTAGATCCTCGAATATGTCTAAAGGGGGTAGTCCGAGGTACGTCCAAACATTACATTTGGCACTTGCCCACATTTTGAAGTTATTCAACATAACGAAGAAGTGTATATTTAAGAAAGATATAGGTACTTAAAAAAAATTACCTCGGAGGCGGTATGGTTCCAGCCAAACAAAAAAAAATCTGTCATTTTGTAAATTAAACATGGTGTCGATTCTGTTGGTATCGAGATAATAATAAGATTTCCTAAAAAAAAAATTAAAACAATTTCGCTCCTATTCCTTTACGTTAAAGTCTAAATAACCCTATTTAGACTTTAACGTAAAGGAATAGGAGCGAAATTGTTGTCCATTTTAAAATTTGGAATTCCTAAAATACTATCCTCTTATTTCTATTAAGTTAAAGTCTGAATTCGCGTAACCCCGGGATTACAAATTAATACCGTAGGCTAGTTTTAAGTAATTTAACGGTTTTTAATAAAACTTAGTCAGCATGATAAAAAGGTGAAGACTAAAGTGAAATTTTGACTTTCTTATTTTTTTAGTACTTACATCCGAAAAACACGAAAAAAAAAACTAAAAAAACTTTTCTACTTATAGGTTACTCTAATTTAGACTTTAACGTAAAGGAATAAGAGCGAAATTGTTATAATTTATTTTTTAAGAAATTTTGGGATTTGCATCTTGCCAACAGAATCGACACCATTGTTATTGTGATTTAGAACTGATTGCTTAGTATAGAGCTATACCTCGTGCTTCGTGCAAATCAGCATCAAAGCTAATTAATAATGTCTTGGGATTGAATAGCAGGGTATTATGCAGGTTTCGTGGTATCCACAGAAGGTCTTTGATTATGGTACCTTTGAAGACAGCGTTGTAATCAGACTCCACAGTAGGTAGGATGGCTATTAGATGTTGATGTTTATCTATGATATTCAATGCAATATTAGGTATATCCGATATTCGACCTAATATTTAATATTTTTGTGGTTTTGTTTTTGTTGAGATGTGTTAACCGAGTGGGTGGTAGCTCGTCCTTCATTTTGAAGGTTAGTTGGTTTGAATTCCGGCGGTTTTTTTTACGGTTGAGGATTTATTTTGACATCGTAATTAAACCAGTTAGTATTCTTGTAAGCGGCAATGGTCTTGCAACCTGTCACGTATATAATGATAACTACTGCAAAATGTGGGCATGTGCCAAATATAATGTTTGGACTTGTCTCTGACTACCCCTTCTAGACATCTTCAAGAATCTAAGCGACTGGAGATCTAAGAGGATGTCTATTTATATATTTATTAATTTTTATTATATTTCTGTTGAAAAAAAAATTTCAATGACGCTTTTTTTAAATAATTAAAACCATCGACCACCAGTGCGCTATCACCTGTCACATCATTTAACATTGTCATCGGAACTTGACAAGAATGCAAAGTTTTGACTTATACGATTTTTTTACAAAGGAGTTCCGTTGTGATTGTCTGTGAACAGATTCTGACTTCATAATCAGAACAGCTCGCTGTCACCATATTATTGTATTGTGACCAGAACTAAAAGATGCAAAATTTCAGCTCAATCGGAAACCAACAAATGGTCGAAAAATAACTTGCAATTATTGAAAGTTACAAAAAAACAAACAAACATTATACTAACAGTGCTAGTCGATAATAAAACTTGTACAAAAGGACAGTTTTTGTTCTGGGAAAAATAAGTTGTGGATTTTTACCATCATATTAAAAATTATTCAAACGCTAGAGCTTGGGCTGCGACACAGATTGGAAAATAGTTTTTACGAGCGGTGGACTACATGTTTCAAAGCGGCGTTGCCGCTCTGTGATTTTGCGTCACGCGGCTACGGGCGACGTTGCCAGCTCTCCAAGCGGGAGAGAGCTGAGGACAGTTATTGGCATTTCTGGATATATTATGCAATTTTCGTAAAATTGACTTCCCTTGACTTTTCGATTGGTCGATACATTTTTGTCGGTTTTTTTTAGTTTTTTAACGTAGGGTGAGAGCGCAGGTTGTGGGCACTTTAACATTTTAAATTTCAAATAAACGGTTTATATTGAAAAACTGATTAAAACGACGATTTTTAAACAACATAAAATAGCAAGGGTTTTTTAACAGGCGATATTTATTTATTAATTATTCATATTTAAATAGACAAAACGGGAAATACTTAGTTGTGATCAATCAAATCTAGAGGTATAACGCATCACAACTGTCACTAATCAAAACAGGCCATAGACAAAGAATTGTATTAACTACCTATAGATTTAAAACAAGTTTGTTTGGTATGCTTAGTTATTGACTGCCAAAATTGAAAATGCCCAAAGCCGGGGTAGGCACCACAACCGGGTATATGACCCTAATTATAAGTATTAGCTTAGGACGCACAGTAAAAGTTTTGTTGGAATAGTATACAAGCTGACCCGGCGAACTTCGTATCGCAATTGACAAATGTTGTTTGAAGTTCCCGTTCCCGTTCTTAGGAACACACCTACATTGCTTAGACAACATTGATCTTTATACAATAGTAATAAAGCTCAAAATGACTCTACGTTTTAGTTAGAAAACTTTTGAATGGGAAAAAGAAAAGGGCTGTTTTTAGGGTTTTTCCGGCAATTATTCGAATTAGATTAATCTCACCTTTTAAACCTTCCCTAGACCTCCACGAACATTTCAAGACCAAGATAAGATGAATCCGTTTAGCCGTTCTCGAGTTTTAGCGAGACTAACGAACAGCAATTGATTTTTATATATATAGATTTATTACTTTTTCAAAATAAAAAATAGCCTATGTTACTCAGGGATAATGTAGCTTGGTAACGGTGAAAGAATTTTTTAAATCGGTTCAGTGTTCGACATGCAGCCCCTTAAGCCAACGTTGGGCCAACGTTGGGCCAACTCCAGGCCAATGTATTGAACCGCGTGAAGCTCGCAGATCCTTGATATGTTCCAGGGTAGGCTTATGCTTACTTTTAAACCTACGAAAAAACGGCGGAGATTCTCAATTCGACGCGTACCTATATATTTTTTATGAACACTCATAACTTTTTATAGCGTAGACCAATATTGATAACTCTTTTTTAGGGTTCCGTACCCAAAGGGTAAAATGGGACCCTATTACTAAGACTTCGCTGTCCGTCTGTCTGTCCGTCTGTCTGTCCGTCTGTCTGTCTGTCCGTCTGTCTGTCCGTCTGTCTGTCCGTCTGTCTGTCCGTCTGTCTGTCTGTCCGTCTGTCTGTCACAGAGCCATGAACTCTCTTCGTCACGTCTTATGAACCATGATAGATAGGCAATTGAAATTTTCACAAATTATGTATTTCTGTTGCTGCTCTAACAACAAATACTAAAAACAGAATAAAATAAATATTTAAGGGAAGCTCCCAAAAAACATCATTTTATTGCCGTTTTTTATAGATAACGCTACGGAACCCTTCGTGCGTGAGTATGACTCGCACTTGGCCGGTTTATAATGGATGGTAAGTTTTTGATTGGTCGAAACATTTTCGTCGATTTTCTGTTTAATATAACGATTTTACGTTATTACATTTTTGCAGTATTTGGTAGCTAGCATTGTTTTATTATATTTAACTTAATTTAATTTATTATGACATAGAACAGAAAAATTACTAGTTTATAACTAGTAATTTTTCTGTTTTAAGTTTTCTGAAGACATAAAACATAAATTTATGAGTTTTTCTAATTATAGGACATCACATCTTGCACTTAAATGACTCAACTAAACTAAACTTAACAAAATTTGAACTTATAAAGTGAAATAACAGAAAATGTTCTCTAGATCAGAATTATTAAAACCGGCCAAGTTCCCCCCCTTAAACGTTTATTTTATTCTGTTTTCAGTATTTGTTGTTATAGTGGCAACAGAAATACATAATCTGTAAAAATTTCATTTGTCTAGCTATCACGGTTCATGAGATACAGCCCTGTGTCAGACAGACGGACAGACAGACGGACAGACGGAAAGCAAAGTCTTAGTAATAGGGTCCCGTTTTTACCCTTTGGGTACGGAACACTAAAAACCGGCCGTGACGGGCCACGCGCAATGTAGGGTTTTGTTGTTTACACAGCTAACAACGTTATAATAAGTAGTTTTCAACGATCTTTGTACAAAAAAAATGATTATTTCATCTTCAAGTGCATTTTATAAGTTGGTCGACTATTACGTCTATTACTCGTAAACTTGTAAAGCATACTTAGCTGTGATAGTTTTGAAAAATGAGCACTTTAAAGCTTAATATTTGACAAACGGTTGCCTTATTCGTAAAGTGGTTTTCACAAACCCACAATATTTTTTAAATACCTCTATCTAATGACACAGTACCTTACGCGAGAAAAAGAAACATCCCCACTTTACATGTAAAATGGGGATATTTTTTTTAATGTTTTTAATATATTATTCTACCACTTTGTCGGCGTGACTAATATGTATATTAATACCAAATTAGAGCGTTCTAGCACTAAGCGACTCTGAGCTCACCTGCGGACAGACGGACGGACGGACATGGCGAAACTATAACGTAGACCACGAAACCCTAAAAAACTTGTTTACATTACTTACTTGTTGTCATATTGCTACTTATCACCGCTTATAAGAATACGCATGGTTTTCTTACGATATTTTTTGAGCGTTTTAAGAATGCTCAATGTCACTTAAATGAAATGATTACTATTGCAAAATGTGGGTATTGTGCCAAATATAATGTTTGGAAGAGCCTCTGAGTACCCCCTTTTGAGAGTATGTCTCGAGTATTTGAGTATTACATTATATTTTTTAAAAATAATTGAGCGCAAAAAAATTCTCGATTGTGAAAAATGTACCATACTCAAGTTACATACTTAGCATTTATGAAAATAATCATTTTAAAATGATAGGTCCCAAGCCGTGTTTGTTGCCTGATTCTTCTAGGCTTGGTTGCGATGAACCTAGCGCGCAATTAAGCCTGACGTTTTAAAGTGATCTTTATGATTTTATTGGTGTAAATATATATAATAGTTTGCTTTTTGTATACAATGTTATATTTGCTTGAAGCCTTGCTTAGCGATAGTTTCGATCAATACTTGTCTCTATACTTGGCCAACTCCACGCCAACTATACGCCAACCAGCGCCAACACCAACTTTTGACTGAAAACCTACAATATTGAAATGTTTCTGCCTCAATCATGCCTAAACGACGAAACTGATTAAGATAAAATTTGCTGTAGTATGTAGATAAAAAATCAGAATATAATCCGAAAAACAAACCCTGAATCACTACATAGTATAAAGCAAAGTCGCATTCCGCTTCCCGCGTCTGTATGTAATATGTAATATGTATGTATGTATGTTTGCTTATATCTTTAAAACTACACAACGGATTTTGATGCGGTTATTTTTTATAAATAGAGTGATTCAAGAGGAAGGTTTATATGTATAATACATGCATAATATAGTAGAGAAACACTGATAATTTTAGAGGTTTCTAATGTGATGTCTTAAATAAACACATTTTTTTTGCGCTTTCATTGCAAATGCTGGCTGAACCCCACGAGATATATCAAAATAATGTACTACAGTATTGTATACCTTAAAAACGTCTACAAAAAAGTATTAGAAATGTCTTACGCACAGCGAAGCGGGCACGGGTCAGCTAGTAAAAAATAAAACATCTTAGACTGAAAACATTCAGTTGTCATTGTGAAGCATTCTATCAAAAAGGTTGAGCCTTCTAAGGACGGTACTCGAAATTTTACATTACAAGAGTTTATAGGGAAAATAATCAAAGTTTCCTGATTTTTTTAGTATGCGTTTATTAAAGTTCGGACAAGAGGAAGTCTTTCGCGGGTCAGCTAGTACCTCATATTTCTAGCTTACTTGTGTGAGATTTAGCATAATATTATCGTAAATAACATAAATAAATTACGTTTATAACTTCAATACAAAATTTCATCCCCTATTTTTACAACCTTAGAGGTGGTATTTTTTCCTCAAATTTAAATAGATAGACTAAACGGGGTAAGAGTAGGTATACTCCTAACCAAAAAATTAATTTTCCAAATCGGTTAATAAACGAAGTTCTGAGGTAACAAACATAAAAATAAAACCTGCTTGAGAACATCATCTTTTTTTGAAGTCGGTTAAAAAGGGCCAACTACTCGCAAACTAGTGCCAACAATATATATAATAGCTTGTGTAAGATTCAGCATTGGAACTATAATTGTAGAAGGTTCTATAATAGGACTGTAATCCCAAAGTATGGTAGATATACTCTCAGATCTCAAGGTGGTTAAATCCTTGAAGATGTCTAAAGGGGATAGTCAGAGGCACGTCCAAACATTATATTTGGCCATGCCCACATTTTGCAGTAGTTAGCATTCTATATGTGACAGGTTGCAAGCCCATCGCCACCTTGTAAGATTACTAACAGATTTTTCTCACAGTGTTTTCCTTCACCGTTTTCGACTTTCAATCTGAAGGTCGTGGATTCGAATCCCGGCGTGCATCAATGGATTTTTCTGTTGAAAATTTATATGAGCTACAAAAACATGTGCTTACAACGGTGAAGGAATACATCGTGAGGAAACCAGTTAGTGTTCTTATAAGCGGCGATGGGCTTGCAACCTGTCACGTATGGAATGCTAACTACTGCAAAATGTGGGCATGTGCCAAATATAATGTTTGGACGTGCCTCTGACTAACCCCCACTAGACATCTTCAAAGGATCTAATCGTCTGAAGATCTGAGAGGATGTCTACCGTACTTGGGGATTACAGTCGTGATCCTATTTATATATTTTATTTTATTTCAAATATAAAAAAAACAATTGATGCACGGCTGGGATTTGAACCCAATCGATTGAAAGTCGAGATACCTCCCACTCGGCCAACACGAAGATCTCCGTCATAATACACTATTTAGATACAGAACAAACCTATAGAGATTTACAAATATTTGTACTACCACGGAATCATGTAATTCAGAAATCACCTAGCTCATCTGAGATTTCAAAGTGGTTCTTGTGATTTTATTGAAATAAATACCTTTATGACTTTGATTTGGGCTACATGCTATAAATAAAGGATTTCAAAAATAAAGAGTATTGTACGATTTAAACATTTATTACACTACATTTTCAGGATAGGTACAATGCAGCGCATGAATCTACTAAAATCCTATCTTTTACATACATAAAATCTCGCCTGTTTCTCAGAAGGGTAGGCAGAGACCACGACATTAATTTTATAACACACTTATCTTGCTTCATTCACATCACTTTCATGCATACTTGTCGGTTTAGAGTACTCTTGACCTGGCCATTTTCCAAAACCACCTATATGCCGAGGTCTTCCTCTTCCAACGGCTTAAGGCGCTCTATGTCGACGATTATTTTTGTTCGAAACGAAAAAAGAAATACTTCTGAACAAGCCACATCTCCTATTTTATAATGTATAGTATAATATGTGAATAAAGATGTACCCATCTTCAATCACTTCGATAAATAATCCTACCGACCGCTGCAATGACGACAAACACACGTCGGCGCGTGCTCCGCCTTTGCTTTTCGAATAAATTTATGATATAAATTATGTATAATTACTTATCAAAAATCTATTCTAATAGAAATCTAGATCTACATATTACCTATCTTTAACAATAAATCACAAGTTGATTTAAATAGTAGGTATCAAAATATTTCGATCATAAATTCTAAAACGTATCATTTTGAAATCATATCTTTATCGTGAAAAGTTTCTGCTATCAGGGGGCACGGTAAGTCCCCGCCAAGTCGAGCGCGAAGCAAACAAACACTGCCGTACCATCCTTTACAGGAACCATTTCGCCGCATTTTCAGGTCCCTATTTGAAAACCTCTGGATAATACCAGAACGCAGAAATTTTCGTCATCCTGTAAGCTATAATCACATACTTAAAATCCAAAATTTCAAGTCTGTAGGTAATTTAGTTCCGAAGTTAAGCGAAAGCAAAGTTTCGCATTTTAGACACTCACTCACTCACTCACTCACTCATGATCATCAGAATAGAACTAGTACTTCCCATAAACTCAGAGAGCTGAAATTTGGTACAGAGTTAGGGTTTAATGGCCACATTAAGGGAAAACCATAAAAACCGGCCAAGTGCGAGTCGGACCATTATCTATAAAAACGGCAAAAAAATCACGTTTGTTCTATGGGAGCCCCCCTTAAATATTTATTTTATTCTGTTTTTAGTATTTGTGGTTATAGCAGCAACCAAAATACATAATCTGTGAAAATTTCAACTATCTAGCTATCACGGTTTATGAGATACAGCCCTGTGACAGACAGACGGACGGACGGACGGACAGATAGACAGACAGACAGACGGGTAGCGAAGTCTTAGTAATAGGGTTCCGATTTTACCCTTTGGGTACGGAACCCTAAAAACTAGGATAATCGAAGATCTGGAGTACCTGGTGACCCTGATTAGAAAACACAAGAGCTTAACCAAACTATTAGAGATCGACATACCGCCTTTACAAAAAATATTCAACTTGATGGGCCGCTTCATTTGATTTCAAAAATCGAAGGTCTGAAGTATCTGATGAAGAACCCTCAGCTGGTCTCAGCTGTATTAGAGATATGGTAATGCCCCCTTCTACTATTGGTACATAAAAAAATCTACTGTCATTGCAAAAAACTGTGTCAAATAAGAAAATCTATTAAAATAAATCAATAAGCCCACGTTTCTACAAAAAGAAGAGAAATCCCACCAATAACATTCTGTAAAAAACTAGCCAAGTCTCGATGGAGTTGCTTGTTTATCTCTAAAAAGTAATGAAATCTAGACAAAGTCGTGCCAAGTCTGAGGTTCCTTACTGCGATTTCTTTATTATTATAGTTAATGGTGTGATTTTTTACAGAATGTTTTTGGTGGGATTATGTTTTCAGCTTAATAGAAATCTAGGTAGGAACCTGAAGTAATATACTTGTAAAAATAGGAGATGTGGCTTGTTCAGAAGTATTTCTTTTTTCGTTTCGAAAAAGAGCAATCGTCTACATACAGCCCCTTAATTCACTACACAATAAGTACTATCAAGCTGAACAATCATAAAATCTACTAATATTATGAAATACGAAATGACATGGCAACAATTGATGTTCAACTTAGATTTTGAAGCAGCAGACAATGCGAAGATTGTTTGAATTGCGTCGGTTAGCTCCAGCCTCTCCGGTCTCAGTTCTATTCATAGAAGTCGGTGTAGAGACCCGCGTGTTTTGACCACTGGAGTTTGACCTTGAGCCATTTGGCTCGTCAGCCGAAGTCTGTGAAATACAAAACAGTTTTTAACATTTTTATATTCATCATCTTCCTGCCCTTATCCCACTAAACATACTCTATTAGCCGCCATCTCATCATTCCTTTCTTACCCATGTTTTTACTGATGACTCATATTATGCCTAGTTTATGTGTTCTTCCACACTGTCAAGCCTAACGCGTTTGCGACGACGAGCGCAACTTTGCGTCCATAGTGTAGTGATGGTGCGTTTCATGTTTGACACTTTGCGCTCGTTGCAGTGTGGACATGGACACACACATAATGTGTATTATTATTATGCTCTTAGAATAAGGTTATTTTGTTGTGTGCTTTAACGATCTATCTCAGTTATTTTAAGTTTAAACTATTTTGTTGTCAATGTGCTAAAGTAGTGAATAAAATAATCTGTCTATGTCTATGTGTACAGTACATTGTGAAATAACTAATATGGAAAATCATTAGTGACTGTAACTTACGCTGTATAATGACTCCAGCACGGGGTTTACGAAATTGATTACTGTTACAACCTCGGCTGTCGTCAACAACGGCTGGAACAAAGAAAATCTGTACATATTCACGCACATAGTTAGTAGTACATTTTTACGTACATAATACGCATTTTAACGACAAGGCACTCACATATTTTAAATGCACAGACAGTTTAAAAGGTCGTGAAAAGTTTCCTACTAAGTTTCATGCAGATCTGAGCAGAGCGGTTCAAAAGATTTTGAAAGGCCAACTTCGTGAGATCTCATTCCGAGGCAATCTACCTACAGGGCCGAGCACAAAATATTATCGTATAGTAAAGGCATCGTCAATACGTCAAAACTAGATATTTATACATTTACCATACCTTTACTAAAGTATATAAGTATTCTATCAGCTATCTAGTTTCCATAGTACAAGCTTTGCTTAGTTTGGGGTTAGTAGGTTAGTAGACAGCGTTGTGTAAAACGTCCACTGTATTATTATTATTAATTATTATTTATTATTATTTATTGTTATTTATTATTGTTCACTATTATTTACTTATTATAATTTATGATTATTTATTATTACCATCATACGATAATGATTCGTGCTCAGGAGGTCTACTCCGGTCTGGTTTAACCGTTTTAATAAAAAAAAATTAAAAAAAAAACTTCATAAACCAAAAAACGAGATAACCTCGATACATTTTTACAAATTGAAATTCTCGTATTTAGTGATGTTAAAATAAGATGATGAACATCGATGAGCTTATCAAAGGTTATGACGGTTGTTCCATCGTGCAGACTAGTTGAAACGATGTAACTTTGGTACGAGATATATCATATATCGTATGCCCCATTTTTCAAACAGCCTTATCTCTATCTCTTAAATTTTTTTTGGTACCCCCTAATACGTGTTGCCCTAAGCAGTTGCTTAATTTCCTTATAGGTCAATCCGGCACTGTGTAAAGGCAGGGATTAATACTTACGAAAGATTCTTCGGTTATGGTCGTCATGCTACTACTCAAGGATAGCCGCTTGTCGGCTGGAGGAAGATTCGCGGTACGCGGCAGCTTGCCACCGTCTCTACAACAAAGAGTGAAACATAACTGACTGGCCTCACAGCTCGGTTGGTAGTAGCTCTGCCTTCTGCACTGTAGGTTGTGGGTTCCCTACCCAGGACAAACATTATCTTAAACTAGCTGACCCGTGCCCGCTTCGCTGGGGGACAGATAGTTTCAAATCTGGTATTACAATCTTCAAAATAAATTATAGCCTATATGTTGCCGAAGACTAATAGCTACATAACAAAAAAAGTTACATAAAAATCTGTCCAGTAGTTTTTGCGTGAAAGCCTGACAACAGACAGACAGACAGACAAAAATTTCAAAATGTTTTTTTTTGGTTTGTGTTACTTGTATAAAGACCCCTACGGGTATTTTTTTTAGTTTTTATTCAATGTACAGAATTGAACTCTTCTACAGTTTTATTATATGTATAGATTAATATATAAAAAGCCGTGTTGGCCGAGTGGGATATACCTCGACTTTCAATCTGAAATGAATGAATGCTAACTACTGCAAAATGTTGGCATGTGCCAAATATAATGTTTGGACGTGCCTCTGACTGCCCCCACTAGACATCTTCAAAGGATCTAAGCGTCTGAAGATCTCTGAGGATGTCTACCATACTTGGGGATTACAGTCGTGATCTTATTGTTAATTTATTTAATATGTATTTAAAAAAAAAAGTATATAAGTATTCCACCAGTTATCTAGTTCCCATTGTACAAGCTTTGCTAAGTTAAGACTAGATAGGGCTATTAAATGAAAAAAAAAAAATGTTTTCATCCAATCGGTAAGTCAACGTTCAAGTTTTTAAAGTTTCATATAAATTTTTATCGGCCGGGTTTCAAACCCACGACCTTCATATTGAAAGTCGTGGTAGGTCGGCCTCCTACTCGGCCAACACTGCTCTGAGAGTTTTATATATTTAAATTATATCTGCGTTTGTTAGTGCATGCTAATAAATGCCAACTACTGCGAAATGTAGGCATGTGCCAAATACGTGGACGTGCCTCAAACTAACTCCTTTAGAAATATTCAAGGATCTGAACCACTGAAGATCTGATTACCGTACTTGGGGATCACAGTCGTGATCCTATTTCTTTCTATTTAATAAATAAATCGTTGAACGCCTTATCTAGATCTAAATCTATAACTAACAACGTATCTATACTAATTAGTATTTTAGTTTGTAGGGAATAAAAAAAATTAATAGATGAAATTTAAAAAAAAAACATATATAAAATCTGTTATCTCTATTAGTACACTTGAGCGAAACCGGAACGAACAACTTTTAGAAAAAAAATGTATTTTGTTTTATAAAAGTTCGTTTGTAATGGATAAATTAAAAAACTACGTGTATATCAACCAATTTCTGAATATCTTTCACATATTAAAATCTCCCCTCAAAAATTGTTCATACGAAACTTTTTTAAATTTGAAGTGATAATGTTATCTTTAATATCACAGGAAAATTATATGAAGGTTTACTAAATTTACCTTATCGTTTTTAAATATTAATTTTCCATATACTTGTATTATATAAGTGTTCATGTAAACGTCATATGAATGGAAACGATAGTGATTCATGCTATTTTCTTTTTTCGATTAATAAATATCGGGGATCTAAAAAAAAAATACAACCGACTTGAAAACCTCCTCTTTTTTGAGGTTCAAAACTAGCTAATCATCAATGAACATGATTATTAGCAATTTTTCTTTATCAACGTTCTAAGAAGCATTCTGAAAAAACACTGTTTCCGGCAAACTGTGTGACTGTATCCTAGCATGCAGCTCCCTCCAACTCTATACCCCGTCCCGCTCTCGCCTGCCCGCCTTCGCCTCGCCGCCCCCAGCCTCGCTTACCGCACCCCGCAAGCCTCTGTTCCATCATCGAGAACCACACCGTTAGTTCCGACTAGCTCTTGCCTCGCGCTAGTGAAGCTTTATCTTTACTATCCGTACAGTCACAGCCGTGCAACAAGTGCTAAGTAAGTTCGTAGAACTACAGTAAGTAGCTATGTACATTGTACATCTTTATATACAAAAAAAAGTTGTGTTAGTTACACTATTTATAACTCATGAACGACTGAACAGATTTTGCTGAAAATTGGTGGGGAGGTATCTTAGAACTAGAAGACGGACAATGACGGACAGATAATATTTTTTTTAACGAGGACGGAAACTTAATACAACATTTAATTTTGTTAATTCTAAAGCGATACGAAGTTTTCTGGGTTAGCTTGTATTTTATAATGTAAATGTCTTTAAGGTGTTCATTTTGGCAAAAAAACATATTAGTATATGTTTGGTTGGTTGTGGTAACGGCTGGACTGATTTTGATTATGACCTGGATTGATCTGCATAAAATATTGTTATTTATAGAAATCCACTAATTGTCACCGTTTTATCATTAGGCCGAATTTATACTCATAGTTTCAGGTATTCATTCGTAATAAAATCGATGAAATAGGTCAAGGGCATCGGCATAATTATATACTATTTTTTTTAGAAATAGTTAGCGACGCCTGTTTTTGATCGATTGGGATTTTCAAGTTCATGGTCTCTCCTGGTGCCCAGAGAACCACCCACCCTGGGTGGATGTTTCGCGCTGAAACGTAAATAAGTGGTATTGATTGACCTTGAATATATTTTTACTGAGAAAAAAATACTATTGCCAGTAGGGATGGGTGGTTTTCTAAGTATTGGTTTTAATTAAAGTTATATGGTATTCGTATTTATCTGAGGAGCAAAACAACGATTGACCCTGATACTTATTTTAATATAACCGTATCGAGCCGTGGTTTGAAATTGTAACATTAATTAAGTGTATAGGTAATTACGGGGCTCCGCCAAATCGAACAATACGCGATTTTACTATTATCATACTTTGACCGTATATTATACTCAAACTTTGCTATGACTCGATTTTAAAACGGATGCTTTAGATTTTTTATATTGTCTGGTATTTGACATCGACGAAAAATATATTTTTTTTATCTTCGATTTTAACTTTCTTTGAACTTTGAATTGATCCCTTTTCTTTAAAGCTTTTTTCAAAAACTTGATAATTGTATGAGGTGAGGGTGTGGTGGAGTTTAAATGGGCTACTAGGTCAAGTGGGGTATCATATGCAGCCACTAACGAATCCGGCGAAAATTCAAAGGACTTTACACATTGTAGAATAGGTTTGCATTTAGGGCAGTCTACATGGATGAGATGGAAAATGTCGAAAAATGCATTACATTGAAAAAACTAAAAACTATCTCAGTTTAGGTGATTGTCAAAATTATGTAAAAATTATCTAGTTGTATACATTTGTGGATTAGGACACGTAAAAAATAGTTATTAGGAGCCGTCGTATTTAAACCGAGTCCACTTTTTTTGTGGCGTCTTTGTACTAAATTAGAATCAAGTTTTTCTCAAATTGTTTTATGGCATCTATCCTTTCAAGTGGACTTTTTAATAATTGGTATAAAATCGTACTCGTAGATAAAATGTTCCATAGCAAATAGAATAGAGGATCACGACTATAATCCCCAAGTACGGTAGACATCCTCTCAGATCTCCAGACGCTTAGATCCTTTGAAGATGTCTAGTGGGGGTAGTCAGAGGCACGTCCAAACATTATATTTGGCACATGCCCACATTTTGCAGTAGTTAGCATTCCATACGTGATAGGTTGCAAGCCCATCGCCGCTTATAAAAATACCACCTGGTTTCCTCACGATGTTTTCCTTCACCATTTTAAGCACGTGTTTTTGAAGCGCAAATAAATTTTTCGAACAGAAAAATACATTGATGAATCATCGATGCACGCCGGAATTCGAGCCCACGACCTTCAGATTGAAAGTCGAGGTAACTCCCACTAGGCCAACATGGCTATTATTGAGAAAAAAATACCAATTGTTCTATGGTACACAGAAAACAACTGACCCTTTTGATTCTATGACATCATGTTCTTTCATTTTAAGTTCTTTCATTATAATCTTTCATTTCTTTCAACATTTTAAGACAAAACTCTATTTGGTCGTATTTTAGGCTGTATTTGCACTTGGAGACGTAGTTATATGTCCTGCGACATTTTCGTCCGACACGATGTTCTACTAATCGGACGACGTCGCGCGGGACTTTTACACAATTAACACAATTAATTATTCTTGTTTGAGCCTTCAATTTGTTACGGCTCCACACTGGAGCACTACATAGCATTAAGGAAAGGATCATTGAAAAAAATTATAGGCCTCAAGCCGTCTTTGTTGTCTAATTCTTCACGGTTTGGTCGCGAGTAACAGGCATAGCTTCTTCTAGCTCCTAAGACGTTTCAAAGTGATCCTTGTGATTTTTATACTGATTTAATTACGAATACCTTTGATCGTAATCTGGCTTCAACGTGACAATAAATGTAACCAACGGTACCTTTTCTATGAAGTTTTCTGGTTACAAAAGATTCGATGTTACAAATAATTAAGTTTAAATAAAAAACTAACAACAAAAACCGACTTCGTGTTGTTATACGAGTAAATCCGATACATACATTTTCTACTATTTCAACTCTAAGTTAGAGGTGGTATTATTTCCTCAATTTAAATGAGACCACTCAGGAAGTATATCCTCCGAACTAAAATATATTTTTCCAAATCGGTTAATAAATGACGGAGTTCAGAGGTAACAAACATGAAATAAGAAAATACAACCGACTCGTAAACTTGCTTGAAAAAAAAATCACGACTGTAATAATTATCAAGTACGGTAGACATTCTCTCAGATCTCCAGGCGCTTCGATCCTTTGAAGATGTCTAGAGGGGGTAGTCAAAGGCATGTCCAAACCTTATATTTGGCACATGCTCGCCCCCATTTTGCAGTAGTTAGCATTCCATACGTGACAATTTGCAAGTCCATCGTCGGTTATAAGAATACTAACTGGCTTTCTCACGATGTTTTCCTTCACCGTTTTGAGCACGTGTTTTTGATGTGCATAGCATATACATTATGCGAACAGAAAAACCCATTGATGCACGCCGGGATTCGAACCCACGACCTTCCAAATGAAAGTCGAGTTACCTCCCACACGGCCAACACGGCTTTTTTTAAGCTCTTTTAAAATAAGCCTGACTGACAAAATAGTCAAACCCATATGGATTGAAATTAACCCGACAACCACAGACCTCGAAGTGCACACACATGCCAGAGTTACTATAAAAAAATAAACTGTCCAGCCATTCTGTTTTTTTTTCTTTTTTTTTATTAAAGAAACATTACGCCACTTAAATACGCGAGCTATGACGGGATAATTAAGATCAGGAGAGAAATACTTAGATATTCTGATATTAATGAACGAAGCAGATAATTATGTATATCACTGAAATGTTAGACAAATAGGGCAATAGACCCGGTTGTGGGGCCTACCCCGGCTTAGGGCATTTTCAATTTTGGCAGTCAATAACAAAACATAGCAAATAAACTTATTTAAAGTCTATAGTTAAGGCGCTCCCAGTCGACGATTGTTTTTGTTCGAAACGAAAAAATAAATACTTGTAAACAAGCCACATCTCCTATTTTATAATGTATAGTATATGTGAATAAAGATGTACCCATCTTCAATCACTTCGATAAATAATCCTACCGACCGCTGCAATGACGACAAACACACGTCGGCGCGTGGTCCGCCTTAGCTTTTCGAATAAATTAATGATATAAATTATGTATAATTACTTATCAAAAATCTATTCTAATAGAAATCTAGATCTACATATTACCTATCTTTAACAATAAATCACAAGTTGATTTTAATAGTAGGTATATAAAATATTTCGATCATAAATTCTAAAACGTATCATTTTGAAATAATATCTTTATCGTGAAAAGTTTCTGCTATTATGTTTTCAGCTTAATAGAAATCTAGGTAGGAACCATGTAGGAAAAATACTTATAAAAATAGGAGATGTGGCTTGTTCAGAAGTATTTCTTTTTTCGTTTCGAAAAAGAGCAATCTGCGACTGGGAGCCTCTTAATACAATTCTTTGTCTATGGTCCGTTTTGATTAGTGACAGTTGTAGTGCGTTATACCTCTAGCTAGATTGTTTGGCCCACAACCAATGATTTCGCGTTTTGTCTATTTAAATATGATTAATAAATAAATAAATATCGCCTGTTTAAAAACATTTGCTTAACTTAAAAGATATATAAATACTTTTTTTATGTTGTTTAAAAATCGTCGTTTTTATAATTTTTTCATTATAAACCGTTTATTTGAAAATGAAAATTGTATTAAAGCTGTGGGCTTTAATACCAACGCTCTTGCCTACCGCGAATAAAATAAAAAAGGTTTCAATCAAATTTGATATTCAATATTTCCGAGAATGATATTGTAAATAAACCTTTTCAGCTGGTATTGAAATAGAAATACTAACTATTGAATGAAATGTTGAAGCCATGTTGCAGCTTTAGTGAATTCACAGCTAGAATAAATCTCGACTGAGTTTATATTATAGCATGTTTCTTAAATTTTTACTTAAAATTACCAGTTTTTTTTGGTTGTTCTTACCTCATTAGTGATATTCATGAATTTTAACGTGGGATGGCATTGGCGACTTGGCCAACGCCCCGCCATCACATTGGCCAATCCGAAATAATGCCTCAGTCGGTTTCCCGCCAATCTTTAAACATTACTTTCGGTCGTTGTGATAATACCAAGCCAAGTTGCCTTTTTAAACCATTGTTAACAATGCCACAGGTAATTTTGAACGTTTAGCGCATTACGAGCTCTTTTAAAAAAACAGGCTATGTGCTTTATGTCAATTTGGGTATTTGTATCTATTTTGATTCCGATTCCGATTACGGTTCCAGTCCTGGTTCCGGTTCCGGTTCTAGTTCCACTTCTGGTTCCGGTTCCGGTTCCGGTTCCGGTTCCGGTTCCGGTTCCGGTTCCGGTTCCGGTTCCGGTTCCGGTTCCGGTTCCGGTTCCGGTTCCGGTTCCGGTTCCGGTTCCGATTACGACCCCAACCCTGACCTCGACCCCTACCCCGACCCCAATTACGACCCCGACCCTGACCTCAACCCCTACCCATTCCCAATTACGACCCCTATCCCGACCCCTACCCATACCCCAATTACGACCCCTATCCCGACCCCGATCCCAACCCCAACCCCAACCCCTACCTTTACCCCTACCCCGACCCCTACTTCTACTCCTACCCCTACCCCTACCCCGACCCCGACCCCTACCACTACCCCGACCCCTACCCCGACCCCTACCCCGACCCCTACCCCGACCCCTACCCCGACCCCTACCCCGACCCCAATTACGACCCCGACCCTGACCTCGACCCCTACCCCGACCCCTACTTCTACCCCGATCCCGATCCCGATCCCGATCCCGATCCCGATCCCGATCCCGATCCCGATCCCGATCCCGATCCCGATCCCGATCCCGATCCCGATCCCGATCCCGATCCCGATCCCGATCCCGATCCCGATCCCGATCCCGATCCCGATCCCGATCCCGATCCCGATCCCGATCCCGATCCCGATCCCGATCCCGATCCCGATCCCGATCCCGATCCCGATCCCGATCCCGATCCCGATCCCGATCCCGATCCCGATCCCGATCCCGATCCCGATCCCGATCCCGATCCCGATCCCGATCCCGATCCCGATCCCGATCCCGACTCCGACTCCGACTCCGCATCCGAATCCGAATTCCAGTCCAGAGTTCGGGATGGAGTTCCAGAGTTTTTTTTTACATTTCTATAAACACTGTGTAGTGTGGCCAGTTAGTAAAAAGTTCCACATTGATTGTCCACATTGTTGAAATATTCATGTAGTGGTTGAGCGACATGTTACGGTACGTGTCGCTTCATTTGTCGCCCAGTGTATATGTATGTGTTTGTTTTTGTGGTTTTACCTGTAAACCCGATATCTCTGTGGTGAATAAGCTAATTATTGAATAAGCTAATTCTCCTGTACATAATTATTGACAAGGCAACAATTATTAATTAGCTAAAGGATAATGACCATCCTAGTAATTGGGAATCGTTCTATCTGGTTACTATCATTAAAAAATTTGCAAATTGAAGTTACCTAAACCATAACTATATAAAATAGCTTTTGTCTAATAGCTGATTCAATCCAATAATAACAAAAAAAAAATTTTACTTATTTCATAGACATCAATGTGCAAAAATAGCGATTCTTTACTTGTTGCGTTTTTATTACGTGTTTTGATTTTTAGGCTAACCCTACCGTACCCAAAGGGTAAAATCGGAATCGGAACCCTATTACTAAAACTTCGCTGTCCGTCTGTCTGTCTGTCCGTCCGTCCGTCTGTCTGTCACAGGGCTGTATCTCATGAACCGTGATAGCTAGACAGTTGAAATTTTCACAGATTATGTATTTCGGTTGCTGCTATAACAACAAATACTAAAAACAGAATATAATAAATATTTAAGGGAGCCCCTCTCATACAACAAACGTGATTTTTTTGCCGTTTTTATAGATAATGGTACGGAACCCTACGTGCGAGAGTCCAACTCGCACATGGCCGGTTTTTTATTTATTTATAATTTTTCGACTTTTTAACAAAATAAATCGATGTTTACAAACATTAATGATAAGTATATTTTTATATATTTTTTATGTTATGTACTTACATGAAAAAAAAACGTCCCAATATTTTTTTGTATTTAGAATTATGGTCTGAATACTCCATTTCAGTTTACAGGAGTAGTCTTAATATACCCTGTATATTTGCAAAGTGTAAAACAGGAGAAAACAAAAAGTAGGTCACTGGCACTAGGTTATGTGATTCATCATAGAAAAGTCCTAAGTCAGGCAGAAGTGACATAAGACGAGGATTTGTCGCGAAAGCGTCGCACTTTGATGCACTTTCATAAAAAACGTAGAAAAGCGTCGCGACGCCAAAACATACAGAAGAGATGGGCTACAGAAGAGATGGGCTACAGAAGAGACGCGTCATTTACAACGGGTACTTGTATGACGTCTTTTCTGCCTGGCTTTCCCTTAAGTGAGTTTTTAGGGTTCCATACTTAAAAGGTAAAAACGGGACCCTATTACTAACACTTCGCTGTCCGTCTGTGTGTCTGTCTGTCTGTCCGTCTGTCTGTCACAGGACTGTATGCCATGAACCGTGATAGCTAGACTGTTCAAATTTTCACAGATTACAACACATAAAATAAGAGATAAATAAGATAAAATAAAATAAATATTTAAGGGTAATATTTTATCCCATACAACAAACGTGTTTTTTTGCCATTTGTTGTAGATAATGGTACGAAATCCTTCGTGCGAGAATCCGATTCGCACTTGGCCGGTTTTTTAATATTAATATACCATAGTTTTCGACTTCTTATGAAAAAATATTTACAATTACAATATCCCTTTTTAAGCACATTCAGTTTTAATATTTAATTATTTTTCTGAAATCCAAACATACTCGTATATACATTATAAATTAATTTTTATTAATAGTGTTTTCTTTAATGGTCTCATAGATATATTTCTCATAGATACAAAATCAAAATCTGTCGAAACTTAATAGCAGAATTTAGTTCATCTTATTCTTTAAGTGGATATTGTAAGATAGTTATAATAAATGTAAGCAAGAATCCCCCTAAAATACCCATTTAAAAATGTTGTAGATAAAAACTATTTTTTTTTCCGTTTTTAAAACGTGATTATTTCGCTAGAACTTACATTTACCCTGTGTTTAACCGCTACGCCCGGCGTAGACGCTCGTAGCTCGTAGGCCTTGCGCAGCACTAGCGTAGACCACCTTGTTGACACTGTAAGTGTTATAAAAAATGTTACAAAATTGTGGCTTATAATTTGAAATTTAACAGGGTATACCTATAATCACGGTCGTGATTATAGGTACACCCGACCATTCAAATGATTGGTCTATGGATCTAGTGAGATTTCAAATCGCATTTATCATTGTAAACAGTTGTAAACTGTAAACAAGATAGATTAATCCAGCGTTGGACGAATTCAATCAATTTTATGCATACACACGCATCGTGTTCTATTACAAAGTGTAATGACACATCACATCGTGATACTCTTTGAATTGTAAATTGTAAAATCCATCTACATTTTCAGTACTTCGTGCATTAATCCGATTATATTGGAATCCACTCTTCTATTGTCTGTTTTGTGTGGTGTTTTAGGGTTCCGTACCCAAAGGGTAAAAACGGGACCCTATTACTAAGACTTCGCTGTCCGTCTGTCTGTCCGTCTGTCTGTCACAGGGCTGTATCTCATGAACCATGATAGCTAGACAGTTAAAATTTTCACAGATTATGTATATCTGTTGCTGCTTTATCAACAAAATAAAATAAATATTTAAGTGGGGCTCCCATACAACAAACGTGTTGTTTTTTTTTTTTGCTGTTTTCGCTCTAAATGCATTCATTTAGAGTCCGACTCGCACTTGGCCGGCTTTTTAACATATATTATTTTTTTTAATTCTTCGAGTGACATATAATTATTTTAGATAGGTATCTGATTTATCTATATATGTGATAAATAAATAAATTTTCTTTCTAATAAATAACTTTACTTTATGTTAACTGTTATTTAATGAATCATTTCTTTATTTACAGGCAAGAAAAGATACGAAAATGGATACCTTCAAAAAAATCTTTTGCTGTGGCACCAAAGTAAGTATTAAAAAATAACTTGGATCAAAGATCACTTAAAATATTTAGTTCGTTTTACCAAAATAATTATGACAACCATTGGTGGCGATTCTGTTGTATCCAAGCTAAAACTAAGATTTCGTAAAAATTATAGGTCATATTCCATTTACGTTAAAGTCTAAATTAGCGTAACCTAAAAAAACGACTGCGATCCCCAAGCACGGTAGACATACTACCAGTTCTCCAGGCGCTAAGATATATGAAGATGTATAAAGGTCTATTGTAGTTGTACTGTTGTTGTCGAATAAGACTGAAAATATGTCGATACGAATTGATACAAAAATACTAGTCGTTCACTTAATTTCTCATTGATTATCTAAACTAGATTTCGATAACAATGGGACCAAACGGGAACTGTCTCCTCCCAACCAAAAAAATAATTATCTTAATCGGTTATGTACTAAATAAATGACGGAGTTCTGAAGTAATTAAAAAAAATAACTTGAGAACCTCCTTTTTTTGAAGTAGTAGAAAAACTATCAGAGTCAGATAAAACGAACAGAACTGCCTAAACTAGATGAAGTGGATGCAAAAATTTCATACTTTCTGATAAAATACGTCAGCAGTTACACAGGCTACTCTCGTCTACGCAATGTTCTGGAGGGTTCGAGGGGAGCACGAATCACTACTGACACACAACTGACAATACAAAAGATACAAAAGTGTCAGTTTTGACATTTGGAAGATACGATGTGGATATGATAGTGGTTACAGGCAGTATAATAATTATATTTTTATCTTCTAGGTTGCTCAGACTAATCAGGCTGTGGTGGATACCGAAACAACAACTCCGGTTCAACCGGAGTTCTTATTCATGATGAGCAAGGAGGAGAAGGTAATAAACATCTTAATATCCTAATAATATTATAAATTCGAAATTTTGTGAGTTTGTATATGATGTATGTTAGTGCCCTAATCAGTCATAAACGACCAAACTAATTAAGATGAAATTGGCTGTAGTACCTATGTAGATAAAAAATCTGATAAACAGAAGGGGTAATTTATAATCCGAAAAATATGCCCTAAATGAAAAAAAATGTAAAGAGAAGGTTATGGCATAGATGGCGCTGGTGTGCAACAATTCTGACATCGCAGACTAAAAACATTTAGTTGTCATAGCAACGCAATTTTGACTAAAGAATGTACATAGACTGCTAAATTTCAAATAAAGAGAACAACGTAAAAGTGATTTTATAAGGATTATGTTTTCGAAGTTTTAAGAACGAATAGTTTAGCAGTAATCGCATTTTCTCATTAACCGTAAAACATACAGTTTTGCTTTTTTATGACATAGATAAAGATAACTTAAGGATTTAATCTAGATAAATTATAGGCAGCAACACTATTGGTGAAACTTTTCTCGATAGATTTATTTTCCAAAGTAGCCAAATTTGGAAAATAAATCTATCGAGAAAAATCTTCTAAAACGCAAATTTTGTTTTTAATAAAAACTATGAATAGCTAAACAATTCGTTTTATATAATTAGTTAGATAATCATACTAGCTACATAAATGAAAGACAGTTTCTTTTTAAGTTAGATGGTTTTTAAGATAATCCAGTTTTGTCACTTTTTTCGTCTTATCCGGATTGACTCAGCCCATAAAAAAATTCAAACATCACCTTAAGAGGCTGCCAGTCGCTGATTGGTCTTTTTCGAAACGAAAAAAGAAATACTTCTGAACAAGCCACATCTCCTATTTTTATAAGTATTTTTCCTACATGGTTCCTACCTAGATTTCTATTAAGCTGAAAACATAATAGCAGAAACTTTTCACGTTATAGATATTATTTCAAAATGATACGTTATAGAATTTATGATCGAAATATTTTATATACCTACTATTAAAATCAACTTGTGATTTATTGTTAAAGATAGGTAATATGTAGATCTAGATTTCTATTAGGATAGATTTTTGATAAGTAATTATACATAATTTATATCATTAATTTATTCGAAAAGCTAAGGCGGACCACGCGCGGACGTGTGTTTGTCATCATTGCAGCGGTCGGTAGGATTATTTATCGAAGTGATTAAAGATGGGTACATCTTTATTCACATATACTATACATTATAAGATAGGAAATGTGGCTTGTTCACAAGTATTTCTTTTTTCGTTTCGAACAAAAATAATCGTCGACTGGCAGCGTCTTAAGGGGAAAAAATAAGTTTGAGATTTTTTTCAGACCGTTCGGGACGAGTTAATGCAACTGAAGCGAGAGGAACAAACTTTAGATGAGGTAAGTACTTACATGATCATAATATATATATTTTTTTAATAACTTTTTACCCGACTGCGGAAGGTAATGTTTATCTTCTAGCGTATCTATGTATGTATGTATGTTCGTTTCTTTGGCACGCTCTACAGCCCAAACAACTTGACGGATTATGACATATATGTCGATGTCGTTGGATTCGTCTTAATTGTGGAAGAAATGCATCGACCACATACCCTAAGTGTGGTCAAAATATAGGCTACAATTTTTTTTAATACGGCGCTATATAATGTGGAATAACATTATTATTTTTTTAATTTTCACAATAATTGGATATCAAATAAAAGCTACTATCTTACTTCTACTACGAGCTACAATGTAAAAAATACATCGTAACACCTTTATGTTACTATTTAGGCTCAAATACTAAATAACAATAAAAAAAACGGGCCAAGTGTGAGTAGGACACGCGCACGAAGGGTTCCGTACCATTATCTGTAAAAAACGGCAAAAACACGTTTGTTGTATGGGAGGGGCTCCCTTACAACAACTTGAACGTTTATTTAATTCTGTTGTAGTATTTGTTTGTTATAGCGGCAACAGAAATACATCATCTGTAAAAATTTCAACTATCTCTGTACCAAATTTCAGCTCTCTGAGTTTATGGGAAGTACTAGTTCTATTCTGATGATCATGAGTGAGTGAGTGAGTGAGTGAGTGTCTAAAATGCGAAACTTTACTTTCGCTTAACTTCGGAACTAAATGACCTACAGACTTGAAATTTTGGGTTTTAAGTATGTGATTATAGCTTACTGGATGACGAAAATTTCTGCGTTCTGGTCTTATCCAGAGGTTCTCAAATAGGGGCCTGAAAATGCGGCGAAATGGTTCCTGTAAAGGATGGTACGGCAGTGTTTGCTTCGCGCTCGACTTGGCAGGGGCACTGCCGTGCCCCCAAATTTAGAACATCGTGTGCACTAAGTTTGTGAATTAAAAAAATCATTAAACCTATTTACTGCTACCTCTATGGTGCCGAATATATCATACAACTTTTGTTTTAATTTGTTAAAAACTCAGACTCGGAACCTTCTTGGTGTTCTTTTTTAGGGTTCCGTACCCAAAGGGTAAAATCGGAACCCTATTACTAAGACTTCGCTGTCCGTCTGTCCGTCTGTCTGTCTGTCACAGGGCTGTATCTCATGAACCATGATAGCTAGACAGTTGAAATTTTCACAGATTATGTATTTCTATTGCTGCTCGAACAACAAATACTAACAACAGAATAAAATAAATATTTAAGGGGGGCTCCCATACAACAAACTTGATTTTTGCATTCCAGCGCCATCTAGTTTCATTTGATGTTACTACGTATTATAGGTACTTTTCGCGGTCTCATGCAACCGCTCGGGGTTTGAGAGGTAAGATGAAAGAGGTTTCCGATTCCGCTGGCAGGTGGCGCTATTTTACCACTATCGGTAAAGTAAGTCGGTAAATAGGTGGTACTTCACATGATCGAATAAAAAGTTTGAAATTGAATTATTGAATTCATGTAGTTAGGTAAATAGGTACCTAGGTAGATATTATTAATTTCCAATTAATTTCGAGTTCGAATCCTGGCCGTGCATCAATGGATATTTCTGTTCGAAAAATGTACCTATATGCGCGTTACACGTGTTTATAACAGTGAAGGAAAACATCGTGAGGAAACCTGTTAGTATTCTTGAAAGCGGCGACGGGATTGCAACCTGTCACGTGTGGAATGCTAACTACGTAGTTAGGTAAATAGGTAGGTTACGAGATATTATGAATTATTTTTTATGTTTCTAGGGTTCCGTATCTAAAGGGTAAAACGGGACTACCAAGACACCGCTGTCCGTCTGTCTGTTACCAGGCTGTATCTCGTGAACCGTGATAGCTAGACAGTTGAAATTTTCACAGATGATGTATTTCTCTAAAATCAGCATAAAATAAATATTTAAGTGAGACTCCCGTACAAAAAACGTGATTTTTTTGCCGTTTTGATAATAGTACGGAACCCTTCGTGCGCGAGTCCGACTCGCACTTGGCCGGTTTTTCAATTTGCTTTGTACGCGGTTCTTTACGCGGCATTTTTTACGTCATTATTAAGATTATTCTGTAATACTTACCTGTCATAATGTAGTAGTTAATACCTAAACTGAAATAAAAGTATCTATCTTGTGATTGTAAACGTTTTTTTTTTGCATTTAGTCATTTCCTCGCTGAGGTGGAATGAAAAGTTACGTGTTGCACTCGAGTGCAAAGATTTTTCACCTCGTGCTCTTTTGATTCGCTCGCTAACGCTTGCTCGGTCATCAAAATTGAACACGCGGTTAAAAAGCAACTTTGCACTCTTGTATAACAAATAACTATAGCAGTCGGGTTTTATGTTTATAAAATAATTCGTTATATTAACTTATTATTTTTAACATTTTCATTATTTTACAAACAACAAACTACTCGTACCTACTCGTACTAGACGAGATATTAACTCACCAACCTTATTGAAAAGCACTACCGAAAACTGTAATGCATTAAACATTTATTTTCAGGAGATCGCTCGTCTAATGAAGACTCCGCCTATATGGGAAAAGTTGACTCCAAATAGGATGCGCCAGGCGCGTAAGGCACGGGCGGAACGCAAGGTAATTCAAACTTTTGAAAAAAACAGGTTGTCTGTAAAGTCGGTTTACTGACAATAGTTAAACGTGACAATTGTGATTGTGCATCTTTGTCGCTCGTTCAGCGCTCTCGCTTGCACTTTAAGCTTTAAATGAAACGCTTCAGAGAGAGGTAACGCCGCATGTGTCATGTTTTTTGGTGCGTGCAGCCGGCTCCATCGAATTACAAGACGTTGTCACGTCAAAAATTAAAATGTTTCACAGGAGGATTCAGAAGAGAATCTCTACTAGCTATCAACGAATGACTACACTGAATAATACTTACCGTATATTGAACTAAGACTAGCGAGAACAAAACGTGTAACTTGTAATTCATAATTTATAAACTAAAAAGCTTTTGCCGCCGCGACTTTTTCCGCGTAGATTTAGACAAACGATTTTTGATGACTGTATCGTAAAGTATTGAAATTCCTGAAAAAATAAAAATATTTTATTGAAAAACAAAAACTAATAATTCTATGACTATAGTATAAAGTCTTAGAATTCTATTATGAAATTTCATTACAATCGGCCCAGTGGTTTGGCAGTGATAACGTTACAGACAGACAGACAGACAATAAGACAGAATTACTTTCGCATTTATAATATTACTAGCTTTTGCCCGCGACTTCGTCCGCGTAGATTTTTTTGTTGTTTTTTACCTATCTTTCTTCTTTTTGTAATGTGTACCTACCTAATTATGTGTGTGTTTCAAATAAATATTTCGTTTAATTTTTTTTTATTTCATTTCTTTCCATTTCATTTAGGAAATTTGACATATGAAATTTCATTAGAATCGGCACAGCGGTTTGGCAGTGATAACGTTACAGATAAACAGACAGACACGCAATTTCATCCGCGTAGATTTATTTATTAATTCATTTATTTTTTGTTACCTATCTTTCTTCTTCTTGTAATGTGTACCTACCTAATACAGAAATACAGCCTTGTGACAGACAGACGGAAGGACAAACGGACAGCAAAGTCTTAGTTATAGGGTCCCGTTTTTACTCTTTGTGTATGGAACCCTAAAAAACCATGAAATATTTAAAAGAGATGATATTATTTTTTAAGTTTTATATAGAAACTATTAGTCCTACATAAATATTATTTGAATGGGTTCACAATTTTTACAAAATAGAAAAAAAACATCGAAATCGATTTACAAGTTAGCCTAGTACGAATTTTGATAGTTTCGTATCCTTTCCATACATTTTATAAGCAAAAATTTCGGGCAATAATATCCGAATTGTTGTATTCTATTACGAAAAAAGTTGAAGTAGATTCTGCATTTTGGCAGTATGCGTTCATACTTTTACAAATTAACGACAAATCTCCTTACCTCCTTATTTCGTCGTCTGAAAAGGATTGAAATAAAAAAAAAACAATAATGTTGCAACACCAGCACTTTTTTACTTACTAATATTATAAATCCGAAAGTTTGTGAGTATGTTTGGTTGTATCACGCAAAAGCCACCAATTAGATTTGGATAAAACTTTAAATATACATAGCCTAATGAATAACATATTACACAATACTTTACTTAACGACGCTAAAACATATAATATTGCACGAAGAGCTAATATTTCATGATTTTAAGAGTCATACAGTTGTTGTCAGAGTTGACATCTTATTCAAAAGTACGACATACACTTGGCCGTATTCATTCGAAATTGATTATATTATTCACTTACCAACCATCCCGAATACGCCTATATCCATATTGCAAGCCACAGATCTCCTTGATGGTACAGAGCTAAACGTACGAATTATTCTTGAATTTCACACAGAACTAACGCGGTCGGAAACTTTTAAATTATTTGCTCTAAAAGATAGCATCATAGAAGTTTAATATAAAGACGAGCGTGCGTTACACGCTGTTTCAAAATCGCGACTGGCGATGGTTGAAGGTTATAGGGGAAAACAAGCGGGGTGAATTCGGGTGTAGACAGGAGGCAGACTGGGTGCCCCCTAATTGTTACCCTCTTAATAACTGACACCCGAAACCGCAGTCAATGTAGACAAAACATGCGTCACTCTCGGCTTTTGGCCGTGAATGAAGATGCCGTAATTAACTGTGTTCACAGAGCGTGGTGTTATCGAAATGTAATTGAATCCACAGATTACCGAAGCTTAAATTGCTGGCTAGAATTTTTTTTTGTTTTTTGAAGTTTTCAGGTTTGCTTTCGAATTTAGTACTCATAAAAAATTTAAACCTGCCAAGTGAGAGTCGCACTCGCGCACGAAGTACTATAAAAAACGGCAAAAAAAATACGTTTGTTCAAATTCAAATTCAAATTCAAAAATCATTTATTTCAATAAAATAACAAGGATCACTTTGAAACCTCTTAGGAACTAGGTGAAGCTACGCCGATTCCACGCGACCAAGCCTAGAAGAATCAGGCAACAAACACGGCTTGGGGTCTACCTTTTTTTTTTGATGATCCTTTTCTTAAAGCTATGTAGAGCTCCAGTATGATGCCAATCGAACAAGGTGAAGGCTCAAACAAGAATAATTATTAAAAGTACTACTCAAGTACGTAAACAATAAATAATAATAATAATAATAATAATAATGTTGTATGCCCCACTTTAATATTTATTTTATTCTGTTTTTAGTATTTGTTGTTATAGCGGCAACAGAAATACATAATCTGTATAAAATTCAACTGTCTATCTTACTCGGTTCTTGAAATATACAGCCTTGTTACAGACAGATGGACAGCAAAGTCATAGAATTAGGGTCCCGTTTTTACCTTTTGGGTAACCCTAAAAATGAAAAGATATAAAAGATCATGCCTAATCCCCAATCACGGTAGACAACCTCCGCTCAAATCACCAGGTGCTTAGATCTTTGAAGATGCCTAAAGAGATGTCAAAAATTGTAATAGCTGGCATTCCAGTGACAGACTTGCCAAGCGAATACTAGAATACTAATACTAATACCAAGAATACTAACTGGTTTTTTCTTTTGAATGCCACTTTTAAAAATATTTTACCGTTTGCAAATATTAATCCATCACCGAGAATGGTAAATACGAAATACCACACAGTTGCGTAAGTTTTGTTTTTCCCAGAGAACGCGGATTTTTTTTTTAGCTTACCTCCCTCAAAACACTCGGTATAGCATAAACCATGTCACGTCCCTAACGAACTAATCAAACAGGGAAAATTTGTCAGCTGCTATAATCAATATCAGCGATCAAAGGAAACAGTTCGCCACCCTTGTGGGTGGGGTGGGAGGTAATTTACAATAACCTTTCCTGATCTACTGAGTCCCCTTCGTCAACATCCTTTTAACGTTCTATAATTTTATTAAAATAGCTTATTATACAATTATTTTGTAGATGCTGTTATTTATTCCTTTCAAAGAGTAGTGATCTGGATCAGGTTAGCCATCTGTGGATTGTTTGCAACGATACAATAAATGCTTTTAACTGCTACATTTAAATAATATAATTTAAGGTGATACTTGTTTTTTTTTGTATGCGCTGAGTGTACACCCTGATAAGACAAAAAAAGTGATAAAACCGCATTATCTCAGCAACTGTCTTACATTTATGTAGATTACCTAACTTGTATGATAATCTAACGAATTATATAAAAATGAACTGTTAAGCTATTCATAATTTTGAGTAAAAACTAAATTAGTGTTTTGGAAGAGCCAACTTTGGAAAATAAATCTATAGAGAAAAGTTTCACCAATCGTGTTTCTGTATATAATTTATCTAGATTAAATCCATAAGTTATCTTTGTCATAAAAAACAAAACTGTATGTTTTGCATTTAATTTTTTCTTATTTTTAATTTTTTTAATTTTTATTATTTTATTATTTATTTATTTATCATTTTTAATTTTTTTTTTTTTTATGGGTATAGGAAAAAAAACGATTGTGCATTCATCAACAAAAAATATCACTCTTCTTAATCAGCTGATAATACTAATGCTGAATAAAGACTTGACAAAAGACAGTTACGAAGATAAATTTTAACTTTTCCTTTTGAGGGACGAAACCCTAGAACTAATCAAACAATGCACAAGAAGATTTCGTTGCCTATTCACCTCTTCCGTTTCACTATTTTTCTCGCATTCTGCAATGTCCTATAAATACAGGAACAATAGTTTTAAAAACTCTTCCCTTTGTCTGTCTTTATGAATGCACAGTAAGCTGTGTGCTAGCAGGTGTCCTATTCAATATATTCAACTCTAGCGAAACAATTGAAAAATACCAATGAATATTTTTTGTGAGTCTCTACCAAAATAAGCGTACCTATCAAAACAATGGAATTTGAATATACCATCTACTAAAATATTTTTATGTAAAATTTTGCAGGTACGACACCATAATGTCTCGCACTGTCAAAAAGTTATTAGACCTCACGTAGAGCCAAGCTTCTAACTCTTCATGCCCTAACTTCACATCTACATCTTAGTAAAAAGTGCTTGGCCGTTTTTCATTTACAAACTATACAATTTAGTATAAAGTAATTGGTAGTTCGTAGAAGTTTCTACTGTAAAAAACTTGTTCTTTTAATAAACCACTCACGCATTTTTATCTTAAGGATTTCTAGATTCAAAGAAATACTTTGCAAGCAATTACTCGGCAAGCAATTAATTAGTATTCTATTATAGTTTAATAACCTCCGGCGATTTTTAGACAACTGTTTCTTGTTATTGTGAATAAGTCGTTATAATTTTTTTTTATCTTTAAATGGAACCTCCGTTTTTTAGGGTTTCGAAGTCTACAAGAAACCGTTGTTCGTCCGTCCGCAGCTTAGCTCAGAGAAAGCTGTTATTTAGCATGCATCATCACTACATAGTATAAAGCAAAGTCGCTTTCCGCTTCCCGCGTCAGTATGTATGTATGTATGTATGTTTGCTTATATCTTTAAAACTACACAACGGATTTTGATGCGGTTTTTTGTAATAGATAGAGTGATTCAGGAGGAAGGTTTATATAATAACATGCTACCCGTGCAAAGCCGGGGCGGGTCGCTAGTATACATTAAATTGGTTACGCCGATAAGTGGTACAATAAAATCTTGATTTTTTTTTTTGGTACCTAAGGTACCCAAAATAACTATGTACACCTAAAGTAGTACACCTAAAGTAGGGACTAGTACTACTTTTTTTCGTATATCCTATGGTGTGGGGTGTCGTTGGAGAGGTATTTGAAAAACATTACGGGGTTGTAAATATTATTTTCTAAGTCGGTCTACGATTACTTTACTAAACTTTTTAGTACAAATATCGTTATAAATTACTTATAAAACGTTGTTAGCTATGTAAGCTACAAAACCCTTCATAGCGCGTGGCTTGACATGCTATTGGCCGATTTTTTCATTACCAGAGATAACGGTATGGAGACCTTCGTGTGCGAGTTCGACTCGCACTTGGGCGGTTTTTATAATTACGGCCGCATTTTGCTTTAGTTAGCATTTGACGTGGCCTTCAAAGTTTTTAACTTGCGTGTGCAATATACATTTTTACAAGCTTTTATTTAACTTGCAATGTTGGTATGTAACTATGTTTGTTAAGATGGAATCTTGCAACTTAATTTTTAAGCAGTTATCCCCAATCGATTGAGGTGAAATTTCGCATACTTATGTAACTTCGTTGACAATGCAATAATATGGTAACAGCGAGCTGGTCTAATGATCAGGATCAGGTGCTGTCAACAGACACTCACAATGGAACTCCTTAATAAATACTTCGATTAAGTAAACACTTTGTATACTTGTCATTTCCGACAATGTTATGATGTGACAGGTGATAACGCGCTTGTGATCGATGGTTTAAATGATTTTACAAAAGCTTGTCGTTGAAAAATATTTTTCAACAGAAAACTTATTCTATTATAGAAAAAGCTGTGGAAACTCGTTCGGAAATAACTTTGGATGTAAAAGGTACTTTCTATAACTTCAGTCTGTCTTATCTTGTATCAATCTTAACAAAAAGCTAACCAATTTCAAGTATACTAAAAAAACAAAAGTTAATCTAATCTAACCTAGTTTGGTTGGCCTACCTGTTTTTTTGGTGATATAAATAATTAAAATTTTCTGACAAGACAAAAATTTAAAAATTTGAATGGTCTATCTACCAATGACTTCCACAACACGTGCATAAAATAATTGTCTATGTACACATTTTTATACATAAATACCGTCTTCGTGAGATAGAATAACTGTACCCACCTTCAAGCTCTTCTCCAAGTCTGTGACATCCACGGGAAGAAATAAATGAATAAATAATAAAAGTGTTTTTTTTGTGGACGATTAGTAGAGACAACTATTTTTTGATAAGTGTCTAGTATAACTATATCATTAATATAACACTAATATATTGCCCTTATCCCACTTAAGTGGGGTCGGCACAACATGTGTTCTTTTTCTATTTCCCTCTATCAGCCGTCATCTCTCACTCCTTCCTTACCCATGCCATCCTCTACGTCTACATCCAAACACATTCTTCTTGTAACATGACTTTATCATGACATGCTAACCTTCTGCTCCTCATCTCTTCAGTCGCAGACCCCATTTTAAAACTTCATGTATTAATCTGAAACTTTTTTTTTCAGTAATTCTACTGGATTCTCCGCCAATTGTTTCGCCACCGCTGCTCATCTGTTTAATTCTATGTCTGTTGTTTTATTCATTGAAAAGTGATACTAGTGGCTTGCTGGTGTTTGAAAACGTATATATCCCTGTATTCTCCTCCAAAACTGGATCGTTTTTTCTTTCAAATATAAGAAAAATAATTAGTTATGTTTCTTTATTCGTCTAATTTGTTTTTTCGACGACTCTCTCTGGCTTTTAAATTCCAAAAATTGCCCTAATTTTTATAATAATTCGTTTATGGAGAAAAACATAAAATAATAATAATGGATAATGGGCTTACCATGGTCCACATAGGTTGTATTTTAGAAACACGTGTAATTTTCCAGGGAAGAAACAAGGGAGTACGTTTTTTTTACAATTTTTTTGACTGTTATAATAATTTTAGTAAATAATTTATTTAAATCGTTTAGGAACCTACTTAAAAAAACTCATTTTTTACGAATTAAAAATTTTTCATTATTTATTAAATAATTATAAATTTATTGTTAATATTATTATTTTTCGTTTTTATGAAGACAACAATTTTCAATTAATTAACCAAATTCTTTTTATCTCAACTGAAATCATTTTTTTTAATTATATTTACCTTCATCTTAAAATAAAAGTTAGATCCTACATAATACTTATTTTTGTTTTAAATACAGTCATAACACTTGTTAAAAAATATTAAAACCATTATTTGATAAGCGCCCATAGACTCACGGTCTGTTGGCGCAAACATATAACTTTAGTCGCAATTATTATATAGTTATGTCGGGGCGTGTTGTGTCGCGCCATAGGCATATCGTATCCTTTAGTATGATTAGAATTATATTACTAATGCTCAGCGTCTGAGACGCTAAATACCAAATTTCCATACATACGATATGCTTATGGCGCGTCACGACACGCCCTGACCGACTTATCTATATAATTACGACTACTTGATTTGCTCGCGTTTTTGTTATAACCGAATAAAGAGACCGTGTTCGTCTACTCGTCTGTGTACGAGAATTCACAAAATGACCATTTTGGTTAAAGCTATGCAGTGTTATATTGATTTATGCATTGCAGATAATAAAAAAGCGAATTTTAGATGATATGTTTTCTAGAATACGGGTACGGGTTCGTATTCTAAAAAACATTCATAATAAAATTCACAAAAAAAAAATGCTAAAGTATTGCTAAACGTAAGTTGTTCTTTTGTCAATGTTTAGATGAAATGCTTTTGGTGTAAATGTAATAAAATCCAATTAAAAAATGTATTTTGTTTTTTTAATTAAATCCGTCTACCCTTAAATGTTAGGCATACATACACACACATTTAGGTACACTCTTTGCTACAAGATACCATACAAACAAACTGTCAATAATTTAGTAAACGCATCAAAATAAATATTTAGTATTAGCTTGGTAAAAAATAAATATTGGAGTTTGACTGTGCTGTGCATTACAGTAAATCGAACGACATTGAACGGTAGAATTTTAAAAAATAAATTCATATTTTACATACTGAAATACACTGCACTAATACACAGTCATAGTATATAATATTTGAAGAGTTTCCTCATGAGAAGCTGATCCTGGCTACATCGTCAGGTTGATATCATAGTACTTGGAGAGCCGAGCTACGCTCGGTATTTCATTGCCTGAAAACACAGGTAAAACGACGTTTTCCAAAGATGAAACCTAGCTAGATCAATTTATTCCTCTGCATACTAAATTTCATTAAATTAATTAGAGCCGTTTCCGAGATTCAGATTATATAGGTATACTAGCTGTTCCAACAGACGTTGTCATGTCAAATTTCAATAATCCCACAGAAAAAGTACTGTCAGTTTTTCCCAAACTTTACGCCACCCTTATCACATAGAGCGTCATAATCATAAGGGTATAAAAAATACCCTACGACCTATATTCTCAGACCTACTGAATATACACAATTTTTAATGTGTAACATCTATAGTGGCACGACCGGCTGTTGGTTTGGCGACAAGCGTCGCCATGCCTGTCTCGCTCTTTTGTACTAAAATAATTTTCTGTGTCATTTAATTTACTAGTTCGGATGGAATCTTGCAACTCAATTTTACAGCAATTAGCCTCAACCGATTAAGCTGATTTTTTGCAGAATTATGTAACTTCGGTAACAATGCAATAATATTAAGACACCAAGCTGATGTGATGTTGACGTCAGGAGCTGTTCAACAGAAATGCTCAGTAAATAGTCGGATTGAGGTAAAACTAATGGTAGCAGCGAGCTGGTCTGATGATGAAATCAGGAGCTGTTTCAAGGAACTCCTCAGTAAATTGTTGGATTAAGGTATTACTTTGCATATTTATCAATCTCCAATGACAATGTAAAACTATGGTACTAGCGAGCTGGTCTGATGATGGGACTCGGATATAGCCATATGAACTCGTCAACTACACAACATAGTTACGTCGTGTTTAGGCTCGTTGGATTTGTCTTGGCGAGTACTAGATTTATAGATATCGGTCAAGCCGTTTCGGAGGAGTTAGGTTACAAACACTGTGACACGAGAATTTTATTTAAAAGAAGATTTATTTATTTGCATCATGTACAATACATAGTATGGTAGTAGGTCTTATGAATAGGGTAAGTAGTATTCAAAATTTAAAATTATTATTATCATAGTCAAAGAATTATAATTATATATATATACCTGTACAATAATTGCTTGTTTAATGGTATTAGATAGATTATTGTATTTTCATAACAACTACACACAACCGTCAAATTTGATATTGATCTAACAAGAAGTATAAATTCGATTTCCAAGATTTTCTTAGTTTGTTACATAAAACATAGTAATTTTATTAACATGTATACAGTTAAATTCACACCTCAACTTATGTTATCAATAATAATTTATATAATTTCCTCTTTTCTGGGTACAATGTACCTACATTGTACAATCGATGTACCTCTAGTCACACTATGCAGTGTCGCACAACACATAAAGTGATGTTTATGAAAAATGATTTCGTCCACTGTGGGTGCGTGTTCTCATAGTGTCGTTCTTGAATACGTGGGTATGACTCAGACTATTTGAAACTGTAAGCTAATCTACTAAGTTTTATTAAGATCGATCTAGAATTGTTTCAAAACATTTTGAAAGACAAATATTATCGAGAGTTCTCAGTTTGGTGCGAACTATGTTCTTACTAAAATTAAATAGTTTATGGTGATAAGTGAAATTTTTGACGTTTTGTATGGGCTGAGTCTACTGGGATAAAGACGGAAAAAGTAATAAAACTGCATTATCTTGAAAACCATCAAATTAAAAAAACATGTCTTTTATTTAGGTAGCTAGTATGATTATCTAACGAATTATATAAAATGAACTATTTAGTTATTCATAGTTTTGATTAAAAACGAATCTAGTGTTTTTGAAGAGCCAACTTTGGAAAACAAATCTATCGAGAAAAGTTTCATCAATCGTGTTTCTGTCTTTAATTTATCTAAATAACTTAAGGATTTACCTTAAGTTATCTTTGTCATAAAAAACAAAACTGTATGTTTTGCGGTTATTGAAAAAAAACGATTCTGCATTCATCAAAAACATTTATTTCTTATAATATTAGCGTTATTTAAAAAAGGCGTTGTATTTTTAGAATTTTTCGAGCTTGTCTGGACAAGTTTATTTGCTATAATTTGTGTACTTATCACCAGATGAAATCACAGAACACATATATCCTACGGATGAAATGAAGAATACTTTAAAAACCCAAGTACCTAACTATGATAGACATCTCAGAGGCACACCCAAAAATGACGTTTGACTCATGCATTCCATTTGTGACACATTGCAAGCCCATCGCCACTTCTAAGAATACTAATATCACAAGATGGTGTTCATTTTATGATGCTCGACTAGACTAAATACACAATAGTTATTTTAAAAATAGTCACAAACGGACCATTAAGTACATTTACGATAAACGCATCTCGCATTCTTACCTCACTCTGTGTTTCAACCTTGAAGCGATACGACTAACACGTTCTATCCTTACCGTTTTCATTACTATTTTCCCTAAATTGTCCCGCCATTGACCTAATAGCAGACTCATGACGCAAAACAACACATCTATTTATACACCAACATCCAAAAATAAACATTCAATTGTGTCAGAGTTTAAAATACAAAGTCTTATCAAACATTGAATAAAGAGTAATTACGCAAATGTGTGAAAAAGTGGGTACGAAAATAAAACTAGCAGCCGGCGTTTAGACACGTCGCCGGCCAGACGCTCCGGGAGGAGGTAAGAGGTACATATCTCCGAAAATATTCAGAGAATACGGAGATCGCGCGCGTCCGCTTCTGTGATTATTGTACAAAACAGTAAACAACGAACATGCTTATTTGATACTCAATCTATAAGCCATTGATTGTTACATTGTGTTTTGATTCACAATAGTGTTTGTGTAGTGGCATAGAATGTTTGTGGTACAGTGTAAGGTGTAGCGATGTTCGCTGGCGGAGGAGCCGGCTTCCAAAAACAATCAAAGCCTCCGTGGGAGTGTACGAATGCGAATTCTGAAATATCACCGAGCTGGTAAGCTAATATAATATATCTATATATATAAAAATCAATGCCACTTTTCGTTGTAATTTTATAACTCAAGAACGGGCTCACCTATCCAAACCTATCCAAATCCAAATGTTTAGGCTTTGTTCGGACTATATGTAGATGGTTTATGTGAAGTTTGCACAAAATCGGTAGACTTTTTATCCAGGTACCACCCGTGCGAAGCCGGGGCAAGCAACTAGTTATGCAAATACTAGTTATGTATGGTTTTGTTCCAAATGCACTATTTGGACGTGCCTTTGACTATACCCTTTGAACAATCTTCAAGCGCCTTGAGATCTGAGATGGCTACCGTAATTGGGGTAGTATATACATATATAGTATACCTATATATCTACCCTATAGTATATATAGTATTATCTATTCTATAGTCTTAGAGCGGAATAAGTTGATCGTGTTGTAAAATCTAACACAATTTTAAGGCGGTTTCAAAAAAAGAAGACTAAGAAATTATTTTAGAAAATATAATAACACTAGCTGACCCGTGCCCGCTTCGCTGTGCGTAAGACATTTCTAATACCATCGTTGACTTTTTTGTAGACGTTTTTAAGGTGTACAATACTGTAGTACGTTATTTTGATATATCTCGTGGGGTTCAGCCAGCATTTGCAATGTAAGCGCAAAAAAATGTGTATTTACGACATCACATTAGAAACCTCTAAAATTATCAGTGTTTCTCTACTATATTATGCATGTATTATACATATAAACCTTCCTCTTGAATCACTCTGTTTATTAAAAAAAACCGCATCAAAATCCGTTGTGTAGTTTTAAAGATATAAGCAAACATACATACAGACATACATACATATTACATACAGACGCGGGAAGCGGAAAGCGACTTTGCTTTATACTATGTAGTGATAACCCAAACCCATTACCCAAAATTGGAATTCATAATTTCAATAGCTATAACCTGTTTTCCATACAATCAGTTAACATGTTTTTTTTAATTATTTAAAAGGGCCACTGGTTTCCAAGCCTAAGCCTGTGAATCACTATAGATACTCGTAATTAGTGAAAACACAACTAATAAAGATAATGAAAACCAGTGTAAGAACCAATATAAGCCGTGTTGGCCTAGTGTGAAGTACCTCTACTTTCAATCCGAAGATCGTGGGTTCAAACCCTGGCTTTAAATGCTCTTAAAGATGTACTAAAACGACAAAGGAAATATTTCGTTTACTGGTAATAACCTAATAACCTCCCGGGCTTAGGCGCCCATCTTGAAAAGTCAGCCTCGGAGTATTAAGCCACTCCGTAGGCTTACCTTGATATGAATGGGTTTGAATACAAATTATAATAAAACAAAACGGCCAAGTGCGAGTCAGACTCGCGCACGAAGGGTTCCGTACCAATATCTATAAAAACGGCAAAAAAAATTTAAAGAAAAAAAAACAAAAAAAAAATACAAAGTTTATTTTATGGGAGCCCCCCTTAAATATTTATTTTATTCTGTATTTAGTATTTGTTGTAAGCGCAGCAACAAAAATACGTAATCAGTGAAAATTTCAACTGTCTAGCTATCACGGTTCATGAGATACAGCCCTGTGCCAGACAGACGGACAGACAGACAGTGAAGTCTTAGTAATCCCTATTACTTACCTATCTTTAGGTTTTTACCTCTTAGGCACGGAACCCTAAAAACTAAAAAGAAAACCGACGAAAATGTTCTGACCAATCGAAAATTCAAAGGACGATATTCTATTTTTTAAGTATCATGAAGGAACTGTTAGTCCTACATGAATATTATTTAAATTAGACCAATTTAGAACTTTAATCAGCACAACAAAAAAATAACATCGTAATCGGATCACCAGGCAATAAGATAAAAAAGAAAATAAGTACCAAAAAATAAATATTTATGACGAATTAAGAACCTCCTTTTGTTTTCGTCGGTAAAAAAACACTTTCACGTTTTACGGCCAAAGCCATATTAAATCCCGATTCGGTATCAAAAAATACTATTTAAATTAAAAAACAATATAACGAGGCAGGAATTATTAATTTTTAAAGTGAAAGAAGGACAGTGAATACGAATTATAAAATTATATCAAAATATCCAAAAACAAACTTCTACGTACATTTTTAATATCAGACATGATTTATTATTGTGGTAAAATCATCTGCCTTTTTTTTTGACTTATCAGAAATATCCCCCATAGAAAAATTAAATTCACTTTGGCCGTTAAACGATGCAATATGGTTTTGGTTTGGGGAACTCACGTACTAAATTAACTTCGTACGCAAAAACTATTCAAACAATTTAATTTTATAAAAACTGGCAGCGGGCCGCGTTTTGACAAACACTGGCTTAAACCATTAGCGCTCGTGTACACGGCACCGCCACCGCGTTGCCAACGCGCCGCCACCGCGCCTACGTATACGAGACTCGTAAATACCGCCACTGCGCCGCAACCGCGACGCCACCGTGACACCACTACGCCGCCACCGCGCCTCCACCAGCAGCAGTATTTTTTAATCCATTACAGCGTACAAACTAGCCTGGCAATGGTGTCGATTCTGTTGGCACCGAGCTAAGCCTAAAATTTCCTGAAATAAAATTAAAACAATTTAACCTACTTAACCTATTCCTTTACGTTAAAGTCTAAATTAGAGTAGGTGGCGATGTTGTGTCCATTTTACAATTTGGCAATAAGAGGATAGTGTTTTAAAATGATCCTCTTATTCCTATTACGTTAAAGTCTCAATTCGCGTAACCTCATGATGACAGTTTTAAAACGTAGGCTAGTTTTAAGTAATTTAACGGGTTTTTACGTAAATTTAGAATAAGAGCGAAATTGTTTTAATTTAATTTTAGGAAATTTTAGGCTTAGCAAGGTGCCAACAGAATCGACACCAATGTATTACTAACAACCATATAGTGGTATGACAAAATAAAGCGGGGGTAACGCTGGTCGCATACACAGCGCAGAAGTGAGAAGAAACTTTGGAATTTGGAGAGAGTATCTGGGGGCACGGCAGTGCCCCCGCCAAGTCAAGCAATAAAGCGGCACGGCTGTACCATACTTTTCTCGAAGCAGTTCAGGCCATTTTCGACCCCCTATAACTTCGTTGTGGATAAAACTAGAAGCCTGAATTTTCAGTAACCAAGCAGTCACTATATAAACACGGTATATTTCAAATTTCATTCAATTTGAACCAGTAGATTAAGAATTATAACTAGTCAAAGTTTCCTATTTTGTCACTCACTCACTCACTCACTGACTGACTGACCGATCATCAAAAGTTTAAGGCACTTCTAGCAGACATAGAAGCTTCAAATTTGAAACACAATTAGTGTTTGGTGTAAAAATCCTTAAAATACCTGCCAAGTGCGAGTCGGACTCGCGCACGTCGAGTTCCGTAACATTATCTATAAATCACGTTTGTTGTATGGGAGCCCCACTTAAATATTTATTTTATTCTGTTTTTAGTATTTGTTGTTATAGTGGCAACAGAAATACATCATCTGTGAAAATTTCAGCTATCGTGGTTCATGAGATACAGCCCTGTGATAGACAGACGGACAGACAGACCGACAGACAGACAGACGGACAGATGGACAGACGGACAGACGTACAGATGGACAGATGGACGAACGGACAGTGGAGTATTAGTAACAGGGTTCCGTTTTTACTCTTTAGGTACGGAACCCTAAAAAGTAAAAAAAATATATATACTACAAAAATAAATGAGATGCCATCAAAAACATAACTTGTAAAAAAGCCATGTCTCGCAACGCAACTCAGTTGATCTACCGTAAAAAGTTGTGAGATCCATGTAATACCAAGTCGGTTAATTTATTCAGTCCCTACTTTAAGGGTCCTTCTGACTTACCTATGTTATTATGTAATTAGCTAACCTTTACGTAATAACTTAAGACAGAAGGACCCTTAAAGTAGGGACTGAATAAATTAACCGACTTGGTATTACATGGATCTCACAACTTTTTACGGTATATGAACTGAGTTGCGTTGCGAGACTTGGCTTTTTTTACAAGTTATGTTCTTGATGGCATTCCTTTTGATGTGTAGGGCTGCACTTAGAAGGATTTCTCGAAATTTAACATAAGTAAAAGTTTTATTTAAATAGGGTTAAGAAATTATTAATTTAGCAATTACTAGTGGATAGAATGATCGCTAAATTAATAATTTCCTAAAGCCATAATAAATATAATGAAAATTGTAACGGCAAGATTTCCAGTATCCAGACGAGTAATAAATGTTTTTGATAAATGCAGAATCGTTTTTTCTCAATAACCGCAAAATATACAGTTTTGTTTTTTAAAACAGAGATAACTTAAGGATTTAATCTAGATAAATTAAAGACAGAAACACGATTGATGAAACTTTTCTCGATAGATTTATTTTCTAAAGGTGGCTCTTAAAAACACGTTATTAGTTTTTAATCAAAACTATGAATAGCTAAATAGTTATTTCTATATTATTCGTTAGATAATCATAACCTACCTAAATTAAAGACTATTTTTTCATAAATTTTATGGTTTTCAAGATAATGCAGTTTTATCACTTTTTCTGTCTTATCCGGGTAGACTCAGCCCATACAAAACGTCAAAAAATTCACTTATCACCTTAATAGTTGTTGGTTCTTTCAAATCTTCCTAGTGCTACATTTTTTTTTTCTTGGACATACCAAAAACGCTTTTCGTGAATTGTGCTACACAAAACGGGAAATTACTCTAGTAAAAATAAATATTACTATAATTAATTGAATGCTTGGTGACAACGCGATGGTCCACTCGCCCTGAAGTAGATTCTCTAGATGAATCGAAACATTTTCGGTATTTTTAACGACGATTTTTTCGTTTTTTAATTATTAATACAGCTAATTATCACGATATTTCTTGTATTGCTAAACGTGGTTATTAGCCGTATTATATAGTTAAAATGAATTACAACCACAATAGTTTCAAATCTATACTTTATTTTTAACTTAACTAATTTTCCGTTTTGTCATAATTATGTAAAAACATTTTATCCTTGGAAAGTCGTTCTTCAATTGGCGACTCTCAAAAGCTGCATAATCCAACTTAACTTATACAAAAAGTTAAAATTGTCACCAATCTGGAAAAAAGGAAAAGTATACTCACAGAAAAGTTGCTGCCCAGGAATTAATAGGAAACACAGCAAACAGCTTTTCAACTTTTTAGCGCGAAGTAAATGAGAATATGTTTTCGTTAGCTCAATTATTATGAACACAAACACAAAGTTAGATAAACGGAAGTAATTCTGACTTTAAAAAAGCAGGATATTTTTCAGTTTTAAATAATTAAATTTATTTTTGATCAAATATTAAGATTTTTATTTTAATTCAATTTGCTTAGATCACGGTCGACTCTAGTACGTGCGTTTAGTACGAATCGTATTGCGGAAGTAGCTCTTATAGCGCGGAAGGACTGAATGATCGGCAACTCCGAAGGCAGAATCGCTGAAACCATGGGGCAAATCGGGTTCTAACCGGGTTGATGACCGGAGACCTGTACAACCCGGGAGATGGCCGCGCGCCTTAACTGCTCTCAACTCAACTGGTCCTCATAAATTTTTACATATCCGTTAAAATACTAACAACAACAATAAAAAAAACATGTTCAGTAGTTAAAGAAACAAATTCAAAAGGCATTTATTTTAATAAAATCACAAAGATCACTTTGAAACATCTTATCCCATTAACATCACAAGTCTAGCAGAATCAGGCAACAAACACGGCTAGAGTAGAGTTCCAGTAGGTATGGCACAGACATAATACGGATTGCGGTTCTCGGCTTCCATGAATTAAGCTGTTTGGTTGCGTGGCAGACAATTTTCGACCTTATGCAGTGACACAAAACCACGTTACTTCGGCACAAAAACCCGCCGACCGTACTACAAAATCCCCAACAAGGAACTTCGAACTATTCGTAATTTTATGTCGATATAATTACCACAACCTATTAGGCCTTGCGCAAGGCCTAATAGGTTATGGTAGGTGTTTTATTTATAGATTCACGGCCGTGTACGTATCAATCGATATTTCTGACCCATAAAATTATATGTGTATTAACATGTGCTTACAACGGTGAAGGAAAACATCATGAGGAAACCAGTTAGTATTGTTAGTATTGGTTTGCACGTGTGGAATGCTTACTGCAAAATGTGAGCATGTGCCTTTGCTTGCAGCTTTGCCTTTAGATATCTTCAAGGATCTGAACGCCTGGAGATCTGAGAGGATATCTACCGTACTTGAGGATTACAATCGTAATAATACAGCGATAGGTGAACGTTAAAATCACTTATCGGACGTTGGTAGTACGTGGGATGCGGTTTAAATAGAGTAGGCTTTCAGCATCCATACTATAATTAGTTTAGTCGGCCTATAAATAACAAATATAAAGTTTTACGTAGAGTACGTAGAGTACAGGAAAATAAGGTCCCATTAACAACGATTGAGAACGAAGAGGGAAAATGGGAATTAGAAGAAGAGTCGGCCTCATCTCATTTGACTGGCCTCAAAGCCCAGATGGTAGTAGCTCTGCCTTCTGCGCTGTAGGTTGCGGGATCGATTCCCAAGACAACCATTAGTGTGATGAACATAGATGTTTGTCAACGTCTCGGTATTATAATGTATGTATAAAAAATGTTTTTAGTATTCTATATTTCTTACTTCTATACTTATAATAATTCAATTCAATTCAGCTCACGAAAATCTGAGAAGATGATTGTCTTGCATAAAAAAATGACAGTCGTGTAAACTCCAGAAACACTTTTATATCGAACTGTACCTTCCATTGTTTAAGGTGGAACTGAGAAATTCATAGCATACCGGCACTTTTTTAGGTATTTTAGAATCCGATCCATTTTATTTTATTCTATGCAAGATTGTGATTAATTCATATTTCTTTATGAAATAGAATTAAAACAGCCAACCCTTAGACTAGCTATTGTGACGCACTTCACTTCAAGGACGTGCAACGCACATTCAGGAGTTAAAAAAAATTGTTAAATACTTTAAACAATATTTTAACTTCCAAAACATTAAAACTACTCAATTGTCTTATACGAATTGGTACAACAAAGCTTAAAAAAATACTAAAAATAAAGTTTTTTTTTTCTTTAAATTTAAGCCTAAATAATGACACCTTTTACGGCCTTCAATGCTATATTTTTGAATTAAATTGTCAATTTTCATTTATTTATGTTATTCAATTCAATAAACTAAATTAATATTAAATACTTGAACAACCCTAATATGGTCCGTACATTCAACTCTTCCCCTCCAGTGGTTTGGCCTTGGAGCATGCGCGGCACGCAGCCCCCTGTTACGTAGGTCGTGGTTACAAAGGAAAGTTTCTGGATATTAGGCCGACATTTTAATAAGCATTTAATTAAATCAAATTATATCGTCTAATTGTAATTGTTTTGGTTGGAGGCTTCGCGAAGCCTCGTTTCAGCATCTTCGCTTTTTCTCTCTGTCTTTTATTTTCACAAACTGACGTTCCAATTTTAATTTAAGATAACACACAAAATTTCAAAACTAAATGATCTTTAAAGGTTTTCGTCGTGCACAGTAATCACAATCGATCGATTAGATTTTAGTAGGTAACGTAATTACATAAACTCTTCATTTATTAATTATTTTTTTCAAAAGAATTAACATCATTATATAAGAATTATATAAATAAAGTAAGTTTATGAGAACTTCGAAAAATATAAATTATTCAGTAAAGTTGGTACATTTAAATTAAAGTTAGGTAAGTCAAAGCTGAATATTATCTTGAGAAACGTTCACTTGATACTAAGATGAGGCCGAAAAGCCGTGTTGGCCGAGTTCGAGGTACCTCAACTCGCAATTTCAAGGTCAAGGGTACCGGAATACCGGCCGTGCATCAATGGATTTTTCTGTTCGAAAATGTATATATGCGTGTAAGAAAACATCGTGAGAAAACTAGTTAGTCTTCTCGTAAGCGGTGATAGGCTTGCAACCTGTCACGTGTGAAATGCTAACTATTGTAAAATGTGGGCATGTGCTAAATAAAATGCTTGGACGTGCCTCTGACTAGCCCCTTTAGACATCTAGCCGACTCGGAACAGCTGATATGTTATTGTCAGCAACTTTTATCATTCCATACGTGACAGGTTGCAAGCCCGTCACCTCATAATGTTTGTAATGCCGGGGTCCCAAACCCCGCGTTTTCACGCGCCAGACCGCGCCAAGGCGGACGGACGCGCCGTGGGAACGATGCATCCGTGGTGGCCTGTGCTCGGAACGCTCTGTACGCGACGCGCCAGACGCACACAGGCGGAGCGTCATCCGGCGCGGCCCGTCGATTTACGCGCCGTGGGACCCCGGCTTTATATAATCAAATAAAACGTAAATATAAACTGTCAAATCACATGGTGCGTAAATTGGAAGGGTTGCGTTTCGGAGACGAACACAATGAAATCGCTGTAATCGATACATCGCTCACTACAATGTATACATTGTGAGGAAACTAGTTAGTAAACTTGTAAGCGGCGACGGGCTTGCAACCTGTCACGAGTGGATACTAACTACTGCCAAATGTAATATTTGGATATGCCACTGACATCCCTTTAGATACCAAGGATCTGAGTGCCTGGAGATCCGATAGGATGTCTAGTGTCTATGTCTACCATATCTTGGGGATTTCACTCGAGATCATATTTTTATTTTTATATTATATTAAAGTTTAAAAATTTATATTATATTATTATATATAAGACTGATAGCTATATAACAAAAAAAGTTTCATCAAAATCCGTCCAGTATTTTTTTTTGGCTTGTGTTACTTGTATGAAGACCCCTAGGAGTATTTTTTTTAGTTTTTATTCAATGTACAGAATTGAACTCTTCTACATTTTTATTACTAGCGACCCGCCCCGGCTTCGCACGGGTAGCATGTTATTATACATATAAACCTTCCTCCTGAATCACTCTATCTATTAAAAAAAACCGCATCAAAATCCGTTGTTAAGTTTTAAAGATATAAGCAAACATACATACATACATACGCGGGAAGCGGAAAGCGACTTTGCTTTATACTATGTAGTGATTATGTATAGATTATAAGAATGTATAAAATCGTTCATATTATGTTACCAAAATTTTACTACAAACGAAACCTGCAGGGCGGGGCAAGCTGGTACGACCAATTTTAATTCCGAACACCTGACAAAAATACTATTATACGTAGATGCAAAAGCATACAGAAGGGTTTATTTTTAAACCAACAAACGGACGATGCTATTGTATATACTAGCAGACCCGCGACAAATATTGTGTTTGAATAATCGCATTAGCAGTGGCCGAACTAAAAAATTTTTGAGGCAACTTCCATTTTTTTTTTCATAAGCCTTGTCTTCATAAAATACATTACGAATAACGATCGATCGGATGTATAACTTTTCGAGTATAATCTGTTGCTATGACGACTGAATGATTTCAGTCTGAAATGTAAGATTTTTTGTACACCAGCGCTATACCCAAATCATCCCTTGTTCATTTTTTTTATAATTTTTGGTATGTTTTTCGGAATTGAAACATCCCTATTTTTTATCTACATCTACAGCTAATTTCATCATAATCCGTTCTGTTGTTAACGCCTGATTAAGGCACGACGATACAAAAATCCTCTCAAATCAATCACAATATTGGAATGACTTTTTAATTTTCCTCAGGAGCAAGGTAAAAGTTTTACAAACCAATTTCACGAGAAACGATACAAATTACGAAATTTTCTCGGTAAAAGAAGCCAATGCTAAAGAAAAACGTTCTTAAATTTTTCATTATTGGCTTTGAAACCCTAAAAATCCGCAAAACTAAATGCCAACAACGCAATGCCAGGAAAAAGTTCAATAATGAGTTGGAAACTTCTAGACAATTCCAGAAATTCTCAACTCGGCTTTTTAGATGTTATAAATACTTGTTATGACTTGCCTCTCAGCTCAGTTGGTAGTAACGCTGCCTTTTGCGCTGTGTGTTGTGGGTTCGATCCACACCCAGGGCAAATATTTGTGTGATCAACATAGATGTTTGTCCTGTGTCTGGGTGTTAATATGTATAATAAGTATGTATTTACAAAATAAAAAGTATTTAAGTATTCTATCAGTTATCTGGTTCCCATAGTACCTACTAGCTTTGCTTATTTTAGGGCTAGATGGCGCTGTGTGTGAAGTCCGCCTATACTAATATTTATATTTATAATACTAGCTAATCCCACAGAAAAAAGCACTTTCAGTATACGCCACCGATATCAATTAAGGGTATAAAAAATAGTTAACAACCTATTCTCAGACCTACTGAATATTCACCATTTTAATTGTTGTATGCCAACATTTTGCAGTAGTCAGCATTCCATACGTGACAGGTTGCAAGCCCATCATCGCTTATAAGAATACCAATTGGTTTCCTAACGATGTTTTCCTTCACTGTTTTTAACAGGTGTTTGATGCGCATATACATTTTTCGAACAGAAAAATTGATGCACGCCGGGTTTCGAACCCACGACCTTCAGATTGAAAGTCGAATTACCTCCCACACGGACAACACGGTCATGCAAAATTAAAATTAGAATTAAACATGTTTTAAAACCCTAAACTCAGTTGTCTAAGTTATTCTTCACAAACTTAACATTTAGAAAGTGTTTGTTCTGTTGTTGTGTTGGATGCTCTAAAAAAATAATCCCCGAAAATGAACCCCGAAAGGCATACAAAGGGGATGAAATAATTAATTTCAAATGAACGAAGCCGCGAGTGTTCCATCGAATTCATTAGAAATATGTAAAATAAAAAAATGATTCTTTTTAGGGTTCCGTACCCAAAGGTATTACTAAGACTACGCTGTCCGTCTGTCCGTCTGTCTGTCCGTCTGTCTGTCCGTCTGTCTTTCCGTCTGTCTGTCCGTCTGTCTGTCCGTCTGTCTGTCCGTCTGTCTGTCCGTCTGTCTGTCCGTCTGTCTGTCAAAGGGCTGTATCTCATGAACCGTGATAGCTAGACAGTTGAAATTTTCACAGATTATGTATTTCTGTTGCTGCTATAACAACAAATACTAAAAACAGAATAAAATAAATATTTAAGGGGGGCTCCTATACAACAAACGTGTTTTTTTTTGCCGTTTTTATAGATAATGGTACGGAACCCTTCGTGCGCGAGTCCGACTCGCACTAGACCGGTTTTTTTATTTATCTTTGAAGCGTTCAGTCGTAATATAATAATCCGATTACAATTTACTTTGCAAAGTGACTGTGTCAAGGTTAAAAAAAACAAAGATTAGAAAAAACACGATTCTGTTCAAAACAAACAAACAAACCAACTTCTGTTATAAGGGGATGTGTCAACGATGAATCTAATCAGAGGGTGAAGTGATTGGTCTCATACGATTTTTAATACATCAACGTACAAACAGAAAATGAAGAGATTTATAACTGGCGTCATAGCTCAGATGGTATTATTTTTGCTTTCTGCGCTGTATGTTGTGGGTTCGGTTCCCAACCAGGACAAATATTTGTGTGGTGAATATATGTTTGTTCTGTGTCTGGGTTTTATTATGTATACGAGTATTATGTATGTGTTTACGATGTGTGATAATGTATACCAATATTTATTTTAATTTATTTATTTATTATTAATTTAGCGGCTATGTATTTATTACTAGCTGCTCGCTCCGGCTTCGCACGGATGATACCTGGACAAAGCGTAGCCTCCGTCTGTCCGTCTGTCTGTCACAAGGCTATATCTCATGAACCGTACTATACAATTGAAATTTTCACAGAATATGTATTTCTGTTGTAGCTATACCAAAAATTACTAAAAATAAAAGAAAATAAATATTTAAGGGGGTCTCCCATACAACAAACGTTATTTTTTATATATAATGGTAAGGAACTCTTCGTGCGCTAGACCGACTCGCACTTGGCCGGTTTATTCTACAAGTTGTGCATATCTCACACGAATTGGGATAAGAACAAGATTGTGATGATTTATTTAGCATCTAACTGTACAATCCGTGGATAATTTATTTGTAAAACTTCTTGTGTTTTTATTCAATAAGGATTTTTATTAGTACCTACGAACCTGGGTGTCTACTCGCGAACCGAAGCGAAATTTCGAAGCCATATTCGTTCAAAAGTTACATTGTTTTGACTATTGAACGATAGAACGACCGTAATTACTTCGGACAATCATCGAAGTTCTTAATCCTACTTACAAATCATTGATAGATATATAGTTGAAACGATGTAACTTTGAAATGAATATAGTTACGAAAGTTTTTTACGCGAGAGTTTGCACCCACCCACTCTTACAAAACTCTCATTATACTTATTTTTTCACTTTTTGTATGGGCATAGTTTAACCGAGTATGACGTCAATAAAGTTTCAGTTTTTTAGATGAATAAAGCTTAAGTTACCTATGCCAAATAACCTAATATTTTTGCAATTATTGAGAAAAAAACACGATCGAGAAATAGAATAGAAACTAATTTATAAGATACAAACTCTATCCAGGATACCCAATGGATGATTCCTGATAAACACGCCTTTGAATCAAAGCCAACGTTACACCAAAAATCCCATAACTTTTTTTTAATGTAAAAATATTGGGTACTGCAATATTGGAAATGAGAAAATATTCCGAACATTATTTGCTTTGACCTGACCGTCGTCGAATGTCACCATCGATCACATAACCCAATGGACGCCTCATGGCTTTATTACTTCAAACAAACAATTCTGTCAAACCGTTGAGATGCGTGGATCAGGGGGAGCGGTAAAAATGCATGTCACAGTGACATTGACCCGGACAATTTGAAAGCCCGTTCGGTTCCGTTCGGGGCGCGTTCGGTATTTTATATCACCAGTTCAAGCCTAATGTGTTGTGATAAAGTGTTTGCCTTGCTTGAGTAGTCTATAGGCTGTGTGGTCGATGACGGTCAGTCTCAAAGAGATGGATATGTGATGTGCAGATCCACACTGCGATTCCACTGTGAAATATCAAACGCATTTTTTGTTATTTATTTTTTAAGTAATACTGTATTGCTCATATTCAAAAGCCGGGACCGACATTTCAACGTACTCTCCAAAACAGGAAAGAGCTAGGTCTATTCTTAAAAACGACTAACGATATAAAAGGGACAAACTTCAGATCGTTTCGAACTATGTTTTGAAGGACGGAACGACCGACATTTGTCAACTTTGACGTCAAACATTCTTCTATGCCAGATGACGATTTCTAAAAGTGCGGTTTGACCGAATATTTTGATGCACTGTCGTCGATAATGTTGAAATTGTTTTGTGTTGTTTGTGGTGTTATGTGACCACTATGAAGGTTGCTAGCTCGGACAATCTAGGTAGGCAAGTTAGATGTGTACTGTACACATCTAACTTGACCACAAATGGACATCTTACCTGTGAGTAAGACGAACCACCTGGTCAGGACATATTATTAACGCCAACTAAACAAATTAGTCAAGCGATGCCACTGACCACAATTCGGACCAAATATACTGTCCAAGTCAATATTATAGTCAATATTATATATACTCGAAAACCGCAATGATACAGAGACGTTATTATATCTATAACTAGCGACCCGCCCCGGCTTCGCACGGGTAGCATGTTATTATACATATAAACCTTCCTCCTGAATCACTCTATCTATTAAAAAAAACCGCATCAAAATCCGTTGTGTAGTTTTAAAGATATAAGCAAACATACATACATACATATTACATACAGACGCGGGAAGCGGAAAGCGACTTTGCTTTATACTATAGTGACTTGTCAAAATTCACTCTTTCGGTGCTATTAATAAAAATTTACTTATCCAAAGATCATCTAAGGTTACACCAAGACTTGTTAATACCAGCTTAATGTAAGCAACTCCATTTCTAATCCTTGTTTATTAATATTGAATTCGACTAGTCCAAACGTAAGCGTTGGACTAAATTTAATCCTGCGCTAGTCTACGTTTATTAATAAGACGGTTTGAGAGCAGCTCCGTCTTTTGGTTTATAAATTCTAGATTTGAATCCCACACAAGACAAATTTTATGTCTAACTAGCTGACCCGTGCCCGCTTCGCTGTGCGTAAGACATTTCTAATACCATCGTGGACTTTTTTGTAGACGTTTTTAATGTATACAATACTGTAGTACATTATTTTGATATATCTCGTGGGGTTCAGCCAGCATTTGCAATGTAAGCGCAAAAAAATGTGTTTATTTACGACATCACATTAGAAACCTCTAAAATTATCAGTGTTTCTCTACTATATTATGCATGTATTATACATATAAACATTCCTCTGGAATCACTCTATTTATAAAAAAAAACCGCATCAAAATCCGTTGTGTAGTTTTAAAGATATAAGCAAACATACATACATACATATTACATACAGACGCGGGAAGCGGAAAGCGACTTTGCTTTATACTATGTAGTGATTTATATAGGTGTTTGTTCTGTGTCTAGGTGTAAGAATTGACCTTTTAATAAGTTATGTATTTTTCAAAATTGATAAGTATTCCATCAGTCGCTCTCTTGTTCATTGAGAAAAAATAACGAAAACTTGTGCTAAACATTTGCTTGTTTAAAAACGGATATTTTCTTGTCATACATCTGTTTAGTACTTATCTAGTTTTTACGTTTTGACGATACGATGACAATACGATAGTGATTCGTGCTTGGCCACTGCTCGGAACAAAATGTCAACGCGGTTTTAGGTGTAAGCTGATTGATTAAATATCTAACATACGTACACAGTAGTCACCGTAGACTAAACCTATTGTTACGAATTTAAATCAACCAATATCTTGTTTTTCTCGTTTTTCAATATGTATGTGCAAATACAAATTTGCAGTTTTCTCTTTACCTGGAAATTTTATTTCTCATCTATCATTTATCATCATCCTCTTGCCGTGCTTATAACGGTGAAGGAAAACATCGTGAGGAAACCAGTTAGTATTCTTGTAAGCGGCGACGGGTTTGCAACTTGTCACGTGTGGAATGCTAACTACTGAAAAATGTGGGCATGTGCCAAATGTAGTGTTCGAACGTGACTTTGACTGACTTAGACATCTTCAAGGATCTGAGCGTCTGGAAATCTGAGAGAATGATAACTGCCTACCGTACTTGGGGATTAAAGTCGTGATCCTATTTATTTTTATTTTTATAACTAGCGACCCGCCCCGGCATCGCACGGGTGCAAAGCTGATACCAAAATATATTACAGATTGTCTTTGTATACTCGTTAACAGCATTTAAAATTAAAAAAAAAGTCGCGCTGATTTGAAATCTTAAAATTATCAGTAGTTCTCTAATATACTAAGCATGTTATTATACATATAAACCTTCCTCCTGAATCACTCTATCTATTAAAAAAACCGCATCAAAATCCGTTGTGTAGTTTTAAAGATATAAGCAAACATACATACAGACATACATACAGACGCGGGAAGCGGAAAGCGACTTTGCTTTATACTATGTAGTGATTTCTTAAAGAAATTCAACTATGCGAAAATTTGTGTTGTTTGCTTCATCTCGCGGTATCTATAGTTTGAGAAGGTGATTTCTCCCGCATATTTATCACCCAAACGTGTGCAATTTCAAATTTCATACCTAAGTCTGTTGTATCAAGGTTGAAATTGGCCTGCGCGGTGCTTATGACAGGACTGCGTGTCCATGCATGTGCGTAAAATGCGGTTACAATGATTTTGTAGATAATATTCCTGCCTTGGTGTGAATATTGCGACGGAAAATAGGGAAATATGGAAGTAATAGACATATTCGGTGCTATTAATAAAAATTTACTTATCCAAAGATCATCTGAGGTTACACCAAGACTTGTTAATACCTAATCCTTGTTTATTAATATTGAATTCGACTAGTCCAAACGTAAGCGTTGGACTAAATTTAATCCTGCGCTAGTCTACGTTTATTAATGAGACGGATTGTGCCAACCCTATTGCAGTAGGACAAAGGAAGGTGGAAGAAACGATGAATCTATCCTTAATTAAAAAAAAAACAATTCTTTTAGAAGAAAATGTAAGCTTATGTAGAAAAAAACCTGTAAATTATTAGCTCTTGTATTGTTTGTCTATTAAAACAACAAGTACCTAGATTATTTTAAGTGATAAGAGTTTCTTCTAAAAAAATAAATTATAAATAAAATCGGCCATGTGCGAGTCGGACTCGTGCGCGAAGGGTCCGTACCATTATCTATAAAAACGGCAAAAAAATCACGTTTGTTATATGGAAGCCCCACTTAAATATTTATTTTATTCTGTTTTTAGTATTTGTTGTTATAGCAGCAGCAGAAATACATATTCTGTAAAAATTTCAACTGTCTAGCTATTACGGTTTTTGAGATACAGCCCTGTGACAGACAGACGGACGGACAGTGAAGTCTTAGTAATAGGGTCCCGTTTTTACCCTTTGGGTAGGGAACCCTAAAAGGTAGCTTCCGAGCATGGCAGGTTGTAGGGGTAAAAGAGCCTTAATTAAATTAAATGAAACTTCATACATATAATTAGGTCGTGTGCAGATCATTTCAGTTCAGGTAATCTGCGAGCAAACCACGGACGAATACTTGTTTAAAAAAACTATCTAGAAAAGCTTGTTAACGAAAATACGACATAAAATTGGATTACAAATTCTTTGAAATACCTTTCAAAGGTATGTGGGAGTTCGAACACGAATATTGGTGGCCTCACGTACAACCTGCCCGCCATGGTTTCTGGTGTCAACATATGCTGGTCCGTATTAAGTACCTACCAGCTGTTTCTACATCCACAAGTACGTCCAATTGGAATGTGAAAAATAACTGTTTAGTAGCGCAACAGGTATTTAGGCATTGCCCCAGTTATATAAGGCAAGAGTATATAGAAATGAAGCATAACAGAATGGGTACCAAGAGACACGAGAAGGAAAAAATGGAGACCAAGAAAAAGGTGGAATGACGTCTTCAACCAGAGATGTGGACCCCTATGGATGCGAGACGCACGGGAACGTGATACGTGGAAAGGTTTAGGAGAGGCCTACGCTGAAGAGGCGACTACTACTAACAAAAAATAATTATATACACACATACTTAAACATACAAAATTATTCATACACACATTATAACACAATACTAAACTTAAGAAACTTTTAAATAGTAGTAGAAATAAAGGCTATTTTTATTTTATTTTATATAGAAATAAGGGGTAGGCTGATTAGCGAAATTTTAGACAAATCACATCAAAAATTGGTCAGATATTGCATTGAAAATATTGTAAGCTCTGGGTCCGTATGTTTTAGACTACATAATACTACAAACGAAAACAAAAAAGGCCAAAAAGAAGATAGGGGGACATTTTTGTACAACAATGAGGATTGGAATGCATGAGGGAGGCAAGGTAAAATGATTATTGGAGGGATTAAGGGGAGGCCATCGCCACCGAGGCGAATATTGTGGAGGACTAGTGTTAAGTTAGATAATTGTGATTAAAATAGATTGATTTTCAATAGAAATAAGGCTTTTTACCGTTTTTTATTTATTTTTGGCTGGCCGGGTTCGATTCCTACCCAGGAAAAATATTTGTGAACATAGATGTTTGTTCTCTGTCTGGGTGTAAATACGTATAAAAAAGTATATAAGTATTCTATCAGATAACTAGTCCCATAAAACAAGCTTCGCATAGTTTGAGGCTAGGTGGCGCTGTGTAGAAATGTCCAATATTTATTTTTATTGTAGCACAAACACATTTAAATAGTGAGGATATCGAGGATATATCTTGTGTTGTGGAATAACAGGGGCATTATATTTTCGGTTTAATTAAATTTTTTTGAACACGAATAAAGTACCAACTACAAATTTGTGGCTCTTGCTGACCCGTGAAAGCTCTATTGATTCAGAGGGTTGCGGCTTATGTCACAAATGAGAAATACATGGATGTAAAAATAATGGACACTATAAAACGCCGTGATAACTACTAGTTCTTGCAAAATGTGGGTATTGCCAAAACGTAATGTTTGGACGAGTGTTTTGACTACACCCTTTTATGACATCTTCAAGGATCTAAGGGCCTTGAAATCTGAGTGTATGTCTACCGTACTTGGGGATTACAGTAGTGATCCTATTTTTTTTTATTATATGCTTTGTTGGTTCAAATAGGCAGTGCGGCCCGGATTTATCTGTTCGATAAATTTATATGCGCATTAAAACGCGTGCTCAAAACGGTGAAGAAAAACATCGTGAGGAAACCAGTTACTATACTTATAAGCGGCGATGGGCTTGCAACCTTTCACGTTTGGAATGCTAACTACTGAAAAATGTGGGTTTCGTGAAATCCATAGGTACATAATAATAATAGAGATTTGTAATACAGCAAAAGAAATTATACACATTAAAATTAAAATTACATTTTCAATACCTATCTACATGATAGTTTTGTCACATGTAATGTTCATGTAATCGTCCGGAGTATATCCAAAACCGCTATACCGTACCTAATATTATTCATATCTATATCCAAAACCGATATTGCATATCCATAACGTCCCTGGTGCAAGTTACACGTGCCGATGTGCGCGTGTATTGAGTACAGCTGCCCTCCCACTGTTGTTGGGTGGATTTCGCCCGGGGTGTAATATCAGAGTGACCTTTACGGCTGGTTGGCTTTATGCAGGCATACTGCGTAGTAACTTGGCACGAGAAACTAATGATACCTCTTTGATTATTTATTAGGGTTAATCTTAATAATATTATAAATGTGAAAGTTTGTGAGTTTGTATGTATGTTCGTTCCTGAATCAGGCCTAAACGACATAACGGATTAAGTTGAAATTTGCATAGAATAGAGGTAATATGCCCGAATAAATAATAGACTACTTTAAAACGCTGCTGTGCAACAAATCTGACATCACAGACTAAAAACATTCAGTCTTTTCTATTCAATTATTGAAATTTGACAGGAATGTCACGGGTCGGCTAGTACATACATAAATCACATCTTCCCAGAGGGGTAGGCAGAGATAACGGCTTTCGACTTTCTACGATCCAGACATATTAATTTTGTATCATTCATTCTCATCACATTCCTCATGCATGAGGTTTAGAGTAGGGTAAAGAGATACTATAAATATGGGCATGTACCGAATGTAATGTTTGGACATGCTTCTGACTGACCCCTCAAGACATCGTCAAGAATCTGAGTATATCCAAATCTGAGAGGACGTCTACCGTATTTGGAGATTACAGTCGTAATCCTATTTATAATTTTTATTTATTTATATAAACAGTTAAATTAGGTAAAGTTGTTCTATCTCACGAAGGCGGGTGAGCAGTACTTGTTTGTGTACGTCACTGATACTGAACGCTCAAGAGCAATGTCAAATCTAAAAACAAAATTGTAGTTTTTGCGTGAAAACCGGACAAAAGACAGGCAGACAGACAAAAAATTCAAAATATTTTTTTTGAATAAATACTTGTATATGGAACCCTAAGAGTATTTTTTTTAGTTTTTATTCAATGTACAGAATTCAACTCTTCTACAATTTTATTATATGTATAGAAGAGCGAAAGTGACAACGCTATACCAACACGTATGGCGTTGACACTTTCGTACTGCCAGTAATACTGCTTTAGTCATATTAGAGATTGCAGTACGGCTTGAGGGGGGCGTCCATTCTGTGGTTGTACTAATTATATTATTATGAAGGCTTTGTATGCTTTGTCCCTGCACCTGCATAGCAATCACTAATTGACCAGTAATTATCGAAATTACTAGCTAGTGGCATTATCAGTGGAGCGATTCCTTGCTTAGCCTGCCTGGGAAGATGACCTCAATACGAAGGTCGTGGATTCGAATGCCAACCGAGTAAAAAGCAAAAAGAAGACATTGCGAGGAAACCTGTCACTATTTTTAGCTTACTTGTCACGTATGAAATGCTAACTGCAAAATGTGTGTATGTTTCATATATTCGGACGTGAACCTGCGATCTTCAAGGATCGGGGTGTACTAGTGAACCGAAAACGTAATTTCGTGATAATATTCGTTTCAAAGTTACATCGTTTCGACTATAGTTTTGAGTAGTTCAAGAACAACACTATGAGAACACGCACCCACAGTAGATGATTTTTTTTTCATAAACATCACTTTATGTATTGAGCGTCATAGTAAATAGTTGCAAGTTGTAACAGGGCTGACATAATAGCTAAGCGATTCAAAGCCCTTTTTAAAAATAAAGATTTAAAAAAAAAAAAAATGTAATGACGGCACTATGGCGCACGCTACAGTGTGCCATTAGAGCTCAACTTTGGCTAGAGGCACACGACTATGTGCCTCTAGTGACACTATGCAGTGTCGCACAACACATAAAATGATTTTTATTTCGTCCACTGAGGGTGCGTGTTTATTTATTTATTTATTTATTTATTTGCATCATGTACTATACATAGTAGGTATAGGTCTTACGATAGGGTAAGTAGTATACCAATACTACTTACCCTATCTATTAATATATAGATATATAAATATATTAATACTAATTATATTTTTTACTATTATAATAATTTTAATTTTAGATTTTATTTTGCTATGTCCTAACAGGACCCATGTACTAATTGGTATTACTTCCACCACAAACACTTCGCCACCACAAACTTCTCTAGTAGTCTTGGGTCATACGAACTTAATAACTTATTCATGTACTTACTAATACAAAAGCCGTGTTAGCCGAGTGGGAGGTACTTCGACTTTCAATCCGAAGGTCGTGGGTTCGAATCCCGGCGCATCAATGGATTTTTCCACGTGCTAATAACGGTGAAGGAAAAACATCGAGAGGAAACCAGATCGTATTCTAGTAAGCGGCGACGGGCTTGCAACCTGTCATGTGTGAAATGCTAACTACTGCAACATGTGGGCATGTGCAGTAGTTGTAATGTAGTAGTAGTTGTTGCAAATGTAATGTTTGGACGTGTCTCTGACTAACCCCATAAGACATTTTCAACGATCTGAGCTCCTGGAGATTCGAGAGGATGTCTACCGTACTTTGGGATTACAGTCGTGATCCAAATTTTTTTAAATAGTTTTTTGTTAATACTTACGCTTTGAAGTAAAAATACTACATAATTATCAAAAACAAAAATACAAAAACAATCCTGTTAATTCACACACTGGACCCTAAAAGTCCCGGTTATGCGACATTGAATAACAGCGACAACATAATTTTTTCATCCACTTAAATTCCCATAAATAATCAAAACCAGCCATACTAATGTAAACCTTATTCGTGTAACGGTTAGGTTTCTATTACAAGCACCACCTTCTTGTCTCTAGATTGGTATTCACTTTCAAAGGGAAACTACTTAACTGTTATAAAAGTATTCATTCGTCAAACACAATTTAATCATTTCTGAAGTCCTGCGCAAGTTGTGTTATTAGTTTGTTAAGCTCAAACACACTTGGGGACACTTTGTACCGCGACACACGTACACGTACACGCTGCAACGTTGCACAGTGTCCCGCAACATGACGCGCAACACTAAATCTACATGCTGAAACTTTGCACAGTGTCTCACTAAATGTTGCGCAAAGTTCAATATGTATGTTGCAACGTTGCACAACATGCCCCGCAAAAAATTGCGTGACGCGGGAAATGTTGTAAAACATAAGTAGTGTGGCTTGTAAATAATTCTACAACATTGCCTTCGGGACATTCACTACATTCACTAAGTTGTTGAGCGATAATGTCCCTTAATTTGTCCCTAAGTGTATTTGTAGCTTAAGACGTAGCAACCGGCATTTCAATAGCAGTAATAAAATCAAAGCGTTACCTTTAATCAGAGTGTGTACTTATTGATAGCAAAATGATGCGTATAAGGAAATATTTGACTAATAATATTATATTTGTAAATCCTTAAGTTGGCGTTTATGACCCAATTATGCCCAAACAGTAACGGATTTGAAAAACTTGGAATATACATACACGTGTAACCATCGACTACATAGCTGTAGTCGATGCGTATAACACGTGCTTAGAACAGTGAAGGAAAACATCGTGAAGAAACCAGTTAGTATTCTTATAAGCGGCGATGGGCTTGCAACCAGTCACGTATGGAATTCTAACTACTGCAAAAGGGTATGTGCCAAATATAATGTTTGGACGTGCCTCTGACTACCTCCTCTAGACATCTTCAAATAATCTGAGCGCCTGGAGATCTGAGAGGATGTCTACCGTACTTGGGGATTACAGTCGTGATCCTATTTTTTTTTTTTAATTCTAGATTATCATTATGTTACCACGCTAGCGAAGCTAAAATCTGTACGCATGTATTTCACTGAACTAATCCTAAACGGCGGGACCAATTATGATGTTTTTTTGTATGTGTCAGAATAGGTTCTTGAATGGTATAAATTTACAATAGGTGGCAAGGTGGTACAGGGTGGCGCTGCAATTAGATTCTAAAACCGTATTCGTTTACGCGTACAAAATCGCGCGTTAGGATGGACTTGTTTCATGATAAAAACCGGCCAAGTGCAAGTTGGACTCGCGCACGAAAGGTTCTGTACCATTATTTAATAAAACCGGCAAACAAAATCACGTTTGTTGTATGGGAGCCCCACATAAATATATTTTTTATTCTGGTATATTTGTGGGTATAGCGGCAACAGAAATACATCAGCTGTGAAATTTCAACCGCCTAGCTACGGTTCATGAGATACAGTCTGGTGACAGACGGACAGCGGAGTCTTTGTAATAGGGTTCCGTTTTTACCGTTTGGGAACGGAACTCTAAAAACTATTTTTTTCAGAATTTTTCATTAAAAGTTGCATAAATGTTCCCACAGGCTATTTATTATATTCTATTTCAAGTTAAAATCGTTTCAACTACTGCGATTAAACGACAAATCTACAAAAAACTTTGCTCACATTCATTAGTACCTCGATGATCGCTTTGCTCGGTATTTCATTGCCTGAAAACACGGATAAAACAACGTTTTCTAAAAATGAATCCTAGCTATATCGATTTATCGCCTACGAAAACCCCTGCAAAATCATTTTGATGAATATCGTTGGAACTGTTTCCGAGATTCAGATTGGCCTCTCAGCTTAGTTGGTATTAATTCTGCCTCTGCGCTGTAGGTTGTTGGTTCGATTCCCACCCAGGATAAAACTTTTGCTTGATGAACATAGATGTTTATTCTGTGTCTGGGTGTTAATATGTATAATAATATTAAAAGTGTTTTATAAAAAATATCCTCTCAGATCTCCAGACGCGTAGATCCTTTGAAGATGTCTAGTGGGGGTAGTCAGAGGCACGTCCAAACATTATATTTGGCACATGCCCACATTTTGCAGTAGTTAGCATTTCATACGTGACAGGTTGCAAGCCCATTGCCGATTATAAGAATACTAACTCAATCATTCAATCAATCAATCAATCATTACTACTCCGTCATTGTGGTTGGTATATCCAGTTCTATTAAGGGGCTCCCAGTCGACGATTGCTCTTTTTAGAAACGAAAAAAGAAATACTCCTGAACAAGCCACATCTCCTATTATTATAGGTATATTACTTCAGGTTCCTACCTAGATTTCTATTAAGCTGAAAACATAATAGTAGAAACTTTTCACGATAAAGATATTATTTCAAAATGATACGTTTTAGAATTTATGATCGAAATATTTTTTATACCTACTATTAAAATCAACTTGTGATTTATTGTTAAAGATAGGTAATATGTAGATCTAGATTTCTATTAGAATAGATTTTTGATAAGTAATTATACATAATTTATATCATTAATTTATTCGAAAAGCTAAGGCGGACCACGCGCCGACGTGTGTTTGTCGTCATTGCAGCGGTCGGTAGGATTATTTATCGAAGTGATTAAAGATGGGTACATCTTTATTCACATATACTTTCACATATACTATCTATACTAATATTATAAAGAGGAAAGATTTGATTGTTTGTTTGTTTGTTTGTAATGAATAGGCTCCGAAACAACTGGACCGATTTGAAAAATTATTTTACCATTAGAATCCTACATCATCCCTGATGAACATTGGCTATAGAATATTTTCAAAAACGTTATGTAAACTTCGTATCCGTTCCGTTCGTTCCGTATGAAAACTTCGATAATGTAACCCAAGGTGTGAAAAAAAATCCAAAAAAAATCCTTATAACGCGTACGCTGCAAAAATTATTAACAACTAGCGACCCTCCCCGGCTTCGCACGGGTAGCATGTTATTTTACATATAAACCTTCCTCCTGAATCACTCTATCTATTAAAAAAAACCGCATCAAAAGCCGTTGTGTAGTTCTTAAGATATAAGCAAACATACATACATACATACAGACGCGGGAAGCGGAAAGCGACTTTGCTTTATACTATGTAGTGATAGAGCAAAGTGATGTTCTACAGTTTTAAAGATTAAATCAATATCTACAAATAAATCAACAATACCATTTGTCTAACTATTAGGGATCCGTATGAAAACTTCGATAATGTAACCCAACGTGTGATAAAAAATCCAAAAAAAATCTTTATATCGCGTGTGCTGAGGAAATGATTGACAATAGAGCAAAGTGATGTATAATAGTTTTAAAGAAGACATCAATATCTACAAATAAGTCAACAATACCATATGTCTAACTATTAGGGATCCGTATGAAAACTTCGATAACGTAACCCAACGTGTGAATCAAAAGCAAAAAAATCCTTATATCGCGTACGCTGTAAAAATTATTGACAATAGAGCAAAGTGATGAACTGCAGTTTTAAAGATTACATCAATATTAACAAATAAGTGAGCAATACCATAATTATGTCCAACTATTACAGTTATGTCACAATAACTACTTTATCATGTTAAAATATGCAATGGTAACGCCGCCTGTACAAACTAGGCCACATTATTCGTACCTGGGTATTAATCCTTATCCAAAAAAATCACTTCATTTTCTAGGCCATATCAGTACCTGTAAATTACTTTTTTAATCATACCATTCCCAAATTCCATACCATTCAAAAGTTATTATGAGTATAATAATCTATAGGTACTAATATTATTATGAGGAAAGATGTTTTGTATATTTGTATGGAATAAATCCAAAAACTACTGGATAGATTTCAAAAAATCGTTTACTATTAGAATGCTACATTATCTCTGAGTAACATAGGCCATATTTATTGTTTGAAAAAAATAGGGATCCCTATTAAAACTTCGATAATGTAACCTGGATAAAAAAATATCCATAAAATCGTTATAATACGTTACTCCCGTGCGGAGCCGGGGCGGACTGCTAGTACATTATAAAATAGGAGATGTGGCTTGTTCAGAAGTATTTCTTTTTTCGTTTTAGATAAATTACAGACAGAAACACGATTGGTGAAACTTTTCTCGATAGATTTATTTTCCAAAGTTGGTTCTTCAAAAACACGAGTTTCGTTTTTAATCAAAGCTATGAATAGATAAACAGTTTATTTTTATATAATTCGTAAGATAATTATGCTAGCTAAATAAATTACAGACAGTTTCTTTTTAAATTTGATAGTTTACGAGATAATGCAGTTTTATCACTTTTTCCGTCTTATCAATCTTATCTTATCCGACTCAGCCCATACAAAACGCCAAAAATTTCACTTATCACCTTAAGTCTACATTTCGTAGCATTATACAACGTAGCAGTGGCTACGTCATAAGTGCTACGCTGCTACGAAATCTCATTCCTAAAATTGGCTGGCACGTGCGTGTCGAAGTCAAGATATTTATTTATTTATTAGCTGTACACGTGCACGACATTTTTTACTTATAATTTTTTTCGCATTTTTGAGCACATGTTAATTGTGATCTATGGATTTAAAGTCCCTCCCACTCAGGGAACACAACTTTTATATAATCATTATTATTAGATTTTTTTGTCACACATGGTCTAGATCCAAACTAAGTAAAACTTGTACTATCGGAACTAGATAACTGATAGAATACTTAAAATACTTTTTATTTTAAATACTTTTTTATGATACTTTAAGGCACCCAGACGAAGAAAATCGTGAAATCGTCCTTATCACTACATAGTATAAAGCAAAGTCGCTTTCCGCTTCCCGCGTCTGTATGTCTGTATGTATGTTTGCTTATATCTTTAAAACTACACAACGGATTTTGATGCGGTTTTTTTTAATAGATAGAGTGATTCAGGAGGAAGGTTTATATGTATTAAACCCGTGCGAAGTCGGGGCGGGTCGCTAGTAAATGTATATAAATAAGGTGAATGTCTGTCTCATGTTTTCTTGGAAGGTCTATTATAGGGAAACTGATCAAATAATAACAAAACAATAAAATAAGGAGAAATCAGCTGATTATTCTCATCAAATTTGCGTATCTTTCTTATAAATACATTTTTCTAACCAAAAAGTCTTAACTTTTTACTGAAGAAAACAATTATTGAGTTAAGAATCGCCCACGTGCGACACTGAATCAATTGAATTCATAGAAACTGTATTTTACTGATATTTGTATACTCGGGATCACAGTCCTGATCTTATTTATGTTTTCATTTATATTTCAGATGACAGATGTTTTATTGAATTAAAACTATCGTGGTTGTTAATCATTTTAAATAGAAATACGGCTAATTACCATCCATCTATCTATCTGTCTGTCCGTTTGTCCGTCTGTCTGTCACAAGGCTGTATAGAGAGATACAGCCATAGCTATACAATTGAAATTTTCACAGATGATGTATTTCTGTTGCCGCTATAACAACAAATACTAAAAACAGAATAAAAAAATATTTAAGTGGGGCCGATAAAACAAACGTGATTTTTTTGCAGTTTTTTATTAATAATGGTACGGAACCCTTCGTATAGTCCTACTCGCACTTGGCCGGTTTATCTTTACTTTTAAGAGGCCGGATGTATCGTCCGCAAATGGCCTTGCACCAAATGTTCACGAACAGTCAGTGCAAGTCCAGCGTTCATTGGTATAGCCATATAGGTCATATGTGAAGGCCGTCTTAAGCTGGTCGCGTTTAAAATCCAGTTCCTCCAGTTCTTCAAATACGGTAAGGAAAATGATGATGAGCTACAGGCAATTCCAGGCGCAAAATAATCTACTTCAGGTGTACGCATGCCTATAACAAAATGGTACCCAGGCGTAATTTAATTACGCTGGCCCAAGAATGGCAGGCTATAATCCATTTTCCAACCGTACTTCGTACTTAAAATATCAATTTGTAAGCCCGTTGCTTATTACGTGACGGTTGTGCTTTTTTAAAGACGTGATTATCGTTATAATTACGTCTTAAACTAAAAACTTTTTGACACGGGTCTTTCGCACGGTCACCACGTTTTGCGAGTACTTTTCATTTCTTCATATTTTTTTTATAGCAAACAGTCTGCTCGCGATCGCAGAGATGTAACATAGTCAAAACAGCGGGAAAATAAAATAAAGCTAAAGTGATACAGTCCCGAGTAAAATCAATAGTTATGTGCACTAACCGTGATAGATTAGTACTCGTAAATCACTACATAGTATAAAGCAAAGTCGCTTTCCGCTTCCCGCGTCTGTATGTAATATGTAATACTAGCGACCCGCCCCGGCTTCGCACGGGTAGCATGTTATTATACATATAAACCTTCCTCCTGAATCACTCTATCTATTAAAAAAACCGAATCAGAATCCGTTGTGTAGTTTTAAAGATATAAGCAAACATACATACATACATACAGACGCGGGAAGCGGAAAGCGACTTTGCTTTATACTATGTAGTGATGTATGTATGTATGTTTGCTTATATCTTTAAAACTACACAACGGATTTTGATGCGGTTTTTTTTTATAAATAGAGTGATTCAAGAGGAAGGTTTATATGTATAATACATGCATAATATAGTAGAGAAACACTAATAATTTTAGAGGTTTCTAATGTGATGTCGTAAATAAACACATTTTTTTGCGCTTACATTGCAAATGCTGGCTGAACCCCACGAGATATATCAAAATAATGTACTACAAACGTCTACAAAAAAGTCCACGATGGTATTAGAAATGTCTTACGCACAGCGAAGCGGGCACGGGTCAGCTAGTAAAAAATAAAATCTTCCGACCAATCGAAATGTCAAGCTGCTCTATTTGTTTTTTAAGTTTGATAAAGGAACTAGTCCTACCTACATTCCATTTGAATGGTATCAACTTTTCTAGTACATAAATAAAAATAAATCCAAATCGGATAAAAATATCACCTAGCATAAAAATAAGTGGGACCTAAATAAAAAAAATTTGTATAATACGAGTACTAATCGGGTAGTAAAGGAATTGACACGGTAGTTAGATATTAGTATTATTTAATTTTTCCGGGTTTCCGTTTTTTTTGATATTCCGGTTTGCATGCCCGTACAGGAAAATGTGAAGGAAAATATCATAAGAAACCAAAAGGCTATTCCTAACTAAACTTGTGATCGTAATCGGCTTCAACTGTACTGGAATACCAGAGCAGCGCGTTGACTTCGCAAGACTTCGCGACGTCACTGGTTCTTAAATTCGGCGAAAAAAAATATCGTAATACCAGTTAGTAATCGTATAAGCATCGATGGACTTGCAACCTGTCTCGTGTGGAATTTTAAAAACAGCGTGAAAATGTGCAAAATTTCATGTTAGGACGTGCCTCTGTCCACCCTTTCCAAACATCTGCAATGCCCCTGAAAATGTGGGTGGATGGCTGGACTGTACATGCGCATTGACCATTTCATTTTAAGATATAAATAGAAAGTGGACAGGATCGAATAGATCGATATTGCGGGGGTGCGGGGCTGAAGTCCAATGCCAATGCCAAAGCTCACCATGGCATAAAGCCTGTAAACTTTCAGACCTAATCCAGTTCGTCGGCAGACACTTTCTATATGACTAATACAAAATAAATTCATTTTAAAATCATTTTTGTATGCAGCTACTATTTGTTGGTCACTAATGACAGCCTGGTTTTGACTGAACGTAATGACAGTGTCGTTTTGGCTTATTTACCATTATGGAAGTTACAATTTTGAAATCGGCAAACAGTGTAGTTGCGTCCTAGTGGGTGGTCTTTTTACAACCGCCTACGTACTGCTAGTTCGGACTAGGTATGATCAAACAGCTGCATTGCCAGACTAGTTTCGGTTGATCTCTTGTCATAAGGTGACGTATGACAGGACTCTCGGGAGAAAAAAACAAATAAGTGAAAAAATCAAAAAAATCTTAAGTTCTAATAGTTTACTTTCTGTCGATTTTAGTCATTCTGAAGGACGATATTTTTTTTTAAATAAAAAAAAAAACAGTTTCTGCTTTAACTTAGTTTACCATCGAGTTTGGTCGTAGAACGACCAAACTCGTGCATGAATTTTTGAAGTTTTTGTGAAAAAAAAACAATGAAACATTTTTAACTTTTTGAAACCAGCCCGTTCCGTGTATAAAGATGGCTGTTGATTATTCATATGGTCGTTGCCATGCTGTGTTGTGGGTGGTTGGTGGTGTGGCCGCTGGCTTGTTCACGATCGTTTCATACATTATGTATTTCTTGCCACCGGACAAGAAAAGAAAGCTGACTAAAAAGGATATTAAAAAAAGGCCAAGTTACGCAAAATCTGACGACAGTTACGACATGGGGAAATATATATTGGAAGGACCTCGTAGGTAAGTTAAAATAAAAACATATATATATTTTAAATAGGTCTTTTCGCAACCACAATTATTGTAACACAGTTGAAACATAAGAATAAAAAAATCTAACAACGCGATAAATACCCGTTTGAAATATTAATTGTACCTATTTGTGTAAAAATTATGTGTTCTGATCGCAAAAATTGATTTTAAAAGACTATAAAAATTTTCATCTTAAAAATCTTCTAAATCATCTTGTAAATAACATTATTTTATTTATTTCAATAAAATCACAATGATCTTTGAAACGTCTTTAAAGCTAGGCGAATCTACGCCTGTTCCTCGCGACCAAGCCTACAAGAATCAGGCAACAATATCTGCATTTATAAATAAATATTAAATTTACTTTTCTTATTTCCGGCTCTACTAATACAGGCTTTAGGATTTTTTTGATACCTTAGTCCCTAGGGTACATTATTGCAATATTCGTGGAAATATCTAGTTTTTGAAAACTGATTATTATTTTACTCGCTGACAATGTAGCTTTAAATAAGTGAAAGAATTCTTAAAGTTGGTCAAGTTGCTTTTTAGGGTTCCGCAGTCTGCAAGGAACTCCACGGTTCGCCATGTCGCCATGTCCGTACGTTCGTCGTACGCAATAGTCGTACGTAATAGTCACGCAAAAGAAGTTATAAATTAAATCTACACGTAAAGTGAGTTATTTATTCTAGCCTAATAAATGAAGTGGGGTCTTTTTGGATAGGTCTTTAAAAATGATTACGGGTTTGTAAAAACAATTTTTCGATTAACGGTTCCGTTTGTTAGATATTAAGCTTTAAAGTGCTCATTTTTGTTAGAGTCGAGCGATCCCCTCCCCCCTTTTGTCCCCGCCCCACCGCTAGCTAAAGAAGAGTAGTTACGAGAACATAATTCAATTTTATATACCTACGTATAAATAACCTCCAAAGTAGATCAGAAAGTTATCCTACTAAAAAGCTATAACGAAAACGTACCTACAAAACGTTAAACTTTACAATAGAGTATGTAAACGTTGAATATATAAGGTAGATATACTCTGAACCGGGATTCTAACAGCTCCTGTTAATGTACGAGTTACATACATTTTATACAACTAGCGCCATCTAGCGGGTGGTAGTTACCCGGGAAAGCAACGTACTGTATCACTGTACGTCACCGTTCTATTTGGTGCTGTTTCCTCCCGCTAGATGGCTCTGTTATAAAACGTATGACGAATTTCCATATTGTATAAACTTTATAGTATACTAGGTTCTGTGCGCGGCTTCGCCCACCTGGTACCCAGATAAAAAGTAGTATATCTCCATCTGGAATAATGCACCTTTCAAATTATGTTTTTTAAAAGCTTTTATTTAACTTGCAATGATTTGTATGTAACTATGTAACTATGTTTGTTAAGGTTGAATCTTGCTACTCAATTTTGAAGTAGTTAAGTATCTTCAATCGATTGAGCTGAAATTTGGCATACTTTACTTCGGTGACAATGAAATAATATAGTTACAGCGAGCTGATCTGATGATGGAGTCAGAAGCTGTTCAACAATCACTCACAACGGAACTTCTTAGTTAATACTTCGATCGACCAAAAACTTTGCATTCTTGTCAAGTTCCGATGACAAATGTTATATGATTAGACCGGTAATAGCGCGCCCGATGGTTGATTTTACAAAAGCTTTTCATTAAAAATATTTTTCAACAAACAACTTGTATATTTTGACTTTGAAAAAACCTTATTATATATACCCAGAAGGTATATATAACATACCAATATTCCGAGGAGTAAGACAGGGTGATCCTCTGTCACCTAAACTATTTATAGTAGTACTGCAGCTCATCTTCGATCATCTAGACTGGCTGTCAAATGGAATCAATGTAAACGATGAATGATGAATGTAATGAAAATGTAAACAATGAAAAACGGGAAGCGACTTACACATCTAAAATTCGCCGATGACGTCCTCTTCTCAGAAACAAGCCAAAACCTAGAAAAAATTACAATCTCTTTAAGTATGGAAAGTGAAAAAGTCGGACTCAAAATGAACCAAGATAAAACCCTGACAAACAGCCATACTAATAAAACCTGCTTATATGGCAAACCGTTGGAATATGTAAATCGGTACATATATCTCGGCCAACTTATATCATTTAGAGACAACAACATAGAAGAAGAAGTCGAACGCCGGGTGAACATGAGTGGGAAAAAGTTCTGGAGTTTAAAAGAAATTCAAAAAGGGTCTTCCCTCTTTACCTAAAAAAAAATGTTATGGACACCTGCATCTTACCGAGTCTCACATATGGATGCCAAACATGGACATACAACACAAAAATAAAAACGAAATTAGCTACCTGCCAAAAAATGATGGAAAGAAGTATAATGAAAAGAAGAAAAATTCAAAAGATAAAAAGCGAACACATAAGAAAAAAGACTAAGTTAATAGATGCTCTCAAGTACGCTCTAACACAAAAGTTTCGTTGGGCAGGACATTTAGCGAGATACACGGATCAAAGATGGACATTAGAAACAACAACATGGATAGGGCCAATAGGCAAAAGAAGAAGAGGTCGTCCAAGGAACAGATGGATCGACGAAATAATAACGACGACAGGAAAATAATGGAAAAGGAAAGCAAAGAATAGGGAAACGTGGAGCAAACTGGAGGAGGCCTATACCCAGAGTGGGGTTCCAATAACAGAATAAAATTTATATACGTAGTTTATTAAGGAAAATATGTTAATTAAGGTTGTTGGAAATAAAAAAGGCTTATTATTATTATTATTTATATACCCAGAAGGTGCTTGTTTTTTTAAGGTAATAACCAATTATATTATTTCCAAAATCAGGGTAACACATCTATATGATCTATAAAAAAAAAAATTTGCTAAACAAACTTAAAGAAGCCCTCTGACTTTGTACTCCAGCCATACCATCTCTCGCCAACCAATTGCCAACCCTCCACCTTTTTATTGTCAGTCGTGTCAATTTGTTGTGTCGTTCGTTCAGAAACCGATTTGATACGAACACACTTTTGACATTTAATTAAATTATTAATAAAATTACTTTTCATAACGCTAACATTAGGTAGGTATAGGTATCTATCTATACAAACAACAAAAGTTTTTTTTATTACCAAACAGATAGATGTGTTAATACTGATTTTGAAAATAGGTAGGTCCCAACAGAATCAGTCCTAGCGAAGAACTCCTATTATTTCAAACAACGCCACCTATGGTCGTTGCGCTAAATTACAAGGTAGGGAAAGAAACTGTGGACCACCTAGTTCCAGTTTTGCACGTACGTTTTATTAACCTGTTTGACGTCAAGTAAAAGCCGAAGGGTACATTTTCTCGTATATAACTTTTGATGCTCATATTATGAAAAAGTCACACACTTGTGACATTGTCAAAGTGAAATTATGTCACAGTTATTAAATCAATTTTTAATATATATAAAAAAAACATATTTGATGACACACCTTCGAACTGAAAGCCGAGGTACGTCCAACTCGGTCAAGACGGCAAATTATGCATATTCAATTACTAATATAACAGACACTTCGAAATCCTACTATCCTACTAATATTATGAATGCGAAAGTTTGTGAGTTACTCTTTCACGTTTAAACTACTGAACGGATTAAAATGAAGCTTTACAGTAATATAGCTTATACATCAGAATAACACATAGACTTTTTATCTAGGAACGAGCAGCTAGTACAACATGTATTTTGACTGGCCTTCCAGATTTAGCCCAAAAATTAGTGAATCCTCTAATGATGTTCTTTCAGATTTTGTATATATAAAGTTTTCAAGATTCAAACCTAAGTTTCGTTAATTTGTCACTAACCTACTTACTCACTCACTCTTAAGATTTAAATTTCATAAGATGCGTACCTACACACATGCGAGGTTACGATTACAGTTAATAAGAAACCTTTTTAAGGGTTCCGTACCCAAAGAATAAAAACGGGACCCTATTATTAAGACACCGTCGTCCGTCTGTCTGTCTGTCACGAGGTCATCATCTCATAAACCGTGATAGCTAGGCAGTTGAAATTTGAATGATGTATTTCAGTTGCCGCTATAAAAACAAATACTAAAAACAGAATAAAATAAATATTTAAACGTATTACCATATAAAAAACGTGATTTTTTTGGTACGGAACCCTTCGTGCGCGAGTCCGACTCGTACTTGGCCGGATTTATTTTTTAAATTATGCAAATTTCACTTCAAGTCACTAAATGGATGGGCGACCGCTAGTGGTTGAAACAACTAAGCGCTTCCGTTCTCTGGATGGCATGTTAAGATGTTGGACCCGGCTTTAAAAAATTAAGCCAGGACGGTGACGGTAGCTTGCCCTTTGGGATTCGTCTTGAAGACAACACAATATTTGGACAATTATTGTACAATACATTTAGACAATTAATGGTGGCTATTCTGTTGTGTCCACTCTATTTTAAGATTCATAAAACACAATCCTCTTATTCCTTTTACGTTAAAGTCCAAATTCGCGTAACTTCAGGATGTAAGTTTTAAAACGGCAGCCTAGTTTTAAGTAATTTAACGGGTTTTTACCTAATTTAACGTAAATTTAGTTAGCATGAAGATGTTGTGTTGCCATAAGTGAAATTTAGACTTTCTTATTTTTTTTGCACATCCGAAATATTAAAAAGAAATAAAAAAAATATTAATTAGATATTTTAAATTTAAGAATTGTTCCGTTTTGGTGTTCTCTAAATTAGATTTAAACGTAAAGGAATAAGAACGAAATTGTTTTAATATTTTTTTTGAAAATCTTAGGATTAGCACGGTGCCGAAAGAAATGTTTTCATCGACATTATCAAAGAATTTCGTTATGTACTTATTACTGCAGTTTTCGGAGGTACATACATACATACATACTTTTTTAATGGGATCATCTCGTACTACTTTCCCATACATAAAATCACGCCAGTTTCCCAGAGGGGTAGGCAGATATCACGGCTTACCACTGGCTACGTTCCTGACATACTTTGAAAGTAGTCCAAATACCTACATTCAATATAGTTAAAGACAAAGGATTTAATAATAGCTGTGTACTTTTACAATCACCTGTTATTTTGTTGGTAACTGATTTATGAACGTTCTGCATTTAGCTATAATTTTTACCGCATAGGAACTCCTTCGTCCTTGAGTCACGATCCACTGTTGCCTAGCACAGAGTATGAAAACAAATATTGTGGGCTAAAAACATCGACTACATTTACATAGACGCCTAATGGCTTCATTTCTTCAAACAAACAATTCTGTCAAGTTATTGAGGTGTGCGGGTCAGGGGGAGCGGTAAAAAATGTATTTTGATTGGCTGGTTCAATGGTTCCAGGCTCGGGGCGCGTCGAGAACCACGCTCGGCGGTTTACACATGATCTGTAGCTCATACGTGTTGTCTGACAGTGTTCGCCTTGTATGACGAGTCTAGGCAGTGAGGTCGATGGATAAAAGCTTGCGCATCTGCACATGCAGTTTTCACCTATTAATCAAAACAATCATGCAATGTTTTTAAATAAATGTGGTAGGCATTTCACAGAGCGTCGTCGTCTAGCCCTAAACTAAGCAAAGCTTGTACTATGGGAACAACATAACTAATAGAAGTCTTATATACTTTTATTATCTACTTTATAAAAGAAAGTCGGGTTTGTTACAACACTTATAACTCAAGAACGGCTGAACCGATTTGGCTGAAAATTGGTGGGGTAGCTTAGAACCAGGAGACGAACATAGGATACTTTTTAACGGGAACGGGAACGGGAGTTAATTATAAAGCGATAAGAAGTTCGCCGGGTTAGCTTGTAAATACATACACAAGATACATTATAACACCCAGACACGGAACAAACATCTATGTTCATTACACAAATATTTGTCCTACTACTAACTGAGCTGTGGTTAGTCTATTTCACCTTTGTTAAAAAAATTGACTGTTTGACTGACTCTACCGTCTGCGCAGTTATGGGTTCGATATCCACCCGGGGCAAATATTTGTTTGCAAATATTGTTGGTAGTAACTCTGCCTTCTGCGCTGTAGGTTGTGGGTTCGATCCCCACCCAGGGCAAATATTTGTGTGATGAACATAGATGTTTGTTCTGTGTCTGGGTGTTACTATGTATATTATGTATGTATTTACAAAAAAAAAAGTATATAAGTATTCTATCAGTTATCTGGTTCCCATAGTGCAAGCTTTGCTTAGTTTTGAGCTAGATGTGCGCGGTGTGTAAAGTCCGCCAATATTTATTATTATTATTATTATTATTTGTTTTATGTCTGAGTGTCATAGTACAAAAAGGTGATAAGACAGCGCAGATTGCGTGCGATTGTCTAGTTTCCTCAAAAACTAGGGTCAAGGACCCGGTTGTGGTACTTACCCCGGTATTGGGCATTTTCAATTTTGGTAGTCAATTACTAATCATAATTATACAATTCTTTATCTATGGTTCGTTTTGATTTGTGACAGTTGTGATGCGTTAATACCTCTAGATTTAATTGACCTGAATATTTTACGTTTTGTTTATTTAAATATGAATAACTAGCCGACCCCTTACATACGTTGTCCTGTCAAATTTCAATAATCGCATAGAAAAAAGCAATGACAAAATTAATTTAGAATACCGACATTATTCGAATTCAACCTTTTTGGTAGAATGCGTTACTATGAAAACTCAATGAGATATCGAATTTTTTGCACACCAGCACCATCTATACCAAAATCATCCTTATGCCTTTTTTTATCATATAATGGTTGTTTTTTGGATAAAGGTTTGTCTGATTTGCCATCTACATAGGTACTACAGCAAATTTCATCATAATCAGTTTGGTCGTTTAGGTTTGATTAAGGTACAAACTTATATATCTTTTTACAAACTTTCGCATATTTCTTATTAGAAGGATTATAAATAAATATCGCCTGTTACAAAACCTTTGCATAGCTTAGAGATAGATAAATACTCTTCTATGTTGTTTCAAAGCGTCGTTTTAAGCATTTTTTCGATATAAACCGTTATGGAATACCTATGAATGATTCGTTTTTAGGGTTCCGTACCCAAAGGGTAAAACGAGACCCCATTACTAAGACTTCGCTGACCGTCTGTCCGTCTGCTGTATCTCATGAGCCGTGATAGCTGGACAGTTATTGAAATTTTCACAGATTATGTATTTCTGTAGCTGCTCTAACAACAAATACTAAAAACAGAATAAAATAAATATTTAAGTGGGGCTCCCATACAACAAACGTGTTTTATATATAATTGTACGGAACCTTTCGTGCACGAGTTCGACTCGCACTTGGCCGGTTTTTATCATTTTCTCTAGAATATGAGGAAGAAAACGATTGTTGAATGGGTCATATTGAACGGGCTAAACGGTCAGAATTCTGACCGAAGCACCGCTTCTAAAAACTGCGCTGGAACTTCAGCAACTAAGGAATAAAATAAGTCCCGGGCTCTCATCAACTCCGACCGTTTCCCAAAACGCAACGATAGCGCGTTCTAATTTTACCACTGGCGACATCTAGTTATGAAATCGGAACTACTTATTGTATAGAAACGTAATAATCAAAATGTTGTAATATATAAGTATTCTGTTAGTTTTGTTACATAATATTATATTAAAATATTTTCGTATTGAAAATCGAGGTACCTCGATTGAAAACACGACTTGATTAAAAATCCTCAGAATTGGTTTACTTTCGCACTATAATATTAAGGTCTCATTCAATGAAAATAACCTTCTCAATAACCACCTAGCAGGATAAGGTCGAATCCTAATAATATTATATATACGAAAGTTTGTGATAAGGCTGCTATGTTTGTTCCCTAATCAAAAATAAAATTCCAAACGGATTAAGATGAAAGTTGCTGTAGTATGTAGATAAAAAATCAGAATAAATAAAGGGGGAACTTATAATCCGAAAACTACCCCTAAATGATAAAAAAAGCAAAAAGGATGATTTTGCTATAGATGGCGTTGGTGTGCAACAAATCTGACATCACAGATTAAAAACATTTAGTCGTCATAGCAAAGCAGTTTTGACTAATGACGCATTCTACCAAAATTTGTAATTTATTACAGTACAAGCTTTGTAGGGAAAAAATTGAAGCTGCCTGTAAATGCTTTTTCCTATGTGATTAGTACAAAAAAACATGTCAGAACAACGTTTGTCACGGGTCGACTAGTAACTAATTATAACCTTGTATATACAAAATTAGAAGATATCAAATCAATAATGTTATTTATAATACAATTCTTTGACCAATAAAGACCATGGAGGTCCATTTTGATTAGTGACAGTTACGATGCGTTATATAGACTTGATTCATAGATTTGATTGACCTCAACTAAATATTTCCCGTTTTGTCTATTTGAATATGAATAATTAATTAATAAATATCGCTTGTTAGAAAACCTTTGCTTAATCTAAGAGATAGATAAATACTCTATTCTTTGTTTAAAAATCGTCGTTTGAATATTTTTTTTATATAAACCGTTTATTTTAAAATTAAAATGTTAAAATGGCCACAACCGGCGCTCTCACCCTAATATAACAATATAATTGCGACTTTAGCATGTGGGCTCTCGTAATAGCATTCAGTCAAAATTAAGTATGTCAGGACTGGCCTCACAGCTCCGTTGGTAGTAACTCTGCCTTGTGCGCTGTAGGTAGTGGGTTCGATCCACAGGGCAAATATTTGTGCAATAAACATGGATGTTTGTTCTGTGTCTGGGTGTTAGAATGTATATTAAGTATGTAATAATAATAATAATAATAATAAAGCCATTTATTCAGACATAAAAGTGAAACGTAAGTACAAAAATTAGGTGCTAATGGTAAACTATTCTATTACTACATTTTATAAAACTAATTACTTAAATTATTTATTACCTAATTATAATGTTAACTTAAAATATTTTTTTTTTTTATTTTTTTTTTTTAGTCTGTGTGCCCTTTGGCATAGGCCTCCTCCAATTCCTTCCACTTTCCTCTTTCGCTTGTGATCCTTGTCCACAGTTTTCCTCCTGTTTCCTCAATATCGTCTTTCCATCGTTTGTATTGCCGTCCTCTACTTCTTTTACCATTTCTTGGGTGCCACACTGTTATTCTTTTACTTTTTAAGTATGTATGTATTTACAAAAAAAAGGTACCTATTCTATCAGTTACCTGGTTCCTACAGCCCATAGCTTAGCTTAGTTTGGGGCTAGATGGCGCTGTGTGTAAAGTCCACCAATGCTCAACAATTCTACAAAAAGTTCTATCAAAAACTATTTGGAGGCGTAATGAGATTCCAAGCTATCAAACAAAGCAGTATCGACATGGGGTTATTTTCGTGATTGCAAAAAAAACAACCAAGTGCGAGTCAGAATCGCGCGAGAAGGGTTCCGTACCATATCTATAAAATTTACGTTTGTTGTATGGGAGCCCCTTAAATATTTATTTTATTCTCTTTTTAGTATTTGTTTTTATAGCGGCAACAGAAATACATCACCTGTGAAAATGTCAACTGTCTATCACTGTTCATGAGATACAGCCTTGTGATAGACAGACGGACAGCGAAGTCTTAGTAACAGGACCCCTGTTTTTACCCTTTGGGTACGGAACCCTTTGTTAGCATGCTGTAGCGACCTCGCTACATCCCTGACATACTTCGTACAAAGTACAAATAGATACAGTACCTTAGCTGTACTTAACAAGTTGCAATAACATGAAATTTAGTAAAAGTGTGTGCGTGCGTGTTGTGGATAACACAAAACTGAACAAAAATGTGTCTGCTTTATATATTAACTAGCTGCCGCCTCCGGCTTTGCTTGCGTTTAATTCGGATAAAACCAACCCATTCTATTCTAGGTCATAAACTATTGATAGTAATTCAAAGAGTAATGTATATGTTATATAATATGTTATCAGTTCATCTATTAATCTCTATATTTTTTAGTTTGTCTCTCAATTTTAATCAAGACCAATCAATATAAAATCATCAGCCAAGGAGTGAGGAATCCTTGGCTCATCAACACCCACTAAATATACACAAAAAAAAACATAAAAATCGGTCAAGCCGTTTTGAAGGAGTTTGGTTACAAACACTGAGATACGAGAATTGTTTATAACTAGCCGACCGATATAATAAATTATTAATTTTTGTAGAATGCTGTGATGTCCGATTTGTTGCACACCAACGCCATATATAGCAAAATCATCCGTTTTGCGTTTTCTTATAATTTAGGGGTTGTTTTTCGGATTATAAGTTCCCCCTTTATTTATTCTGTTTTTTTATCTACACACTACAGCAACTTTCATCCTTATCCGTTTTGTCTTTTATTTTTGATTAGGGAACACATATAGCCTTATCACAAAACTTTCGCATTTATAATATTACTAGCTGACCCGTGACAGACGTTGTCCTGTCAAATTTCAATAATCGAATAGAAAAGACTGATTTTTTTAGTCTGTGATGTCAGATTTGTTGCACACCAACGCCATCTATACAGAAATCATACCTTTTGCGTTTTTTTATCGTTTTGGGGATATTTTTCATATTTTAAAGTGGTCTATTATTTATTCGGGCATTATAATATCTACATCTACAGCTAATTTTTAACTTAAGAGGCTCCCAGTCGCTGATTGCTCTTTTTCGAAACGAAAAAAGAAACACTTCTGAACAAGCCACATCCCCTATTTTTATGAGTATATTACTTCAGGTTCTACCTAGATTTCCATAATAGCAGAAACTTTTCACGATAAAGATATTATTTCAAAATGATACGTTTTAGAATTTATGATCGAAATATTTTAAATACCTACTATTCAAATCAACTTGTGATTTATTGTTAAAGATAGGTAATATTATGTAGATCTAGATTTCTATTAGAATAGATTTTTGATAAGTAATTATACATAATTTATATCATTAATTTATTCGAAAAGCTAAGGCGGACCACGCGCGGACGTGTGTTTGTCATCATTGCAGCGGTCGGTAGGATTATTTATCGAAGTGATTAAAGATGGGTACATCTTTATTCACATATACTATACATTATAAAATAGAAGATGTGGCTTGTTCACAAGTATTTATTTTTTCGTTTCGAACTAAAACAATCGTCGACTGGGAGCGCCTTAATCCGTTTTGTCGTTTAGGCCTGATTCAGGAACAAACATACATACTTGCGCTTCTGTTGCAATCAAGACTTTAAATTTTCAATCAAACAAGATGACCTACAGTCGGTTCCTAGAACTCGCGCCGTTCGTGCTAGTATGAACTAGTACCTACGTAGGTATTCATTGAAGCTATTATTAGTAGTTTCGAGCTTCTGTCTCACGTAATGGTAGTAATTTAATGTTTCTACTGACTGCATCGTTGCATGCCATGGCCATACTAGGCCTCATCTTGACTATAACTGGACTAGAAGCCGTGTTGACCGAGTGGGAGGTACCTCGTCTTTCAAATTGAAAGTAGGTTCGAACATCAATGGATTTTTGTGTTCGAAAAATTTATATGCGCATTAAAAACACGTACTCAAAACGAAGGAAAACATCGTGAGGAAACCAGTTAGTATTCTTATAAGCGGTGATGGGCTTGCAACTTGTCACGTATGGAATGCTAACTACTGCAAAATGTGGGCATGTGCCAAATATAATGTTTGGACGTGCCTCTGACTACCCCCACTAGACATCTTTAAAGAATCTAAGCGTCTGGAGATCTGAAAGGATGTCTACCGTACTTGGGGATTACAGTCGTGATCCTTTTTTTTAATCTATCTTTTACCTTTTAACGGGCAGTTTTTGTAATATATAATTATATATAATCTGAATCTCAGAAACGGCTCCAACGATTATTATGAAATTGAATATGCAGCTAGTTTCGGGGGCGATAAATTGATCTAGCTAGATTTCATTTTTAGAAAACGTCGTTTTATCCGTGTTTTTAGGCAATGAAATAACGAGCAAAGCTTGATCATCCAGGTACTAAACGAGTATAAAAAATATGTGTTGGTGGAAATTATCACTTAGCGCCATCTAGACCGAAAAACATTAAAGCTCTATGGGAACTAGATAACTGATAGAATAATATATAATACTAAAGTAATATAATACTAGTATTCTATTCTATTCTATAATACAGTACTAAATAAAGTAAATAAAAAATATGTATCATTACTTGATAGATACATACTCGTACATGATGCACTAGCCGACCCGAAAGTCTTTGTCCTGCCCAAATTTCAATAATCGCATAGAAAAAAACACTTCTCAATGAAACTTCCAATTTTTTTCTAATAAACCTTGTCCTGATAAATTAAATTAGGTAGTTCATTTTGGTATGCGTAGAATAAATTATGAGTACCGACCCACCTTGGAAGATTTTACAAAAGCTTGTCTTGAAAATATTTATAAACAGAAAATTTATTATAAACGTAAGTTTATAATAAAGTAACGTCTCTTCAAGGTCAATCATTTATCAAATTCTATTTAGTTTTCATACATACTTTTTTATCCATGTTTATTTATATTGCTTAGTTAAGACGAGTAATAAATGTTTTTGATGAATGCAGAATCGTTTTTTCTCAATAATCGCAAAACATACAGTTTTTTTTTATGAAAAAGATAACTTAAGAATATAATCTATATAAATTATAGACAGAAACCCGATTGGTGAAACTTTATTCGACAGATTTATTTTTCAAAGTTGGCTCTTCAAAAACATTATTTTCGTTTTTAATCATAACTAGGAATAGCTAAACAGTAATTTTTAACATAATTCGTTAGATATTTATACAAGCTAAATAAATTATAGAAAGTTTCTTTTTAAGTTTGATGGTTTTCAAGATAATGCAGTTTTATCACTTTTTCCATCTTATCCGGGTAGACCCAGCCCATACAAAAAACCAAACATTTTACATATCACCTTAAACTTTTTATACATTACTAGCTGACCCGTGCCCGCTTCGCTGTGCGTAAGACATTTCTAATACCATCGCGGACTTTATTGTAGAAAAAAAAAAATGTGTTTATTTACGACATCACATTAGAAACCTCTAAATTTATCAGTGTTTCTCTACTATATTATGCATGTATTATACATATAAACCTTCTTCTTGAATCTCTCTATCTATTAAAAAAAAACCGCATCAAAATCCGTTGTGTAGTTTTAAAGATATAAGCAAACATACATACATACATACATACAGACGCGGGAAGCGGAAAGTGACTTTGCTTTATACTATGTAGTGATTTATCGCTATAAATCAAAATCACTTCCCTCCAAAAAACCATCTGTCAGAAATACATGTACGAGTGACAGTTGATATTGCTCAAAAACTAAGCATAGCACCAAACTTACATTCCACCTATGATTAGCGTACGTAAATAAGTAACTATAAATCCGTTTCATAATCAGAGATATTTTTTGTAGGCAAATTAATGTCAAAGTAGTTCTCAAATATTTTTCAATTGAAAAATATTTGAGAACTACTTTGACAGGTCGGCTATTTTAACAATTGTTAAAATAGCCGACCTGTAGATATGAAATATAATAATAGCTGTGCGTCGCGGTTTCATTCGCGTAAAACTTATAGAAATCTCTAATAATTAGCCATTACCCAGATAAATACATTCCTAATCAAAAATTGATGACATAAAAAAAAATCCCCATTTCACAAAATATTTAGAGTCAATGACTTGTTGCCAGTCGTAGAAAAATAACTGCATGAACAAATCTTTGGCTTAGTATAAAGTTTAAAATAACAATCATGCAAAAGTGAGCTCTTTAAAATCAGTAAATAATGATTGCACAACATTTTATTCCTTTTATTTAGGAAAACAACGATCTATCATCAAATTACGGATTTTATATTCAATTTTTTGCACTCGTATCCACTCTGATAACAAAAAAGATCTTTAATTTTGAAACATACTATAAGTACTTATTGTTACTTACTTCTTACTGTTACAAAACAAAGTTCAGCTTTGTAACTTACGTAAAGACAACTTACATTCAGGGTTGTAGAAAATCGAAATTCAAATGAGCACAGCCATCCTTACTGTATCGTTCGCCCCAGTTGGGCTGACCTTGACTTGATCTTGACATGGAGGCCTTGAGTCAGTGCCCCTCGCGTTTGCGAATCAAAGGGGGTTTTTTTACTTGAATATTTTAGCGGGTTGTATTGAGATGAACGTGAAGCATACTCGCTTCTCGTAGTCGCAAATACCTTGGTGTGTGAAGCTGCTTTTTATTCTAAAAGAAATTTGTTTTTTTGTAATGTTTGGACGTGCCTCCAAAGGTTAGCTAATTACGTAATAACATAAGTCAGAAGGACCCTTAAAGTAGCGACTGAATAAATTAACCGACTTGGTATTACATGGATCTCACTACTTTTTACGGTAGAAGAACTGAGTTGCGTTGCGAGACTTGGCTTTTTTTACAAGTTATGTTTTTGATGGCATCTCATTTATTTTTGTAGATAGCCCAACTTTTTAGGGTTCCGTACCTAAAGAGTAAAAACGGAACCTTTTTACTAATACTCCACTGTCCGTTTGTCCGTCTGTCCATCTGTACATCTGTCCGTCTGTCTATCTGTCGGTCTGTCGGTCTGTCGGTCTGTCTGTCCGTCTGTCTATCACAGGGCTGTATCTCATGAACCATGACAGCTAGACAGTTGAAATTTTCACAGATGATGTATTTCTGTTGCCGCTATAACAATAAATACTAAAAACAGAATAAAATAAATATTTAAGTGGGGCTCCCATACAACAAACGTGATTTATAGATAATGTTACGGAACTCGACGTGCGCGAGTCCGACTCGCACTTGGCAGGTATTTTTAGGATTTTTACACCAAACACTAATTGTGTTTCAAATTTGAAGCTTCTATGTCTGCTAGAAGTGCCTTAAACTTTTGATGATCGGTCAGTCAGTCAGTGAGTGAGTGAGTGACTGAGTGAGTGAGTGACAAAATAGGAAACTTTGACTAGTTATAATTCTTAAACTACTGGTTCAAATTGAATGAAATTTGAAATATACCGTGTTTATATAGTGACTGCTTGGTTACTGAAAATTCAGGCTTCTAGTTTTATCCACAACGAAGTTATAGGGGGTCGAAAATGGCCTGAACTGCTTCGAGAAAAGGATGGTACAGCCGTGCCGCTTTATTGCTTGACTTGGCGGGGGCACTGCCGTGCCCCCAGAAAAAAACGCAAAAAAGAAGATTTTGGTGTAGATGGCGCTGGTATAGAGGGCGCTGGAGTGTAACCAATCTGATATTACAGATTAAAAACATTCTGTCGTCATAGCAACTGCGATAGGAGCCTATTAGGAGAGTAGTGAAACAAGCGAGAGCTGGATAAAGACTGTTTATTGAATAGGTATCCATGTCTTATTAGCTAGAGTACCTAAGTAGGTATATTACATGAATCATACACTACACAACGCTGTTTTGATAATGATGATACGCATTTTACCAAAATTGGTAATTTTTTTATCAATTTATACTAGAAAATTGGAAGTTGTCTGAAATTGCTTTTTTCTTATAAGAATAGTAACTGGTTTCCTCATGATATTTTCCTTTTGAGCACGTGTTTTTTGGTGCGCATTATAATCCCATTTATGCATGCTGGGAGTCGAACCTAGGACCTTCAGATTGAAAGTCGAGGTGCCTCCTACTCGGCCAACACGGCTTAATAAAGGTAAAGGTAAAAAAGTAAAAAGGTAAGGTAGCAAAAAGTAGATATATGATATGAGAAATACGCCCTTGACCCAAAAATTGTAACATGCTGCCTGTGAATATGCGAGGGGATTCCTCCCCAAGTCCTCCCTTATAATTGTGTCTGGGGTGTTATTATTTACAAAAAATTATCTCTGAAGAATATTTAATGAAAAACTTGACGTGCCAATTCAGAATTATCCCGTTAAGACGAGTAATAAATTGTTTTGATGAATGCAGAATCGTTTTTCTCAATAACCGCAAGACATACAGTTTTGTTTTTTATGACAAAAATCTAGATAAATTATAGATAGAAACACGATTGGTGAAACTTTAAAACACTAATTTAGTTTTTACTCAAAACTATGAATAGCGAAACAGTTCATTTTGATATAATTCGTTAGATAATCATACTAGCCACATAAATAAAAGACAGTTTTTTTTAAGTTGCCAAGGTGTCAGGCGTTCAGATTCATGTAGATATCTACAGGTGTTAGTCAGAGGCAAGTCCAATTATAACATTTGGCACATGCCCACATTTTGCATTCCACACGTGACAGATTGCAAGCCCGTGAATACTAACTGGTATTTGTAGATTAGTCTTTGTTAAGCACGTGTTTTTGATGCGCATAAAATTTTTCAAACAGAAATATCCATTGATGCACGCTGGATTCGAACCCACGACCTTTAGATTGAAAGTTGAGGTACCTGCCACTCGGCAAACACGGTTACTTAAATCAAGTTAATCAATATAAAACAAAGTTTAACTTAACATTCAAGGATTTTGAAGTGGTTTGCCGCTTGTCCATTAGGTAAGTAAGTACCTGTTTTAAGTGGTAGTGTGGCACTGTGTCATGTAAGCATTCAGGCCAGCCAACGACTAGCCATAAAAAAAACCGGCCAAGTGTGTGTCGGACTCGCGCACGAAGGGTTCCGTACGTATCTATAAAAAAAACGGCAAAAAACACGTTTATTGTTTTATTCACGGGGGAGCTCCACTTACACATTTATTTTATTCTGTTTTTAGTATTTGTTGTTACAGCGGCAACTAAATTACATCATCTGTGAAATTTTCAACTGTCTAGCTATCACGGTTCATGAGATACAGCCCTGAGACAGATAGACAGATGGACAGCAAAGTCTTAGTAATAGGGTCCCGTTTTTACCATTTGAGTACGGAACCCTAAAAAATAGTAAAGTGGCGTTCGTGCTTCTTTTGATACATGTCATTACTACCAACGCCAATTATTACGGGTGTCAATTCTGTTGTGTCCATTCTAAGCCTAAGATTTCCTAAAAAACGATCGCTTACTTTACGTTAAATCAAAATTATGAAACCTCAAAATGGAAGTTCTTAAATTTAAAATATTTTATATCAATCCTTTTTTAGGGTTCCGTACCCAAAGGATAAAAAACGGACTCTATTACTAAGACTTCGCTGTCCGTCTGTCCGTCTGACCGTCTGTCCGTCTGTCCATCTGTCCGTCTGTCCGTCTGTCTGTCACAAGGCTGTATCTCATGAACCGAGATAGCTAGACAGTTGAAATTTTCACAGATTATGTATTTCTGTTGCTGCTATAACATCAAGTACTAAAAACAGAATAAAATAATTATTTAATTGGGGCTCCCATACAACAAACGTGTTTTTTAACTATTTTTTTTATAGATAATGGTACGGAACCATTAGTGCGCGAGTCCGACTCGCACTTGGCCAGATTTTTTTGTGCAAATGTACAAAAACAAAATTCACTTTAGTCAACACCTTTTTACATGCTGACTAAATTTACGTTGATTATATTTTTAGCCTACGTTTTAGAACTGTTATCCTGAGGCTACGCGAATTTAAACTTTAATGTAAAAGAAAAAAAGCGATCTTTTTTTAAGAAATCTTATGTTTAGCATGGACACAACAGAATCGCCACCATTGTACTGGTAAAGTAAACAATGGTGGCAATTATTTTGTGTCCACTAACTAGCTAAAATACGATCGCTCTTATTTATTTTACGTAAAAATCTATATTAGCGTAACTTCAAAATGGAAGTCCACTCCCACTTGGTGGGAATCGAACTCACAACCAACTGAGCTGTGGGAACAGTCTATGAAAATACTTTAAAAAATGTGAAGTTACAAGTGAGTGTAGATTGAGTAATCTAATTTAAGGTGATACTTGAAATTTTTGTTTTTTGTTTGGTCTGAGTATAACTACTGGTCAAGAAGGAAAGAGTGATAAAATTGCATTATCTGAAAACCATAAAACTTAAGAAGAAACTGTCTTTTATTTTGTAGCTACTAAGATTATCTAACGAATTATATAAAAATAAACTGTTATGATATTCATAGTTTTAAGTATAAACGTAAATATCTTTTTCGAAGAGCCAACTATGAAAAAAAAATCTATCGAGAAAAGTTTCACCAATCGTGTTTCTGTGTTATTTTTGTCACAAAAACAAAACAGATTTTTTTGAGGTTATTGAGAAAAAACAATTTTCAATTCATCAAAAAATATACTACCTTGTCTTAAGTCTGCCATGAGACTGGTATAGTCATCGGGCGGTTTACGTGCGATCAAATTCAAATTTAAACATCATCTAATATATAAAATTTCCATGTCACAATGTTAGTTACCGTACTCCTCCGAAACGGCTTGACCGATTCTCATGAAATTATGTGAGCATATTGAGTAGGTCTGAGAATCGACCAACATCTATTTTTCATACCCCTAAGTGATAAGGGTGGCGTAAAACTTCGTAAAACTACTAAAACTTCGCTGTCCGTCTGTCTGTGATAGCTAGACAGTTGAATTTTTCAAAGATGATGGTATTTCTGTTGCCGCTATAACAAAAAATACTAAAAACAGAATAAAATAAATATTTAAGTGGGGCTCCCATACAACAAACGTTTTTGCCGTTTTTTATAGATTTTTTTTGTACCCTTCGTGCGCGAGTCCGACTCACATTTGGCCGGTTTTTTTGAATACCTTCACTTGAACTAAGTCGCAATTGTTTCCACTAGTCCTCCATATTCTTTCCCCAAAATAGAATATCAATTATAGTTTCTTCAAAATAGGTTTTGAAAACACGTGCTTACAACGGTGAAGGAAAACATCGTGAGGAAACCAGTTAGTGATCTTATCAGCGGCGATGGGCTTGCAACCTGTCACGTTGGAATGCTAACTACTGCAAAAATGTATTATGTGCTAAATATAATGTTTGGACGTGCCTCTGACTACCCCCACTAGACATTTTCAAAGGATCTAAGCGTCTAGAGATCTGAGAGAATGTCTACCGTATTTGGGGATTACAGTCGTGATTCTATTTAATTTATTATTTTTTACATATATGTACATGCAATCATGCCTGTTTTTTTAAGGGGTAGGCAGTGACCTTAACTTTCTACTTATTTTATTACTAGCTGACCCGTGCCCGCTTCGCTGTGCGTAAGACATTTCTAATACCATCGTTGACTTTTTTGTAGACGTTTTTAAGGTGTACAATACTGTAGTACATTATTTTGATATATCTCGTGGAGTTCAGCCAGCATTTGCAATGTAAGCGCAAAAAAATGTGTTTATTTACGACATCACATTAGAAACCTCTAAAATTATCAGTGTTTCTCTACTATATTATGCATGTATTATACATATAAACCTTCCTCTTGAATCACTCTGTTTATTAAAAAAAACCGCATCAAAATCCGTTGTGTAGTTTTAAAGATATAAGCAAACATACATACAGACATACATACATATTACATACAGACGCGGGAAGCGGAAAGCGACTTTGCTTTATACTATGTAGTGATGATACTTTTATTCGCTTAGATTGGTATGTCCAGGTAATCATTGGAACGGTACAGCGCAAAACGAAATATTTCCAGTTCTTGAAAACAATGTAGCATTCCTAATTTTCCATGAAAATTTGATGAAAAGCTGCAACGTGACTACTTACAACGTAATGGGAAAATTTACGAGTAAAGCTTCAATGATGTAATATCCATTTTTTTACAAAATAAAGAGCATTTTTGTACTTTGAAAACCAGACTCATAATGTTGTATACCTACATAAATAATACTTTTCTTTGTAAATAAAAAAAATAGGATCACGTCTGTAATCCCCAAGTACAGAAGATATCCATTTAGATCTCGAGGCGTTTAGATGCTTGAAGATGTCTAGTAAAGATGGTAGCCAGAGGCACGTCCAAAGATGATATTTGGCACATGCCCACATTTTGCAGTAGCAATTCATACGTGACTGATACATAAAATACATTAAATCATTCAGACATAAAACAAACTTTGTCCTGGGTAGGTATAAAGAACAGAAGGCAAGAGTTACTACCAACTGAGCTGTGAGACACAAAATATCAAATAAAAAAATAAAAATAAATAAATAGGATCACGACTGTAATCCCCAAGTACGGTAGACATCCTCTCAGATCTCCAGACGATTAGATCCTTTAAAGATGTCTAGTGGGGGTAGTCAGAGGCACGACCAAACATTATATTTGGCACATGCCCACATTTTACAGTAGTTAGCATTCCATACGTGACAGGTTGCAAGCCCATCGCCGCTTATAAGAATACTAACTGGTTTCCTCACGATGTTTTCCTTCACCGTTTTAAGCACGTGTTTTTGATGAAAAATCGAGGTAACTCCCACTCGGCCAACACGGCAAAATAACAGTGTCATAATAATATTTTTTTCTATTTTTCTTAATTAAAATTCTCGTGTTACAGTATTTGTGTATATTTAGTAGACGCAGGGTATTTTATTACTAAGACTTCGCTGTCCGTCTGTCTGTCCATCTGTCTGTCTGTCACAGGGCTGTATCTCATGAACCATGATAGCTAGACAGTTGAAATTTTCACAGATTATGTATTCCTGTTGCTGCTCTAACAACAAATACTAAAAACAGAATAAAATAAATATTTAAAGGGCTGTATGTCGACGATTGCTCTTTTTCGAAACGAAAAAAGAAATACTTCTGAACAAGCCACATCTCCTATTTTTATAAGTATAGGTTACTTCAGGTTCCTACCTAGATTTCTATTAAGCTGAAAACATAATAGCAGAAACTTTTCACGATAAAGATATTATTTCAAAATGATACGTTTTAGAATTTATGATCGAAATATTTTGATACCTACTATTAAAATCAACTTGTGATTTATTGTTAAAGATAGGTAATATGTAGATCTAGATTTCCATTAGAATAGATTTTTGATAAGTAATTACATAATTTATATCAGCGCGAGTCCGACTCGCACTTTGCCGGTTTTTTATATAAGGGTGGCGTAAAGTTCAGTAAACACTGAAAGTGCTTTTTTCTGAGGGATTATTGAAATTTGTCAGGACAACGTCTGTTTGGCCAGCGTATTCACATATTCTAACATTCAGAAACAAAACAAACATTTACGTTTATTACACAAATATTTGTCCCGGGTAGATCTAGAGCGCAAAAGGCAGAGTTACTAGCAACTGAGCTGTGAGACACAAAATATGTATCATAATCACTACATCACTACATAGTATAAAGCAAAGCCGCTTTCCGCTTCCCGCGTATGTATGTATGTATGTATGTATCTTTGCTTATATCTTTAAAACTACACAACGGATTTTAATGCGGTTTTTTTTAATAGATAAAGTGATTCAGGAGGAAGGTTTATATGTATAATAACATGCTACCCGTGCGAAGCCGGGGCGGATCGCTAGTAATATTATAAATGCGAAAGTTTGTGATAAGGCTGCTGTTTGTTTTCTAATCAAAAATAAACGACAAAACGGATTAAGATGAAATTTGCTGTAGTATGTAGATAAAAAATCAGAATAAATAAAGGGGGAACTTATAATCCGAAAAACAGCCCAGCCCTTAAATGATAAAAAATAAAACGCAAAAAGGATGATATTGGTATGGTTTGCAACAAATCTGACATCACAGACTAAAAACATTTAGTCGTCATAGCAACGCAGTTTTGACTAATGGATGATACGCATTCTACCAAAATCCGAAATTTGTCGGTACAAGGTTTGTAGGGAAAAAATTAGAAGCTGCCTGAAAATGCTTTATCCTATGTGATTATTACATAAAAAAAATTACAAAACAACGTTTGTCACGGGTCGGCTAGTTCTTCTATAAAAGTAACTTCTTCTATTATAGTCTTAACTTACTATTGCTAAAGTGTGCTCACTCTATGCCTCACACAATAGGCTGTTAAGTTGGAGGTTTATTGCCATGGTTGAATTAAATTTCGATTCGCATAGCGCTACAAGTTGCTACGCCGTGTAGTGAGAACGTATGGAATGTTGCCAGAAAGTCGAATAGGATCAAATTGACCTTGTCGAAAAGCGAATGTTACAACATAAATGACCTTGCCCGAAAAACGATAATTATCTGACCCTAATAATGTAGAATGTGTAGGGCGTAGGGCTAATGAAAATAAGGAAATAGAAGCTCAAAGAACTGAAACACCTTTTTTATGCTGATTAAAGTATTTGTCGAGTTTTTTGTTCGAACCCCGGCGTGCAGCATTGGATTTTTATGTTCGAAAAATTTATATGCGCATCAAACACATACTATAAGCGGCGATGGGCTTGCAACCTGTCACGTATGGAATGATAACTACCGGAAAATGTGGGCATGTACCAAAAGTAATGTTTGGACGTGGCTCTGACTACCCTCTTTAGACTGTAATCTCCATGTACGTTAGACATACTCTCAGATCTCCAGGTACTTAAATCCTTGAAGATATCTTATGAGGGTAGTCGGAAGCACGTCCAAACATTACATTTGGCACATGCCTACTTTTTTCTGTAATTAGCATTCCACACATGACAGGTTGCAAGCCTGTCGACGCTTATAAGAATACTAGGTTCATTATTGAATAATGATAATAGAATTAATGTACAATATTCATTTACACATCATTTTAGTACCAATAGTTACAAATATGCAAAGCCGAGAAAGGCATTAAAAAACGCAGAACCCATCCAATTTTCTTCATAATCCACCCCCCTGGGAAAAAAGAAAAAAATGGGGTGTGTAAGTGTTCCAACCCTAATAATAAATATCTAGCTATGTCATTCATAAAGTGGTATAAGTAGAGTTTTACTTCTATGCTATCATTATTATTACCTTATGGTGTAGCCTTCGAATTACTAAAATATATTTTCCTAATCTTACTTTCGTCGCGATTCGGCCATTAAATTCAAATAAGGAAGAAACGTGTTTATAATGTTGTATTTTTCCCATGAATTCATCATCTTTGTTGTGAGGTAGGTGGTGCTTACAATCATAAATAAACTAGCTGACCCGACAGACGTCCTGTCAAATTTCAATAATCACTTAGAAAAAAGCACTTTTAGTTTTGGCCAAATTTTACAATTTTAAGGCGGTTTTTCCAATTTTTTTATATACTTTGCCCTAAAAATAACAAAAAAAAAATTAGCCAAATCGTCAGTTCGTCCAAGTCAGCCGTTAACGCGTGATGCCGTGACCAAGGGAAGTAGGAAAAAAACCGGCCAAGTGCGAGTCAGACTCGCGAACGAAGGGTTCCGTACCATTACCTATAAAAACGGTAAAAAAAAACAGTTTTGTTTTATGGGAGTAGAGCCCCACATAAATATTTATTTTATTGTCTTTAGTATTTGTTGTTATAGCTGCAACAGAAATACATAATCTGTGAAAATTTCAACTGTCTAGCTATCACGGTTCATGAGATACAGCCTGGTGACAGACGAACAGACGGACTGCAAAGTCTTACTAATAGGGTCCCGTTTTTACCCATTAGGTACGGACCTCTAAAAAGGAAATACCTGTACTTATACTTATATATCTATTTATCTACAATATAAAAATGAATCGCTGAATGTGTTGCTAAGCGCAAATCTCGAGATCAGCTGAACCGATTTCGCTAATTCTTTTTCGTTAATATCAGGAGAAGATTCTTATGGATAAAAATGAATTTGACAGGACAAAGTCCGTCGGGACAGCTAGTTATGTATAGATATAGTTAGATAGACCTGATCCTTCTTGCTTTACACATAAACATTTATGTATCGTGGTTTATGTATTGAAAAAGACCTCTGTGTCACGGTACTGTAAATATTTACAGCACATTGCTCCACTAAGCCATAGTTAAACCAGTGACACGAAAGAAGATACCGACATTGGTAGACATTTTCTTGACAGCACAAGCTAACTAATATTGTATTAAGAACTTTCTTATTCTGTTTATGCTAAAGTCCAAATTAGCATGCAACTCAAATCAACAATCCAAACTATCGTAATCGTAATCACTACATAGTATAAAGCAAAGTCGCTTTCCGCTTCCCGCGTATGTATGTATGTTTGCTTATATCTTTAAAACTATACAACGGATTCTGATGCGGTTTTTTTTTAATAGATAGAGTGATTCAGGAGGAAGGTTTATATGTATAATAACATGATACCCGTGCGAAGCCGGGGCGGGTCGCTAGTAATTTTATAAATGTGAAAGTTTGTGAATTCGTATGTATGTTTGTTCCTCAATCAGCCCTAAACGACAAAACGGATTAAGTTGAAATCTGCTGTAGATGTAGGTATATTGCCTGAATAAATAATGGACTACTTTAAAATATGAAAAACATTGCCAAAAGGATAAAAAAACGCAAAACGGATGATTTCTGTATAGATTGGGCTTGTGTGCAACAAATCTGATATCACAGACTTAAAAAATCAGTCTTTTCTATTTGATTATTGAAATTTGACAGGACAACGTCTGTACGGGTCGGCTAGTGCTATAAAATCAACAGTAACTACTCAGCTTATAACGGTGAAGGAAAACATCGTGGAATACTAACTACTGCAAATGTGGGTATGTGCCAAAATGTAAGCCTCTGACTCTCTTAAGACATCATCAAGGATCTGAGCGCTTGGAGATCTGAGAGCATGTCTACTTGTGGATTACAGTCGAAATTATTTTTTTAAATTAATTATCTGCTAACGTTAATATCCAGGCATAAATATACAGGCAGATGTTGCATCTCCAATTCATTCTGGTAAACTAATAAAAACTAAGAATCGTAATACTGTCAACATAATTTTCGTATATTACTACTTGAAGTTTATCTATAACGTGCAGTTTCCATAGCTCTTGCCAAAAATTCAACACGTAGTATCTACTCATTCTTAGCAACAAGTAAATACTTAAAAGATCAAGTTTTATAAAGAGTATGACAACTACGAGTCGTCTTAGGCATTACGCAATGCGTCCAATACCACGTCTGCTCAATAGAGGACTAAAACAAATCAAAAATAATGTTTCCCTGACCTTGAGAGGCAGGCCTCAGGATCTAGCCGCACATGGGGCGTTTAAAGAATGCTTGGAATGACTGGAATCGAAGGTTATGGTCATGAAATTACTGGAGAAAATGATATATGGCCTGGGTGGTGTGGCAGGTAGTTGCGGGTGGTGGGGGTGGTCTCAGAAGCGAACTGCCGGCAGCGACGGCACGGCACTCGCGCGCCTGACGCCGGAGCGCTCTCACCCGCGCTCGGTACGCTCGCCCGTTACGTAACACCAACTCGACATCTGTTGAGTGAGCCACCGCCGGCACGCTTGCACCGCTGACCATCTCGCGCACGTCATGTCGCCACCCGCGGACGCCGACGACACCTCCGTCGCCACGAATAACGCTCGCCTCCCGAACGATACCTAATAACATGTAGTAATCAAACTTTTTAAACTGCCAAAACATTCCTGCCAATTAAAGTTTAAGTTTAGTTTTAAGTAGAGAACTCGACGCTTGTTGCTTGCGGACGGCACTCGGAACGATGAGGCATCCTCCAAACGCGGTTTCGAGCGCAATAGCTGAGTTCACAAACCATCGCTTCGCGTACGCTTCACTGCCACGCTGCCTTCCGATAGCGTAAGATTAGGCTAGGTATATCTACCGTTTTTTGAGACTGAGGTAAATAATAGATCGTCACGGTGCCGCCCGAAGGAGAGTTTGGTTCAGACGCGTCCCTCTCCAGCAAAATTCGCGATAACATCAGCTCGTGGGTGCTGTGGTGGCGTCAACGCCATCTTCGGATGGGCGCACCGCAGACACCTAAGCAAATTGAAGAGGATGATTGCGTGCCACGCGTGGCCGTAGTGGAGCCGTTGAGGGAGGCGCCGCCTGATCGCAAGATGAACCGGCGCGCTAACCAAGGTCCTCGTCGCCGTGGTCTCGACAATGAGATGGAGGGCGAGCGACGCCGCCCGAGGAAGAAACCCCGGAAAAAGTGAGTTCTAATAACCTACTAAAGTTACCATTAGTAATCACCAAAAACTCGTTCAAGGTCCTGCACGTTTCCAATGAACCTGACTAGATTTACTTTGGTCGAAATTATAGCCTGTTAACGATCTTACCCTTGAAATTACTTTCAAAACTTTTAGAAGTTACTGACACAGATCTCCTTGTGGAAGATAAATAGGCTCGTCACGCACCAACTTATTGAAAATCTATACAAAAGTTTTTTTTATGTTGCAACTTTATTTAAAACTAGTTAACCACCGAGGCTGTCCATTTGTTATCCAGATAAAGCCAATATGAGTATGTTAATCCAGGTCCACAATTCACTATGATTGTAATTATATATTCCAATTTTCATAGTTCAGACTACCTTATTCGTTTTGGTACCAAACAATCGAACGAAACCAAGGGCGGAAGCTAGTTTGAAAATGTCGAACAAGATTTTTATTTTGTCTAAAAAATATTACTGAAATCTTTTTGCTAACACTTGTTGTATTACTCACCCAAAAAAATAGCTCACGAGGTCACGAGTGTCATTCCCAAGTACGGTAGACATTCTCTCAAATCATCTGGTGTTTAGATCCTCGAAGATATCGAAGTGGTGAAGTTTAAAAATTGAATTTTGCACGTGCCCACATTCTGCGGCAGTTAGCATGTCATACGTAACAGGTTGCAGGCCCGTAGCCACTTTATAGGAATACTAACTCGTTTCCCTACGATGTTTACCTGTACCGTTCGAATAAAAATCGATTGATACGCGGCCGGAACTCGATCCCAAAATCTACGGAATGAAAGTCATGCGACCAACCGGCTCTGGAACCAAGTGTACTTACTTGGTTTTCATACTTTCTTGAACATTTTGTCAATTAATCAAAAACCTTCTGTACTAGTTATCTCGACTTTGTTGGCGTGGAAGGAGCGCGTTTTCTTTCATAATTTTATCATTCGAGCATTGTAACCTATACTGGCTCATTCAAAGTTTTGGAGCGCTCACGCGATGGCAAGACTTTTACTTTATTGGTAAAAGGTAACAATGTAATTTTCAGCGTCGTCTACAGGCTTAAGACGAGGAATATTTTTATAAGAAATGTAAGATAGTTTTTTTTCACCGCAATTCATACAGTTTTGTTATTCATGACAAAGATAACATGGATTTAATCTCGATAAATGAAGAGAATAAACACGATTTTTTTACCTTTTCTCAGTAGATTTATTTTCCAAAGTTGGTTCTTTCAAAACACTATTTACTTTTAACTCAAAACTATTAAAAGCTGAACTGTTAATTTATATATAATTTGCTAGTTAATCATACTAGTTAAATGAATGATGGACAGTTCTTTTTTAAGTTTGATGGTTTTCAAGATAATGCGGTTTTATCACTTTTTCCGTCTTATCTGGGTAAAAAACCAAAAAGTTCACATATCACCTTAAACCGACTTGATCATTCGGATCAGCCAACTCAACCTGAGCCATAGTCTACTCCACCTGTGCTACCTCCTCGAACCGTTTAGAGTAAGTGGCCACCTAAGCCCTCGTTCGACAACAATCCGCACAAGTTGGTTTGCCGACCTTACTAGTCATACAGACAGCAGATAAGTCAGATCTAAAAATGTTGTTGTTTTTATGTACTTTTGTGTTAGTTTCATTTTGGACTTTATGAGACGTTTTATGATCTCCGTAGGGCGATTCTTTTGTAGTCTTACGAGTACTTGTAGGAATGAAAGATCTGACAGCAACGTATAAAGGTGCGACCCTATTAATTGTGACTAACCTTTAAAAAACATATATTTTATCTTAAGGCGCTACCAGTTCCTAAAACAGCGGCAGAAACGACTTACCCTCGTATTCAAGAACGACACTATGAGAACACGCACCCACTGTGGACGAAATCTTTTTTCATAAAAATCACTTTATGTGTTGTGCGACACTGCATAGTGTGACTAGAGGCACATTGTCTTGTCTTGCCTCTAGCCAAAGTTGAGCTCTAAAGGCACACGGTAGCGTGCGCCATAGTGCCCCTCAACACATAAAGTGATGTTTATGAAAAAAGATTTCGTCCACTGTGGGTGCGTGTTCTCATAGTGTCGTTCTTGAATACGAGGGTAAGACAGTGAACAACGGCAAGCGAGATGGCGTATGCTTATCGTAAATATTATCGACAGTTTTTATGAGATCGCGTTGCTGGTACCTACGTAGGCAAGTAATAGGGGTAGCTTTACCACCCCTCAATAACCATTTTCTCTTTGTCCGCCTTTGCTTTTCGAATAAATTAATGACATAAATTATGTATAATTTATCAAAAACCTATTCTAATAGAAATCTAGATCTACATATTACCTATCTTTAACAATAAATCACAAGTTGATCTTAATAGTAGGTATCAAAATATTTCGATCATAAATTCTAAAACGTATCATTTTGAAATATTATCTTTATCGGGAAAAGTTTCTGCTATTATGTTTTCAACTTAATAAAAATCTATGTAGGAACCTGTAGTAATATATTTATAAAAATAGGAGATGTGGCTTGTTCAGAAGTATTTCTTTTTTCGTTTCGAAAAATAGCAATCGTCGACATACAGCCCCTTAAGACAGGCTCGTAAGTCTAACGTTCACATAAAAATCTATTTGGTAGTTATCCAGTAAATTGTCGTCATAAAGATTTAAAGATAGACAAAGTTTTTCAAATTTTAAAACACATTAAAGTTGTGACCAGACATTGTGCGGCAATCTAGCGCGGAAGCCGCGCGCGGAGAGTATGCCGTGCGAACGAATAATAACACCGTTTGAGCGCGGCAGGTAGCTCGTGGATACCGTGTGCGGCTGTCCTCCAAACATAGCGCGATTTGCCGCGAGCGGCTGCCGCGCCAAAAGAATATTCGGAACTGTTGTGTTACTATTACCTACTAACTACTAACACTGCGTTTACTTCTTCATCGATGTCTTATTTATATTATGACTTATTAAATGTAAAATAATTGTTGTTTCGATTCTCCAGCCGTAGAAGGCTAGAAGAAGTCAAAATTTTCCTCTTACGTAACGGACTACCAAACTTTGTACGAAGTTGCAAGAAAGAGGTCGGTTGCGTGATTATGTTTGCATTTGCAACCTTAGAGAATTGAACTAAACTCTAAGTCGTGACCTAATAACGAATCTTGATTTGCAGGTGAAAGTTAGGAGAATTATTTGTTACTATTCGATACAGCGATGAAATTACGAACTTGACCTATTTCATACAAAAGACATAAACTCCTTTGTTCAATTTTAATCCAATAAAAAATCCACAAGTTCGTTTATTTATTTAGATGAGTTAATAATTTAAAAAACTGTGTTTAAAAACTGTTCTGATCAATGAAAAGTCAGTGGTCGATATTCGTTTTTTTTTTATTAATGAAGGTACTATTAGTCCTTCATGAATATAATGGAATGGGACCAATTTGGGACTCTCTACACAAAACTTTCAAATCGGATCAGCAGGTCAAAAGGTCATACATAAAAATATATTACAGAATCTGCATCCACTTTAATAGTAAATTGCTGTCAAAACTAAATGAATACAAATAGTATTGTATAGAAATAAAAAAATAAAACCGGCCAAGTGCGAGTCGGACTCGCGCACGAAGGGTTCCGTACCATTATCTATAAAAACGGCAAAAAAATCATGTTTGTTGTATGGGAGCCCCCTTAAATATTTATTTTATTCTGTTTTTAGTATTTGTTGTTAGAGCAGCCACAGAAATACATAATCTGTGAAAATTTCAACTGTCTAGCTATCACGGTTCATGAGATACAGCCCTGTGACAGACAGACAGACGGACAGCGAAGTCTTAGTAATAGGGTTCCGTTTTTACCCTTTGGGTACGGAACCCTAAAAAAGGGCGAATCGGACACGCGCACGATGGTATCCTTACCATTATCTATAAAAAACCAGCCAAGTGCGAGTCGGACCCGAGCACAAAGGATTCCGGTAGGTACCATCACTACATAGTATAAAGCAAAGTCGCTTTCCGCTTCCCGCGTATGTATGTTTGCTTATATCTTTAAAACTACACAACGGATTTTGATGCGGTTTTTTTTAATAGATAGAGTGATTCAGGAGGAAGGTTTATATGTATAATAACATGCTACCCGTGCGAAGCCGGGGCGGATCGATAGTTATGTATAAAATAATGTTTGTTGTATGGGAGCCCCACTAAAACATAAATACATCATCAGCAAAAATTTAAACAGTGTAGCTATCACGGTTCATGAGATATAGCCCTGTGACAGACAGACGGACAGACAGACAGACAGATTTTTATCCTTTGGGTACGGAACCCTAATAAAAATGGCATCGTCATCGCAATCTCCATACGGGAAATATACCGTGAGGATTATTTGAACAGGTAACCTTTTCAATAACTCTTTCTTTTGTCGGACAGACTGCCTCAATCTTATTCATCTTCTTTCCTCCGTAGGTTAGAGTTAATTAGGACTGACCTTACAGCTCAGTTGGTAGTAGCTCTGCCTTATGCGCTGTAGGCTGTAGGTTGTGGGTTCGACTCCCACCTAGAACAAACATTTGTGTGATGAACATAGACGTTTGTTATGTTTGTCTGAGTGTTGTAGTGTATTATAAAGTATATAATTTGTTACAACAAAAAGTATAAAAATATTCAATCAGTTGTCTGGTTCCCATAAGTACAAGCATTGCTTAGTTTGTGGTTAAATAACGTGTGAAATTTCCACATATATTGTTTTTAGGGTTCCGTATCCAAAGGGTAAAAACGGAACCCTATTACTAAGACATCGCTGTCCGTATGTCTGTCCGTATTTCTGTCACATGACTGTATCTCATGAACCGAACATATTTCTGTTGCCGCTATAACAGATACTAAAAACAGAATAAAATTCCCATACAACAAAGGTGATTTATTTGCGGTTTTTTATAGATCTTGCACTTGACCGGTGGTTTTTTAGGGTTCCGTACCCAAAGGGTAAAAACGGAACCCTATTACTAAGACTTCGCTGTCCGTCTGTCCGTCTGTCTGTCTGTCTGTCTGTCTGTCTGTCTGTCCGTCTGTCTGTCACAGGGCTGTATCTCATGAACCGTGATAGCTAGACAGTTGAAATTTTCACAGATTATGTATTTCTGTGGCTGCTCTAACAACAAATACTAAAAACAGAATAAAATAAATATTTAAGGGGTGCTCCCATACAACAAACATGTTTTTTTTGCCGTTTTTATAGATAATGGTACGGAACCCTTCGTGCGCGAGTCCGACTCGCACTTGGCCGGTTTTTTTATTTTTATTTTCTTTTTATATGATATCGTTATTTGCAACTGACTTTAACGATAAGCGCCCTAAGTATGTTAGTTGACCTAACGAATTATCCATTTGTTCCACTTCGTTCAAGATATACCGTCAGTTACGAGTATGGTTTGTCAAACTTTACTTGAATTGCACCTGAAAGTATCCGCGTGAACCAGGGTAATTTAGTTACCAATTTATACAGTTCTGCGGTCTCTATGACATTGAGCATTGCCCACGTAAATAAATACTTTCATGTTTAGTTCACCTTGAAATCGTAAGTTGTTTGCGAAATCCGCATCGGCCTCCGTCTATCGATCCGACGATCCACGATGTCTCATTTGTACCCACACCTAGGACCAAAATTTCCGACGGTAGCTTCCAGATGGTACAACTCGTAAGAGCACACCTCATCATTTTCTTCTCCTTTTCTTACTTAATGTGGATCGGAACAACGTGTTGATAACATGTTGCGTAAGGCTCCTGTAGAAGATTTAGACCGGTGAAGTTTCACCATATCCAGAGAGATATATATGCCTATATGTTTACACTGTTTATACAATGACAATGTGTAATCACTACATAGTATAAAACAAAGTCGCTTTCCGCTTCCCGCGTCTGTATGTATGTATGTATATTTGCTTATATCTTTAAAACTACACAACGGATTTTGATGCGGTTTTTTTTAATAGATAGAGTGATTCAGGAGGAAGGTTTATATGTATAATAACATGCTACCCGTGCGAAGCCGGGGCGGGTCGCTAGTAATTATAATAATTCTAATATTCAAATAATATTATAAATGCGAAAGTTTGTGATAAGGCTGCTATGTTTGTTCCCTAATCAAAAATAAACGACAAAACGGATTAAGATGAAATTTGTTGTAGTTATATGCTTAAAATCCGAAAAACTTTTTTATTATTTAAGGGTTTAAATGATAAAAAAACGCATAAAGGAAGATTTTGGTAAAGATGGCGTTGGTGGGCACAAAATCTGACATCACAGAGTAAAAACATTTAGTCGTCATAGCAACGCAGTTTTGACTAATGAATGATACGCATTCTACCAAAATTCGTAATATATTTTATCAGTACGAGGTTTGTAGGGAAAAAATTGGAAGTTGCCTGAAATTGTTTTTTCCTAGACGATTATAAAAAAATTACAGAACAACGTCTGTCACGGGTCGACCTTTCAAATCGAAACAAAATAATGGTGGCAATTCTGTTGTGTCCGCCTAAAGCAAAAATTTCGTAAAAATACAATTGCTCTTATTTGTAAATACTTAAGATACAATATAACACCCAGACACAGAACAAATCAATGTTCATCAAATAAATGTTTATCCTGGATGGGAATCAAACCCACAACATCACAGAAGGCAGAGTTACTACCAACTGAGCTGATAATAAACATCCGGTACCGGCAGATCACTTTGTAACTAATTAAATAAAATGTTGTTTTCTTAAGCATACAACTTTGTTCTAGAGCTCCGGTCACTTCCTAATATCCTAATAATAATATTATAAATGTGAAAGTTTGTGAGTTTGTATGTATGTTTGTGGCTCAATCAGGCCTAAACAACAAATCGGATTAAGTTGAAATTTGCTGTAGATGTAGCTATATAATGCCTGAATAAATAAAAGACTACTTTAAAATATGAAAAACATACCCAAAACGATAAAAAACGTAAAAGGGATGATTTCTGTATAGATGGCGCTGGTGTGCAACAAATCTGACGTCACAGACTAACAACATTATTTTTTATTCGATTATTGAAATTTGACAGGACAACGTCTGTCACGGATCGGCTAGTTTTAAATAAAACCTATGTATCAAGTACAGTAGCTAATTTTTAATGAGCGGAAAATTACTGGTAATTGAGCTTTTTGATGAAAGGCGTCTCTTTAATGGCTATTGTGCGGTTTGTCAGGAAGTATTATGAAAAGAAAGAGCATCTCTGGTGTGCATTTAGCCCCATTCAGCGCATTTCTCGTTAGCAGGCGGCAATCACAGGTTTTTGTTTTGTTGCTTTACTGTATTTACTAGCCGACCCGTGACTTTGTTCATCTCAAATTCAATAATCGCATAAAAAAAGCAATTTTAGACAACTTCTGTTTTTTTTTCCTTAAACCAACTTTGTACTGATAACATAAATTATGAATTTTGGTAGAATGCGTATCATCATTAGTCAAAACTGCGTTGTCTTCATATCTACTGAATGGTTTTAGTCTGTGATGCCGGATTTGTTGCACACCTGCGCCAACTATACCAAAATCATGATTTTTGCGTTTTTTATCATTTAGAGGTGGTTTTTCAGATTATAAGCACTCTAATTTTTTATCTACATACTACATCAAATTTGATCTTAATCCGGTCAGGGTTTTACTACTGAGAAATCGGAAATGGTTTTTAAAATCTTGTCAAATAGCATATTATAATCATGTATAATTGTGGCTTCTGTTGTCAATCAAAAAGCTTTCATCGAAATTCAGAAGTCCGCTGATTTAGTAGTTTTTTGAATAGCTATTTTAGTTAGTAGCAAAACACAAAACTACGAATCGGCGCAATGCGAGTTTACAAAGTAAAATACTACTAATCCGTATCCTACGTATCGCCCAAATGTCAAAAATGACTCTTTTTATAAAACAAAAAATAAATAGGATCACGACTGTACTCCTCAAGTACGATAACATCCTCTCAGACTTCCAGACGCTTAGATCCTTTGAAGATGTCTTGGGGGGTAGTCAGAGGAACGTCCAAACATTATATTTGACACATGCCCACACTTGCAGTAGGTAGCATTCCATACGTGACAGCCCATCGCTTTCAATGATCCACGCCGGAATTTGAACCCACCTTTGAAATGAAAGTCGAGGTACCTCTCTCGGCTAACACGGCTTTTGTAAATTTAGATGGTAATATTTGCATTTGTTCATATCTCGGAGAATGGCTACGGCCATTGAGGCGGAAAGGTTCTCGAGTGGACATACCGGAAAGTGCAACGTAGAAAGTCCCTCCACTAGATGTAAAAATTACTTTATAAGGGTTGCTGGAAGCTATTAGGTGCAGACTGCGCAAGATCGATCACTCTGGACATTTCCAGAGTGACATACATTTATTGAAGAGGACCCAAAAAAAATCCTCGCACAATGCTGACAGGAATATCACGCTTATAATCATCGTGCGATGCTGTAGCATACATTTAAGTATTATTATATTCTGCAGATATTCCAAAATAAACCAGCATTGAACTAACTTACAAACACGACGCAGCAATAAAAGCAAGACCATAAAAAAGCAGAGGTGAAATTCTCAATTTCGGTGTACTCATTCGAAATAATAAAGTGGGCACGAGCTTTTTGCGAGAGGTGTTGGCCTTCTGTCAGTTTGAAACAGCTCGCGATGTAAAGTGAGCTTTATCGCGCCAAGTTTTATACTCATATTATTAGTCGTATTACTAAGAAGAGTGATGGATGTCAATGTAGAAACTGATACAGGAGTAAAGGTAGCTTTAAGAAGAGATGGGTGGATTATGTGAGAGATGATATGGGTTATTAAGGCACTCCCAGTCGACGATTATTTTTGTTAGAAACGAAAAAAGAAATACTTCTGAACAAGCCACATCTCCTATTTTTATAAGTATACTAGCGACCCGCCCCGGCTTCACACGGGTAGCATGTTATTATACATATAAACCTTCCTCCTGAATCACTCTATCTATTAAAAAAACCGCATCAAAATCCGTTGTGTAGTTTTAAAGATGTAAGCAAACATACATACATACATACATATTACATACAGACGCGGGAAGCGGCAAGCGACTTTGCTTTATACTATGTAGTGATTATACATATAAACCTTCCTCCTGAATCACTCTATCTATTAAAAAAAACCGCATCAAAATCCGTTGTGTAGTTTTAAAGATATAAGCAAACATACATACATACATACATATTAATACATACAGACGCGGGAAGCGGAAAGCGACTTTGCTTTATACTATGTAGTGATTACTTCAGGTTCCTACCTAGATTTCTATTAAGCTGAAAACAACAAAAACAGCACAATAGCAGAAACTTTTCACGATAAAGATATTATTTCAAAATGATACTTTTTAGAATTTATGATCGAAATATTTTATATAAGTACCTACTATTAAAATTAACTTGTGATTTATTGTTAAAGATAGGTAATATGTAGATCTAGATTTCTATTAGAATAGATTTTTGATAAGTAATTATACATAATTTTTATCATTAATTTATTCGAAAAGCTAAGGCGGACCACGCGTCGACGTGTGTTTGCCTCTGCCTTCTGCGCTATAGGTTATGGGTTCGATTCCCACCCGGGACAAACGTTTGTGTGATGAACATGGATGTTTGTTTTCTCCGTATGAATAAAAATGTTCTTACAAAAAAAAGTATAAAAGTATTTTATCAGTAATCTGGTTCCCATAGTACAAGTTTTGCTGAGTTTGGGGCTAGATGGCGATTTGTGAAAGGTCCACCAATATTTATATTTATTTATATATTTAATAACTCATAGTACGAGACAAATTTAGCTATTACTATGAAAACAATGTGATTGTAAAAATAGATCGAAATAAAAGATACTAGGATTTTATTCGATTAGTGTAGATAGATTTTGCATGTCATTATTTGGGATGCCACACAATAGTTTGTTTACCATTTTTATGCCACTTGTTAGATTGGTTTTCGATAATATAACGTGTTTATCTGATTCTGTAGTACCTACTTGTATAGTTTCTGGTAGTTGTACCACATAATATAAGTGTACTAGCGGTACCGTTACGTAAGCAATATGGATATAATATCAATATAAAATGATCCTCTCGTTGAAAACTAGTAAGCCTTAGCGATATCCAAAACGATTGAAGCTTGACAAAGAATAAGTTTTCGTCAACAAATTCCTCATTTTAGTCACTAAAACATACTTAGACAGAAATACATTAATTTGCGACATAAACAAACAGTAACAAGGATACATCATTATAATAAGGGTGTTAATATGTTTATTTAATAAGTATGTATTTACAAAAAAAAAGTATATAAGTATTCTATCAGTTATCTGGTTCCCATAGTACAAGCTTTGCTTAGTTTGGGGCTAGATAGCGCTGTGTGTAAAGTCCACCAATATTTTTTTAATTATTATTTATTATAAATTCGAAACATAATCGACAACGATAACTATAAAATAAAATCTAAAAATGATGCTCCTTTTTACTTAATATTTTCTTTAATTTCACCTTTCACCCTTTTTATTGACATCCACTGACAAAAAAACATGCTTGTAAGAGTTTTTTTTGTCTGTATAATACAATACAATATACATGACAGACGGATAAAGTCGTACCATATGATTCCATTTCACCATTATGGTTCAGAACTCTAAAAAGAATTAAAAGCTTATCATTGCAATGCCAAAAGTTACCTATGCTAGATTTGCTGATTTATGAATTATTTATCTATACCAATTCTTAGTAAGTTTTATTAAGTACAGGCTAACCCGGCTAACTTCGTATCGCTTTAGAATTAACAAATGTTGAATTTAACAAAGTTCCTGTTCCCGTTTCCGTTATAAAAAGTATTCTATGTCCGTCTCATGGTTTTAAGCTACCTCCCCACCAATTTTCAGCCAAATCGGTTCAGCCGTTCTTGAGTTGTAAATAGTGTAACTAGCACGACTTTCTTTTATATATTTAAAGATGTCAGAGTTAAAGTCAAAAGGTATTTAATTCAATAAAATCACAAGGGTCACTTTAAAACGTGATAAGAGCTATGCCAATAGAAGAGTCCATTGCCGGAGTGAAATTTAGTAAGTACTGGCAATCCGCCCCGGCGTCGCACGGGTGTAATAATGATTTTATGGCAATTTTTTTACACCTTAGGTTACATTTTCGAAGTTTTAATAGGAATCCCTAATAGTTAGACATATGATTATACGAACTTTTTTGTGGATATTGATGTCTTCTATCAAACTGTAGTACATCACTTTGCTCTATTGTCAATACTTTCTGCAACAAACGCAATATAAGGTTTTTTTTTATTTATTTTTTCACACTTTGGGTACATTATCGAAGTATTCATTCCTAATCATGGCCATATGTTCATCAGGATTGTAATGGTAAAATAATTTTTGAAATCGGTTCAGTATTTTCGGAGCCTATTCGATACAATCTTAATATTAGTATATTAGGCACTATTATTTCTTCTAAGGAGGATATCGGCGGATCGCAAGTTGGCCTTGACCCGAGTTACGTATAACGTCCTCAGGACAAAGGGGTGGTTGGCCCGACGAAATGAGGGGGCGGCATTTGTTCAGCCGAACTTAAATATGTTTTCAACCGACGGAAAAAGAAGGTTCTTAATTCGACGCGTACATCGCATTTTTTTGTAGTTCCGTACCCAAAGGGTAAAATCGGAACCCTATTACTAAGACTTCGCTGTCCGTCTGTCTGTCTATCTGTCTGTCCGTCCGTCCGTCCGTCTGTCTGTCACAGGGCTGTATCTCATGAATCATGATAGCTAGACAGTTGAAATTTTCACAGATTATGTATTTTGGTTGCTGTTATAACAACAAATACTTAAAACAGAATAAAATAAATATTTAATAAGAGAGCCCCTCATACAACAAACGTGATTTTTTGCGTTTTTGTATAGCTATAATAGTACGGAATCCTTCATGCGCGAGTCTGACTCGCACTTGGCCGGGTTTTTAATTATTGTTTCACGATTTAATGTCGATTTCGATTTATGATTATTTTTCAGTGGTTTTTTTTTTTACGTTATTCTACAGATATAATTACAGGTAGAAGGATAGAACTTAATGGCTTAGTGATAGAGCGTTTATTGATGACTTGAATTATAAATTCTCAGTTATTTAAAGTGACTTTGTAATGTGTGTTGGTAACTTTTTGTATGTATTAGTATAACTACTAACACCTTATTATGCCGGTATAATGAATAATGTATATCGATAGATTCTAAAATGAAACTTTCATCGGAAATCGGTAAAATTGCAAATGTATGAGTATAATATGATACTTAAGTAAGAAAAAAACATAAGATGATTAAAGCCAAAAGTCAAGTCAAAAAGATTAGAATACATTTACAATCAACGAAGTAAAGAAAGTAAGTAGAAATAAAGAAAATATATTAAGGGGCTTGTTCAGAAGTATTTCTTTTTTCGTTTCGAACAAAAACAATCGTCGACTGGGAGCGCCTGAAGTGTTATCTTATCCTGAAACTGATGTAAATAAAATGCGGACACGAGGCCGGTGAAACCTAACTGCATTGCATTGTGCTCCTAATCGCATTACCACTTAGCATGCCGTGCATTCCGTCTCCATCCATACACTATCTACTATTTACCGGAATACGAAGCTAAGGGAGGTTTATACTTAGCTTTAGCAGTCTGGATAGTTGAATTTATTTATAGAGCAAAATTCCTGACTACATAAATACAAATTAAATTATTTTTGTAAGTAAATGCATCATTTAAAAACGTTTGGACTGATTTGTTAATATTTTTCACGTTTGTGTTTTACGAGTAAAGTTTTTAGGAAAAAAAAAACAGTATATGGTAAAATTTGAAAATACTAAATTGCCTTTTTGTATGAACTCACAATTCGAACGAAATTTCAAAATTTTGATAGGACAACGTCTGTCGAGTTTTTAAATAAAGTATTATAATCAAAATTACATCAAAATTAATGTAATATTGACCACAACTGATATTAATATCAACTTACTTAAAAATAAAGACAGAAAGAAATGTCCTTTATTGTAAGACAATGTAAGCAATTACAATATGTGTTACAATATCGATTAAACGATTTCTTCCAGACGATGTTAAATGTTATGCTTTTAGAATTTGTGCTGAAGCTCTTTAGTTTATGGTTTATGGTACTTTTAATTATAATTCTTGTTGGAGCCTTCACTTTGTTCTTACGGCACCACTCTGGAGCTCTACATAGCATTAAGGAAAGGATCTTTGGACAAAATTATAGGCTCTAAGTCGTGTTTGTTGCCTAACTCTTCTGGGCTTGGTCGCGAGGAACAGGCGTAGCTTCTCCTAGCTCCTACGTTTCAAAGTGATCCTTGTATGCTTTTTGAATTTGAAATAACTTTAATGTGGGTACACATGATATAAAATTGGCCTGTTGTCCTCTTCAAACTTGTCGAGTTTAGACAAAGTAGTCGTCGGATACCACCCTATTTTCTACTTTGAAAACTTGATCATTTGTGCCATTGCAGGGTAGTTCGGTTTTACGATGCTAGGTGCTGATAAGCAGCCACTCGATTTCCGTGTCAACCCGGCACGCTTTTTGTAATGCTTTAATTATGTAAAATGTGCTTCACGCTATCAGACATGGTAAACTAGACCTTGTGTTCATTTAATCTACCAGTATACAGTGTACAGTACCTACCTTAGTACAGTAGATTCCATAGATCGGAGTTTTAAGGCCAGACTGCTAACTCAATAAGAGGAATGTACGAACAAAAAGGTATTGAAGAATGAACATATTATTTACTCAAATGTACAACAAACTACCCAACAGTATCAAAGAATGTGTTAGTCTAAACATATACAAAAAACAATTAAAACAACATATTATGACCACAACTTAAACGTTTTTTGTATAAGGGAGAAGAGAGTTCTTCTAAGAATTATATTATGTTTTGCTTGCTTCGCCACCAGTCTAAATTTTTATTTAAGTAATACTAATGTCTCATTTTAAGTAAACTGTATTATGTTCTTATGAGAATAAAGTGCTCAAACCGAACTTGAAGATGAACTTGGGATTTTCTATTCAAATGTTTTCAGATTTTTTTCTGTATCATATTGCTATAGACCCAAATAATTACCGTTTAAGCTAGAAAGAAAACCGACAAAAATGTGTCGAACAATCGAAAAGTCACGATACTATTTTTTTAAGATTTATGATAGTTCCTATCAATCCTACTCTTAATAATATCGTTTAGTTTTAGTTAATTTTTTACTAATAAACATAGGTTAGGTTAACACAGCTTACTTGTTTTCAAATTTTGTGCATAATTTTACTCTTTCCACGGTAGGCAGTGTGGAGCAAAACGTGCGATTTTTCAAGTAATTCAGTCACAAACACTGGAAGTGTTTCAAAATTTCCATCCTTATGATAGAGCAGCCGTGGCCGAGCGGTTAAGGCGTCTGACTAGAAATCAGATTCCCTCTGGGAGCGTAGGTTCAAATCCTGCCGGCTGCGTATTTTTTGTTTTTGTTTTTTTTTGTTTTTAAATCACATTTTACATCACAAATAGGTACGCTAATTATTATTTTTTATTGAAAAAAATATAGATTTTATATTTTTTTTATAAAAGTAAATGTTTTTTGACTACAAGGGCTTAGCTTTAATCTTTTTTGGTTTGGTATCCATTTACCCCTCTAATTCGATACACCCCATTTTACGGTAGGAAATTTATTGAAATTGTACAGCATTTCATAGCTAATGGTCATTGAATTTCCGGAATAGCTCAAATTGCATAATAGCCAAGCCTATGTAGTTTGACCCAAAACCTCATTTTATAAACGGTAGCTTCAACATCGCGACAATATTGTGTTTTGTATAAAATGCTATTGTTCAATTTTAACCCTTTTTTGTACATGAAGTGTACTAATGAAGATAATAGGCAAATTTTTGATACCTTAGGTTCCATTATTGCAATTTTTGTAAGGATCTCTATTTTTATTATATAAAATATTATATTATGTTTCTTGCTAATAATGTAGCTTTTGATAGGTGAAAGAGTTTTTAATATTGATCTAGTAGTTTTTTAGTTTATCCGGTACAAACAAAAATACAAATTTTATCTCATGGACACTATACAATCTAGACATAGAACAAACATCTATGTTCAGCACACAAATATTTGTCATAGGTTCCCATAATTATTAACCTATAGCGCAAAACGCAGAGTTGAATTGTGAGAACCGTCAACTCAATTTCCTGAACGATGTCGATAATGAATATTATCGACTTACCTCCATAATGTTTAACCTACCTTTATTATATTTTATTATTTGGCTAGCAAAATGTGGGCATGTACCAAATATAATGTTTGGACGTACCTCTGACTACCCCCACTAGACATCTTCAAAGAATCTAAGCGGCTGAAGATTTGAGAAGATGTCTATTTATTTATTTATTTATTTATTATGTAGTCAGCATTCCATACGTAGTTGCATGCTCATTACCGCTTATAAGCATACTAACTGATTTCCTCACGATCTCCTCCTATACCGTTTTGAGTACGTGTTTTTTATGTGCATGTAAATTTTTGGAACAGAAAAATCCAATGATGCACTCCGGTATTCAAACCCTTGACTTTCGAAATGAAATCCAATATTTCCTCTAGTATTTACTAAGTTATTCCTAAACTAAAATGTATAATGTAAAATGTATAATAAAATCCGCATAAAAGCAATAAAAATTTGCATTCCGTCTGATATGATATGACCTGATTTCAAAAATTGCGACATGAGCATCAACCTAACCTAAATAATGTTTAATTATATCAAAACACGACATCGTTATTGACCATAATTAACAGTTTAGCGTAATTATGCATATAGTTACGTGATACAGTCGACTATAAAAGTACTTGACGCTACAATTCTTAGGTGCTTAGTAATTTTGAAAAATACCATACGAGAATGACTGAAAATAGTACGGGGTTCGGTACAATATTGAGGAGGATTTAGTTCATGTTTTACAAACGACCGCCTGTCTGACTTCAACCATCTTTAGAAATATACATGGGATTACGTCGGAAGTCACTAGATCGTCGTTTAAGAATTCTCTTGACCTGGTCTTTTAAAACGATATAAATTTGATCACGTCGTTGTCTTTCTCTTCCAACGGTCTCATTCACACTCGCCTTATAGGGTGAGAGCGCTGGTTGTGGGCATTTTAACATTTTATTTTTTAAATAAACGGTTTATATTGAAAAAATGATTAAAACGGCGACTTTTTAAACAACATAGAATAGAGTATTCAATATATCTTTTAGGTTAAGCAAAGGTTTTGTAACAGGCGATATTTATTATTCCTAATATCATTTAAATATACAAAACGGGAAATATATAGTTGTGGTCAGTCCAGTCTAGATGTATAACGCATCACAACTGTCACTAATCAAAACGGACCATAGACAAAGAATTGTATTAGCTATATATTTTAAACAAGTTAGTTTAATATGCTTAGTTATTGACTGCAAAAAATTAAAATGACGAAAACCGTGGTAGGCACCACAATCGGATCTTTGACCATATCTTTGACCTGTTTTGTCAATGTCTGACATGAAGTTAAGGACCTCCTTTGGATTCCGAGCCATTCGCTGACTAATATTAAAACTAGCCACCCACCACCCGCAATATCCGTCAAACAAGCTAGTGGATATAAATATGGTGACTAGGGCCATACCACTAGTTCCTAAAGTGATTTAAAAACAATATTCTTGCGGTGCGAAAGCGACAACGCTATACGAGTTCTTATTGCGTTGTCACTTAAGTAGTATGTTTTAGTAATACTTTTGAGCTTGTGATGCGAACCCTGAACCAAGTTCTCGTATCTCCGGAAAAAGCGGAAGTACCACTGCTGTTGCAAAAACTATTTTTGTCTTCTTCGCCATATTGTAACAGCTTTTATTTTGCTCGTTTTGTCTGAACGTTCAACACTAAACAAAGACGACTCTCATACCAATAATCGTTGAGGTGAGCTCCGCAGGGACTACATATTATTACAAAAGTACAATAGAAGTCAGTGTAGCTTCATATCTTTTCTTCTTTTATAAATCAAGAACGGCTGAAACGATTTAGTTGAAAATTAGTAGGGAGGTTGCTTAGAACCAGGAGACGAACATTAGGGTGGAACGGAAAAGTATGAAATTTTTTTTTCTTCTTTCTTTTTCTAATATTGTGATAAAGTTGTCTTATAGTAAACTATATAACTATGCATTTTTTCAGATTTCTAAGTGATCATATAAAGCCTCCGCATCGCAGTTAAAAAAAATATTTTTTTGAAAAACATACCCTAACTTCCAGTCTTTGGATTTAAATCAAATTATGTTTTTAGTATATTTAAAAATTAAAACTAATAGAATTTAACTCCAACTTGTATAAAAAAAATTAAAACAACTATGCGGTAACCTAAAAAATCGGTAAAATATACCCACTAATCACTTATAAAAAAAATTCTTTGTTTCAAACTTAGGCATTGCTTTGCGAGATTTCAGTTTAGTTTTTAGGAGGCCTTCCTTTGCTTTTGGAGTACAAATAGAAGCGGTAGCATCTGTAGTTATTTTCACAACTCATTCTACAGCTTGGTTGTGACAAGGAATTCTCAAAAATGATAACTCTCATTCTCCACCAGACTCCATAAACGTTTGAATAGATTGGTCCGATAAATGTTTGAGGCAAGGGCATTCATTGGCATTTAAATTCATATTGGGTACTTACTTCAAACAGTCTTAGGACGACAGGTACTGGTGAATTCCTGGCATTCAGTTCATCATAGTTGACCATGATGGATTCGTCTTACGTTTTTTGACTTCAGGCATAGATTCATCGCCACATTCATCATTTTCTGAAGAATCGCTTGATTCTACCGGAACATCATCGTCTAAAGCGAAGGTTCTAGCTCTACACTGGAATAACTCTTGTGTTGCCTTTCTTTTTAACATTTTCTGAAGCTGTTTAGTGTAAGAAACAATCTAACACTTCTAATATATTTTTTCTCGAAGTTTTTTAGTCGATCAAAAAGCTTTGTTCGTTGTGTGGTACTTTTTTTTCTTTTGGGCAAGCCCAAACATCATAATTCTTGCATTTGCAGACAGAAACATCAAAAATGACTCTAGTCTTTTTTTAAATGCTTCCAATGTCTCTGCAATTAGCCTATTAATTGACGTCAACAAGTTTAGGCACTTCAAGTGGTATGCTTTTAACATTTGTGTGATTCTCTTATGACTTACGGTAGTAATTGATATTGCAAGCCTTATTTCTTCAATTCTTGATGTAACTGCTTCGGCAATATTCAAAAATGGAGGTTCTTTCACCTTCTCCATAGTCGATTTTAAACGAAATTTCATCCACTGATAAAATTTCATCACATCTTCGCACGTTGGTAAAGCATTACCCTAAATTTCGTTAACATTGCCAAACAAAGAGTAATTTGAAGCACTACAAGTATTTTCTAAGGTAAATTATCATACAATTCATGTGATGTTATGTAAAAAACATAACACAGAGTTTCAAACCAAGTAAAACAAATAATTTTTGAGTCGGTAATTAGCGAAAAAAAAATTTGAAACTTTTCTGATTGGCGCCCTAAATGCATTGGCTCTAAAGAGTCGATGATCTTCTTTTTTGAAATATTTACACTGCAACGACAATCTCTATTATTATTTTAGTTGATAACTATTGAAATGATGCTATAAAATGGCTTTTTTCAAAAGTTCAATGACCTTGCGGAGGCTCTTACCCTTGACCAATCTGAATAATATTTTGCATACTTCAGTTTGAGCATATAGAGCAACGTTTTCACGCTATTAGAAAACGGTAACTCAAAAAAGTTATTTTCGCTCCACCCTAACGAACATAGAAATTTTTATAACGGGAACGGCAACTTAACGCAACATTAAATTTGTTAATTCTAAAGTGATACGAAGTTCGCCGGGTTAGCTTGTTGTAAATGAAAATCGGAATCTTTTGGCAGCAGCATTTGGTGAGGTACATATACCCAATATGTCTATTGATAGAGATAATCAGTAGGCATTTCTGGAATAACAAACTGACAGCCATAAGAGTAGTGGCTTGGGGGTCTACTCTTGAAAACGATCAACGATATTTCAGGTCAAACGTCATATCGTTTTAAACTATATTTTGAAAGATAATATAGAAGAACGACTTAAAACGATGACGGAAAACATCGTGAGGAAACCAGTTAGTGTTCTTATAGGGCGATGGGCTTGCAACTTGTCACGTATGGAATACTAACTACTGCAAAATGTGGGTATGTTTGGACGTGCCACTAGACATCTTCAAAATATCTAAGCGTTTGGAGATCTGAGAGGATGTCTACCGTACTTAGGGATTATGATATAGAATGAACGACACAACTTTTGACAATTGACATCATATATTCTATTTCGTTACGACAGAAGACAATTTCTAACCTCTACGTCGTTTTATCGTTGTAATCTTGTTAACATTGACATTGGCTTAGTTAGTATTTGGTTACTTTTAATTATTATTCTTGTTTGTGCCTTCACCTAGTTCGTCGGCCTAGTTAGTTAGTTCTTCACCTTCATCGGCACCACACTGGAGCTCTACATAGCATTATGGAAAGGACCAATAAAAAAAGGTTAAGTGATTTTATTGAAATAAAATTAAATGATTTTTTTGGCCTAATTGAGGTATCACCACCCACCGACGCCAAAACAAAAAAAAACCAACAGATGATTTCTAAGAGTGTGGTTTTACCAATATATAGTAGTACTGTCACTGTCATCGATAATGTAGATAATGGTGTAGATTCTGTTTTGTCTACGCTAAAAGTTTGAATTCCTAAAAACGATCGCTCGTATTCCTTTGCGTTAAGGTCTAAATTAGGATAACATCAAAATGACAGTCCTAAAACTTAGGACTTATAATTTAAGGTGAATTTGTTTCGATAATGTAGTTTTTTTTTCTGATATAATCGATGAGGCCTTTTTTTTATTACACCATAGATTCTATTTCTTATCTTGTAAATAAATTGTAAGGTTACCATAAAGCACGCTGAAGGCTTTTAAGTTACGGCATTCGAATAAACCTCACGCTACCCTAGAACTCGAAACTCAATACAAAACATTCGATACAATGATTCTTGTATAACCTTAGCTTAGGATTAGTTGCAACTTTTAGACCAATATAGTCTTAAGAATAAGGAAAAATTACATGCATAAATTTTGTAAAATTATGGTTTGAAATTAAGTGGTATCATTATTCATACAATATTAAATGGTGGCGATTCTGTTGTATCCACGCTTAACCTAAAATTCCTAAAAGCGATCGCTCTTATTCCTTTTGTCTTAAAGTATAAATAAGCGTAACATCAAAGTGACAGTTCTAAAACTTAGCATAGTTTCAAATAAATTTACGATTTTCGTACTTACGAATCGCTTGATTTAGAAATGTCAAGCTAAATTTAATCAACATGTAAATTGGTGTTGACTAAGATGACACTTGGATGTGTCAAATATGCAAAATAAAATAGAGAAATGACTAAAATATCTTAAGTTTTAGGACTGTCATTTTGATACTACGCTAATTTCGACTTTAACGTAAGAGTAATAAGAGTGATCGTTTTTTACGAAAATTTGAGTATAGATTGGTTACAACAGAATCGCCACCATTGTAAGGTTTTTTTTTCTAGTTACGTGTCTAAAAATGTCTAATCCAAAGAAGTTCAAAGTAAAGCTATTATAATCGACCATGAACACAACAGCAGGTTGCTTACGTAAACACAGCGAACGCTACGAAGCTACGCAGCTCCGTAGCTCCGTAGCTTCGTAGCTCCGAAGCTACGGTGCTACGGTGCTACGAGGCTGCAGACGGCCTACGGCACGACGGATTGATACTCGCGATAGTTTTGCTTGCGTGCTTTCTTATCGCAATAATTAATTTTAAACAAGGACTAAAATAGGTTTCTGCCGGAAAATTGTTGAATCATTTTTTGCCGCCACTTCATTTTGTTTTGTTTCATTTTATTTGCATTTTGTTACCCTATAATTACGAGTAAATAGAAGTGTTTAGAGACTAGCTGTCCCGACAGACGTTGTCCTGTCATATTTCAATAATCCCATAGAAAAAAGGCTTTCAGTTTTTTTCCAAAAACAAAGCGGTGTGAAATATACTTTACGACCTATTCTCATACCTACTAAATAAACATAAAAATCGGTCAAGCCGTTTCGGAGAAGTTTGAGAAGTCTCGTGTCACAATGTTATAAACATTACAATACAGACGAATTTTATATATTTATAGAAGACTACTACTTTGTCCTGCCTAAATTTCAATAATTGCATAGAAAAAAGCAATTTCAGACAACTTCCAATTTTTTCCTAAAAACCTTGTACTAATAAAAAAAATTACGAATTTCGGTAGAATGCGTATCATTCATTAGTCAAAATTGCGTTGCTATGACGACTAAATGTTTTTAGTCTGTGATGTCAGATTTGTTGCAAACCAACGCCATCTATACCATAATCATCCTTTTTGCGTTTTTTATTATTTAGGGTTTTGTTTTCGGATTATAAGTTCCCCCTTTATTTATTCTGATTTTGTAACTACATACTACAGCAAATTTCATCTTTGTTTAGGGAACAAACATAGCAGCCTTACCACAAACATTCACATTTATAATATTTTTATGATTCTTAAAAATGGTACACTTATATCATCACTTAAATGTCAATCTGTTGCCTGTTCCAAGACCTCAATTAAACAAGCTACGTAGGAAGTTGTAATAGCCTAAAATTATCCGATTTGAGGGTTTTCATATAAATAAATTATTTCGATTGTTAGGTATTTAGTTTTTGTGAAATAGGTTCACGACTGTACACCCCAAGTACAGTAGACGCTTAAATCTTTGGTAATGTCTCAAGGGAATAGTCAGAGGCACATCCAGGCATTATATTTGGCACATGCTTACAGTTTTGACAGCTTGAAACTTACGAAAAATTCGCAATTTATGTAATTTGGCGCGATGCCGACACAGCTGAGCATATGCCCTTGCAAACAGGGTCTAAACTAAAAAAAATATGTTGAAAAGTATTTGTCCTTTACAAAAAATGAATCTTTTTAAAAGCTTGATGTTATCAAATGTTATATTTAGTTGAATGTAGGTTCAAAGACCCGGTTGTGGTACCTATCCGGTTTTGGTCATTTTCAATTTTGGCAGTTAATAACTAAGCATAGCAATTGTTTGCTATGTGTGGACTTGTTTAAAATTTATAGTTAATACAACTTTTTGTCTACGGTCCGTTTTGATTATTAACAGTTGTGATGCGTTATACCTCTAGATTTGATTGACCACACCTAAATATTTCCCGTTTTGTCTGTATAAAATAAATAAATATAATTATTAAATAAATATTACATGTTATAAAACCTTTGCTTAACCTTAGAGATATACACATACTCTACCCTATGTTGTTCAAAAATCATCGTGTTTATAATTTTTTCAATATAAACCGTTTATTTGAAAATGAAAATGTTGTTATAATGACCACAACCAGCGCTCTTACCCTTGAAGTTAAGGTTGAAGACTGACCTCTAACTGACCTCACAGCTCAGTTGATAGTAACTCTGCCTTCTGAGCTGTAGGTTGTGGGTTCGATCCCAGGAAAAAAACATTTGTTTGATGAACATAGATATTTGTTTTGTGTCTGTATTATAATGTATCGTAATGTAGTTACAAAAAAAAACGTATTTAAGTTATCTACCAGCTAACTGGTTCTCATAGTACTAGATTTACTTAGTTTGGAGCTAGATGGCACTGCGTTCTAATATTCACCAATATTTATTATTCTGGCCTAAGTATAATTGTTCTATCTCGAAACACGGGATAGTATAACAGAACTGTGTGCAGATTTGACAATGACATTGTTTATGTGTGCGTAAGCTCAGGAGCACTCAGTATCAGTCACGCACACAATAGCGCATGTCAATACACATAACAAATGGGGCATTCCTTATTACGTAAGCCCACTGGTAATTGCAATCAGCTTCATTCCATAGTCTTTTTAATAACTTTAAAAAGACTATGGAATGTTTAAAGCCGATTACGATTATCAGTGAGCTTACGTAATAGGGCTGCGGGTATGTGACTGTGTTCATCTTATTTATTACTATAAATATTTTTTAATTTTAGAATGTTTTCGGCATAAACCGGCTGAGTATATGGCGCTCCATGCGACGGCTTGGTACCATATTTAATGTAACTCCGAAACTAATTACGATCACGTTATAATTTTTTTGGGGAAATAATAATAAACTTAAAGCTTTAATTTGAAGTAAAAATAATAAAAAAAAATTATGTCGAAGTTTCTGAAAATCTGATTTGAAATGTTTACGTCCGGTTTTCTGTACCAAAAAAAAAAAAAAATCCGTCTTAAAAGTTAAAAAGAACATCCTTTTTACTATTAAAAACCAGTGAAAAAAGAAAGAGAAAGAAGCCCATAACTCAGCAAATATGTATCACACGAAAAAAATATTGTGTGAACATAATTATGTATGTCTGCTATAAGTGTAATTGACCAGAATATAAACAAAATCCACGACCTCACTTTTTTTTGCTTGTCCGCTTCACGTGGAATGCCCCAAATACTAGAGTAACTATACCTACTTCTAATTATTTGTTTACAATTGGTGTTGGTGGTTCGCTAACATAAAAGTTAAAAATATTGGCCGAAGATACTTTTTAGGGTTCTGTACAGGTTCTCAAAAGCCAAAAACGGAACCCTATAACCGTCCGTCTCTCTATTCCCCCTCATACCTTCAAAACTAAAGGGCCTACAATTTTGAAATACGTATAGTTTACAAAAAACCTATGAGAAGTTTGTACGGAACTCTCGGTGCGCGAGTCCGACACGCACTTGTCCGTTTCTTCTTAAAAATAAACAGCTAAACCTTTCCTTACAACATAGGTACTTGTAGTCATTTTATATTACAGCATTAACGCTACATCGCAGTAAGTGGATTCCGGGACGGACACTTAATCTATTTGGTTGGTAAGTCTTGTTTCACGGAACAACTCAATTACCTAGCCGTGTAGCAAGCAGGTTGTTTATGGTTATTTAGGTAACGCTGTACGTCTATGTGCGTCTGGCGGAGCGGTGAGCGGAGCGGTGAGCGGAGCGGTGAGCGGGACGGACAAATAAAGACACGCCCCGCACCGCTGCCGCTGACGCTTGGTTAGAGTAGTATTACATTACATTCTTTCACTACAAGCTTTGCTTAGTTTGGGGCTAGATGGCACTGTGTAATGTCCACCAATATTTATTTATTTATTCAATCTAATTTCTAAAATTTACGACTGATTCCCATATTCTTGTTGTCACCTTGACATATCTCCACCTCGACTCGACCTTGAAGCCGTGTTTTGGTAGCTTTAGTTGATAAAATTACCTCAAGCTTACCTCTAGTCGAGGATTCCTCAGTAAACAGAACTGTCAACTCAAGGTATCTCGAGATGTTTGTGTCAATCTGAAAATTAAAATATAAATAGAAATAAATTCACTATTTCTAATTCCCAAGAACTTTAGACATCGCTCTCAAATCTCCAGGCGCTCAGACCCTTAAAGATGAATAAAGGAGTTAGTCAGGGGAACGTCCAAACAATACATTTGGCACATGCCCACATTTTGCTGTAGTTAGCATTCCACACGTGACAGGTTGCAAGTCCGTCGCTGCCGTGGAAATCAGAATCAAAATAAATTACTCCTCATATTTAAAGTCGGTTGTTTATATTCATAGTTTTAAAAACGAAGTTATTATTATTTAACTAGCTGTCCCGACAGACGTAGTCCTGTAAATTTATTTTATAAAAACCTTCTCCTGATAATAACTAATACAACAAAAAATATTTAACAAAATCGATTCAGCCGTTCACGCGTGATGACCAAGAAAAATAGGGATTCAGAGAAATAGGAAAGTGTCTTGAAATTGCTTTTTCTTATGCAATTATTAAAATTTGTCAGGACAACGTCTGTCACGAGTCGGCTAGTTTTTATATACGAAGACTAGCTGACCCGTGCCCGCTTCGCTGTGCGTAAGACATTTCTAATACCATCGTTGACTTTTTTGTAGACGTTTTTAAGGTGTACAATACTGTAGTACATTATTTTGATATATCTCGTGGGGTTCAGCCAGCATTTGCAATGTAAGCGCAAAAAAATGTGTTTATTTACGACATCACATTAGAAACCTCTAAAATTATCAGTGTTTCTCTACTATATTATGCATGTATTATACATATAAACCTTCCTCTTGAATCACTCTGTTTATTAAAAAAAACTGCATCAAAATCCGTTGTGTAGTTTTAAAGATATAAGCAAACATACATACAGACATACAGACGCGGGAAGCGGAAAGCGACTTTGCTTTATACTATGTAGTGATTATCAAATATTTTGTAAATAAACGCAATGTTTTGAAAACCACGACAATGTCGTTTGACGTCGCCTTTTCATCCAAAAATTTAATCATGAAACAAACTTATCTCTTCAGAGTCAACACTGCTTTTAATGTAGTCAATTTCCAGCTCGATATTATATCCAATCATCACGCGCTTTATTACATTATCATTCGGGAATAATCCGTTTTGATCGCGTTCCTCATTAAAATGTTGAAAACACTACATTATAAGTTGATTTTTGTTTCCATAGCTCGAATTTTATAATAATAAATAAATGGGTTCACGACTGTAATCCCCAAGCACGGTAGACATCCTCTCAGAGATCCTCTCTAGAGATCCTTTGAAGATATCTAGAGGTGGTAGTCAGACGCACGTCCAAACATTATAACTGGCACATGCCCACATATTGCTTTGATTGGCATTCCATACGTGACAGATTGCAAGCCCATCGCCGCTGATAAGAATGCTAACTGGTTTTCTCAGGATGTTTTCCTTCAGCGTTTTAATGCGCATTTTGCGAACTGAAAAATTGATTGATGATCGCGGAGATTTTCATTTTTCTCGACTTACATTTTAAAAGACCGTGAAAATGAATGTCGTGATTCGCACTCCGCAAACACGAGTTTTCGGCACGAATTTTATATATTGGGCTCATTAGCTGTTATCAATTTCTTTCTAAACTCTCCTTAGATGTAATTATGTCGAATAGTTTTAGTTAGGACGACTTTAATCGTAAAATATTGAAATTCTAGAAAATCAAAAGAAAACTTTGGAAAAAAAATAACCTATATCCGTCCTAAGACTCTCTGTCTATTAAAAATCTCTATATGCAAATTTATCACCAACTACTATTATTAATGTGCTCATTACGAAGTATAGATATACCTTCTGAGCTTAACCCCAAGTAGACAGCCGAAGCAAGGATCCCTCGCGTCTATATACAAGTGTAAACTTAGTTAGAGCGAGGAGTCAATGTTATTGACACTACAAGGCTTGATGCAAAGTAGAGTATCTATGCCATTCAAAACACAAGGTTTTTACCTAGGTAGGTAATTAAGGTGTTTGCTATTGTATTAACCTAATAATTATTGCACATTGTATTGTTGATGATATTATGTAGAACCTACCTTACCTAGTATTTAAGCCATTCAATAAGTGTAAACCTTCTGTGAAAGCCTTTTGAAAAATAAATATTTTTATTATTATTATTATTATTATCATAATCATAAAAAAAGATTGTTTTTAAATTTGTGACCTACTAGCCTACTTTCGATCATGTTTTTAGCTTCATTTTCATTGAACGTTCTCTGACCCAAGGTCATGACCGTGATTGAACATGCTATAGTTGTTCTACCTCATAAAGGCGGGTGAGCAGTACTTGCAGATTTTGTGTATAGAAGTGCTCTTGTGTGAGTGCCTGAGACTGAGCGCTCCCGAGCTTATGCACACACAAATATGTGTTGTGTGATAATATCCACCTATGTAAAAAACAATGTCAATTGATGTCAAATCTACACACATAATTAAGACGAGTAATAAATGTTTATGATGAATGCAGAATCGCCTTTTCTCAATAACCGCAAAACATAAAGTATTGTTTTTTATGACAAAGATAACTTAAGGATATAATCTAAATAAATTACAGACAGAAACACGATTGGTGAAACTTTTCTCGATATTTTTATTTTCCAAAGTTGGTTCTTCAAAAACACTAGTTTCGATTTTAATTAAAACTATGCATAGCTAAACAGTTCATTTTTATATAATTCGTTATATTATCATACCTAGCTAAGTAAATTACAGACAGTTTTTTTTTTAAATTTGATGGTTTTCAAGATAATGCAGTTTTATCACTATTTCCGTCTAATCCGGGTAGACTCAGCCCATACAATAAGTCAAAAATGTCACTTATCACCCCGCCTGCGAAATAGAACAAAATATGTAGTAATGCGATATGTATTTACAAAAAAATATATATAAGTATTCAGCAGTTAACTGGTTCCCATAGTACAAGCTTTGCTTAGTGTCTAGATGGCGCTGTGTGTATATGTATAGTCCGCCGCTAATATTTATTTATTTTATTTATAACACTATTAGGTAAGGAAGTGGTCCGGTTCCACTAGTTTACTATCTTGCCTCTGTTTATGAAGTGAATAGCGAGATTTGCAATTTCCTGCAGGTCCCAATAGGATGGGCATCTTCAATCGAAATGCATTTCGCGATACGTCACTTGGGAGGCGATTGGGGTCAGAAAAGCGATAACAAAACTATCAAGTTTAGATTGATCTAACCTTACGGCACCATTTGACGATTCAGACAATGCAGACGTATGGGCCTTTTTTGATCATCATCATTTTGATATCCTTTTCCCACTATATTTGGGGTCGGCAAGAGAATTTGGCTTATGTTATACAACCGGCCGCCTGTCTGACGTCAACTCTCTTTGGTAACGAAATGAACGTTTGATGCCGATGTAATTTTCAAAAAGACATCATGAGCATTATGTTTGTTTGTGGGTAGAGTCTAGCCAGATAGAACGGATTTTTTTTATAAAAGAAACTGTTTCGTTATTTCATTTTTTTTTCCTGCTGAATTATTTTTACCTATATTGTCTACGATATTCAACTTCTACGTTGTGCCGACGTCACATGACGCGGGATATGAACAAGAACTGAAAGAAGTAAAGCGTGAAAAGGGATGAGAACATTTGAATGAAAATCGGATTTATAAAATACTAATAAAATTTTATTTTTCTATATACAACGTTTTACAAAATACCCTACCCCGAAAAAATATAATTAACAAGCTGACCCGGCGAAATTCGTATCGCTTTAGAATTAACAAATGCTGTGTTTTGTTCCCGTTTCCCTGCTTTTCTCTTGAATGTTTTCCTAAATTTTCTTTGCTATAAACCTCACAGAGCCCGAGACCTTTCTAACGAATGCAAAACCGTGGAAATCGGTTCATGCGTTCTGGAGTTATAGCGTCAGGAAGGAAAACCCGACTTATTTTTCTATTATAGATTATAATTTTGTCAACCCTATTAAGCTGTCATGTCAGTTAACCAGATTAATTAACAGAAAGGCCTACGTACCTATTTTACCTAATAATTGTCTACTTTAATAGTTTTTCTATTTTTAATTCATATATGTTTGTTTTTATTGCGTTACTACGGTTCTTAAATATTGTGAATGGACTCGTTATAAGGTCCTATTTGACCTCCTTTCGTCCTTACGGGTAGTTTTGTAACACCATGTATAAAGATTATTCTTCTTCCTGACTTTTTCCCACTTATCGTGGGGTTGGCACAGCATGTAGATGTTGAAAATAGATTATTGTCAACTTAGAATAATATCGGTTACCATGGCCTCATCCTCCCGTGCCGCACGTACCTACGAAGACAGTAGGAACAAGACCCTTTTCTTGTGACACGCAAGAAAAGGGTCAAAATGCAAGCCATCTAAAATAGAACATAACAATGACTGGCCTCACTCAGCTCAGTTGGTAGCTTTGCTTTGTGCGCTATAGATTGTGGATTCGGTTCCCAAGACAAATATTTGTGTGATGAACATAGATTTTTATTCTGTGTCTTGATGTGAATGAATTTTTAGAATGTATTTACAAAAGAGATGTATGTATATACGTATTCTATCAGTTATCTAGTTTCCATAGTAAAAACATTGCTTAGATTGGGGCTAGATGCCAATGTGCCAATGTTTTAAAAAATAAAAAATAGGATCACGACTATAATCCCTAAGTTCGGTATTTTATTTATTACTACTTAAAGACGATAAGTTCCCGCAACTATTAAAAAAGAGGCCACTCTTTAGACCATGGTGACCATGAATTACGATAAACGAGGGTGAAATAATTTTCTAGACAGGTTAATTCTCGTTTAAAATAAAAGTGGTCAATTTAAACTACAATTGGCTATTAATCATAATAGAAACTAACGAGAACTTTTTTTAATGAGACCAATAATTGAAAGTGCATGGCATTTTTCTACCGTGCAGGTAAGTACAGAGTGTGTTCTCAGTAGTTATACACGTTTATAAAACCGTACAACTTATAAGAATTTGGTGTATCTTTTACATTATGCGAATGTTGAGATGGATGTGTGTAGTGACGAGGTTGTGTATTTCTATATCCGCTATAACAACAAATACAAATAATTTATTCATAACACCAAGTTACAGGTCAGTAAGGTACAATGAAATATCACTACATAGTATTAAACAAAGTCGCTTCCCGCTTCCCGCGTCTGTATGTATGCTAATATCTTTAAAACTGCACAACGGATTTTGATGCGGTTTTTTTTTATAGATTCAGGAGAAAGGTTTATATGTATAATAACATAGTAAATAAGTAAAAATGTAAAAAATAAATGCTGTTAACGAGTATACAAAGACATTCTGTAATATATTTTGGTATCAGCTTCGCACCCGTGCGAAGCCGGGGCGGGTCGCTAGTAATGATTATAATGCTTATTAATAATAAAACCGGCCAAGTGCGAGTCGGACTCGCGCACGAAGGGTTCCGTATCATCAAATGAAACTAGAACTAAATGCGAAAATCACGTTTGTTGTATGGGAGCCCCCCTTAAATATTTATTTTATTTTGTTTTTAGTATTTGTTGTTAGAGCAGCAATAGAAATACATAATCTGTGAAAATTTCAACTGTCTAGCTATAATGGTTCTTGAGATACAGCCCTGTGACAGACAGACAGACGGACAGACAGACGGACAGCGAAGTCTTAGTAATAGGGTCCCGTTTTACCCTTTGGGTACGGAACCCTAAAAACAGATTCATTACAATATATTATCAAATTGATAATAATATTTTTTTATAATTAAGTAATTTAGATAATTGGCAATTCAAAATACTCATTCACTGAGTAGAATGTGTTCTCGAGGAGCCACTTACGCAATTTTATCTCACAGACCAACAAATACTAAAAACAGATTAAATAAATATTTAAGGGGGTACTCCCATTAACCAAACGTGTTGTTGTATGTACCCGAAAGGTAAAAACGGGACCCTACTGAGACTTCGGACTTCGCTGTCCGTCTGTCCGTCTGTCCGCCAGATTATGTATTTCTGTTGCCGCTATAACAACAAATACTAAAAACAGGGACTTCCGTACAACAAACGTGATTTTTTTGCCATTTTGATAGTAGTACGGAACCCTTCGTGCGCGAGTCCAGCTCGCACTGGGCCGGTTTTTTTTTCGACAATCGGCTAGACAGACATGCCATGACGTGTGGCACCCGGTTGCGTTGCGTGTTCCGGAATTCAATTTATAATGTTACTGGGTTTTAACCTGATATGTATCGCTCATGACCCCTTCCAATAACTGCAAAATGCCACGACATTAAGTGTGCCATGGTCACAACGGAATAATAATAATTCTTTGCCACGATGATAATGGTATTGTTTCCGTAGAAAAATTGTGTTAGGTCAGTTTAGGACGCCTTATTAGACGCTCTAGAAAACGCCATGGAGCCGCTACAACAAAATCTGCATACCTCAAGAATTAATTAATCACTACATAGTATAAAGCAAAGTCGCTTTCCGCTTCCCGCGTCTGTATGTATGTATGTTTGCTTATATCTTTAAAACTACACAACGGATTTTGATGCGGTTTTTTTTAATAGATAGAGTGATTCAGGAGGAAGGTTTATATGTATTAAACCCGTGCGAAGCCGGGGCGGGTCGCTAGTCTTTAATATAAAATTGAAACTCTGAATTTGTTGCTAAGCGCAAATCTCGAGAGCTGCTGAACCAATTTCGCTAATTCTTTTTTTGTTGTATTCGTTATCAGGAGAAATATTTCAAATTCTTCTATTAATTTTTTGCAATAGATTCTATCTACGTCTATTAATTTTTCTAATCTTTCTAAAAAAAATCTAATCTTTTCAAGTTCTATTAATTTTTTCTATAAACGTCTGTCGGGACAACTAGTATTAAATAAATAAATCTAAGCGCTGGAGATCTGAGAGGATGTCGACCGTACTTGGGGATTATAGTCGTGATTCTATTTATTTTATTTAAATATATAAATATTGGTGGACTTTACACACAACGCCATCTAGCCCCAAACTAAGCGAAGCTACTATGGGAACCAGATAACTGATAGAATACTTATATACTTTTTTTTTGTTAATACATTCATATTAGACATATTAACACCAGGACAGAACAAACATCTATGTTTATCACACAAATATTTGACCTGGGTGGGGATCGAACCCCTAACCTACAGCGCAGAAGGCAAAGTGTGGCGCTCCCTCGAGCGTCTAATCTGAAGGCACTCATTGTACAAGTACTTCTGCCTTATTATTGGTTGGAATTTGCTAAGCACCACAAACTAACTAGAATTTCGTAAAATACGATTGCTTTCAGCCTTTTCACGCCAAGTCCAAATTTACGTTAACCACACAAAAAAAATATAATATTAGGTTTCACATATTTATGGCAAATGTGGGCATGTGCCAAACGTAATGTTTAGACGTGCCTCTGACTATCCTCTTTAGTCAACTTCATGGCTCAGTGCGCCTGGAGAACTGAGTGGATGTTTACCGTACTTATCGATTACAGTTGTGATAATATTTCATTGACTGATTTTCATTTTTGGATGATACTGTCTAGTTTTTCCAATTTTACACTAAAGATAGGACTTTGTTAAGTCAGAAGAGTTGAACCCTCCGTCCAGACATACATAAGACGCTCTTGTGTTATTGATCTACATGCATTAATTTTGCATCAATCTCGGGTTAAGAAACTGGTGCTTAGGGTCTCGATCTCTCCTAGAAACGCTGATTGCTGATGTTTTTTTAAGTAGATGAGTGAACGTTCAAAACAATAGTTGTATATTTGATAAGTAATTTTAGGTGATACTTGAAATGTTTGGTTTTTTTGTATGACTCAGCGTCAGACGAAAATCATCAAACTAAATAAAAAGAAGCTGTCTTACATAAAAAGCTAGTATGATTCTTATCTATCGAATTTTTCAAAAATGAGCTGTTCAGCTATTTATAGTTTTGAGTAAAATCGTAAAAACGTGTTTGGAAGAGCCAACATTGGAAAATAAATCTATCGAGGAAAGTTTCACTAATCGTGTTTCCGTTCTTCATTTATATAGATGTTATCTTTGTCATAATAATTACATTTAAAAAACTTTAAAAAACCGACTAAAACGTTTCGATTGTTTAATTTAAAAGTTAGGAGACAAAATTAAACCTACAGGAATATAATTTAAATGTGACCAACTTCGGACTATTCTTTAGATAATTCAAATCGGATCATCAGGTTAAAAGATATGCGTTGTCATACATAAAAAAACGCGTCGACTTCAGAACCTCCGCCGTTTTTCGTCGGTTAAAAAACAAAACTGTACGTTTTGCGGTTATTGAGAAAAACTATTCTACATCATCACTACATAGTATAAAGCAAAGTCGCTTTCCGCTTCCCGCGTATGTATGTATGTATGTATGTTTGCTTATATCTTTAAAACTACACAACGGATTTTGATGCGGTTTTCTTTAATAGATAGAGTGATTCAGGAGGAAGGTTTATATAATACATGCATAATATAGTAGAGAAACACTGATAATTTTAGAGGTTTCTAATGTGATGTCGTAAATAAACACATTTTTTTGCGCTTACATTGCAAATGCTGGCTGAACCCCACGAGATATATCAAAATAATGAACTACAGTATTGTATACCTTAAAAACGTCTACAAAAAAGTCCACGATGGTATTAGAAATGTCTTACGCACAGCGAAGCGGGCACGGGTCAGCTAGTTCATCATTATAAATGTGTTAGGTAGGTACCTCGTCTTAAGCAGCATTTGCAATAAGGGACATGTCCCGTGCGTAGAGAAACACGTACATACCGTCTGTACCGCGATCCGTAGATGTCGTCGGTGATGTCGCCCAACATATATTCTACGTGTCGGACGACAATGTCGCTTAGTGCATCTGCGGCTTTAAGCTCACTGAAGCAGGTTGAAAATCGCAATCATAGCTAATAAAACCTATTATATAGTGTATAATGGATGTGGAAGCTACTAGCGAGCCTTGGTCACAGACTGTGGCCATCTTTAAAATTGAATTGCACTTTATCACAATATAGCTATATCGTGATACTAGCTTCACCTCGTGGCTTCTCACGCGTTATAAATTCATGGTTATTTTTAATTATTATTCTTGTTAATAATTATTCCTTCACCATGTTCGATCGCAATCACACTGGAGCTCTACATAGCATTGAGGAAAATTTAATTGAAAAAAATTATAGGCCCCAAGCCGTGTTTGTTGCCTGATTCTTCTAGGCTTAGTTGTGAGGAACAAGCATGGCTTCACCTAGCTCCTAAGACGTTTCAAAGTGATCCTTGTGATTTAATTGAAATAAATGACTTTTGAATTTTAATTTTAATACCCGGTTACCTTGTGTTTTATGTAGGTCTGATCTTCTTAATATAATAACTCTTCTGTACGTGTGTTTTTCACTTAATTCCTAAACGGTTGGACCGATTTGTTTGAAATTTCGTATAATTATGTATACATACATAATTATACGAATTTCAATGAAATTTAATAATTTGTTTTATCATGATTTAATTTTAATTATATTTTATGTATGATAAACATAGTTTCTTTTTGTATTGCGTTCTACCAAATATTCATAATATTCAAAATGACTACAATAAGAGTATGTAGCAAAGCAAGCTGTTGGCTACAGCCTATATATACATCGAAATAATACATTAATTCGAAATCGGATCAGTTATTGCAGCGTGCTTGAATAACAAACAAACAAACAACTTTACTTTCTCATTAGTAATATTAGAGATAGATAGATAGAAAACTCTTTATTGCACACCACATAACAATAACATGAAAAAAAAGCAACACAAACCAACATTGGGCGGTCTTATCGCTGGGAGCGATCTCTTCCAGACAACCTTTGGATGGACTGGACATAAAGTGTACGATATACGACGGTGGTGCAGTCAAAAGCGTGTACCTACATACATTTAATACAAAATAAACCTAAAATTATCTTTAAAAACAAATAAAATAAAAGTAAAATAAAAATACCTAATCTATACTACTCAAAGGTATTTAAAAAGTGACTGAGTAATAGCTTTTTGAAAAGTCAATAGAGTTACGTAATGAAACCCAGCAACGTGCTTAAAGGCGGCTAAAAGAAATCACGTTCGTACTTTTGAACATTTAAGTTGAAATCGACTGTGGTAGCAATAATAGAACAAATTATAAAGGTGATGCTTGAAATTTTTATTTATTTTTTCTACCCGGATAAGACGGGAAAAGTGATAAAACCGCATTAACTAGAAAACCATCAAACTTAAAATGAAACTGTCTTTTATGAGTGCCTGAAGAACAGAGAGAATGTCTATTGTCTACCGTACTTGGGGATTACAGTCGTGATCCTATTTTTTTTAAGTCAGTTACATGTGATAGTTCTAAAACGTAGGTATTAACTTATTACTATTCTTGAACTTATAATTAAGCATAGTTTTGAATCAATTTACGATATTTTAGGATTTAGAAACGTTAAGCTAAATTTAATCAAAATGTTAATTGTTGTTGACCTTGGATGTGTGTAATAAAATAGATAAATGACTAAAATAAGTAAAATTTTTAGGACTGTCATTTTGAGGTAACACTAATTTAGAATTAAGCGTAAAGGAATAAGAGCGATCGTATTTAGGTTTAGCGTAGACACAACAGTATCGCCACCAATACCTTCATAGAATTAAAATAGTTCACATAATAATCTAAATTTCTTCGTTTCTGTTGTCATTTGCTGACAATTCTGTTATCACCTCTGTATTATCCTATAGTAATAAATAACTGGCTCACTACAGCAGAAGAATAATAATACTTTTCCTGCCATCAACCCCTCGCCTACCAAGTTTGTGGTCCAACCCCTCCGATCGACATTGACAGTAGACCGACATTGGCAGCTGCTTGTCATTGACACTGACAGATGCTTAACCTTCCTACCCCTATTGTACACATGAGACAGCAAATCTATGTCTACATTTAGATAAGTTTATAAAAAATGTAAAACCTCAATATAACAAAAAAAATATTAAAATACGATCGATCTTATTATGTTTACTAGTAACGTGAACCTTAGAATTTTAATCTTAAAATTGTGATCTCAAATTTTTATAAAATTGTTTTTTTTTTTTAATTCTGAAGCGTGATTTCTGAGCGATAAAAATTGGCACATTGTAGTACTCGAACGCATCAAATATTGATAGTGTATGCCCCACGTCTGATATTAGAAGTATGTTAATCTGTCGGTTTGCATAGTGGGGGTGGCTGTAGGTGAATGAATATATAAATGAATATTTAATTTAGAAGGAATGTCGAGTGAACCCGAATGTAACTCTCAAGATTCAGACGATCCGCAAACTCATGGCGGCTTTTCGATACACTTCTACTACAAAAGATGTCAAATTTGTCTTTAAGTATTCTTGTTTACATGCATACATAAAATCACGCCTGTTTCCCACAGGGGTAGGCAAAGACCACGGTTTTCCACTTCCACATTTTTCTTTGTAATAGATAACCTACAAAAAACTACCGTAGGTACTAATACTGCACTTACACTGACCGACTAAAAAATTCGTAATTCATAATTATCATTATTGATTTGACATATTTTATTCGTTTATAAATTCCAAACGGTAACAAATCTTAAATTTTCGATTTATCCCTATAAAACCATTGCCCTACACAATATTCATAGTATATAGTATAATACCTTAAAAGATAAATAATAAGAGGTAATAATTTTAACAAAACTAACAGAATACCTATTTATTACATACATTTTGGAGTATATCCTGTGTAGTTCCAATTTCACAACTAGATGTCGCCAGTAGAAAAATTAGAACGCGCTATCGTTGCGTTTTGGGGTTGGAACGGCGAGGCTAGGAATTCCAAGCTTCGTCACACTGATTGATATGCTTGGGAGATATAGTTAAAACAACTTATCTTGATTTTTGGAAGCGGTGCTACGGCGAAAGCCTATGCCCGTTCAGTTAACTCTATTAAACTATCGTTTTCTTCATATTCTGAAGAAAATGATAATAAAATAATCAACAATAGGTATTTCAGATGTGTAATATTTCTACTTAATATAATGTTTGGACTTGCCTCTGACTACAAAGGCAAGCAAACCTCTAAAATTTTCAAAGGATCTAAGCGACTTGAGATCTGAGAGGATGTCTACCGTACTTGGGGATTACAGTCGTGATCCTATTGTTTTTTAAATAATTATTTAAGTTCCCATATAATAAGTTTTTATGCCGTTATTTATAGTTAATGGTACGGAACCCTTCGTGCGCGAGTCCGACTCGCACTTGACCGGTTTTTATCATTTTCTCTAGAATATGAGGAAAACGATTGTTAAAATGAAATGGGTTATTTTGAACGGGCATAAACGGTCAGAATTCTGTAAGAAGACTGTAATAGTCTTGATTCTATTTATTTATTTATAACACGCTGACCGATACGAAGTTCGCGACTTCGTATCGCTTTAGAATTAACAAATGTTGTCTTAAGTTCCCGTTCCCGTTCCCGTTCCCGTTCCCGTTCCCGTTCCCGTTCCCGTTCCCGTTCCCGTTCCCGTTCCCGTTCCCGTTCCCGTTCCCGTTCCCGTTCCCGTTCCCGTTCCCGTTCCCGTTCCCGTTACCGTATTATCAAACCTAATAAAGCTCAAATTGACTCTCCGTTTTAGTTAGAAAACTTTTGTATGGGAAAAAGAAAAGGGCTATTTTTAGGGTTTTCCCGGCAATTATTCGAATTTTTCTCACCTTTTAAACCTTCCCTAGACCTCCACGAACATTTCAAGGCCAAGATAAGATAAATCCGTTCAGCCGTTCTCGAGTTTTAGCGAGACTAACGAACAGCAATTGATTTTTATATATATAGATATTTTTACTCCTTTTCTCACTTAACGTTTTGACTTATGTTTTTCAACCGGCCGCCTGCCTGACATCAACCTTTATTAAAAACTAGCGACCCGCCCCGGCTTCGCACGGGTTTAATACATATAAACCTTCCTCCTGAATCACTCTATCTATTAAAAAAAACCGCATCAAAATCCGTTGTGTAGTTTTAAAGATATAAGCAAACATACATACATACGCGGGAAGCGGAAAGCGACTTTGCTTTATACTATGTAGTGATGTACTTCAAAGATTTTCTAAAGTTATTAGTTTACTAGCGACCCGCCCGGGCTTCGCACGGGTGCAATGCTGATACTAAATATACTACAGAATGTCTTTATATAAAACGTTTTTTTTCACAGCTTTTTTTGACCCCTTCTAGTACAATTGCTACAATTTTTGGAGTACAATTCGTACAATTCCATAGATTTGTAACTGCATTAAAATTAACCCTTATCCACGGTGGGTCCGGCTGCGTAGTATCAAACGATTTCTATGATTCTTTTTTTATGGAATAGTTAATAATGTTAACTTTTTTAATGAGGGATGACTGAGAGTGTTATAAACGTAAGAGTAGACACATATAATCAGAAAGCTTCGAACTGCTAAGCTATCGGGAGTTACACGTGTTATTGTAAGTCAACCATAAAAGATAGACATATGCAGTCGTGGGATATTTTTTATATAATTTTAAGGAGAACATTTCCGTCATACATGATTTTTGTGTAGCTTTAACCATTAAAGTTGCACACGCGACGGAAGCTTAAAAAATGGAGTAACTTCTCCCGTTTTCCCTACATTTCCCTTCACTGCTCTGCTCCTATTGATTGTAGCGTGATGAAAAGTATACTATAACCAGCTCAGGAGTATGAAAAATAATTGTACCAAGTTTCGTTAAAATCCGTCGAGTAGTTTTTGTTTCTATAACGGTTATACAGACAGACAGACAAAAATTTTACTGATTGCATTTTTGGCATCAGTATCGATCCCTAATCACCCTCTGATAGTTATTTTGGAAATATATTTCATGTACAGAATTGACCTCTACAGATTTATTATAAGTATAGATATGCAAAATAAATAGGATATCTAATTTAAGAGATGTTTATGAGATGACCATAGATGTTTGTTTCGTGTTTTTGGGTGTTTTAATGTATCAATGTATATATAAAAAAAAGTATATTTGTATTCTGCTATGCTCTTTGCTTAGTTTGGGGTTAGATGGCGCTGTGTGATAATGTCCACCAATATAATATTGTAGTATAATATAATTCTGCCTCTATACCTTATCTTCTTTTTCTTCCTGCCCTTATCCCACTTATGTGGGGTCGGAACAACATGTGTTATTCTTCCATTTCCCTCTATCGGCCGTCATCTCACTCACTCACCCCATTTTTACCCATATCATTTTTCATTCTGCCTATAACTTATACTACACTATGAAGGACACTATGAAGAGTGCTTTTAGGAATAGCACTTTAAAAGACAAAGAGTTCCATCGTGCACGCGAAATAAAGAGTTAATGCTGGCGATTCTGTTGTGTCCACTCTAATTATGTAGGATTCCTAAAACACAATCGTTCTTATTCCTTTGACCTTAAAGTTTAAATTAGCGTAACATCAACATGATAGTCCTTAAACTTTTGACACATCCAAGTGTCATCTTAGTCAACACCAATTTACATGTTGATTAAATTTAGCTTGACGTTGCTAAATCACTTTTCACCACAACCGTTTTTAGGGTTCCGTATCCAAAAGGGTAAAACGGGACCCTATTACTAAGACTTCGCTCCGTCCGTCTGTCTGTCACAGGGTTGTATCTCATGAACCGTGATAGCTAGGCAGTTGAAATTTTCACAGATTATGGTACATATTTCTGTTGCCGTTATAATAAATACTAAAAAAATAATAAAATAAATATTATATAAATGTTTTTTGCCGTTTTTGATAGATAATGGTACGGAACCTTCGTGCGTTAGTCCAGCTCGTACTTGGCCGGTTTTATTGTAACTTTTCTACAAGCTTGGTAGGCTTGAAGTTGAAAGTCTTGGTTTTAGTTGAAAAAATGATGGCATGTGTAAAATGTAATGTTTAGACATGCCTTTGACTACCCTTTAGATAACTTCGATGAACTAAACGCCTAACGCCAAGATCTAAGAGAATGTTTACCGTACTTGGGGATTACAGTCAAGATCCTATTTTATTTTTAACTAGCGACCCTCCCCGGCTTCGCACGGGTAGCATGTTATTATATATATAAACCTTCCTCCTGAATCACTCTATCTATTAAAGAAAACCGCATCAAAATCCGTTGTGTAGTTTTAAAGATATAAGCAAACATACATACAGACGCGGGAAGCGGAAAGCGACTTTGCTTTATACTATGTAGTGACTGCACCGTTTGGCAATAAATATTTTGCTACTAGGGATCATCTTAGATCCAAGAGCCATGTTTTCGTTGCATTCTCTGATCTAATAAAGGCTGCTCCTCTCGTTTTGAAGGTTTGCCAAAATATTTTACATAAAAGAAATAACATGTTATTTTTCATTGTGCAACCAATTGTGGCCCCACAGCTCAGTTGGTAGTAACTCTGCTTTCTGCGCTGTAGGTTATGGGTTCGATCCTCACCTAGGACAAATATTTGTGAGATGAACATAGGTGTTTTTTCTGTGTTTGGGTGTTATAATGTATCATAATTTAGTATTTACAAAAAAAGTATTTAGGGCAAGAGCGCTGGTTGTAGGCACTTTAACAACATATAAATTTTTTAAATTAAATAAACACTATTCAAAATAAGTTTTCTGTTGAAAAATATTGACAACAAGCTTTTGTAAATTTATTTAAACCATCGAGCACCAGCGCGCTATCACCTGTCACATCATATAACATTGTTATCGGAACTCGACAAGTATACAAAGTTTTTACTCAATCGAAGTATTTACGAAGGAGTTCCGTTGTGAGTGTCTGTTGAACAGCTCCTGACTCCATAATCAGATCAGCTAACTGTCATCATATTATTGCATTGTCACCAAAGTTGAATTAAGTATGCGAAATTTCAGCATCGGTTGGGATAACTGCTTCAAAATTGAGTTTTCAAGATTCCACCTTAACAAACATAAGTAAATAGTAACATAGTTATATACAGACGTTGCAAGTAAAATAAAAGCTTGTAAAAACGATTAAAACGACGATTTTTAAATATCGTAGAACCCTGTTTCTCCCGAAAGTAAGGTGTATAATAAGTAAGGTAAAACTGTGTGAAAAGTATTAAATAAAAATAAAAAATAAACTCGCAGTATTGGACGATATCTATTGCTCCACATCATGTAGTAAGTGAATACAGAGGCTATTTCATTCATAAATTTTCTGTGAATGATTTTTTTCGAATGTTGACCTTGCCAGTCTACTATAAGGGTCTTTTTGGCGCGTAGCCAACTTGTACACTATCATTGAGTCTTTCTGTGGATTACGAGATTTTGTCCGGGCAATTATGAACATAATGAATAGGCTTTAGTTTATGAAATGGAATAGTTGATTCTGGTAGAGTAACTGTGTTTCGACATTTGTCCGTGTGATTTACGTTTTATAATATAGGCTTTGGCTTGAGCTATTGAAAAATATGGAATACATTTTTGGGTTATTACTGGAGTATATTATATTATATCCTATAGTAAATATCTTCGTACATAAGGATTGGTTCTGGATTATGAAATGAAAAACTTCACCATCCAATTTTGAAACAATCTTGGTATCCTATTATCTTATCTCATCTAACACATTATTATATTATTTGTGACACCTTTTTTAAATTTGGAACTACAGATAATATAGCTAATGTGGTGATATCAACATTGGCTATAGCGGAAGACCAGCGCTGCAGCATAGCAACGTGAGAGTGCATATGCTGAGCAGTGAGGCATTTCACCACCACTCAATCATAGAACCTAGTGTTTCTGTATCGTTTCGATAATTTTGATTTTTTAGGCTTATTTTTACTTTTTAATAATATGGTGGCTAAAAGATTTTTCTTTCTTTCTGTCAATATCGACAACAAATAATTAAAGTGTTATTATATAATGTTAAATCTTAAAACTAAGAGCGTCCTTTCCTAAACAACCTTGGGACATGATTCAACCTTAGTGTGTTTAGGATTCTCGCGAGGCAAGACAAGTGCAGGACACAACAAGATTAAAAACTATACAAATTGCATTACAACTTGCACAGGTAACTGAAACGTGTCAGGGAAAGAGTAAGGTTCTATTAAGGTGAGGGTTGATTCTTTTTTACAAGCTTTTATTTAACTTGCAATGTAAGTAACTTTAATTTTCTTTATTAGGTTCGAATCTTGAAACTCTATTTTGATGCAGTTATCCCCGATTGAGCTGAAATTTAGCATACTTATTTAACTTTTGTGATAATACAATAATATGGTGACAGCGAGCTGATCTGATGATGGAGTCAGGAGCTGTTAAACAAACACTTTCAATTAAAGTCCTCGATAACAATGTTTTTTGATGTGACAGGTGATAGCGCGCTGGTGCGCGATGGTTTTAATAATTTTACAAAAACTTGTTTTAGAAAAATATTTTTAGTTTAACTAAATATTGTTCAATAAGCAAATAGGTAACATACAACCGAACCGATGATTTTGAAACTGTGTTACGCGTGTTTGAAACACAGATTAAGTATATACTTATTACTAGTTAAGTACCTCCTGCAAATAGCTATTTTTTCGGTAAACAAATAAATATTGGTGGACATTTCACGTTACTTTTTCAGATTACTGATATAATACTTAAATATTTTTTTTTGTATAAACATACATTATTATAAATTATAACACCCAGATACAGCAAAAACATCGATTGTTCATCACACTAAATGTTGGTCCTGGGTGGAAATCGAACTTTACCAACAACTGAGCTGTGATACCAGTCAATATAGTCAATATAGTCAGACATAAATAGACATAGGTCAACGCTGGCAAATAAATTGAAATGCCACGTTGCTTTAAATCGATCCAAGCTAAAAGTTGTGCTAATTTTAATCTTGATCCGAGATCGGAACCGGAACGAATCGAAGGTTCCACTTTCACAGTCGACTTCCATTTAATACTTTCGCCGACTCATTGTTGGTATTTTAATTCCGACCTGTCTTTTGACTGATACAAATGCACCCTGCATTTTTATAAGGGATTGATGGTTCTGCACCAAACTTAAAGGTGACACCTAACTTTTTTGAAATAGCTCTAAGAATACTCTGCCACTGGATTTCTCCTTAATTTTTTTTTGGGAAAAAACAAAATAAAAAACAATAAAATTAAAGCGAGGGAAAATACGCTGACTAAAATAAATTCTACTTGTTGCGCTATCTCTTGAAAACATGGGAAACAACTCACTTGAGTCGCATGCAACAACTACCAATTTTGAGGAAAAGCTCTTTGTATTATTTGAAGTGAATCGCGCAATATCGGTTTTGGCTGTGAATTGAACGAATCGTCAACATACGTTGCATCTTATAGACTAAAACAAAAAGTATCACGACTTTAATCCCCAAGTACGGTAGACATGCTGAAAATGTCTAGAAGGGGTAGTTAGAGGCACGTCCAAACATTAAATTTGCCACACATCTGCCACATGCCACATATCTGCTAGCAGTCTGCCCCCGCTTTACACGGGTGTACTAATGAAGATTATTGGCATTTTTGATACTTTACCTTTATACATTACTAGCGACCCGCCCCGGCTTCGCACGGGTAGCATGTTATTATACATATAAACCTTCCTCCTGAATCACTCTATCTATTAAAAAAAACCGCATCAAAATCCGTTGTGTAGTTTTAAAGATATAAGCAAACATACATACAGACATACAGACGCGGGAAGCGGAAAGCGACTTTGCTTTATACTATGTAGTGACTTATTGCAATTATCGTGGAGATCTCTAATTTTTTTTGAAATTAAAATATGTCCCTTTTTATCGCAGATAATAAAGCTTTTGATAGGTCAAAGAATTTTTAAAATTGTATTAGTTGTTTTAGTATATACATTTTACGTCATATAATGGTAGTGTAGATTAAATTAACATAGCAGCAAGTTGAATTCAAAACTGTAGTGTATCAGAATCGCTACTGTTGTAAACACTAGTGTGTACTGTACACTGTACAATAGTGGCGATTCAGTTGTGTCCAAGCTATGCTTAAAATTTCGTAAAAAACGATTTTATTCCTTTTATGTTAAAGTCTAACTTAGCGTAACATCAAAATGACATTCCTAAAACTAAGGATATTTTAACTAATTTTATTTTGCATATTTGACACATCTTAGTGTCAATAATCAACAAATTACATATTGATTAAATCTAGCTTGACGTTTCTTAATCACTTACAAAGATTGTATAAATTTATGCAAAAATATTACTAAGCTATTGAACTGTCACTTTAAGGTTACGCTTATTTAGACTTTAACATAAAAGCAATAAGAGCGATCATTTTTAAAGAAATTTTAGCTTTAGCCGGACACAACAGAATTTCCACGTGTACATGACACTAACATGACAACGCCACTTGTAAAAACGTATTCAAGTATCGTACATTTAGCTGTCACAGCTAAGTAGGCTTCAATAGTTTACGAGTAATAGACGTAATATTCGACCAACTCATAAAATGTACTTCAAGAAGAAATAATATTCTTTTTGTTACAAATACCATTGAAAATGACTTATTATAACGTTGTTAGCTGTGTAAACTACGAAACCCTACATTTCGCGTTGCGTGACACGTACTTGGCCAGGATTTTCCGTTTTATAGAAAGTCCTGTTTGATTCACACGGTAACGCAAAATGAGTTGTCTTTTTGCCATGTTTGAAATTACGCGACTGACAACTCAAAAAATTACGCTAATACGCTAGTTTGGCCTCACACTTCACGAACGCGTGCAGAATACTCATACTCAAATAACCCTCAAGACTGAGTTGTCTAAACACAATACTTGTAGCTATAGTAGGTTGGTAGGTATTGTGTTAAGGCTCGATGACACTGGGCTAGTTTACAAGCTACAAGACAGCATGTTCGCGAGCAGCTTGTAAACTCGCTCCGTGTCATTGAGCTTTTTTACAATCTGCTTTTGTGTATCTGATTGTTAAAAAGCTGCTTGAAAATAGAAAGCCGGGCTAATTTACTAGCCATTCGCTGACGTGTTGGCCTGTAAGTTAGTAATCTAGCTTCGTGTCATCATCGCTAGTGAACCTTTGCGTTTTGGCAACAACATGTGGTTCCAACTCGCTAGCTAGTTCGCTACTGAGCGAGTGGAAAGTTTTTTTGTGTCATCGACACTCGCTTACTCGCTCACTCGCTGGCTTTTAAACTCGCCAACTAGCAGCTCGTAAACTAGCCCAGTGTCATCGAGCCTTTAGACAACTTAAAGCATGAAAGCAATTATTTCCGTTTTTATAGGTGAAGATAAACGGATGTTCAGACATGTCCATATATTTGGCACTCTCTACAGCCCAAAATACTTGACGGATTACAATGATGAGGTTTCGTTGGATTTGTCTTAATTGTGGGAGTGACTAAGATTGTATATATGGCGCCCCCTACCCAAGAATGGGGGGTATACCCGACTGCGCTAGAAGTGATTAATATTTTTTATGGGGGGCATAACATTTTTTTTGGAGTTTTTATGTTTTCATAATATTTTTTTTAATCTTGTTGTATCAAACCTATGTAGGTATGTATGTATAGGTACTTACCAACTATTTACTTAAAAAATAGAACATTAAACTACATTTTTCGACTATTCAAAATGATCGTAGTAATTTAAATGAATACATATTTTTTTAAATTTGAATTAAAATTAGAATTTGCATACTATTAATGTGCATGCTAAGCTGCATTCAATTATTACCATTTTTGATAAGTACAAAAAACTTGCATGGTGTATGTAAGTGGGTCATTTCCCCAGCGCTTTACAATTATAATAAGTATATTAATAGCATTACTGTAAAGCTTGTATATCGATATTATGTTAAAAATATAATTATACAAAAACATTTTAACAATATAGTTGGTATGCGCAAGAACTACCGAACGGATTAAAATGAAACTTTACAGTAATATAGCTTATACATCAGAATAACACAAAGGCTACTTTTTATTCAGATACGAAGTCGCAGGCGAAAGCTAGTTTTGTACTATTTAAAGAATCTTGTTTGTATCTTGTTTCAAGATAAGATTCACAGGACACGTTCGTTTTAGCATTCATCATCTATCATCTCCCCTATCCCACTTATATCATTGTACTCTTCTCCCGTTATCCTCGTTGACGTCATCCCAAAACTCACTTCATTCCTACACATATTATTATCATGTTTTACAAAAACATGGCTAGGGGTAGCTCAACATTCAATCTGCACGCCGGGATTCGAACCCACGACCTTCGAAATTAATGTCGAGGTACTTCCCACTCAACCACATGGCTTTTATAAGTTTTATACTCTTTTTAGGGTTCCGTACCAAAAGGGTAAAAACGAAACCCTATTACTAAGACTTCGCTGTCCGTCTGTCCGTCTGTCTGTCATAGGGCTGTATATCATTTAGCAGTTGAAATTTTCATAGATTATGTATTTTTGTTGCTGCTATAACTACAAATACTAAAAACAGAATAATAGTTATTTGTTATACAAGAGTGCAAAGTTGCTTTTTAACCGCGTGTTCATATTTGATGACCGAGCAAGCGAAGGATTCTAAAATTGGTCCTTCTGCCTTATGTTATTACGTAATTAACTAACCTTTACGTAATAACTTAAGACAGAAGGACCCTTAAAGTAGGGACTGATTAAATTAACCGACTTGGTATTACATGGATCTCACAACTTTTTACGGTAGAAGAACTGAGTTGCGTTGCGAGACTTGGCTTTTTTTACAAGTTATGTTTTTGATAGCATTCAATTTACTTTATCCTCTAGAGAATAAAAACGGCTTTTGCACTCAGATATTGAAGAGCAAAAATACTCTTTCCGAGATGGTGGGATGAAAAATATATATTTAAGGGGGGCTCCCATACAACAAACGTGATTGTTTTGTCGTTTTTTATAGATAATGGTACGGACCCTTCACGCGCGAGTCCGACTCGCACTTGGCCGGTTTTTTTAACTTATACATCCTTGTCACTCAAACCGTTTCAACAAATTAACTTTAAAATATATATCATTTATTTATTTTGTTTACAGGTAAGTGCTGAATTACAACTACGTGATTGCTGATACGATGCATTATTCGTAAGTAAACTTACAACTTTCTTATAAATACGATATTTTTATTGATTTATATAAAAGGTGCGTAAAATACATAGGTACTTCGAAATTGATCTGATTGATCCATTATTTACGGTAAGTATATAAAAAGTAAAAAAAAAGAAATTTGTGCTTGGACACATAGTAGAAGTTAAACCATAGTAGAAGTTTCTCATCACGCGATATATCGTCTATTACACGCTACACGCGGCCGTAACAAAAAAAATCTAAATCCTACGTCTATTTAAAAGTTTCACTTTAAAAAAAAAGAAAAAGAATCACGACTGTAATCCTCAAGTCGGTAGACATCCTCTTAGATCTCCAGACGCTCAGATCTTTGAAGATGTCTAACGGGTATCGTACGGGTACGTGCTTCTGACTAACGTCAGAAGCACGTCAAAACATTGCATTTGGCACATGTCCACATTTTGCAATAGTTAGCAATTCACACGGCCCGTCGCCGCTTTCAAAAACACTAACAACAACAACAGGAGAACATCGTGAGAAAATCCCTCACGATGTTCTCCTTCACCGTTATAAGCATTTATTAAAAGTGTTTAAGCCATATGGTGTAGCTGAGACACGCTGTTGCTGTCTGTCACATTGGCTTCATCATCATCAGGTTTTATTGGATCAGAGAGAAGATCTGAGATACATTACTGAAGTTCGTAAACCTATTAAGGTGATAAGTGAAATTTTTGACTTTTTGTATGGGCTGAGTCTACCCGGATAAGACGGAAAAAGTAATAAAACTGCATTATCTTGAAAACCATCAAATTGAAAAAGAAACTATCTGTAATTTACTTAGCTAGTATGATTATCTAACGAATTATATAGAAATTAACTGTTTAAATATTCATAGTTTTGATTAAAAACGAAACTAGTGTTTTTGAAGAGCCAACTTTGGAAAATAAATCTATCGAGAAAAGTTTTACAGATCGTGTTTCTGTCTGTAATTTATCTCTAGATTAAATCCTTAAGTAATCTTTGTCATAAAAAACTAAACTGTATGTTTTGCGGTTATTGAGAAAAAAAACCGATTCTGCATTCATCAAAAACATATATTACTCGTCATTCTTTCATTTGTAATCATAGTAATATTAATGGCCAAGTAGTGACATAAATGTATTGATCTTATTTCACGCAAAATTTTGGAGGGAAGTCACTAACGGGCCTCTTTGTAAAATAGCACAGCACAGAATTCATCAGGACTTTATTATCATTCCACAAGGCGCTGGCCGCATTGCGGAGGGGACTGCGTTGTCATCTGTGGTCGACCTTGGACGTCTGTATCCTTTTGTCTGGCGTTCATTGAATCGCGAGTTATTTTTATCACAGACACGCCACAAGTAGGAAATTAGGGTGAAAGCGCTGGTTGTCGGCATTTTAACAACATTTTCAATTTTAAATAAACGGTTTATAGAATCAACCGCGATCGAATACGATCGATGGTATTTGTCGATCTGCCGTTGATAGCGGTCACGGATGAAGAACATCTGGATTATCTCGAAACGTCAGCAATATAAGAAAAAACGTTTTAATTGGCCGTATTTATATTTAAATTAAGCGGTTTTATTGAAAAAATATTGAAACTAACTATTTTTAAACATTTATTTTAGTAATATATTAATAACTAGCTGACCCGTGCGCGACTTCGTTCGCAAGGTGGTAGATTAGCATTAGTTAGGTAGGTATGTTTTTCTATCGAACCTAAGTATTCCATTGTATTATTTAAATTGCTATACTTACAACACCAATGTAGAATAACAGGTAGTTTGTATACAAGTTGCCGCTATAACAACAAATACTAAAAACAGAATAAAATAAATATTTAAGTGGGGCTCCCATACAACACACGTGTTTTTTTGCCGTTTTTTATACATAATGGTACGGAACCCTTCGTGCGCGAGTCCGAATCGCACTTGGCCGGTTTTATTTTATTCCTTTTCTTTCGATTGTCGACAGCATGTTTACCAACTTTGCCTAAAGCAGTATATTAATATCTCTTATAGATTACCCAAAGACCGCTATAGTTCCACATCTGGTATTCCGATCTTCCAAAATTATAGTCTATAAGTTGCCTAGGACTAATAGCTATATAACAAAAAAGTTTCATCAAAATCCGTTCAGTAGTTTTTGCATGAAAGCCTGACAACAGACAGACAGACAGACAGACAGACAGACAGACAAACACAAGCCAAAAAAAATGTTTTTTTTTGGCTTGTGTTACTTGTACGAAGACCCCTAGGAGTGTTTTTTTTCGTTTTTATTCAATGTACAGAATTGAACTCTTCTACAGCTTTATTATATGTATAGATAGTAATTTATCATTATTTATTTATTAATTATTCATATTTAAATAGACAAAATGGGAAATCATTAGTTGTGGTCAATCAAATCTAGAGGTATATCGCATCACAACTGTCACAAATCAAAACGGACCATAGACAAAGAATTGTATACTGTAGATTTTAACCAAGTTTGTTTGCTATGCATAGTTATTGACTGTCAAAATTGAAAATTCCCAAAGCCGGAGTAGGCACCACAACCGGGTCTATGACCCTATAAGGTTTTAGCGGAACTAAGTTTCCGCACGGCTTTCTTAGGCTTGTATGGAGGCTAAGCTCTTTACGAGCTGGCAAGCAACATAAAGTGAACAGTGAAAAGAGTCAAGTCGTTTTCAGACGGCACTACTTTATTACTAGATTATATATCACTAGCGACCCGCCCCGGCTTCGCACGGGTAGCATGTTATTATACATATAAACCTTCCTCCTGAATCACTCTATCTATTAAAAAAAACCGCATCAAAATCCGTTGTGTAGTTTTAAAGATATAAGCAAACATACATACAGACATACAGACGCGGGAAGCGGAAAGCGACTTTGCTTTATACTATGTAGTGATATATCATTATTTATTTTCCTATATATTGTAGCTTTAACCTAATTTGCAATGTTCTCTGCTATATTCTTTACAAACTAAACCGCCCCGACTTCGATATCGACTTACGAACCTCACACATTTTTAACATCAAAGTCCATCTTTTACTTATTAGGATTAACTCGAAAACACAGCTGACATAACACTAATTTATTTATACCAAGTATGTATTTACAAAAATAAGATTAAATTAAGTATTTTATCACTTAAGTATCTGGTTTCCATAGTACAAGTTTTGCTTAGTTTGGGGCTAGTTGGTACGATGTATAAAAGTCCACTAATCGGTCCAACCATTTACGCGTGATGACCAAGAGATATAGAGATTCATTTTTATATATTTAGATTAAAGCTCCTAAATAACATACTAAAAAAGCTGTATGTAAGAAACTTTTTAGTATAACATTGAGAGCATTGCACGTGCTATGTTACAATCTGTGGTGGTGAGCACGTTCCGTTACCATGGCAACCGCTTAAGGTAGCTGCTGAAGAGCTCGTTAGAACAACTTGGGGAATTCTCATGAGGGACTGCTTATTGAGTTACCTGGATGTTGTAACTATATCTGCATTAGGAGCAGTATTATAGAGTTTATGAATAATAACAAAATGCGAGTAAATGATGAAAAAACATGTTTAGAATTCGTAAGTTGATTTCCAAAGACGGAACGTGACATGATTGGGTGAGTAATTGGGTAAGTTCATTTTATAGGGTGGGACTGATGATGCATTTTCACTTATTTTGGACCTTTTATATTGCGAGACAGAGAAATGCTAATTATTTTAATTTAAATTGCTAAAGGGTCAGCATTTAAAATAAAAATGTCACTAGTACAATTGTTATTAAATTATTGAATGGGCTTGGTTGACACGTTCTAAGACATTTTTTAGAGGACATTTTTTTTTGTTTACGGAACCCTCGCCACAAATACATGCCTAGAAATAGCCAAGAGACCTAAACAACCGCCAAGTGCGAGTTGGACTCGCGCACGATGGGTTCCGTACTATTATCTATAAAAACGGCGTAAATCACGTTTGTTGCATGAGAGACTCACTTAAATATTTATTTTATTCTGTTTTTAGTATTTGTTGTTATAGCGGCAATAGCGGTTATAATTATCATTGGTGAAAATCAATGTTCTAGCTATCACGGTTCATGAGATACAGTTCGGTGAAAGACAGACGGACAGCGGAGTCTTAGTATTAGGGTCCCGTTTTTACCCTTTGGGTTCGGAGCCCTAAAAATCACATAGTTGACTACAAGTAATATTGGATCTAGTTATATTTTGAATGAGAATCATTGTGAAAACAAAAATCATCACCCAAACAGTGGAAACTGTAAAACCTTGAACCATAAAAACGACCTAGAACAACGAAAGTGAAAGTTAACACGCTACCACGATTTCCATGTACTCTACTGCCCTATTATGGCCTATTTCGCTATCTCGAGTTTAATGAAAAATAGGCTTTCTTGCGCTGACCTCTAGTCTTTAGATTTACGATATAGACATACTCTCAAATCTCAAGGCGCTTAGATCCTTGAAGATGTCTAAATTGGGTGGTTAGAGGCATGTCCAAACATTATGTTTGCCACAAGACCCACTTTTTGCAGTGGTTAGCATTCGAACGGGTGTATTAATGAAGATTATAGGCAATTTTTTGTTACTCCCTTAGTTAACATTATTGCAATTTTTAACCTTCGCAACAAGTTGTGTTGTCGGCACAACATGTTGCGAAGTTGCAAAGAGGATTTGGCTTATTTTTAAAATTAGTAGTAAAAGTAGTTATTTAGTTTAATACGTAAAATTTTTATATAAAAAATATTTTTTTGTTGAAGTATAATAATTTTTTTGTTATGTTTTTTCAGACCCACAGAGGGCCTCATTTATTGTTCTTAAAGCATTAGGTTATGCTGTTGTATATTATTATGTTATTATATTTATATTCTCTATTTACTGGATAATAAAAGATTTAAGTTCCAGAGCTGTATTGTAACCCGATGCAAATTGGCCTTTACCTCAGTTACTAGAATACCATCTTGGAAACTTATTGTGTGCTTTTTTGACAGCATGCCAAAACTTTCCGAATGTCCACTTCTTGACAGTTTTGACCTAAGTATTTTACAAATAACTAGCTAACCCGGCGAACTTCGTACCGCCGATATCCTAATAATATTATAAATGCGAAAGTTTGTGAGTTTGTATACAATGTAAGTACCCTGATCAAACCTAAACGACGAAACTGATTAAGATGAAATTTGCTGTAGTCATCTCATCACTCCTCATCATTCAGATTTTTTTATCTACGTATAGTTTATATATATATAGATAAAAAAATCAGGATAACAGAAGGGGGAACTTATGATCCGAAAAACCACCCCTAAATGATAAAAAAATGCAAAAAGGATGATTTTAGTATAGACGGCGCTGATGTGCAAAAAAATACCTCGGATAATTATAATTAATCTCGGACCGAACACAATTGTCAGTTGTCATAGCCACGCATTCTACCAAAAAGGTTAAATCCTACTAAGGTCGCTATTAAAAACTATTTTTGTCAAAAACATCTGACATAAGTTTGACTACTGAATGATAAGCATTCTAGCAAAATTCGTAATTTATTTTATCAGGAAATGGTTTAAAGAAATAAATTGGAAGTTTCCTGTAAGTGTTTTTTCCTATGCGATAACTGAAATTTGGGCAGGACAAAGTCTGTCACGAGTCGGCTAGTATAATAATAATTATGATAGTAAGTTTAATAAGGAGTTAGGTGACAAACACACGTACAGAAGAATGATATATTAAAGATAAAGATAATCACTATCACTACATAGTATAAAGCAAAGTCGCTTTCCGCTTCCCGCGTCTGTATGTATGTATGTATGTTTGCTTATATCTTTAAAACTACACAACGGATTTTGATGCGGTTTTTTTTAATAGATAGAGTGATTCAGGAGGAAGGTTTATATGTATAATAACATGCTACCCGTGCGAAGCCGGGGCGGGTCGCTAGTAATAGATAAACACCTCGATGTCGATCAACCAAACTATAAGTTTGGTGGACAATAGTGTCGACCCACAATCCATTTTCTTAGAGTAAACAAAAGTTAAAAAGTTCATTCAATCGAACGATCACTTAGTGTAGGATAAATAATTTACAGTTGACCTAAAAATAAAAATAAATGCATGTATCCACTGTTCACTAAAGTTTAAAGTGGACTTTTACGATCTCTTTAAAGGAAATACCATTTAAGGCGAAGATCAGGGCTTATAGAAGCTCAAATTATTTTTAACCTTTTTAATTAGGTTCAATTGGATATAATTCTATTATTAGCCACTTTTGCGATAGAAGAACTCGATGTTTTTACAAGCTTTTATTTAACTTGCAATGTATGTTACTATGTAACTATGTTTGTTAAGGGGCTCCCAGTCACTGATTGCTCTTTTTCGAAACGAAAAAAGAAATACTTCTGAACAAACCACATCTCCTATTTTTATAAGTATATTACTTCAGGTTATTACCTAGATTTATATTAAGCTGAAAACATAATAGCAGAAACTTTTCACGATAAATATATTATTTCAAAATGATACGTTTTAGAATTTATGATCGAAATATTTTATATACCTACTATTAAAATCAACTTGTGATTTATTGTTAAAGATAGGTAATTTGTAGATCTAGATTTCTATTAGAAAAGATTTTTGATAAGTAATTACACATAATTTATATCATTAATTTATTCGAAAAGCTAAGGCGGACCACGCGCCGACGTGTGTTTGTCGTCATTGCAGCGGTCGGTAGGATTATTTATCGAAATGATTAAAGATGGGTACATCTTTATTCACATATACTATACATTATAAAATAGGAGATGTGGCTTGTTCACAAGTATTTATTTTTTCGTTTCGAACAAAAACAATCGTCGACTGGGAGCGCCTTAAGGTGGAATCTTGCAACTCAATTTTATTATACCCAACCGATTGAGCTGAAATTTCGCATACTTATGTAACTTTGGTTTTAATGCAATAATATGGTGACAGTGAGCTGATCTGATGATAGAGTCAGGAGCTGTTCAACAGACACTCACAACGGAACTGCTTAGTAAATACTTCGATTGAGTAAAAACTTTGCATACTTGTCAAGTTCCGATGACAATGATAAATGATGTGACAGGTGATAGCGCGTTGGTGCTTGATGGTTTAAATGATTTTATAAAAGCTTGTCATTGAAAACTATTTTTCAATAGAAAATTTATTATATTCTTTAGTCCTAAAAGCTCCTGCACTCAGTAGCGCCACCTTTTGATATTCAGCTCAACTAAGTTAATGCGCAATAAATTATGGTTCTACCCCTTCTGCCTATTGAAAATAGTTTTAGGTTTTGCTACAGATGGCTACAACAGAACTAGGGCCTAATCTCTATCGTATCGTCATCGTATCGTCAATCTAGACACTTATTAAACAGTGTATTACGACAAAGACGACGTGTGACGATAAGATAGTGATTCGTGCAGGGCGCTGTTAAGTGGGTTGTAAACAAATTATCTTCAGAAACAAGAAACTACGTTTTTTTGAAAAAAATATGTACAAAATAATTTTGTTGCTATAAATACTATGTAGTAGGTATCTAGTATGTATTCAGTGTTGGCTGAGTGAAAAGTGCCTCGACTTTCAATCATGAATGTCGTGGGTTCGATTTCTTCTCGATTTTCTCAATTTGAAAAATCGTGCTCAAAGTTAGGTATTTGGTTAAAGCGGAATTCATAGAACAGCGCCATCTACTAAAGGGTGGAGGAACCTACTGAAGATACGTAGTTCCAGTTTTTGCTACAGATGGCTAAGTAGGATTTTCGTTACATCATATTATGTAGATGATGTTTGGTTAAATGGTCAAACCTTGTACGTAGAATAAACAAATATTTCAATAGAACCTTCTACACTTTCACTTTCTACACTTTTAGAAACACGTATCTAGGTTTTTTGTGCAAACCTAATGTTTGAACGTGCCTCTGACTACCCCTCTTTATACATTTTCAAGGATCTAAGAGTCTACCGTACTTGGGGATTACAGTCGCGATCCTATTTATTTTTTTTGTTTATGAAACATGATTTTGTCGCGTTATAGGTATAATAAATATATATATATATATATATATAAAAAGGCAATCTTGACCTTTTTCAATGGCTGAGATGGTGCTCAATTGATGGTTACTTTGCCTTCTGCGCTGTTGGTCGTTGGTTCGATTCTCACTAAGGACAAACATTTGTTTGATGAACATAGAATGTGTTTGTGTTATAATGCACGATGTATGTTAAGTATGTATTTACAAAAAAAAGGTACTTAAGTAAATATTATATCAGTTTTTCGGTTCCCAAAGTAGGTACACGCTTTGCTTACTTCGGGGTTAGATGGCACGGTGTGGAATGTCCTCCAATATTTATATATTACATCATCATAAAGTCGCCTCGACGTCGAAGCTTATGTGTAAGCGTAGTTAAATCAAAAAGCCAGACGCAAAAAGTTTCTGTGAAAGTTTAAGCTTTTAGACAGCGCGCTGAATAATTATAAATAGCGTGACAATTTTTAAATGACGAGAAAGGAGGTGGTTCATAATTCGAGATGTATAATTATATATATTTTATGTGTTCGCTTTTTTTTCTATGACCGCACTTATCTTCGTACCTGGTGATCCGATTTCAATGATTTTTAGGGTTACGTAACCAAAGGGTAAAAACTGGACCCTATTACTATGACTCCGTTTTCCGTCTGTCTGTCACAAGGCAGTATCTCATGAACCGTGATAGCTAGACTGTTGAAATTTTTACAGATAATGAATTTCTGTTGCCGCTATACTAGTAAATACTAAAAATAAAAACAGAATAAAATATTTATTTAAGTGGGGCTTCCATACAACAAACGTTTTTTTGCCTTTTTTTATAGAAAATGGTACGGAACCCTCCGTGCGCGAGTCTGACTCGCACATGACCGGTTTTTAACTTGCAATATATGTATGTATGTAACTATGTAAGTTATGTTTGTTAAAGTGGAATCTTGCAACTAAATTTTGAAGCATACTTATGTAACTTCGGTTACAATGCAATAATATGGTGACAACGAGCTGATCTGATGATGGAGTAAGGAGCTGTTCAATATACACTCACAATGGAACTCCTTAGTAGATACTTCGATTGGAAATATTCGATTCAGTAAAAACTTTGCATACTTGTCAAGTTCCGATGACAATGTTATATGATGTGACAGGTGATAGCGCGCTGGTGCTCGATGATGTAGATAATTTTACAAAAGCTTGTCATTAAAAAATATTTTTAAACAGAAAACTTATTTGTCTTGTTAGTTAGCTTGTTATTATGAACCTACGTGTCGAGTCAGTTAACTAAATTTAAAGAGTATGTTCCGGTCTGTATGTTGAGGTACTAATAACTGAAGATCCAAGAGGATGTCTACCGTACTTGGGGATTAATAGTAATTTGTTATATTAATTTAATTATACTAATGATTATAGATGTTTGTTCTGTCTCTAAATTAAGTAGAAATAACTATAGATTTTTACAAGGGTCTTTTTCACGTAAATTTGCGCAGAGTCTGCCCGCGTCCATGGCTATTGTAACATAGCCAAAACATCGGGAAAATAAATTTAAGGTAATTACGTGATAAATACCCGTGTCATTATAGTTATGTCTACTAATCTCGATAGATGGAAAATTTATAAGTAGAAATTTATTAAAAAAAGTATATAAGTATTCTATCAGTTATCTGGTTCCCATAGTATAAGGTTTGCTTAGTTTGGGTTTAGATGACGCTCTATGTGAAGTCTACCAATATTTATTTTTTTATGTTATTTGTTAGTACATATAGTTTATGATAATTATAAAATAGGGAATCCTAGTGTAGTCAAAACTATGTTTGTGAATGTTAATTAATCTTTTATTATAATTAAAGTTGGAAGTGAAATGCAGTTACGTTTAACATTTGTTGGTAGCACCAGTCTCTGACGCTATCGAGTCGCATGCGAACGTTTAAACTTTTATATCAAACTACTAGCTGTCCCGACAGACGTTGTCCTGTCAAATTTGAATAATACCACAGAAAAAGCTTTTTTAGTTTTTCCCGAACTTTTCGCTGGATTTTCCAAAAATCGGTTCAAAATATACATAACGACCTATCCAAGACCTTACGAATGTACACAAAAAAATTCAACACTTACAAACGATTATAATGTATAAGATAAATGATTATAATGTATCTACTATATACATAAAATGGGATCACGACTATATATTCCAAGTACGGTAGACATCCTCTCAGATAAATGCGTTCAAATCTTTCGAGATGTCTAAAGGGCTTGGTGTGAGGCACGTACAAATATTACAATTTGCAGTAGCTAGCATGATAACCACCTACGTCATCCTACTTGTTCTGTTGTAAAATATGGGAAACGTAATGATAACATTTCACAAACAGTGGTGGCGATTCTGTTGTGTCCACGCTTAAGTTAAAATTCCTAAAAACTATCGAACTTATTTCTTTTAAGTTAAAGTTTAAAATAGCGTAACCTTAAAGTGACAGTTCTAAAACAGAATAGTTTTAAATCAATTTTCGATTTTTGTAATAGATTTAGAAAACGTCAAGCTAAATTTAAGCGACATGTAAATTGGTGTTGACTAAGATGACACTTGGTTGTGTCAAATATGCGAAATAAAATAGAGAAATGGCTAAAATATCCTAAACTTTAGGACTGTCATTTTGATGTTACGCAAATTTAGACTTTAAAGTGAAAGGAATAAGAGCGATCGTTTTTAGGAATTTTAACTTTTAGTTTGGACACAACAGAATCGCCACCACCACCTACTTAAGAGGCTGCCAGTCGCTGATTGCTCTTTTTCGAAACGAAAAAAGAAATACTTCTGAACAAGCCACATCTCCTATTTTTATAAGTATATTACTTCAGGTTCCTACCTAGATTTCTATTAAGCTGAAAACATAATAACAGAAACTTTTCACGATAAAGATATTATTTCAAAATGATACGTTTTAGAATTTATGTTCGAAATATTTTATATACCTACTATTAAAATCAACTTGTGATTTATTGTTAAAGATAGGTAATATGTAGATCTAGATTTCTATTAGGATAGATTTTTGATAAGTAATTATACATAATTTATATCATTAATTTATTTGAAAAGCTAAGGCGGACCACGCGCGGACGTGTGTTTGTCATCATTGCAGCGGTCGGTAGGATTATTTATCGAAGTGATTAAAGATGGGTACATCTTTATTCACATATACTATACATTATAAAATAGGAAATGTGGCTTGTTCACAAGTATTTCTTTTTTCGTTTCGAACAAAAATAATCGTCGACTGGCAGCGTCTTAAGTCATTCTTATAAGTCGTCCGGACATGACGGGACCAGTGTTGAGCACTTGCTTTACGCTGGTTCGCATCCATCCTAGTGTTGTGGCGTGTTTTATACGTAACTATACATTTAACACGGGTCTTTATCGCGTAGTCGTAGTCGAGAGCAGACAGTCATCCCGCGACTATGGCTATTGTAACATAGTCGAAACGTCGGGAAAATAAATTAAATGTAATTGCGTGATAAAGACTCATGTAAAAATATAAAGTTATGTGTTTGCTTATTTACAAAATTATGATAAACTAGCTTTTAACCTTCGTCCGTGTAGATTCAGGAAATCTTTTTAGATCCTAAAACATTGAAAATCCGGAATATCAAAAGAAAATTAAAAAAAAGTAGCCCATGTCCGTCCCAAGACTTTATAATTATCTTTGTATGAATATTAATTCCAATCGGCCCAGTTTGGCCGTGATTAAGGCACAGACAGACAGGCAGACAGACAGATAGACAGAGCTACTTTCGCATTTATAATATTAGTATGTATATGTATTTTAAAAACATGATTACACTATTTCCCTACTACTACTAATTAAGATTTTAGGCAATTTTTTGATACCTTATGTTACAATTTTCGTAGGTACAGTTATTTTTTTTAATAAAAGTATACTCCGTGTTACTCCTTGATAATGTGTCTTTAAAGATGAAAGATTTTTTGAAATTGGTCCAGGTTTTTTTGTTTATCCGATACAAACAGAAATACAAATTCTACTCCTTTATAATATTAGTGCTTAATGTGCCTAGATGTAGATCAATATCTTTGACTTTAACGTTGACGAACTTGATAACGTCAAAAACTGGTGCTAAAAATACAGAAATCCACTCTCTGCAGTTGACAGGTGAAATTGAAAATATCCGGCTTAAGGGACGGCTCTCTATCTTACCAGAAAAATAAAACTAACTTGCAAAGCTATTTTTATGAAATGAAATTTTAATATGCTTATGAAGTACGAGTATTTATTTCCGTTATTGCATAAATTTCAATTTGTAGTTATTTTTTACAAGCTTTTATTTAACTTGCAATGTATGTATGTAACTATGTTTGTTTAGGTGGAATCAACTCAACTTATAACCTAATGGCTAAAAACTTCCCTTCTTATCTAGCTTTGGTGACAATGCAATAATATGGTGACAGTGAGCTGATCTGATGATGGCGTCAGGAGCTGTTCAACAGACACTCACAATTGAACTCCTTAGTAAATACTTCGATTGAGTAAAAACTTTGCATTTTTGGCAAGTTTCGATGACAACGTTATATGATGTGACAGGTGATAGTGTGAATGATTTTACAAAATCTTGTCAATGAATAATATTTTTCAACAGAAAACTTATTTTATTGAGATTTAGAATTTACATTACGGGTATTTATTTTATGTGACCTGTACCTAATCAGTAATCATTAAATTGTTACGAAATTATGTAGTTTACGTTATAAATGTTTTTTTCCGAAATGAGCTTTTATCAAATCCTTTGAACGTTCGAGCTCCAGAGAACTAAGCGCTGTCTGTCACATAATACAATATTGACAGGTATGCAAAATTTTAAGACAATCGAACTAGTTACTAAGTAGTTCTGTTGAACAGCTCCTGACACCATCATCAGATCGGCTCGCTGTCACTATATTATTGTATTGTCACCGAAGTTAGGTATGCTAAACTTCAGCTTAATTAGTTGGGAAGTGTTTTTGAAGAGCCAACTTTGGAAAATAAATATATCGAGTAAAGTTTTACCAATCGTGTTTCTGTCTGTAATTTATCGAGATTAAATCCTTAAGTTATCTTTGTCATAAAAAACAAAACTGTATGTTTTGCGGTTATTAGAAAAAACGAATCTGAATTCTTCAAAAACATTTATTACTCCTCTTAAAAGGAAACCTCCCCTTATGACAGTTATTCATTTAAGAAAACAGAAACTATTTCAATTTAGCATCAAAATATTAAATTGTGTTGTGCATAAATATTTTACGAATGCTACTTATAAATTCTCGCGACTTCATTCACGTGATGTTTTTAAACAGAATTCAGTCCGTTGTACTTTTAGGGTTTAATTTCGATAATTTCTTTTTTAGTGCAACCCCTGTATAGGGGAGCGTATAATAATGTTGGTATGTACGCTCCAAATTTCATTCAGAACCAGTAGTTTACAATGTGTGGATCAGTCAGTCAGTCAGTGACACAGAGTTTTTACAAGCTCCTATAAAACTTGAAAATGTAACTATGTTTGTTAAGATGGAATCTTGCAACTCCACTTTGAAGCAGTTATCCGACTGCTAGTATTTTAAATATTCCTCGAAAACTGTCCAATTTAATGTTTTTTTTTTCAGTATTTCATTAGGGACAAGAAAAATAAATTAAAGGTAATTACGTGATAAACACCCGTGTTAAAATCTATAGTTATTTCTTTAAGGACGTTTAAAATTTGTCTAAGATTTCAATTGTTGAATAGTCTATGAAAAATCTATTTTATTTATTTATTTTTATTAGGTACACAAAACACATAACACGCAATAAGATAATATAAATATGATCTGGCTTGAGAAATAACCTATGTGCACACAGCAAATACAGAACACAACAAAAATCACTCTATAACGTTATAGTTTTGAGCAACGAGTGAAAATAATAGAAAATTTATTACCAAAATATGTGCTTCGCTGGCTGCCACGATGGACATTCTGCACGAGCGATTTCAGGGCATGGTTATCTCACGCGGGCGTCGTGAGCTGGCCACCGAGATCGTGTGATTTAACGCCTGACTAAAACTGATTTAAAACTTCTTCCTCTGGAGCTATCTCACATTACAGGTCTAAGCGAATAAACCGGAAACAATTAATGCTCTCAAATTAAATAAAGAACGCCATTCAGCAAACTCAGTTAGATTTATGTGACCGTCATCGAAAATTCGATGTTAGAGCTCCAGAATACGTGCCACTGCTACCCTAAGAACATTGTTATATGCCATAAAAAATATTTCTAATTAAAAACAAAAGCAAAGCACACACTACTTTTATACACCTGTTCTTATTGAAATAGGTAATGTTATAAAAATTGGATTTAAATTTGAATTTCGTTTTGTTGCAAGTATTTATAGTAGCGGTTTATAGTATCATCATAATGAACAATGGGTTAATTATGTAAGGTAATTCAAAATTAATGATTATACTTAGACAAAACCTGCTTCAATGCATGATGAAGCGGCAAAGCAATTGCGCATGCGCGTAAACTTAAAGCTTTTCTCGGGTCTACATCTCGTCAGTTGACTGAGGATCCCTTGCGATCGCACTCGTTCCGCGCCTGATTATCTTTCCCGCGTAAAAGTAAAGTGTTTTTTCTCTATCTCAAAATTTAAAAAAAGACCAGTGCTTATCAACTCTCTTTTCATAAATTCTAAATTCACCTAGACTGTTTTTTTCATGTTTGCTATCATGATTGTCGCAAAGCTCATTGAAGTAGCCGGAGAACCCGAAGATTATTTCGACACCTTCGTAAAATATGTTTACTGTTTTAATTTGATTTTTTCAACCATTATCTACCTGTATCTATTCATGCGCGAGGAACCTCATCTAGAAGATCATGAGCATTTCCCAGAACTCATTGTTCATGTCGACATGAACGAAGTCAATCACGATCATGACGAATAACTTTAATTGTAAGTGCATAGACTTTTAATTAAATTGTTTAGTTAATTTTAATTTTTGCATGCATATTGCATTGGCATACATATGTACTCGTACATTATAAGATGCCATGAAGTCATGGTTGTGAATGTATGTGTTCGTAACTAGTTGATTTCTTGTTTCACAAACATAATTTATACATAGACCAGCACACTGACCACGGTTTTAGTTTAGGAATCCAAAATGGTCAGCAAAACTGACTCAAACTCATTTAAACATCAGCGAAGTCTAGGTAAGTGGTAATTTTAGAGACGGCGCCGGAAAACACACTTAAAATACACATATAAACTTAGGATGCTTGCAAATCTACACGCAAAAGTGAATGGCATCATTTTATAATGAAACTCCTGACTTGTTTCATTAGTGAAGAACGTTTTTTAAAAACGAAAACACTCTGTTTACCTCCATTACCACTCCCATACCTCGAATATCACCGATTTTAGAAGTAACTTTACCTAAAAGTATCTCAAAATCGCTAATATCTATTCGATAAACTGAAAGTTGTTTAGATATATTTTGACCAAACATAGTCTCAAAAACCGGGAAAACCCTAAAAACAGCCCTTTAGTTTTTCCCATACAAAAGTTTTCTAACTAAAAAGGTAGAGTCAATTTGAGCTTTATTAGGTTTGATAATACAGTAACGGGAACGGGAACGGGAACATTTGTTAATTCTAAAGCGATACGAAGTTCGCGGGGTCAGCTTGTACTCTATAAAAGTATTCTCAGAATAAATATGAACACTAGTAACTTAAGTGGTAAAGGAAAAACGTCTCTTTAGTGGCGGGCGGGCGATATGGTAAGCTTCTGCATTTTACAGGCTTTGAGTCGATTTAACCAAACTAGAATAAATTCACCTATCAGACAAAATAACCTGATACTATAGAGTAAGACTCGGTATTTTAGGTAGTCTAGAGATCTGCTAGTACATTACCGTAAAATATAATGATGTTTGAGCGTAGGAAGCATACCATATGTAAAAAATATATTTAAAAAAAAACCAAGTGCGAGTCGTACTCGCAGATGAAGGGTTCCGTTCAAAAAATCACGTTTTTTGTATGGGAGACCCTCTTAAATATTTTTTTTTTCTGTTTTTAGTTTTTGATGTTATAGCAGCAACAGAAATACATAATCTGTGAAAATTTCAACTGTCTAGCTATCACGGTTCATGAGATACAGCCCTGTGACAGAAAGACGGACGGACAGACAGACAGACAGTCAGACGGACAGCGAAGTCTTAGTAATAGGGTCCCGTTTTTACCCTTTGGGTACGGAACCCTAAAAACAAGCTTTTATAAAACCCTAGAGCCTATTACAAACTCAAGATTTTGATTTGGATTTCCAAAGAGCCCATAAAACGTAGGACTTATTATATGTTGTGTAGTTGAGTTCCTTTATACTCGTAGCTTCGTCACCAGATCAGCTCGTTGTCACCATCATAATAATATTACATTGTTATCGGAACTTGATAGGTATGCTAACTTTTTAGAGACTGAGTTTCGGTTAACAGCTCCTGACTACATCAAACCACTATTACAGATTTTACCTACTAACTAAATTACAAAGATTTAGAACTAGATTTTGTATTTTTACTCCGGTTCATAAGGCTCTTACGGAACCCTAAGTAGGTACTTTGTGTGTAGGAAGACTTGTACTTTTATAATCAACTAGCGGACAGCTACGACAGCTAAGACAGACGTTGTCCTGTCAAATTTCAATAATCCCATAGAAGAAAGCCCATATATTTTTTTTTTGCGATATTACGCTTGATATTTCATACTAACCTTCTCCTGGCACTATCGAATACAACAATAAAAGAATTAGCAAAATCGGTCCAGCCACATGTGCTGCCGTGACCAAAGGAAATTGGGTTTTTTTTATATATATACAATACATACACAATACAATTCAATTGTTTGCATAGTCATTGGAGGTGGTAATAGGGTATTTTCAGTATTTGAAAGTGTGTCTTAGGGTTGATGCCACAGTAATGGACCCCGTGGGAATCTGTACCGGCGATAATGTGGTTTTGCTATTAAAGCCGACACGCAACGGATAGACCTAGTAGACAATATAATTTACTTTCATTAGTTACTTATTTGTGACATACATCACTACATAGTATAAAGCAAAGTCGCTTTCCGCTTCCCGCGTATGTATGTATGTATGTATGCTTGCTTATATCTTTAAAACTACACAACGGATTTTGATGCGGTTTTTTAATAGATAGAGTGATTCAGGAGGAAGGTTTATATGTATAATATATGCATAATATATTAGAGAAACACTGATAATTTTAGAGGTTTCTAATGTGATGTCGTAAATAAACACATTTTTTTGCGCTTACATTGCAAATGCTGGCTGAACCCCAGGAGATATATCAAAATAATGTACTACAGTATTGAACACCTTAAAAACGTCTACAAAAAAGTCCACGATGGTATTAGAAATGTCTTACGCACAGCGAAGCGGGCACGGGTCAGCTAGTATATTATAATCAAGTCGCATAAATATAAGGGGGCACGGAGGATTCCGTAGCATTAATCTATAAAAACCGACCAAGTGCGAGTCGGACCCGCGCACGAAGGGTTCCGTACCATTATCTAAGGGTCTCAAACATTTTGTTTTATAGATAATTATAGACACTTAAAAATTTCCTCCTTCTTATCTGAAACTAATAAGCCTAAAATTTGCATAAATAAATGTTTTGTTTGTTAGTTCATCTTGGCCGGTTTTTAAATTTTAGCAAGACTAACCAACATCAATTCATTTTTGTATATAAAAAAGAGAAGAATATTCAACTGGTTTATTCATTCAGGAATAGGTTTTTACAGCCTTCGCTGTCACTCAATTTTATTAATTTGCTGATGACGTCACCAAGCTAAGACGCACTGCGTTCTTGATGTGTATTCGCCATGGACGTATTAAACTTGGCAAGCGAACCACATCTTCGATCGCTTCGTTGCTAGCTACGATACTTTTATAAAAGAAAATAGTAGATATATTATATTGCTACGCGGCATTGTCCTATCAACAATCACAGTCCGATCTATCTGATCTGTATCTCTGTCTCGAAGAAAGATACAGATCTGATACAGATAGCAGGTTAATATTATCTTATAGGTAAGGGCAAATTTTTAATTACCGAATCAGGGCTAATTTGGTAAAAAATAACACATTGCTCCTACAATAAGTTAAATTGAGTGGATTTCGTAAATGACTTTTTTTTTTATATAAATATATTTTTAAAATCAAGCTTTTATAATCCCAGGGTTCTAGTACTCGCCAAGACAAATCCAACGAGCTCAAACATGGCGGGATTATGTTGTGTAGTTAAGAAGCTCCTTTGGATACATCCGAGCTCGATCATCAGACCAGCTCGCTAGACCACAATATTATACATTTTCATTGAAAATTTATAGGTATGCGAAGTTTTAATTCAATCCGGCTATTTACTGAGGAGTTCCGTTGAACAGCAGAACAAATCAGGTCGCTGTCACCATATTATTGCATTGTCACCAAAGTTACATAAGTATGCAAAATTTAAGTTCGATCGGTTGGGAATAACTGCTTCAAAATTGAGTTATGTGCATATATGCAATACATGTTGTGTTATATGCAATATTCCACCGTAACAAACATAGTTACATACATATAGCTTGTAAATATGTTTCTTTTGACACAGCAGCTTTTGAAACAGTCTTTTGAAATGCCCGCTGTATTAAAACCAAAGAAAAAAATCGAGATAGCGGACAATGTGTTCACTCGTTATTGTGAAGTCTACAGATTAACTGCAAAATTTCCATTTCTGAACGAAATTGACGCCTCAAAATTTAAAATTGAATCTATCTTCACAAAGAAGTAGTCTTATCAGCCTGAGAGCAGTCTGTCTGTCCATGACTGAATAGAAACGGTTTCTTTTAGTTTTCATAAAAGCTTTGAATTATTGAATGCGTTCATAGTTCAGTCGTTTGAAAAGAAACTCGAACGTAATATTTTTTTCAATTATTCTCAACTCGATAATTAATTGAACTTTGATCTAAGTATTATTACTTTCTGTTGGTCCTAATTGAAAGCATGTCAGGGTTGAGTGCAATATGTCCCACTTTTGAACGCTTGGTTGCCAAACCATATCTGTAACTAAATGTAGGTACTGTAGATGCTTTTTGTTGTATCTTTTATCTAAATGGCTAATATACAATCATAAATGTAGAGCTTTAACGTTGTTGATGAGTAGGTACGTCTACCTGGGACAAACAGATCCGTCAGGTTGGTCCAACTTTAGAAAAGGTTTGTCGACGAAACTTACTCCGCTGGGCGTCATCTGTTTTTCAGCAGTTGTAATAGTGCTGTGTACTTAGTACCTAGGCCTAGATAGGTAGATGTACCTGGATGAAAGACAAACTAAAAGAGGTTGTTGGGATGAAAGTTGCGAAGATCGGTAGCTCTAGAAATCTAGAATCTTGTTTTTTTTGTTTTATCGCTGTATTTTTTTCTGTTTTTAGTAAGTATTTGTTGTTATAGCGGCAACAAAAATCCATCATCTGTGAATTCAACTGCATAGCTAACACGGTTCTTGAGATACAGCCTGGTTACAGACAGATGGACGGGCAGACAGACGGACAGCGGAGTCATAGTAATATGGTCCCGTTTTTACTCTTTGGGTACGGTACCCTAAAACACGTAATAATTATCCGTATTTTTATTTAAAACTAGCTGTCCCGACATACGTTGTCCCATCAATTAAAACTTTTTTCATAAGAACGAATACAACAAAAAAAGAATTAGCGAAATCGGTTCAGTTGCTCTCGAGATTTGCGCTTAGCAACACATTCAGCGTTTCATTTTTATGTTATAGAAGATAGATAAGAAAGCCTTAAAAGTTATATTCATAACTCTTTCTTCTTATTTCCATAAACAAAATATCAACATAACACAGTAAAAGATGCAAAGCTAGTTAAAATCATAACTTCTTACTTAGCCAGAAAGCAAACCCACTCAATTTACGCAACGGAAGTAGGTACAGTCCAGTACAGAGCTTGGCCCGCACAAAATGGCGAACGGACGTGCCGGTCCCCGGAGCCCGAATTATAACATCTCGTTACATGGTATGATAAGGAATATGTTGCAGTCGCAAAAGGGACTGGTGTTCCTCATAAAATTATTTTTTCGGCCCTTGGACGACCAAAAACACCATCGCCATAGTTGGTCACTACATACATCTACCTAATCTAATACCTATAACCGAGCAATTCTTGTTTATATATAATCTGTTTCTCGGAAACGGCTCCAATGATTTTCATGAAATTTAGTAAGCAGGGGGTTTCAAGGGCGTTAGATCGACCTAGCTAGGTAAAATATTTAGAAAACGTCGATTTTTCCAAGTTTTAAAGCAATTAATTAACGAGCAAAGCACGGTCATTCAGCTACTATACTTATAAAATGAACACTCGTAGATGTAACTTCAGTCGCAAAAGGGACTCCTTGCCATATAAAATTATTTTTTTGTCCTTCGGACAGCCTAAAAACACCATCGCCAGATCAAATCAAATCAAATCATTTATTTGCAAGAATACAACATTATTTTACATGTCAGATCTTAAAACTATTATAGTAGATTGTATTCAGCCTGCACGCAGGCGTGCAAATGTTTTGTGGGTCATATGTTACAATTCAATTATCCAAATACTCCGACACAGAGTGAGCCATTACACTAGAACAAACATATATCTTCTTCCAATATCTAAAATTCTCGTGTCACAGTGTTTGTAACCAAACTTATCCAAAACGGCTTGACCATTTTTTTTTGTATATTTAGTAGGTCTTTATGTCTGTTCAGTAGGGTATTTTTATACCCCTAAGTTATAAGGCGTGAAGTTCGCGAAAAACTGAAAGTGCATTTTTCTGTGGGATTTTAGAAATTCGACAGGACATCGTCTGTCGGGACAGCTACTCGTAGATGTAAGTTTAAAATGTGTCTTTTAAAATATCATGGAAAACGTGAAGAAAAGAATCGTGATACATTTTATGTTATACAACTCTAGGTCCAAGCAAAGCTTGTAAATAATGGGAACAAGTTATCTGATATAATATTGAATAATAGCACTGTTTTTAGGGTTCCGTACCCAACGGGTAAAAACGGGAACTAAGACTTTGCTGTCCGTCCGTCCGTCTGTCCGTCTGTCCGTCTGAACCGTCATGAACCGTGATAGCTAGACAGTTGAAATTATCACAGATTATGTATTTCTGTTGCTGCTATAACAACAAATACTAAAAACAGAATAAAATAAATATTTAAGTGGGGCTCTCATACAACAAACGTGTTCTTCTGCAGTTTTTTTATAGATAATGGTACGGACCCCTTCGTGCGTGAGTCCAACTCGCACTTGGCCGTTTTTTATTTGTAAATACAGGTAGTTATTATATATTATGATAAAACCTTGATTAAGAACAAACAAATATGAGCATATGTTTACTCATCACACAAATTTTACGCTAATTTTAATACAGCCACGTAAATAAAACTACTGGCAAAAGCTAGTGTACTTATATAGGGCGTATTAGGATCACTGCCGAAATTTAATGTTCAAATCAACTTGATCGATTTTCACCAAAAAAAACTAAAACAAAAGTGAATATTTTTCATCTTTACATTTTGGCGCTTTTCCAAAATCTTTTGCCTGAAATGGGTTGCCTAAATGAAAATAATAGTTTCTTACTTAGGATTATCTTCATTATTGCCTCTTCTATTGTTTTTTAGCATTACCATTATCGTACCATTACCATTAAGCCGTGCTGGCCGAGTGGGAGGTACCTCGACTTTCAATCTGAAGGTCGTGGGTTCATGCCCGGCGTGCATCAATGGATTTTTCTGTTCGAAAAAAACATATTTGCTCAACAATAACACGTGCTTATAACGGTGAAGGAAAACATCGTAAGGAAACCAGTTAGTATTCTTATAAGCGGCGATGGGCTTGCAACCTGTCACGTATGGAATGCTAACTACTGCAAAATGTGGGCATGAGCCAAATATAATGTTTGGACGTGCCTCTGACTACCCCCACTAGACATCTTCAAAGAATCTGCGCGTCTGGAGATCTGAGAGGATGTCTACCGTACTTGGGGATTACAGTCGTGATGATCCTATTTTTTTTCCTTAAAGTATTTTTATAGTCTTTTGAATCGATATTTAAACAAGTTGAAGATCAGGGTAAAGAAATTTGGCTTTTACCAGAGGAATTGGCAGGGAAAGTGCGCTTGTCCTTCAGTTTTCGGATGTTGTCTTTGTACACCCTGTATATTCATACATTTTTGACAAGCAAATATAAATATTTGACTTTTGCGACGGGTTCGTTAGTGACTCAATAACGTTTGTAAAGGGCGGCAAATTGGTATGCCATTTCTTTTTCATTCGATGCATATGGTATGCGACCACGGTGGCTACTTGGTAGATTTTTTACATAGCTGTCTATCCTATAATGCATAATATACTTTTTTTTATAAATACATACACAAGATGCATTATAACACCCAGACACAGAACAAACATCTATGTTTATAACACAAATTTTTGCTCTGTTTGATCGAACCCACGACCAACAGCGCAGAAGGCAGAGTTACTACCAACTGAGCTGTGAGGCCAGTCCTAGTACATTTTGGGTTCCGTACATCTTCTATCTACTTTAATTTGTATTAACTTAAGAGTTTGCTAACGACCACAGAAAATAAGGGGCTTTAATACAGGTTATAACTTAACAGGAAAGATCCAAACTCTAATAGTTGCATAACTTGTTTTTATTGAACAATTTTTTTTGTGCGTTTGTCGGTCTAGACCTTTATATTATTTTTGTACCACTCAAAGGTAGAACAAGCTGATAACTATGCTGTATGTGACTTGTAGACTAAGCGTCCTACGTTGCACTGTCTTGCGCAAACATTAGATAGATAGAAAACGCAATTGCACATCACATACCAACAACAAATAAAAATTTCAACAAATTTATAATATTGGAGTTTGATAGGCGGTCCCAAGTCTCATCGCTAAGAGCGATTAATTCCCGACAGTCTTTGGATGGACTGGACACAATGAGAACGATAAATGGATTAACATAATGTATAGGTACGGTATAGATTGATAAACATTATGTATAGGTACGGGTGTGAAACGTCATGTGACTGTAATTTCTGGTTTAAAGAGTTAAGGCGAGTAATTAAGGGGCTGCCAGACGACGATTGCTCTTTTTCGGAACGAAAAAAGTAATACTTCTGAACAAGCCACATCTCCTATTTTTATAAGTATATTACTTCAGGTTCCTACCTAGATTTATATTAAGCTGAAAACATAATAGCAGAAACTTTTCACGATAAAAATATTATTTCAAAATGATACGTTTTAGAATTTATGATCGAAATATTTTATATACTTACCTACTATTAAAATCAACTTGTGATTTATTGTTAAAGATAGGTAATATGTAGATCTAGATTTCTATTAGGATAGATAGCTGTTTAGCTATTCATAGTTTTGAATAAAAACGAAACTAGTGGTTTTGAAGAGCCAACTTTGGAAAAAAAATCTATCGAGAAAAGTTTCACCAATCGTGATTCTATCTGTAATTTATCTAGATTATATCCTTAAGTTATCTTTGTCATAAAAAACAAAACTGTTTACGGTTATTGAGAAAAAACGATTCTGCATTCATCAAACAGCCAGTCGACGATTATTTTTGTTCGAAACGAAAAAAGAAATACTTCTGAACAAGCCACATCTCCTATTTTATAATGTATAGTATATGTGAATAAAGATGTACCCATCTTTAATCACTTCGATAAATAATCCTACCGACCGCTGCAATGATGACAAACACACGTCGTCCGTGGTCCGCCTTAGCTTTTCGAATAAATTAATGATATAAATTATGTATAATTACTTATCAAAAATCTATCCTAATAGAAATCTAGATCTACATATTACCTATCTTTAACAATAAATCTTTAACTGGCAGCGTCTTAATGTGTTTGATGAATGCAGATTCGTTTTTTCTCAATAACCGTAAACAGTTTTGTTTTTTATGACAAAGATAACTTAAGGATATAATCTAGATAAATTACAGATAGAATCACGATTGGTGAAACTTTTCTCGATAGATTTTTTTTCCAAAGTTGGCTCTTCAAAAACACTAGTTTCGTTTTTAGTCAAAACTATGAATAGCTAAACAGTTATTTTTTATATAATTCGTAAGATAATTATTATACTAGCTAAATAAATTACAGACAGTTTCTTTTTAAATTTGATGGTTTTCGAGATAATACAGTTTTATCACTTTTTCCCTCTTATCCGGGTAGACTCAGCCCATACAAAATATCAAAAATTTCACTTATCACCATAAACCCGAACACAGTAATACTGCTTGGTGGCAGAAATAGTTATAGTGGCAATATATACTCCTACTCTGTAACTTACCGAATGTTCAAAAGAATACATCCTGTAGAAGCTTCGCTGAAGTTAAATTGTTCTGAGGTTTTATTTATTGTCTTGGCAACGTATGCAAGGTCGTAGCGCAATATAACACTTGGATTTTTGGTTTGTTTTAGTGAGATCTTGGGATAGCTTCCGACTGGTAGCGATCTGGATCAGTTGAGCTACCTGTAGACTGTTTGCAACGGTATATAGATATCTCAACTGGTTCTTGAGTATTTTGTAAATATTCTGTAACTAGCTGACCCGTGCCCGCTTCGCTGGTCGACAGATAGTTTCACATCTGGTATTCCTATCTTCAAAATAAATTATAGCCTATATGTTACCGAGGACTAATAGCTACATAACAAAAGAAGTTTCATCAAAATCCGTCTAGTAGTTTTTGCGTGAAAGTCTGACAACAGACAGACAGACAGACAGACAAAACTTTCAAAATGTTTTTTTTTGGCTTGTGTTACTTGTAGACCCCTAGGAGTATTTTTTTTAGTTCTTATACAATGTACAGAATTGAACTCTTCTACAGTTTTATTATATGTATAGATATGTATAGATAGATAGATATTATTACATATTAGATGTTATTCATTTTTGTAAAGTGAGATCAATGTAATAAAATAACCAGCTTTTTCTATAACAAGAAGAATTACATCGATGTCCATCGACACATCACTTATTTTAAATATGGTTAATCAATACTCTACCTCAACCGAGTCACTATTCTGACGTAACCATGACAGAACCAGCGACGATTATTTAGTTAGTCAATACAGAACTGGGGCCTTACCATGATCTCTCAACTAATATTAAAACAATATTACTCGCGGTGTGGAATTGACTATACGAACACGTATGGCGTTGTCACTTTTGAACTTTTGCACTTTTTTGGGTTCCGAAGGGTATGGTAAAAACGGGACCCTATTACTAAGACTTCGCTTTCCGTCTGTCTATCTGTCCGCCTATATGACTGTCTGTCACAAGGCTGTATCTTATGAACCGTTAAAATTTTCACAGATAATGTATTTCTGTTGCCGCTATAACAACACATACTAAAATAAATATTTAAGTGGGGCTCCTATACATTTTTACCGTTTTTTATAGATAATGTTACGGAACCCTTCGTGTGTGAGTCCGACTCGCACTTGGCTGGTTTTTTTCACTCGCGGTGCAAAAGTGACAACGCGATGGTGGCGGTGGGCGCAATCTGTCAAACATAGAAACGCGCCATCACTGCAGTGTGGGGCGCAAAGGCGCGTTTCATATGTTTGATAACGCAGGGTCTAGGCTGGCTAATTCTTCCGACACAATGATACAATCCCGACTTAAATGATTGTATCACTGACACGCAAGAAGAAGAATATGTTTGATATTTCGCGCCCGTCGTCGCCACAGCGCTAAGCTCGGCAATGTGGACGAACATATACGTGTTTGTGTAGCGTTGTTTAGACTCTAAAGTAATATTAAAACAGCTCTAAAGTTTAGAGCTTCTGGTAAGAGGGCTGAACACGCACTGGATAGTTTCACAGATAGTTTCCAATATACGTTATAAAAGTAAGTTTTCCTCGTTCGTCAGACAGTGAAAAAACGTTTTAGCCAATGTCGCTTAGCCGCTTCTGTGGCACACTTCCAAGATACTGGCACGATTTACTAGTTCCCAATACATAACTGTATCCAACGAATAGTCAGCAGTTATTGTATTAGCAGATTTACTAGTTTCGCTCGATGGAAACAATTTTAAAAGTCAACTTGTCAAAATTGAATGTACGTGTTCAAGGTAATGCTTGAAAGTTTTATTTTTTTGTATGGCAAGACGGAATAAGGTGATAAACCGCATTATCTTTAAAACCATCAAATTAAAAAAGAAACTGTCTTTTATTTAGCTAGTATGTTTAGTTTGCTAGTTTTTTTTTTGTTTGTGTTAATACCCTAGGAGTATTTTTTATATTTTTTATTCAATGTACAGAATTGAACTCTTCTACAGTTTTATTATAATGTATAGATGTATAGATTACATAATACTGGTAATAGTGGTTACCTACTTTATTTTATGACTCAATGCTAACACAAATTAATTTATTTGCGTGTAGGTACTTTCAATATTATAACTTTGCAAACATGTATTACTTATATAGAAACACAACAAACCTTATCGATTCGTTGCACCCCTTTTTGGGGGTAGGTACATACCATTAACAAAAAAGGACATCTGTAAATAAAATTATAGACATCAAGCTGTGTTTGCTGCGTCTAAACTTAGACACAGACATAGATTCACCTAACTACCTACCCTACATTTCAAAGAGATCTTATTTTATTGAAATAAATACAATTGACCTACTTTGATTTTGGTAGTTTTTGAAATAAGTACACCGTTACATTTTCAGGAAATAAAATATGTGTGTAATTAATTGCACGTCTCCGAACCTTTGACACCCCGTTGCACCCACAGGGGTGACATTTGGAAAGTCATAAAATCGCTTTACGGTTATTTGTTATAGATAACATTTATCTAAAATGTAATTGTCATAACTTGACTGACACAAATGCTTTCTTGATCTTCCTAATATTTGTTCAGGTCGTTGCGTACATCATACCTCTATCAAACTACAATACGTATCCCCGAATATACTGGTCCTTCGAGCTGGATTAGTAATTAAAACGACCGCTTAATGCCGACGAGTTTTCAACTGATTAATTATAAATGAAAAGTACTTGCTTTGTACAATGCTTTTAGGCTGAATGTGTGGGTTGGTCCGTACAATATGGCAATTACCTACTTGTAGTTTTTGATACAGACAACGATTTTATTTTGAAAATCTGTGTGGTACCTTTATATTTTACACATATTTTTTAACTGGTGATTCGAATTGGATGTTATTTTTCTATTGCGTATAGAATAGACTCGGAATGGTCTCATTTAAATATTGATGTAGGACTAAGAGTTACTTCTTAAAACTTCACAAACGATATATCTCTTAACTATTCAATCGGTCAAAATATTTTTTTTTATTGTTAATAGGTTCGTACCAATATTCCTGGTTAAGGTCGGTTGTATTTTTAATTTTTACGTAACTATGTAGCAGGTAATTTCACGAAGCGCATCACGAAGTTACAAGCGATTCGCTTTGCGCTCTCAGTGGCTAGCTTCCAACTCTCACTCCAGTTTTATGGAAACGTTCGGATTTATCCGTTTCCGATGTTTCTTGACAGCGTGCCTCAACTTTGCGAAAGCTGCTCAACGGCCCGTGAAATGTGATTGCGATTATTACTTAGGTAATAACGCTGTTAGTGAGTTTGTTAGGTTCACGTTTTCGTTTTCATGACGTATGTATCAAGCTTCTGCTCGCTTAAGGTGATGCTTGAAATGATTGCTTTTTTTTGTATGGGCTGAGTAATGAGTATACCCGGATAAGACGGAAAAAGTGATAAAACCGCGTTACCGTGAAAACCATCAAACTTAAAAAGACACTGCCTATTTATGTAGTTGGTATGATTATCTAACGAATTATATAAAAATGAACTGTTTAGCTTTTCATAGTTTTAAGTAAAAACGAAATTAGTGTTTTGGAAGAGCCATCTTTGGAAAAAAAATATCAAAAAGTTTCACCAATCGTTTTTCTTTCTATAATTTATCAAGATTAAATCCATATGTTATCTTTGTCATAAAAACAAAACTGTATGTTTTGCGGTTATTGAGAAAAAAACGATTCTGCATTAATCAATAAAAATATTACTCGTCTTAAGGCCCTGTATGTCGACGATTGCTCTTTTTCCAAACGAAAAATAAAATACTTCTGAACAAGCCACATCTCCTATTTTTATAAGTATATTACTTCAGGTTCCTACCTACATTTCTATTAAGCTGAAAACATAATAGCAGAAACTTTTCACGATAAAAATATTATTTCTAAATGATACGTTTTAGAATTTATGATCGAAATATTTTATATACCTACTATTAAAATCAACTTGTGATTTATTGTTAAAGATAGGTAATATGTAGATCTACAATTCTATTAGAATAGATTTTTGATAAGTAATTATACATAATTTATATCATTAATTTATTCGAAAAGCTAAGGCGGAGCACGCATCGCCCATGGCTTAGTCAGTAGTCAGTACCCCTGTGACTACTGTCAGAGACAGACGTGTGTTTGACGTCATTGCAGCGGTCGGAAAGATTATTTACGAATTGAAAAAAGATGGGTAATATTTCAAAAAAAAAAAAAACAAAAAGAGATAATGGTTACGTACCCTAAGAAAACATGCTAAAAATATAAGAGAAATAAAACAGTAAGTAAACCTTCCTATTTTATCAATTTTACCTATCTACGTTATCTTTGATAATCTTGTGAAAAATATTAGGCAAAGAAAACAGTAAGTACTTACATAACTACATACTTTATCATACATACATACATTTATACATAAAATCACGCCTGTTTCCCAAAGGGGTAGGCAGAGATCACGGCTTTTCACTTGCTACGATCCTGACATACTTCTTTAGCATTCACTCTCATCACATTCCTCATGCATGCTCGTCGGTTTAGAGTACTCTTGACCCGGCTTTTTTTCAAAACGTTTCCAATATGGTCCAGGAAAATACGCCGAGGTCTTCCTCTTCCAACGCTCCCTTTCACACTCGCCTTATATACCTGTTTTGTCAATATCTTTCTTCATTCATTCTCTCCACATGCCCAAACCATCTAATCATCCCTTTCTCAATCCTCTTTCACTTCACAACGTTTTCTTGGATAAATTGTAGGGAAAAATTCTGGAAAAAATCTGGAACGACCAGTCGGATTTTCGTATAACTTTCTCGAAGGATGATAGTTCAGCATCATCACTAACACTTCTAACCATAGCAAAACCCGCAGTTGAACAAAATAGGTACGTATGAATAATAATATATTCAGCGGGTTATATAAATCCCAAGATTTTAGTAAGAATCGGTTCAATGATCCTGTCATTTTTGTTACATAATGTTCAAAGAACATGGCGCATACATAACAGACTACGTTTTGGTGGCTGATTGTGTTCTAATAGGTATATTACCTATTACCCGCCACTCTGTGACACAGAGCATAGTCCCGCCAACCGCCGAACACGCAAGTTTTTTAAAAAAATTACTTTGACAGACAAAGAGTTTTTACTTCCTATTCTACCAAGGAGTATTAATGCCACCTGCTTTATTACGTAGGGATAGTTCATCACTACATAGTACCTATAAAACAAAGTCGCTTTCTCTGTCCCTATATCCCTATGTATGCTTAAATCTTTAAAACTACGCAAAGGATTTTGATGCGGTTTTTTTTTATTGATAGAGTGATTCATGAGGAAGGTTTTTATGTATAATACATGCTTAATATAGTAGAGAAATACTGATAATTTTAGAGGTTTCTAATGTGATGTCGTAAATAAACACATTTTTTGCGCTTACATTGCAAACGCTGGCTGAACCCCGCGAGATATATCAAAATAATGTACCTACACAGTCGCTGCTTAAATACTAAACGGTCATATTTCAAAATTTCTGTTTTTTCAGAAGAGCCAATCAAAGTTTTAAAAAAATATTTTTTTAATTTCTGAGAAATTTTTATTTTTATTAGTTATGAGTTTTGGATCACTAGAAGCGTAATTTTAAGCTGTATCTATCTATATTTTTCGTTTTGCTGTAACTTTAACCTATTGGCGTAAAATACCACATGTGTCCCTTTTGCATATAAAAAAATATTTAAACGTAAATTAAAGTTATCGATAAAAGGCCACATATTATACAAAAATAAGAGTTTTCTTTAGATTTTTCCTTCACTTCTTCGTCTGATGTAAAAAACCTATTAATAAAACAAATATTATACAATATCGAAAACATGCTAATATTTTTTTTTGATAATACTAAAAATAATTCGCTATTTATTTAAAAAACCAAAAACTATTTTTATACAAAGTTATTGGGGCAAAATAAGAGGTAATTTAATGTTGATCTCTAAACTGAGTTCAACATTATTACTAGCTACACAAAAATAATAATAAAGTCACTATAAAGGCTTCATAAATCTATTTAACTACAAGTATATAAGTGTTTAATAATTAATAAAACTATATATTTTCTGCTAAATCTGTCTTTCTAAAAATCAATGAGTACCTAAATCACAACCCAGTTGTTATTAACTCAAACATATTAATCACTTCGTCATCTTTATAATTTCAGCCATAGAACATTCCATTGCTAAACATTAGCCTTCTTCGTAAAATCAATTCTAATGATCTATTTCGTGCAGTGTGCACCCAATGCCTCCCAGCAACCTTTATCAGGTCATCTTTCCATTCATTCTACCCAACGACCATCAGTTCTTTAAGCCATGTACCTACCCCGCTCACAGCCGCGTCAACTAGCTACTCCTCTTGGGTATGTCGGTGACTTTAGTTCGTATACGGATATAATAACATCTCCGTCTAACGCTTCTCTTCAAAGAAATCGCTTTCGTACACTGCTCCTGCACCCGGACTGACACGGTGGCGTTGTTGTACAAGCATTTCAACACTACAATGTATTGGTAGTCAATACGGCACCGCTGGAATAACCATAGCTTTACACAGGTTTCCACTGAATTAAATTATTTTTCGTAGTCTACAAACGCTAAACATAACGACCGATTATTAGATAGATTATTATCTCTATTAATAAGCTTATAAATTTAGCGTATTACATCGCTTTAAATTATGTTAATATTTTCTTAATAAGTTCTTTGATTATTTCAAATTTGTTTTATCTTGAATAGTAGGTACTGTGATTTCCAACAGTAAGAGATTCCAAGTCAAAAATGTCGCCATGTTTAATTTTTTTGACATAATAACCAAGAAATGGCATTTATGTCTTATAAATTATATTAGAATTCACGTAAAAATAATATTCTACGCAAACGCATTTCGAAATGTGGTACTTATGTATAAAAAGCAATATTTTAACGAACTAAAATTATTATTCAAAACAAACGCATTTGAAATGTGTATAGAAAACAATATTGTACTAATATACATTTTATATTCAAAGCCGACGCATTCTAAAATGTGGCACCTTTGTTTAATAAATAGTATTATACATACGTTTATTTTATACTCGATACGGACACATTCTAAAAAATGGCACTTTTGAATATAAATTTTAATTAAAAAACCGGTAGTTTTTTGAAATGTGGCCCTTTTGCATATAAGCTATGTGCGCTTCTGTCAAAAATCAAGTCGCAATTGATAAAATGGCAGTTTAGCTCTGAAGTTTGCCTGCAAAGTGCAAAAATGCTAAACAGACACTTGTATGTTTTAGTTATTTATAGTGCTATAATTAAAAGGATCAAATTTTTATTATATAAAATGACCATTTTAGATCAAGTTTTTGCACTAAAAACGATTTTCACATTTTTTGATTTGTGACACTTTAGTATTTAAGCAGCGACCTGTACTACAATTGTAAACGTCTACAAAAACGTCTGACTTCATCATCAGAACAGCTCGCTGTCACCATATTATTGTATTGTGACCAGAACTAAAAGATGCAAAATCTCAGCTCAATCGGAAATGGTCGAAAAATAACTTGCAATTATTGAAAGTTACAAAAAAACAAACAAACATTATACTAACAGTGCTAGTCGATAATAAAACTTGTACAAAAGGACAGTTTTTATTCTGGGAAAAATAAGTTGTGGATTTTTACCATCATATTAAAAATTATTCAAACGCTAGAGCTTGGGCTGCGACACAGATTGGAAAATAGTTATTACGAGCGGTGGACTACATGTTTCAAAGCGGCGTTGTCGCTCTGTGCTTTTGCGTCACGCGGCTACAGGCGACGTTGCCAGCTCTCCAAGCGGGAGAGAGCTTATGACAGTTATTGGGATTTCTGGATATATGCAATTTTCGTAAAATTGACTTCCCTTGACTTTTCGATTGGTCGATACATTTTTGTCGGTTTTTTTTTTAGTTTTTAACGTAGGGTGAGAGCGATGGTTGTGGGCACTATAACAACATTTTGAATTTCAAATAAACGGTTTATATTGAAAAACTGATTATAACGACGATTTTTAAACAACATAGAATAGCAAGGGTTTTTTAACAGCGATATTTATTTATTAATTATTCATATTTAAGTAAATAGACAAAACGGGAAATATTTAGTTGTGATCAATCAAATCTAGAGGTATAACGCATCACAACTATCACTAATCAAAACAAGCCATATACAAAGAATTGTATTAACTATAGATTTACTATATATATATATATATATATATACTACTATATACTATAGAGCCTACCCGGGCTGCGAGCGCCCGCACTGCGCCTGCGACAGTTACAGCCGCACCTTCAGCACCTGCATCTTTTCGCATGGACATTGGCCAAGAATACGATAACGTCACGCAACGCGCGAAGCCCCGAAGCCAATGCCACTGCCTCTCTGCTGACATTATCCGTGAAATTATAAGGGAGGAACTAGACAGGAAATTCACTTCAGTTTTGTTTCGATCGTAATATCTTCTGAATGGAATGTCCGATTAATAAAAAAGCTGACCAATATCAGACATGATAACCATACCTTCGTATAAATCCTTATCCAAATAAATCATTTCATATTGAAAACTGTTTCAATACCAATATACCTATAACTTTTTGAATTACTCAAATCGGACATTCCATTCAGAAGATATTACGATCGACACAAAACTAAGCGCCGTGACCCGCGTCGCGGTCGCGGTCGTGACGATGTGACGTCATAGTGTAAGCGCTAATCTTAGAAATTCAAAAACCGGCCAAGTGCGAATCGGACTCGCGCACGAAGGGTTCCGTACCATTATCTATAAAAAACAGCAAATAAACACGTTTGTTGTATGGGAGCCCCATTTAGATATTTATTTTATTCTGTTTTTAGTATTTGTTGTTATAGCGGCAACCGAAATACATAATCTGTGAAAATTTCAACTGTCTAGCTATCACGGTTCATGAGATACAGCCCTGTGACAGACAGACGGACAGACGGACAGCGAAGTCTTAGTAATAGGGTCCCGTTTTTACCCTTTGGGTACGGAACCCTAAAAAAGGGCTTCAACTTCTCGTCGTTATAAGTATAGGTACCGCCTATCATGTTTTACAATTCATTTTTGTTTGAGTTCCGGTGTAAAAACATGAAGATATGGTTTTGTTTAGGAAACAATCTAAAATAAATTTAAAACCAATATAGCATTGAATACTGACCATTAATTAAAAATTTTTAGGAGTGACTACAATATTCACTTCATTCTGGGATGTTCCCAAAGATTCTCCGGAGAAAGCTGTGTTACTTATAAGGAAAACTGAAACTATTCAATGAAAACAAGCCTGGTGGAACAGCTGGATAATAGAAATTAGTTTGTAAACATGAAAATAAACCAGAATATTGATTATTAACACTTTATTACTTCATTTCCTTTCTAATCACATAAAGTTATCATCGCTTCTCATGTTTTTTTACAGCCAGCTAAGTAGGTAGGTATACCGGACTGAGACAATGTAGGTTGTAGGGTTTTTTTTATCCAATCTAAGTTATGTTTCAGAGTATAATAGAAGCACAATAATATAACAATATCATACATATTATAAAAACACAAAAAGTCAGAGCTCTTTTTTCTTGGTGCTTCCCTATGTAGACTATTTTTGTTCAAAAGCCCGATGAATACATCCATAAACTTTCTATAGACACGGAGCACATAATATGACTTGAAGTTTGTATGATTATAAATCGCAATAAAGTAAATTCCACTGCCTGCAAAGTGAACCCAGAAGACAGTGGAGCAGTACCACGCTGATTACGAGTTTGTTCTCCGCGACAGTGAATCCTTCGTCGACCTTCTGCAAGCCACGGGCTGCCCTCGACCGGCAGACAGTTGAGGCTGGCGGGACACCCAGCGCGTAACTCTTCTTCTGCTCGCTTGGCTTGTGAAACGGTCTCAATATTCGCGTCATTTATTTATGCTGACCGGTGTTGTATGTATGGCATTGGTTGACTCCGCCGCGCCAAGGATTTGCGTTTTGCACTGACTTTGACATAGGTACATATAAAATGCCGGCTCTGTTTACATAAACATTTGTTCTACTTTTTTTTTTATGGAGTCTGTAGTCAGTGTTACCATATTTACCGTTCCGACTTGGCAAATAGAAAATAGAGTTGGACGAGATGCCCAGACAACATTTATTTGCTGTATTTATTTGGTTATTTCATTGATTGCATGTACACAAAGTTTTTGTCTTTGAAAACCCATAAAAAAACATCCTGATTTGCCGCGGCGCGCACCTGATTAACTGACATTGACATAACACATTCCAAGTTTTTATAGTTCATCTGTCAAATCGGCATGTACCTAGCGTACTGACCTCTATTGTATAATAGAGGTCAGTGACCTAGCGAGTTGAGTAGTCACGTATGGAATGCGTAACTACTGCAAAATGTGGGCATGTGCCAAATATAATGTTTGGCCGTGCCTCTAACTACCCCCACCAGATAGTAAAGCCTATTACCAGCCTACGTAGGTACCAGAAACGCGATCTCATAAAAACTGTCGATAATATTTACGATAAGCATACGCCATCTAGAGCTTGCCGTTGTCAACTGTCAGTGTCGTTTCGGCCGCGGTTTTCAGAACTTACCGCGCCTTAAGTGTTTTCCTTCCTTTACCTAGTAAGTACTAATGGTCGGTCAGTTCGCATTTCGTGGTGAAGTGATGACATCATTCACTATAGAAATAGCATATTTTTATTTCATACTGGCTTCTACCCGCGCCTACACACATGTGGTACACGGGTAAAATTTAGCCTATGACTATGAACCGTGAACTATGTATTTCTATGCAGATAATAAAGTCGATCTATTGAAAGGATAAACCAACAAACATACATTTTCTCATTTATAATAATATAGGGATAAGGATGAATACAACTTATTCAAATATACAACCATTTTAATAAAACTAAATTGAAGGGTTCCTTACCACCCTTATCTATAAAAAAACGGCAAAAAAAATCGTTTGTTGTATAGGAACCTCACTTAAACAATCATTTGTTGTTATAGCGGCAAAATAAATACATCATCTGTTAAAATTTCAACTATCTAGCTATCACGGTTCATGAGATACAGCCTGGTAATAGACAGACGACAGACGGACAGACAGACAGCAAAGTCTTAGTAATAGGGTCCTTTTTTACTCTTTGGGCAGGACGGAACCCTCAAAAGTGAATGCAAACCAGGAAGATAACTTCGAAAGCAAAAAGGTTAAAAATTGGTAAATACATTTGTGTAAAGAATGTTTTTCTCTGAACTTAATGAGCTGACAACAAATAAATTTTCAGGACTAATTAATAATTATAATTATTGTAAACAATATGGATTTGTTAAAAAGATTTCCAAAACGCGTTAATTTATTATGTAACTCTTGAAGCTGAAATTTCCTGTAACGCTCATTAACTCAAAGTCTCAATGGCCCTGATATTACCATAATTTTCACTTTAGAAACCGAGATGACGCAGGGCGATTTTTTAGATGCAAAATGTTTATCTATATAATAATAATGTTTATTTTTCAAAAGAATAGAACTGTCTTGGTACCTTATCATAACATAAAAAAAATTTCCTAAATATTCCAAATTGAAAGCAGTACCATTAGTTGACTCTGTTCCTCACACTAGGACTATAAAGCCTGTATATGTATATGTATAGTAAGGTCACAGGGATTCGCTGCCGGTTCTCCTTTAGTTTTATACGTAAGATAAGTACATTAACAGAGATGTTCATCTAAAAGGTGTTGTTTGATTTTTTTATGTAAGGTACCTGCACTTTTTTTGTAAATAAAGTTATCTAATGCAACTTTCTGATAAAGTGGCTTTAGATAGGTGAAATAATTTTTGAAATCGGTCTAGTACTCCATCTATTAAAACCTAAATATAAAAATACAAATTTCAGATATTTTTAATAGAAACGCTTTTAATAAAATCTGTTGAATATTGAGGTCAGTTCATATTTTCCGAGAATGCCTTAAGGCCCTGTATGTCGACGATTGCTCTTTTTCGGAACGAAAAAAGAAATACTTCTGAACAAGCCACATCTCCTTTTTCTATAAATATATTACTTCAGGTTCCTACCTAGATTTCTATTAAGCTGAAAACATAATAGTAGAAACTTTTCACGATAAAGATATTATTTCAAAATGATACATTTTAGAATTTATGATCGAAATATTTTGATACCTACTATATTAAGATCAACTTGTGATTTATTGTTAAAGATAGGTAATATGTAGATCAAGATTTCTATTAGAATAGGTTTTTGATAAGTAATTATACATAATTTATATCATTAATTTATTCGAAAAGCAAAGGCGGACCACGCGCCGACGTGTGTTTGTCGTCATTGCAGCGGTCGGTAGGATTATTTATCGAAGTGATTAAAGATGGATACATCTTTATTCACATATACTATACATTATAAAATAGGAGATGTGGCTTGTTCAGAAGTATTTCTTTTTTCGTTTCGAAAAAGAGCAATCGTCGACATATAGGGCCTTAAGGTACGCTAGCAGATTCGATATCGTTAGCCATAACGGTGTCGTGAAAACTATCTAAAAGCAGCCAAGAATACTTTATCGGGTGCATTGGGCAGTGGAGTGGAAGACGCAACCAGGCTCCGCAGGCCCGTGGGGAGGCTGGCACGCCTCTGTAACCGCGTTAGAGTGAACATACCCTTGCGTGAATAGGGGGACAGTGGCTAGATTATGTATGCATTGTTGGTGTAGGCATTTTTGAGCATTTTTGTTCATTTTTTTACGTACTTATTAAAGTACAAATTGTAGAAAAACTGTGTCTTTTTATTCTACGACGTCATGTTCTTTAGAACAATGTGATCAACCTTAAGGTTTTCTTGTAACCATTTTGGTGCGAAACTCTGAAAGTCAAAGTAAAAAAAATATTTCAATAAAATCACAAGGATCACTATGAAACATAAGAGCTAGGAGAAGCTACGCCTGTTCCGTCCTATGTACGACCAAGCCTAGAAGAATCAGGCAACAAACACGGCTTGGGGTCTATCATTATTTTCAATGATCCTTTCTTTGGTGGTATGTAGAGCTTCAGCGTGTTGCCGATCGAACAAAGTGAAGGCTCAAACAAGATTAATAATTAAAAGTACTAGCCAAGTATGTACAAAAATGAACTAAAAAGCATTTAAGAGGAGTAATAACTGTTTTTGAAGAATGCAGAATCGTTTTTTCTCAATAACCGCAAAACATACAGTTTTGTTTTTTACGACAAAGATAACTTAAGGATATAATCTAGGTAAATTACAGACAGAAACACGATTGGTGAAACTTTTCTCGATAGATTTATTTTCCAAAGTTGGCTCTTCGAAAACCCTAGTTTCGTTTTTAATTAAAACTATGAATAGCTAAACAGTTCATTTTTATATAATTCGTTAGATAATCACACTAGCTAAATAAATTACAGACAGACGGTTTCTTTTTAAATTTGATGGTTTTCAAGATATTGCAGTTTTAGCACTTTTTCCGTCTTATCCGGGTATATTCAGCCCATAAAAAAAGTCAATAATTTCAAGTACCTACCGGCTTAAACTGGGGCCACTTTTTGTGACGTCATAAACCAAAACTGTTCTATGATTTAAATTGGGATAGAACTATATATAATATCTCTTCGTTATACGACAATGGGACCTACCCAAAATCTCATGATGCGACTTTAAACCTATGGTGCGTGTAATACACACAAACAACAGCTGAGTTGCCTAAATTTTGAGACCGTACGTATGTTTGGTTCTTCATTTTATTGTACATTGGCGATGAGCTTGCAACCTGTCACGTATGCAATGCTAACTACTGCAAAATGTGGGAATGTGCCAAATATAATATTTGGACGTGCCTCTGACTACCCCTTCTAGACATCTTCAAAGAATATAAGCTCCTGGAGATCTGAGAGGATGTCTAGTGTCTACCTTACATGAGGATTACATTCGTGATCCTATTTTTTTATTATTTATAAATAGCTAGTTGTCCCCGCCGACTAGTGTTCCTGTTAAGTTTCAATAATCACATTTAAAAGCACTGTTTTTCTAAATTTTAAAATTTTACCGACAATAACACAACAAAACAATTATATCCAATTTGGTGCAGCCGTTCTCAAGTTATGGCATGACCAATGGAAGTAGGGATTTATTTTTATACATAGAGATAGAGAACCTAGTGTCTAAACCAATCATAGTTTTAATAATTATGTTTTTATGTCACGTTTAATTATTCACTTTTTAATTGAAAAATTAAAAAATATTTTTCACTGACAAGCTTTTGTAAAATCACTTAAACCATCGAAAACCGATCGCGCTGCAGCGCGCTATCACCTGTCACATCATATAATATTGTCATCGGAACTTGACAAGTATGCAAAGTTTTTACTCAATCGAAGTATTTACTAAGGAGGACATTGTCAGTGTCTGTTGAACAGTTCCTGACTCCATCATCAGATCAGCTTACACCGAAGTTACACAGGTATGCGAAATTTCAGCTCAATCGGTTGGGAATAACTGCTTGAAAATTAAGTTGCATGATTCCACCTTAACAAACATAGTTAAAGGGCTCCCAGTCGCTGATTGCTCTTTTTCGAAACGAAAAAAGAAATACTTCTGAACAAGCCACATCTCCTATTTTTATAAGTATATTACTTCAGGTTCCTACCTAGATTTCTATTAAGCTGAAAACATAATAGCAGAAACTTTTCACGATAAAGATATTATTTCAAAATGATACGTTTTAGAATTTATGATCGAAATATTTTATATACCTACTATTAAAATCAACTTGTGATTTATTGTTAAAGATAGGTAATATGTAGATCTAGATTTCTATTAGAATAGATTTTTGATAAGTAATTATACATAATTTATATCATTAATTTATTCGAAAAGCTAAGGCGGAGCACGCGCCGAAGTGTGTTTGTCGTCATTGCAGCGGTCGGTAGGATTATTTATCGAAGTGATTAAAGATGGGTACATCTTTATTCACATATACTATAACATTATAAAATAGGAGATGTGGCTTGTTCACAAGTATTTATTTTTTCGTTTCGAACAAAAACAATCGTCGACTGGTAGCGCCTTAACTAGTTATATAGTTACATACATACATTGCAAGTTAAATAAAAGCTTGTAAAATTTCCAAAAATATTTTAATTTTCATTGCCAGAGTCTTAAATAAGTGATTTAAAATTAGGTTAGTATGTCAAGGTTACCACAAAAAAGGGCTCGATTGGCACATTCTATGAAGATATTATAAAATGTACACGCCAAAAAACGTCAGCAATTAAAATATAATTGAATTAATTTCGTAACAAAACGAAAAAAGCCGTGTTGGCCGAGTGGGAGATACCTCGACTTTCATTTCGAAGGTCGTGGTTTCGAATCCCGGTGTGCATCAATGGATATTTCTGTTCATTTATATATGCGTATCAAAACACGTGTTCAAAACGGTGAAGGAAAACATCGTGAGGAAACCATTTATAGTATTCTTGTAAGCGGCGACGGGCTTGCAACCTGTCACGTGTAGAATGCTAACTACTGCAAAATGTGGCATGTATAATGGCCAATTATAATGTTTGGACGTGCCTCTGACTACCCCCACTATACATCTTCAAAGTAGCTAAGCACCTGGAGATCTGAGAGGGTGTCTACCGTTGGGATTACAGTCGTGATCGATTTATTTTAATAAAAAAAAAAAAAAAAATTGTGGATAATATGTAGCACCATCTAGCCACTAACCAAGCAAAGCGTGTAGAATTGAGTCCAGATTACTGTTAAAATACATAAACATATAGTTTTATAGGTAATGTAAATTCTCATTTGGTCTTTTAGGTATATTGAAACAAAATAAATATCTATATTCATCGTGTACCTACAACAAACAGCGTAGAAGGAGAGAATCACTAGCAACTAAGCTGTCAGACTAATTTCGTTTTAAAAACCGACTAAATCGTTCCGACCAATCAAAACTCAAGGGACTAATTATTAGAAATAAAAAAATCATCTGAATCGAATCATCAGGAAAATATGGGAAACCATAAAAATATAAAGGAATAGGAATACATAAAAGGAAAGGAAATATAAAAGGAATACCAAAAAAAAATAACGAACTTCGTTTCTTAGTCGGCTGAAAATGATTATATATATCAACTATGGTAAACCATTTTAAAAGCCGTGTATGTTTGCAAACCATATAGATGTCTGATACAACGATGACAAAAATAATAGGTTTATCGGATCCACCACTTAGTACATTATTAGAATGGAAAATACAATTGCAACGTACATTTTCTACCGAGGTAATTGCAGGAAATAACGGGTCCGCTATATAATTCAATACTGTCTATATAATAACGTAATGTTACCTTTAAGTAGACCAATAAATGCATAATAAATTAACAAACTGCAGCCAGCAGTGCTTACCCACGGTCGAAGAGTGTTATGTCTCCATCACCAAGTAACTTAACAAGGATTTTGCCATGTTCGATAATTTTAAACCCCGACGCTTGAAGGGTGTTAAAACTTTAACGTGTGTATTAGTGACATGTGGCAATGTAGCTTTTGAACTAATGAACCGATTTTGATTTAGTTTTTTTTGTTTAATAGCCGTGTTAAGTGTGGTACCTCAACTTTCGATCCGAAGGTCTTGGGTTCGAATCCACGGGCATCAACGGATTTTGGAAAAAATACGTGCTTACAGCGATGAAGAATAATATCGTGAGGAAATCAGTTAGTATTCTTGTAAGCGGCGACGGGCTTGCAACCTGTCACGTGTGCTAAAGAGTTAACCTTTAGACATCTTTAAAGATAAGAGGGCCTGGAGATCTGAGAGGATGTCTACTGTACTTGGGGAGTGCAGTCGTGATCCTATTTTTTTTGGAAAGTTGACTTGATCGAGTATTTTCAATCGAAAATCCGATCCTCAGCTCATTTTATAGTAGTTCTTGAACGGATTCAAGCAACTTCTACTGGTTTGATCAATTCAAAGTTTAGTATCTTGTGACTGTATAAACTTGTTCTCAACTTTGTGTGATGAACAAAACCAAATTTTTGCTACTTTCTGCCTTTTGAATTAGCGATAATTAATAAGTAGTAAAAATCCATGTTAACTGAATGAGAAGTAACTTGACTGTCAATCCGAAAGTTATGGCTTCGAATCCCGACCATGCGTCAACTCTCGTCAACTCGCGTCAATTATTCAATTCGAAAAGTACATGTGAAAACTCGCGAACTCTTTCAGTTAGTAGGTATAAGCGGCGATACATTTTAATTTAATGTAGCGATTCGCTGATTAAGCCTCATTATTTGCAGCCACTCTCGTGAATTATAATCATAGGTACGCTGCGTAAGCTCCAATTTTCATGAATGCAAGCTGGACTCTGTGATATAAAATTAATTGAACGAAATTATTCCACAAAACTGTACGTCACCGTCAGAATACCTACTCGTACCTACCCACCTTTCAAAGCGTTGATTAACATTGCAGAGTATGCAATTTAGGTGATTATCGCTCCGGATATTATCTCTATAAAATCATTTTACCAGTTTCAATTAATTAAGAATTGAATATATTAAAATTCTGAAGGTTTTTAAAATCTTTCGATTTACGGTTTTTTATGTAACTAGCTTTTGCGCGCACGACTTGAAAAAAATATTGAAGAATATACAAAATTTTAAGTTTGTTATTTCATGGAATCCAATTTTCCGTGCTGAAATCTTATAAGGCAAGGCAAGTACACTTATAAGGCTGAATTTTAAAAAGTCCCTTTTTGGGGGTGGTTTTGGATTTGTCAAATAAGGAGGCACCTTCCAAATTTTAGCTTTCTAGCTGCTAGCTACTTTTGGGTTTGTTTGAACAACCCCATTTTCACCCCTTTCTCTTTGACACCAAAGTCAAAGTTTGAAAAGCGTTTATTTATTGAAATCACTTCGAATCTTCAAATTTAATTAGGTTTAGTCTTTTTACCTAAATATATATTTTTAATACATTAATAATAAGCGAATTAGAGCGTATTCAGTATAAATAATGAGATATTTTTTAGTAAGACATTTTGCATAGTTTACGTTAAATTATTATTTGAATTTGCTAATAGATAACTTTAGCATGTAATTTAGGACTTAATTTAGAAGCGTACACATTGCCCTTGAAATGATTTCTTAATTTTAGTGAGCCTAGTCGTGGCCAACTTTGCAACCTCCAAAGGGACAGTTTAAAAATATATATATAGTTTAATAATTATTCACTTTGTAGACTAACACACACCGTTTAACGTACACCGTTTAAATTGCTACTTATAGTAGAGAAAATATATATTTTTACATGCTTTTACAACCCTAATTCATGAAATAATAAAAAAATATCTCATTAAAATAATACTAGAATTTCCTTCGAGGAAAAGCGGTCTAAGCTATGCATATTGCATATTATGTCAGCCAGTCAGCCAGTCAGTCTGTTTTATAATTTAGTAATTTAGAAATTTCCTACTTACTATGTGATATTTCTATCTTTTTAAACCCTTTTTTTGCATATTTTACAATCTGGGTTTGCCGATGGTTTTAAAAGTTTTATAATTAAATCCATATTACAAGAGTGAATATAAAAAAAACTCGCGCACGAAGGGTTCCGTACCATTATCTATAAATAACGGATATCGGATATACGGAAATATCTATAAATTTGCCATATCTATCTATCTAATACCTTTAAACGAGCATTTCTTGTTTATATAAAATCTGAATCTCAAAAACGGCTTCAACAATTTTCATGAAATTTTGTATCCAGGGGTGTTTCTACCAGCAAGGTTTCATTTTTAAAAAACGTCTTTGTCCGTGATTAGTAGACATAACTATAGATTTTGACACGGGTCTTTATCACGTAATTACCTATGGTTATTGTAACATAGCCGAAACGTCGGGAAAGTAAATTAAAGGTAATTACGTGATAAAGACCCGTGTCAAAATCTATAGTTATGTCTTTGTCCGTGTTTTCAGACAAAGAAATACCGAGCAAAGCTGTCATCCAGGTACTTTCAATTAAAAGTGGTAAACTTGTTTTACTGATGGTGAAATTGGCATCCTTTGTTTAAAAATTTGCATGCTGTGTAAGCCTGGTTAACGAGTTTCCCCTGAACATGTAACGGACAGGCTTTGAGTTTTTTTTAACCTGTTTGGAGAGCTATCTTCAAAAGGTTTACGTAAAACTCGACGGAAAACCCGTCAATCATTATTGATAGTACTTTTAATACCAATAACACGAGGTGTAATGGTACTAAAGAACAAGCATTAACGTTAACGGTAAAATAGGGAAAAATATATGAACAACTTTTTATAGTATTGAACACACAGACATAGAATTAATTGATGCTAATAGATGTTAAAATAAACCACTATTGTATGGACAACGTATCGTCCAAATGTCTCAACTGACACTACCATAGTAATACCTTACAAAAAGTGTCAGTTTTGACATTTCCATCCAAAAAGTGTTAGTTTTGACATTTGGACGATACGTTGTCGATACGCAGGTTCAACATTCTTAGAGATTAAGGAAACATTTATTATTTTTTACTTATTAATACCTACTGATTCAATGTATTATGTTTACGTACTTACACCAAGGATTCACTATATAGAGAATTCTGAAAAAAAAACACGGCTAACCCAGTAATGCTTAGCGTAGTCTTTTGGCCACACTATATTTTATACATCACGACTGTACATTCTACGTACGTTAGACATCCTTTCAGATCTCCAGGCACTCAGATCCTTGAAGGTTAATCAGAGGAATGTCCAAATACAAATAACATGGATTGTATGTGTGATTCGGTTAGCTCGGATAATGTTCTATCTCTGTTCTGCTTGATTCTATTTTTCTCTCTTTATTCTCGTGACTTTGACCAGACACCAAACCTGTTAGTAATAAACTTGTCATACACCAGCCGGAAGTTCTGATGATGGCGGATGGTTGATTTTACAAAAAGTTTTTATATGTCTTATTACTAACATATTAACATAGCAATGCTCTTTTCTTCTAATCAGTGCAGGATCGCAAAACTAACTTTTACCCGTGACTTTTTCCGCGTAGGTTCAAAGTGTCCGACTTGATTTGAATCGACTTTATCGTAAAACATTGAAATTTCTGAAAATCTAAAGAGGATTTTGTGAAAAATAGTAGCCTTTGTCTGTCTCAAGACTTTAAACTATGTCTTCATGTCAGATTTCATCACATTCGGCCTAGTGACTTAGCCTTGATAACATCACAGACAGATAGACAGGCAGAGTTACTTATGTTAGTACAGATAGCGGACAATCTCCAAGAGCTTTCATAGCACGTTAAATAATATTCAACGCGTACATAAGACACTTAATAAATAAACTCCCAGCAGTCTCTTAAATAAACACTCAGCAGTAACCATCTTTTATTTTTAAGAAGAAAGTATAGTCTTTTTCAAACTACTTTCGCGATATTAAAATAAATGAGAATAATTACGCTTTCAAAAAAGAAGAGACCGACGAAAATGTTTTGACCATCGTCCACGCAGCTTAAAGAATCCTTGCTTGCAACTTGTTTGAAGAAATGCAGCCATTAGACGCCTATTGAGCTATGTGTCGATGGTTTTGATCAATCGAAAAGTCAAGGGAGGACGATATTCGTTTTTTAAGTTTTATGAAGTAACTATTATCAATAGAATCACCGCTGTAATTACAACTGTGGGGATAACAGTACGCTTAGATCCTTAATGATGTCTAGCCTTTGATTACCCCACTCGGAGGGACGTCCAAACATATTTGGCATCACATTCCATACGTGGCAGGTTGCAAGCCCATCGCTGCTTATAAGAAGAATACTTACTGGTTTCTTCTCGATGTTTTCATAATATACTTTCAATGAAATCTACTTTGGACTATTATTCTATTATTATTATTTATTATTTATTATTATTATTTATATATTATTATTTTTTATTTAGACTATTATTCTTTACACTACAAAAAAACCATTCAAATCGGATCACCAGGTAAAAGCTGCACAATATGCACATACATATAAAATGCAACAAAAAAATATACGCGCCGGGAACCGCTTTTATTCGTGTGAAAAGTAATTTTTTTTTTGTCACGTCTGGCTTTACTGCAACGCATCTGTTAACAATACCATTTTTGAAAGCCTTTGACGATGCGTCATCAATTTGACAACAGCGTCTCGGGGCATATTGCTTTTCACATTGTCCACCGTAGCGTGGTATACGTCGTGGCATACGAGTATATACCTAGGAACCTTAGTCATATGGATTCGGATCGATTGTACTACGTTTTGAAGCAAATATGAAAGGTGCAATTTCGGACGTTTGTAACAATGTAAAGCATTGGTTCGGTACACTGAAGAAATCCAATTGTGTACCGTTTGAGAATACCGTAACAGTTTAGTTGTATTTTTAACCGACTTTAAAAGTATTCTTGCTACAATTGCTATTTATTTTATATTAACTTAAATTTACTTATTTTATACGTAAGGAGACACACAATCAGATTCCTAATAGTACACACTCGTAGTACCTATAGATAGGTTATAATAAATTCTATAATAATTATAAGACGATATATCGCTAAATAAAATTAGCGATATGGCGTCATACCAATAAAGCCTGGATACCTAAAAATATTGGGGTACCGAAAAATGCGATAATGAAACACGAAACGGTATAATAACAGTAGCGCTACCAATACCTAAAGAGTAAATTATTTATTTGATTATTCAACCAACATAGGACATTATATTATTACAGTCTTATATTATTTTAATCTTAATATATAAATTACGCGTCACGTTGTTTGTCCGCAATGGACTCCTAAACTACATAACCGATTTAATCAAACTTTGCACACCGTGTGCAGTTTTATCCCACTACGCAATATTATTTTATTGCAAACTGTTGAAATATCAACGCGGGGTCATAAACTAAAATATAAAGTACCTAAATTTGAAAATAGACAATATTGCATCTATTCACATACTGACAATCAAACCGAACATCAGACATCAAACAACCGTAGCAAATCACGGCAAACCGTAGCATCTTCAGAATGCCTGTTTGAGCTACCCGAAACTCTGCGCTAAGAATGTACATCGCTTTCTCATAACTGTGAAGAAACAATTTACTTCCGGTCCGCGAACATCCTCGATGCATTTCGACCGTGGAAATTAAAAGCTTCAGCGCCGTTAAGGTGCTATTGTTTTGAACACGCAGAACGTTGTATTGTTTTTGAGTGTGACTTACCAACATGCTACTCGTGTAAAATTTTCTATTTTCATGAAATTTAGTATGGAAGAGGTTTCGGGGGTGATATATCTATCTAGCTAGGTTTCATTTCTAGAAAACGTAGTTTTTCCATGTTTTCAGGCAATGAAATACCAAGCAAAGCTCGGTCATTCAAGTACTAAGCTTTAAATATGGTGACTTTTGCTTCAACGAAGTAACGAACAAATCTACGGACTATCATGGTCTTGCTCGTATCTGTATTTTTTCGGTACCAAATTTTTTTAACGGTAAAAATATCGGTAAAGCCCAATCTCTATCGGATAATTTGATTATTATGTTTTTGCAGTACTGCTTTTGTGTTAATAACAATGCAAACAAAATCGCGCAAACAAGTCAATCAAAAACACCGTTTAATTGTATAAATTGGCAAAAACAAATTCGGATCGTTTGATATCTGCATCATCATTTTTTAAATACCTACTCGTAATGCAGAGACAGGCTATGAATTTGAATTTGGTCCAGTGGATGCGTTCAGTATTGCTTATTTAAATATATAAAACGCTGACTGACTGACTGACTTCAACGTACAGCCTAACTACCAGTGCGATAAACTATTTAAATTGGAGAGTGTATTCCTTTGTGATGTGTGCAGTGTGCACTAAGAAACAAATTCCTAAAATTCAACTCTTAGTGCAGCGGACGTTGTAAATGAAAATCAAATCCAAGCACTCGTGTAGAAATACACTAAGAAACAAATTCCCAAAATTCAACCCTTAAAGGGATACCCTTAAGGGGGAATACCACCCATAAGGGGGAGTAGTACTTTTAATTATTATTCTAGTTTGAGCCTTAACCTTGTTCGATCGGCACCACACTGGAGCTCTACATAGCATTAAGGAAAGGGTCATAGAAACAAAAGGTAGACTCCAAGCCGTGTTTGTTGCCTGATTCTTTTAGGCTTATCTAATATTTAGCTAATCGGCGTAGCTTCACCAAGTTCCTAAGACGTTTCAAAGTGAACCTTGTGATTATATTAAAATAAATGATTTTTGAATTTGAATTTGTTGCAGCGGGGGTTGACCATGAAAATGAAATCCAGGCACCAATATTTGCTGTCAACAAAATACAGCAAATTACGTTTAACAAACAATTTTACTTGTACTAGGCATATGGTCATTGTGTGTATTTTTAAGAAAATTTAATAGTAAAAGCAAATAGCCAGACTAACAACTTTCTGTTTGTACATTGAAATATGAAATCAATCGGGTTTTACTTCAAGTACAGTATTTACTAGTTTCTTAGGTCGTCTGTCTACTAAAGCGCTACGTACATAAATAATTAACAACCAAGAAAGCTAAGAAACCTCACTAGTTGAATCTTGCCTGTTTTAATTTAGAATAGGTCTGAAATATTGCATTCATTTATTTATCTTTAATAGTTTGAAAATTATCTTAACTTTATAACGGTGTAATGTTACAATACTTTTTTGAAACTATTATTAAAAATAGCTTACCCCGAGTTATGTAGTAACGCGCTATTGAATATACAGAATTTGGCCTATTCAACATTTACCCACAAAATATTTAGTGTCTCTGGTTTACAAAGCTATATTAGTAATAATCAATGTTATTTTGTACACATTTTGTATTAATATTACTTCGTACGTTACTTAAGGCGCTCCCTGTCGACGATTGTTTTTGTTCGAAACGAAAAAAGAAATACTTCTGAATAAGCCACATCTCCTATTTTATAATGTATAGTATATGTGAATAAAGTTGTACCCATCTTTAATCACTTCGATAAATAATCCTACCGACCGCTGCAATGACGACAAACACACGTCGGCGCGTGGTCCGCCTTTGCTTTTCGAATAAATTAATGATATAAATTATGTATAATTACTTATCAAAAATCTATTCTAATAGAAATCTAGATCTACATATTACCTATCTTTAACAATAAATCACAAGTTGATTTTAATAGTAGGTATCAAAATATTTCGATCATAAATTCTAAAACGTATCATTTTGAAATAATATCTTTATCGTAAAAAGTTTCTGCTATTATGTTTTCAGCTTAATAGAAATCTAAGTAGGAACCTGAAGTAATAAACTTATAAAAATAGGAGATGTGGCTTGTTCAGAAGTATTTCTTTTTTCGTTTCGAAAAAGAGCAATTGTCGACATACAGCCCCTTAAGTACATTTGGTTGACTATCAGTATTACTCGTAAACTTGTAAAGCCTACATAGCTGACATAGTTTTCCTTTTAAAAAAATAAATAGGATTACGACTGTAATCCCCATGTATGGTATCTCAGATCTTCAGACGCTTAGATCCTTTGAAGATGTCTAGTGGGGGTAGTCAGAGGCATGTCCAAACATTATATTTGGCACATGCCCACATTTTGCAGTAGTTAGCATTCCATACGTGACAGGTTGCAAGCCCATCGCCGCTTATAAGAACACTAACTGGTTTCCTCACGATGTTTTCCTTCACGTGTTTTTGATGCGTATATAAATTTTCGAACAGAAAAATCCATTGATGCACGCCGGGATTCAGACCCACGACCTTCAGATTGAAAGTCGAGGTATATCCCACTCGGCCAACACGGCTTTATGTAATACTACCATGAATTTGACTACGAAACCCTAAAAAGCCGCAATGCAAGTAAGGCTTCCGTAAGAAGTGAACAGTCTACTCGTATAACTGCGCTTTAGTGGTCATATAGCTTTTATTTTACTTAGCTTTATTTACTTGGTTGGTTGAGTACCAACCAACTTGAATTATTTGTTCTCCATTCTACCTAACTTGTTGCTATTGGAACTGGTTATTAAAGTGTTTTTTTTATTGACTGCATGGTTTTGTCAGCTAATAAAGTGACAAGAATTTTACAAGCTTTTTTTTTACTTTCAATGTATGTGACTATGTTTGTTAAAGTGGAATATTGCAACTCAATTTTGAAGCAGTTATCCTAAACCAATTGATCTGAATTTTGCATAATTATGTAACTTCGGTGGTAATGCAATAATATTATGACAGCGAGCTGATCTGATTATGGAGTCAGGAGCTGTTCAACGGAACTCCTCAGTAAATAGTATGATTGAGTTAAAACTTCGCATAACTATCAATCTCAAATGACGAACTCTAGGATTAAATACAAAAAAATAAAAAAAACTCAAACTTTCCTTTGTAGTAAAAACAATTTATTGATAAATATTATATTATAAGAAACATCAGGAATAAAAGAAAACACAACTGTAACTAAACTCAATTTACTGAACAGAATTTATGTAATTCAACTAAAAACAACCAAAATGGAACAAAACGACACAATCATAACTTTACATGAATTTACACTGCAAAACATTGATAACTCTCGACAAGAAATAAAGCTAATGTGTCACGACTTGTGACAACGATAACCTAAGTGATGTAAACGCCTCGAACGCCAACGAACAACTGCCCCCGAACCAAGTGTGCGCCTGGCTTTTGTAGGGGTGACCCCCATTCTGATTCTCCATTCTGTGTCCGATGAAAAAACTGCTAACAATATTGTTTTAATAGATTGATCGAGTAGACAAACCAGTTATGCATTACCAGATAATATTCACGATAGCTGGAAAACCTCTCCGTCATTATTATGAAAGAAAAATTGTATCGAGTAAAATCTGCCAATTAAACTTGACGATAACGAATGTGATTTTGAATGAATAAACTACATTTAAAATCATATATTTTAAAATGAAAATGAATTACAACTGATAATTAACCATAATTACGGTAGACATCCTGTCAGATCTTCAGGCACTCACATCCTTGAGATGTCTAAAGTGGGTAATCTGAGACACGTCCAAACATAACATTTTACAGTTGTTAGCATTCCACACGTGAATTAATGAATATTTTTTAAATCGTTAATTTAACCAAAGAGTTAAAATTATCTAGTTTTCGTTTATGTAATGGATAAAAGCTAACCGTTACTTTAACTTGCCAATTAATGTTACTATGGAAGTCACTTATTAACACTTTACTTAACGATCGTAAAAGAAGTTATTACGAGCATTTTCATGGAGATCTGAGCTGATGTTTACCATGCATATGCATAGGGATTTCAAATCCGATTTTATTCCATTTCATTTTCAAAAGTAACTTATGTTACGCTGCTTGTTGGCGTAGTAGTTTTCAGGAACAGCGATGTTTACCTAAATTTATTTCAGGAAAACGGTAGAATATTTGAATGCACTCGTAGCCTAAACATTGTTTTTATTAGGGTTCCGTACCCAAAGAGTAAAAACGGGGCCCTATTACTAAGACTTCGCTGTCCGTCTGTCTGTCACAGGGCTGTATCTCATGAACCGTGATAGCTAGACAGTTGAAGTTTTCACAGATTATGTATTTCTATTGCTGCTATGACAACAAATACTAAAAACAGAATAAAATAAATATTTAAGTTGGACTTCCATACAACAAACGTGATTTTTTAACTTTTTTTTTATAGATAGTACGGAACCCTTTGTGCGCGAGTCCGATTTTCACTTGGCCGGTTTTTAAAGTTCATTAAAAACTGTTTTTAATGGTGATTTGAACCTTTCCTGTTTATAGCCCTGGATTTCAGTTGATTACTATTAGCTGTTCAAATAAAAACACAATTATGAAATTTTTCGTGTATCGCTGTTTCCAAAAAGTAATGCTCAACATACGAATGGTTTTTGAAAATCCATTAATATATTTTTCACTTGCAGTGAATAACAACTCGGATAATTGAATCTGAATTTAAAAAAAACCAGCCAAGTGCGAGGCGGACTCGCGCACGAAGAGTTACGTACCAATATCTATAAAAAAACGGCAAAAACACACGTTTGTTGTAAAGGAGCCCCACTTAAATATTTATTTTATTCTGTTTTTAGTATTTGATGTTATATCGGCCACAGAAAAACATAATTTGTGAAATTTCAACTGTCTAGCTGTCACGATTTATGAGGCCTTGTGACAGACAGACACAGAGACGGATAGCGAAGTCTTATTAATTTAAACAACTTAAACACTTTTTAGGGTCCCTTTAACCCTTTGGTTACGGAACCCTAAAAAGTGTTTTATTCTACGGCATTATACATAGACAATTATATACTTATATAAAACTAGCTGACCCGTGCCCGCTTCGCATTTGCAATGTAAGCGCAAAAAAATGTGTTTATTTACGACATCACATTAGAAACCTCTAAAATTATCAGTGTTTCTCTACTATATTATGCATGTATTATACATATAAACCTTCCTCTTGAATCACTCTCTTTATTAAAAAAAACCGCATCAAAATCCGTTGTGTAGTTTTAAAGATATAAGCAAACATACAAACATACATACATACATATTACATACAGACGCGGGAAGCGGAAAGCGACTTTGCTTTATACTATGTAGTGATAGCTGACCCGCCAGACGCTCTGTATATTTATACAGAGCGTCTGGCGGGTCAGCTATTTTATATAAGTATATAATTCATGTTAATGCCTATAGTTTTCCGTGACCGAAGATAGCCAAACCAGTCGGGAGCCAGCGCTTATCAGCTTTTGATCTGCGCCAACTTTTCTCACGGTTCCTTCCCCCTTTCCTACTTGGCATTTCTCTCGCTTACATCACATCGCGTAGATACTAATGTTCCAAGGAGGTATCGCCGGAGTCTAAGAGATTAGTACCTAGGTGTCACCGAGCAGATTTTTTAAAACGGCTCATTTTTGGATGCATTTGTTATAGATGGCGTTGGTGTGCACAAATCTGACATCACAGACTAAAAACATTTAGTCGCCATAGCAACGCCGTTTTGACATTTAGTCAAAACTGCGTTACTATGGCGAATTCTTCTTCAGATTGAAAGTCGAGTTTACTCCGAAACATTATTTAAAACTATGAGACCTTCTAAGTTTGATGGTTTTCAAGATAATGCGGTTTTATCACTTTTTCCGTCCTGTCCGGATAGACTCAGCTCATGCAAAAAACCAAAAATTTCACAGCTTTTCTTAATATTACGGCCAACATAATTTGCATGTACAAGTATTTCGAGGCTAGTCACATCGTTGAATTCCAATAAAAGAAGGGAACCTTCGACTTCTTTAAATGCAATAAAGTGGTATCTTATTGCTGCTGTAGCATTCTGGTATTTACATTCGAGGCGACATACGATTTATTTTATTCTTCTCTATTATCTGGAAGTTCTTATGTATTGTACATTAGCTTTCGCCTGCGGCTTTGTTCGCGTGGAACCTAGCTAAAGTAGTCTATTATGCTATTCCAGTGCATAAGCTATGTATATTTCAAGTTTTATCTATATCTGTTTGGTTTTTTGGACGTGATTGAGCTACAAATATCCTCATAAACTTTCAGATTTATAAGGACTTTCAAATTAGGATATCATGCTTTTTAAATTACCTTGGTGATTTAAATATACTTTGACTTTAGATAATTTGAGGAGACTACGGGACTCGAGACTATATTACAACTTTAACGTATAATTTTAATATTTTGATCATCGCCATTGGACTTTAATTTGACGAAAATAACTGTTTTCATTGAACTGTGTTCATACGACAGCGCAGAATTAATTTATTCGTCAAGTTTCTGCCCGCAGTACCTGTGCATTAAGTTAGGATAAACTGCATTTGAATTTTAAACGAAATCGAAGCTGTCTTTTCCCTGAAGGCGTTCAGACTTTTAATTACCAGGATGCCTGCATTAATAAACTCTCAAACGCAGTAGCTGCACGTGTTTAAAAATCACTCGTTATTTTAAACCTCGGTTACGTTTGAGACGCTATCTAGTTGCGGGTCTGAGAGTTTTAAAAGGAAATTGAAGTTGTCAGTTTGCGAAAATTACTCAGGACTTTTAATATTAGAAAGCTTGCATTAATAAATTCTCAACGGAGTTACCTGCTGGTGCTTTGAAAAATCACTTGTTAAATTAATAAAATACTAGCAGTGACCCGCGACAGACGTTGGCATGCCCAAATTTTAATAATCGCATAGAGTAACGCACGTTGCTATGGCTACTGGTGTCGGAATGTTTTTGATTATAGGAATGTTTTTCATATTTTAAAGTAGTCCATGTTTTATTCTGGCATTATATCTACTTCTACAGCAAATTCCAACTTAATCTGTTTTGGTCTGATTGAGGCACAAACATACTTAAAAACTCACAAACTTTCAGATTTATAATATTACTAGCTGTACCCTGCGGTTTCACTCGCGTATAACTTGAAGAAATAAGAACTTTTTAGCGTATTGCCTATAGCAGACCCGCGACAGAAAAAAAATAATCCTGTCAAAATTTTAATAATCGCATAGAGTAACGCACGTTGCTATGAAGACTAATGTCAGATCAGATTTTGCACACCAGATCCATCTATACCAAAATCATACCTTTTGTGCGTTTTGTTTATCATTTTGGGAATGTTTTTCTTATTTTAAAGTAGTCTATAATTTATTCGAGCATTATACCTATGTACATCTACAGCAAATTTATTTTTAATCCGTTTTGTTGTGTTGGCCTGATTGAGGCATAAACATACGAACAAACTCACAAACTTTCGCATTTATAATATTAGTAGGAAGAAGGACTAACTGGATTTTATTTCTTACAAAAAATCTCTTGATGCACGCTGGGATTCGAACCCACAACCTTAAAATTAAAAGTCGAGGTACCTCCTACTCGACCAACACCGCTTACTACACTTTTATTTATTTAGCTATTTTGAAAAAAACAAATTGACCATTTTATAAAAAAATGAAACATTTTTATTGGGTCAACCCTAAGGTAATTTAATACTGGCAGACGTCATCGCCCGCTGTGCACTTGAAACGCCGTTGAGTCAAAGCAGTTAAGCTCATATTTCCTTGCGTCGTTTGACATCTAGAAAGTTTAGGTAAATAAAGCGTAGGTATTTGTCGTTCTGCGGTGAAGTGATGTATCTGTTACGTAGTAACATTATTAGTAATCCGCGGCGATGTCAGCACGGCGCGTATCGCGATTTCGCGCCAAAACTTAGGATAGTCACGACCATTATAGAGTTTATTTTTATTTAAAGAGCGCCCTAAGGGGGGCTCCCATACAACAAACGTGATTTTTGCATTCTAGCGCCATCTAGTTTCATTTGATGTTACTGCGTTATTATAGGTACTTTTCGCGGTCTCATGCGACCGCTCGGGGTATGAGAGGTAAACCAATGATGAAAGATGTTTGCAATTCCGCTGGCAGGTGGCGCTATTTTACCACTATCGGTAAAGTATGTCGGTAAATAGGTGGTAGGTACTTTACTAAAAACTAAAAAAAAGTTTAAAATTGTATGAAGCTCGCGCTCGGACGCCCCGCCTTTTTATACCTTCGGCCGCGAACGTTCTCGAACGTTCGCGACCGGCCGCACTGCGCGCTTGACGCATGCTTGACGCCTAGCTGCTAGGCCGGTCGCGAACGTTCGAGAATGTTCGTTTTACGAAGCTACTCGCTAGGTGACTCGCTAGCCTCCTAGGCGCTAAGCAAGCCGCCTGCCTGAGCGTCCGCGACCTTAAATACAAAAATAATCCTTATAGCATGATTCAGTATTCACGCGCGATGGCTTATTATTAGCGTATTTCATGTATAACTTTGGTGTTTCTATACCGATTTCTATGATTCTTTTTTATTATTCCATAAAAAAGAATCATAGAAATCGGTATCGTTAATAATGTAAACTTTTTTAATTAGGGATGACTGAGAGTGTTATAAACGTAAGAGTAGACAAATATAATCAGAAAGCTTCGAACTGCTAAGCTATCGGGAGTTACACGTGTTATTGTGAGTCAACCATAAAAGATAAACATATGCTGTCTTGGGATATTTTTTATATAATTTTAAGGAGAACATTTCCGTCATACATGATTTCTGTGTAGCTTTAACCAATAAGGTTGTACATGTACACGCGACGGAAGCTTAAGAAATGCAGTAACTACTCCCGTTTTCCCAACATTTCCCTTCACTGCTCTGCCCCTATTGATTGTAGCGTGATGAAAAGTATACTATAACCAGCTCAGGAGTATGAAAAATAATTGTACCAAGTTTCATTAAAATCCGTCCAGTAGTTTTTGTTTCTATAACGGTTATACAGACAGACAGACAGACAGACAGACAGACAGACAGACAGACAGACAGACAGACAAAAAATTTACTGATTGCATTTTTGGCATCAGTATCGATCCCTAATCATCCCCTGATAGTTATTTTGGAAATATATTTCATGTACAGAATTGACCTCTCTACAGATTTATTATAAGTATAGATTAGGATTAGGATGTATGAAAAGTAATAATAATATAATGCATTATTATATATCTTTTCTATCACGATGAGACAATGGGCAAGTGTCCGACTGAAACGCTTTAAGTGTGGGTCCGAGAATATAGATGAGGGTTTAAATTGTATTGGTCATTTTGATCGTCTTTATCTCAATATTTGCTTTGATTTTAAAGCAAAGCAAACTTCAAGATATTATTTAGATAAATAAAAGACAGAAACACGATTGGTTAAACTTTTCTAGATGGATTTATCTGAAAATGGCTCTTAATTATGAATCATTTATTTTGTTTTAACTCCGAAACAAAAAATGTGCAACATATAATTTTACTAGCTGCTCGCCCCGGCTTCGCACGGATAAAAAGTCTACCGATTTTGTGCAAACTTCACATAAACCATCTACTAAATAGTCCAAACAAAGCTTTAGGCTTTGGTATTGGTTAGTTTTGGCATTTGGTTTGGATAGGTGAGCCCGTTCTTGAGTTTAAAATTACAACGAAAAGTGGCATTTATTTTTATATTATATAGATATGATTGGGTAGGCAACCATTATGCTTAAGTTTGATAGTTTTCAAGATAAATCGGTTTTATCACTTTTTTCGTCTTATCCGGGTAGGCTCAACACATACAAAAACATGAAAAAACCTTAACGAACTCGGTGGGGTATTGGGTGAGTGTCCAGCTAAGACGCTAGGTCCAGGAGTCTGAAGGAATTTAAAACTGTCAGTTCGCAAAAGTCGATCTTAAACGACTGCGGGTATTTTAATTAGCAGGACGCCTGCATCAATAAACGGTCAAAGGCATGTCATTACCTGCTCTGCTGGTCCTTTGAAAATCATTAGCATTCGCCGCCATTAAGCGAGCCATCGGGTTATTCTGTTAGCAATGCAGACAAAGAACTATAGTGAAAAAAGTTGATCTATGGTAGTTAAATACAATATAGTCGTGATTCACTTCAAACTATCGTGATTAGTAGACTTAACTATAATAGTCACGTGGTATGCTAACTACTGCAAAATACCCCAGACATGTTCAAAAGATCTAAGTGCCTGGAGATCTGAGAGAATGTCTACCGTACTTGGGGATTACAGTCGTGATCCTATTTTTAAATTATTGATACAAGGGTGTTTTGTCACGTAATTACCTTTAATTTATTTTCACGACGTTTCGGCTTTGTTACAATAGCTATGGTCCCGAGCAGACTCATTGTATGCGCTTGATTTGGATATAAAAATAACTAATTATTAAAAAAAACTACTTTATTAAGAACACTAGTGAAACCCCAAGTACGCTAGACGCTCTCAGATTTCCAGGCGGTCATTGGATATGCATATCCGAAGGGATAGTCAGAGGCACGTTCGAACATTACATGACACATGCCTACATTATGCAGTAGGTAGTTAGTATTTCGTACAATGACAGGTTATAAGCCCATTGCCGCTTATAAGAAATACTATCTGGTTTCCTTACCATAAGATTGCGAAGGTTTTTTTCATGGAAATAGCGCATTATTTCTTGTATTTATTACCTACTAGCTGACCCGTGCCCGCTTCGCTGTGCGTAAGACATTTCTAATACCATCGTTGACTTTTTTGTAGACGTTTTTAAGGTGTACAATACTGTAGTACATTATTTTGATATATCTCGTGGGGTTCAGCCAGCATTTGCAATGTAAGCGCAAAAAAATGTGTTTATTTACGACATCACATTAGAAACCTCTAAAATTATCAGTGTTTCTCTACTATATTATGCATGTATTATACATATGAACCGTCCTCTTGAATCACTCTGTTTATTAAAAAAAACCGCATCAAAATCCGTTGTGTAGTTTTAAAGATATAAGCAAACATACATACAGACATACATACATATTACATACAGACGCGGGAAGCGGAAAGCGACTTTGCTTTATACTATGTAGTGACTACGTAAATAAAGGTAATCAGACATTTTACATAATCATAAAATAATAAAGCTCTTCTTATTCTTGCCCTTATCCCACTTCATTTGGGTTCGGCACAACATGTTGTAAAACAATTTGGCTTTTTGTTTTACAACTGGCCGTACTCACGTCAACCCACTTTGGGAAAACTTGTTGGTTATGCATTTCATTGTTGTCGGCGGCGGGCTGGACATGGTAAACCTGACATATCCAGCCCGGCCACGAACATCCGACAGTGACAGTCATCCTCCTCGCGTTGGTGGCTGTGGTGACAGAAACGAATGATGGCGACCCGTGAAAAAAAACCGGGCAAGCGGGTTCGATGGTTTCGTACAAACTTCTTATAGGTTTACCTGTAAATAGGTAACGAAATTTCTGTATTTTTTAGGCCCATTCGTTTCGGACGTTTCGGCGGACGTACTGACACACAAATGGTCTTATAAGGGTTCCGTTTTTTCCTTCTGAGATACGGAACTCTGAAGATAAAGCCGTACAGTATCTCGCAATAATGTTGTAATGTTGTCCACTAAAGTATTACTCTATTAAGGCGCTCCCAGTCAACGATTGTTTTTGTTCGAAACGAAAAAATAAATACTTGTGAACAAGCCACATCTCCTATTTTATAATGTATAGTATATGTGAATAAAGATATACCCATCTTTAATCACTTCGATAAATAATCCTACCGACCGCTGCAATGACGACAAACACACGTCGGGGCCGCCTTTGCTTTTCGAATAAATTAATGATATAAATTATGTATAATTACTTATCAAAAATCTATTCTAATAGAAATCTAGATCTACATATTACCTATCTTTAACAATAAATCACAAGTTGATTTTAATAGTAGGTATATAAAATATTTCGATCATAAATTCTAAAACGTATCATTTTGAAATAATATCTTTATCGTGAAAAGTTTCTGCTATTATGTTTTCAGCTTAATAGAAATCTAGGTAGGAACCTGAAGTAATATACTTATAAAAATAGGAGATGTAGCTTGTTCAGAAGTATTTCTTTTTTCGTTTCGAAAAAGAGCAATCAGCGACTGGGAGCCTCTTAAGTATACATTTTTCTTGCTTTAGCGTGTAGGGTGGTGCATGTGAGTTGATATGAATTTTCCATTCGGAGCTTGAATAAATGAGCAAAGAATACATTTATTACGATTTCTTGCTTTCATAAATATAGAATTGTTACATTTTGACAATTCATCATCTTATACGTCATCGTTTCAGGTGTAGCACTCCCAATACTAAACATAGCCTTCCCCTACCAATTTCTAGGTCAACTGATGTTGCGGGACAAATAAGATTTAGAGATATAGATTACCCTATACCTACCTACCGAAATCGGATTCTTGCCCACAGTAAACTAAAACTAAACTGCGCCATACAACAACATGAATCAACCATGACTATTATACTGATGTTATCTGTTCTAAATGATATACCCTCCATACTTTTCGTCAAAAAATAAAATCAGATATGTATAATAAGAATGTATTTACACAAACAAAGTATATAGGTATTCCATCAGTTATCTGGTTCCCATATTACAAGACTTGCTTCGTTTGGGGCTAGATGGCGTTGTGTGAAAAGATTCAAAAGAATTTTACGTCATTTACAACCTAACTCGGTCATCTCAAATGAAACTGATTTCTTTTTAGTTGCGACTGTTGGAACTAGTTCTCTAAAAATCGTTTACTTAGATAATTTGTTTGAAATACGAAGGAACCCTAAAAGTTGAAAAGGTTAGAACATCTCGAAAATCTTTGACGTAGTTTTGAATCACTTCAAACACTCGTACCTTATGTAATAGTAGGACGCATCTGAATTGGAGGTAAATAGAGGTAGAAGTTTTGCGAATTCACTTAGAGATCTCACAAAATGTTTTGTGAGGAATGTTTTAGAGAGAATACATGCAGTTTGCTTATACCTAATACTTGATCAAAGATATAGAGATTTTTGGATTATTAATTATATATATTTGGCTATATTTTTAAGGCCCTGTATGTCGACGATTGCTCTTTTTCGAAACTTTTTCGAATGTTCAGAAGTATTTCTTTTTCGTTTCGAAAAAGAGCAATCGTCGACATACAGGGCCTTAAGCATCAACTATCTTCTATAACATAATAATTAATAACGCTTTGAAAACCGTTTAAAAAGACGTTTCGAATAATCGAAAAATTAGACGATATTCGATTTTAAAGTTTAAAAAAAGAACTATTAGTACTACATAAATACTAACAATAAATAGGAGCTATACACAATAGAAATAAATCATCCAAATCGGATCACGAGGTAAAAATAACCCATACGATAATTTGAATTTTCAAATCAAATGAAAATGATCACGACTGTAATCTCCAAGTACAGTAGACACTCTCAGATCTCTGTGCTTAGATCCTTGAAGACATCGATAGTCAGAAACATGTCCAAACATTACATTTGGCACATGTCCACATTTTGCAGTAGTTAGCATTCAATACGTGACAGGTTGCAAGCCCATCGCAGCTTATAAAAATGCAAAAATGTTACGATACATCGTTCGGTTTACTAAGTAGGTTCGCAGAACTCGCTCTACGCTGTTCTGCTTTTCATTCGCCAACTTAAAGCACACTAGTGTTTTACTCGAGCACTGTGGCTTTTTAATAGGATAAAAGTCAAGTTTTCGGAAAACAAAAAGAGGCTAGCTCGTTCAAACTGCGTGGGTATTTTGATTTTGGCATTGCTTGTGAATTTAAAAAGCCCTGTGACGTCATCTACTTCGTAAAAGTTTCTGTAAAACTTCATAATTCTGCTTTTGTAGAAAATTCAATAATGACTTGGAGAAATAAGGGAATTCGTGAGCTTGCAACCGGTCACGTATGGAATACTGACTACTGTCAAATGTTAGCATTTGCTAAATGTAATGTTCGGACGTGTCTTTGACCACCCTGTATAGTCATCTACAAGGATCTGAGCGCCTGGAAATTTGAGTCATTGTACTTGGGAATTTCAGTCGTGGTACTTGGTTAGTACTTTTAATTATTATTCTTGTTTGAGCCTTCACCTTGTTCGATCGGCACCACACTGAAACGCGACATAGCATTAAGGAAAGGATCATTGAAAAAAATGATAGGCCCCAAGCCGTGTTTGTTGCCTGATTCTTCTAGGCTTGGTCGCGAGGAACAGCGTTATCTTGTAGGTAATTACGTGATAAAGACTCGTGTGAAAATTTATAGTTAGGCGTAGCTTCACCTAGTTTTTAAGACGTTTCAAAGTGATCCTTGTGATTTTATTAAAATAAAGGATTTTTTAATTTGAATTTGAATACTATTCTTTTAATAAACTCTTGACTGCACATATAATATTAATATAATTGCCGTGTATAGAACTGCTAGGGTATAAATTCTGCACCGATCTATCCAGCCATTACGTTACAGACACAGTAGCCAGTTATATTTAGAAGAAAATGAATTGTATTGTCCAGACTGAATTCCGAGAACAGCGGAGAATACAAACAATGTTTATGTGAGATCGAGTTACTAACAAGCAATGGTATCAATAATTGGCAATATCTAATTGTTATGTACTTTCTAGCACATTTACCTTTCACTAACCGTAAGGTACACTGGTCTAAAGCAGGTTGTCCACAAAAGGAAGCCAGCGGTAGATAAACATCACTCATATCTTTTTTAGGGTTCCGTACCTAAAGGGTAAAAACGGGACCCTATTACTAAGACAGCTGTCCGTCTGGACAGGGCTGTTTTTAGTTTAACAAATACTAAAAACAGAATATTTAAGTGGGGCTCTCATACAACAAACGTGTTTTTATGGCGTTTTTATATATAATGGTACGGGATCCTTAGTGCGCGAGTCCAACTCGCACTTGGCCGGTTTTTTCAGAGCATTAGAACAGGGGCCCACATTAGGGGGGTTATATTATGTACCCGGTCTGTCTCTCCGTGGATAGAGCCATTTTAAATATAGACCAATGTACAGATAATAATCTCTAGTATTCTTAAAATAAGTGATAACGAATATACCAACAGTTTTATTATTATTATCGTGCTTTATTACCGATAATTTTAATTGTGATTTGATTCTCAATTCGAGTATGTATTATTTTTATATGTATGTCCCATATTTTTTAACATGGTGGTAGGATTTGATGTTTAAAAAAAAATATGATCACGACTATAATCCCCAAGTACGGTAGACGCTTAGATCTTTTGAAGATGTCTAGTGGGGGTAGTCAGAGGCACGTCCACACATTATATTTGACACATGCCCACATTTTGCAGTAGTAATTTTTTTGATCGAGTTTTATGTTGGTCTCATTTCAATTATATTCATGAAGAAGTATAAAAAATAATAATAATAATAATAATAATAATATGTCGTCCTTGACTTCCCAACTGGTGGTATAATTTTCGTCGGTTTTTCTACGTTTTCTCGTTTTTAAGCGAATTCGTATGTCGTGATAGCCAACGGATCCAGCTTTGGCACCAGGGGGGGGGGGTGTAAATATTACTAGGGCAAAATGTTGGCTTTAATCAGGAGGAGTATGCAGTAATGATGTAGAAAAAAGGAGTGTCCAATGACAAAAAAGATACCTAATTACCTAAATACACATTTCGTCCATTTTCATGACCACCCCTCCCCCCTGGATCCGCCCTTGGTGATAGCTTAAAGTGCGAGAAGGTATGCTTTATACATCAACGCTAATAGGATGAGCACTCGTAACTGCAAGTGTATGTTGCTCATATTCGCTTTGTCACTTGAACTTGTTGTCTGCATAAGTGTTACACTCTACCTCGTTATACTGACATTTTGCAGCCCACTTTTACATACTGCTAGGGTTCCGTACGTCTGTTGAAAAACCCGAACCCTGATAAGATTCGAGTGTCTGTCTGTCCGACTGTCTCATCCAATTTGTCGGACCGATTGAGTTAGAATTTAGTACCCACATGCATTTCTGTGACGTAAACGCGGACGTGTAAAATATGAGTTATGGATGTGAGGGTCACTTATGGAGGGAGGCAATTTATAAAAAAAAAGTTTTGAAAACTCTTTGTAATATATCAAATGTAAGAACTTGTTGTGAGTCTTTGATTACTGCTGTGATCCTATTTCATTTTTATTTGCATGTTTTGTAGTATAACAAGAGTAAAGACTTTTTAGAAAATAAGAAAATCAGATTTATTTAACTTTGAACTTTGTATTTGAAATGGGTCTGGGTCATGTTGAGAAACTCTGTATATAAAACTACTAGCGACCCGCCCCGGCTTCGCACGGATAGCATGTTATTATACATATAAACCTTCCTCCTGAATCACTCTATCTATTAAAAACAACTGCATCAAAATCCGTTGTGTAGTTTTAAAGATATAAGCAAACATACATACATACATACAGACGCGGGAAGCGGGAGGCGACTTTGCTTTATACTATGTAGTGATAAGACATATTTTGAAAACTAATGGAACAATAAATGAATACTTTAATAAATTTTACGGCCAGTGACAGTGTGTCCGCTTCTCAAACCGCACAAATAATTACGAAGCATTTCAATTACCCTGAATTCTCACTGCGGCCGTATTTTCATTCATTTTCGATACGCGCAAAAACTCAGACATGCCGACGCCCGAGAGTAGACTCAGTGGCGCCTCTCCCTCAATGAGGGTTGGGCTTTAAATACAGCGACTAAGGAGTAAGAAAACAATTACGTTTCAAAAACTAAAAACATAACCGATTTTATGTTTGACTGTGTATGCTATTTTATTCTTCTTAATATACATTACTCAAAAAAGTCCAACACACAATTGCATTTACAATTTTTTTCACATTTAAAAGTGGTATTTTTTCAAGTTTAAAAGGTACCCAGCGGGAAGTATATATAACCTTTTCCAAATCGGTTAATATATAACGGAGATTTGAGGTAATAAACATAAAAAAATACAGCATAATAAAAACCTCCTCCATAAGTTACCTACTCACAAATCTCGACATTAGGGACGCATCACAAAACCCTCAGAAACTTGCAACGTCTGCGTCAAACTTATATGCATGTCTAATTTCTTAAGACACTCTTTGGCGCCACCTCCATGAGCGCTAATGAACGTCTCCACACGACGCTACTATCGCGGCGAGAGTTGTTATAGAATTTAAAGGAAAAATCCGGCCAAGTGCGAGTCGGTCTCGCGCTCGAAGGGTTCCGTACCATTATATTTAAAAAACACCAAAATATCACGTTTATTGTATTTAGTATTCTGTTATTAGTATTTGTTGTTATAGCGGCAACAGAAATACATCATCTGTAAAAATGTTAACTGTCTAGCTATCAGGTTCATGAGATACAGTCTGGTGACAGACAGGCAGACAGACAGTGGAGTCTTAGTAATAGGGTCTCGAACCTTAAAAATGAAAATAGGAACCAGCCAGAATTCGTACCCAAGACGCCTAATGGCTTCATTTCTACAAAGAAACAAATCTGTCAAACCGTTGAGGTGTGCGGGTCGGGGCGAGTGGTAAAAAAAGCATTCAATGACAAGTCTATAGGCTGTGTGGTCGATGCACTCGCTCATATAGATAGCACCTTAGCCATGACATTTCATACAAACAGACATCGCTCCACACCTTTGTCTCTACCCGCATTCATATAGGCACCTACTTGATTATGTAGCTATATGAATGCGTTTCCTCTTACACATTGTGTGGAGGAATTTTAAAGGTTAGTGCAGACGAGCGTTCGTTTTGACTGAGTGTATAAAGCGTTTATATTGCCTCCTCAATTAGGTACCTGTAGCATATTATCATGGGATTTCTGAAAAACATTTGTTCGTCAATTTGAATCCATACAAAAATATTCACCAGAATCATGCAATATGGTTTATACCGGTAACTGACGAACTAACTACTATCGCGACGAGAGTTGTTATAGAATTTAACGGAAAAAAACAGGTCAAGTGCGAGTCGGACTCGCGCACGAAGGATTCCGTACCATTATCTAATAAAAACGACAAAAAATTACGTTTGTTGTATGAGAGCCCCACGTAAATATTTATTTTATTCTGTTTTGAGTATTATTTGTTGTTATAGCGGCAAACATCATCTGTGAAAATTTCATCTGTCTATCACAGTTCATGAGATACAATCTTGTGACAGACAGACGGACTGACAGATGGACAGACAGACGGACAGCAAAGTCTTAGTAATAGGGTCCCGTTTTTACCCGTATATATTTTTCTAATGTTAGACCACGCATTACTTTATACCAATTTTAATAATTCTATTTTTAATGGATAAGGTAATACTCCGAAGTTGGTCCCATAAAAATATTATGATTGAACATTTTTGTTTTTTTTTTAGTTTTCTACACGTCATATCAGTTGTCGTCTAAATAAACTCCTTCGTTATTCGGCTAGTCATGCCAATGTTTCTAGAAAAATCTAAAATTAGACGCGCGCTTCTCTCTCAGGCCATACCCCTTTGTAATATTGCAGTTGTATTGACTAGAACAGGGTGCTTTTAATCTGGTGCTTTTAATAAACAAAAAAGGGTGGTGCTTATTGAACTCTTTTATATTTTTCACTGAAAATTTCACTCATGTGTTAATTTTAATGTATATATAAATACTCGTACTTTTAACAAACTTTTACAACGTTTTTCTTTTATTGCTGACGTTTTAAGAATACAGTATTCGTCTGCCGTTGATCGACGGACGATGCTTATGATGAAAAGCATCTGAATTGTCTCGAAGCGTCACCGTCTCTATTTCTATTTAAAATGATTAACAACCACAATAGTTTTAATTAAAAAATAAATAAATATTATCACGACTGTAATCCCCAAGTACGGTACACATCCTCTCAGATCTCCAGGCGCTTAGATCCTTTAAAGACGTCTAGTGGGGGTAGTCAGAGGCACGTCCAAACATTATATTTGGCACATGCCCACATTTTGCAGTAGTTAGCATTCCATGCGTGACAGGTTGCAAGCCCATCGCCGCTTATAAGAATACTAACTGGTTTATAGTTTTAATTCCATGTGATAATTATTTCTATAAAATCACAAGTACAACTTCTTTACTTGAAGGGGCATGTCCGAAGTAAGTTCTATCTATTTATATTTCAACAATATCTATTTCTGTTTGCTTAGCAGCATTTCTGATTTCCGCTTCGAGGGGTATTACCTGTCAAATTAAAGGCACATAAGGCCTAACACCTTTATGTCTCAAATAGGTGGTCATGGCAATGCATTGTAGGGCCAGAGTTAGAATATTCATGATCTAGGAAGTAGTGATTTATTTATAAGTGTCACTAGATCTCTCTGATTGTTCTACCGTCGAATCTATACTAATATTTTAAAGGCGAAAGTAACTCTGTATGTCTGCCTGTGACTCGATTGTGATTAAATTTCATACAGAGATAGTTTAAAGTCCTGAAACAGACATAATATAGTACTTTTTTCATCAAAATTTTATATTGATCTTTAGGTATTTTTATATTTTACGATAAAGTCATCAAATATCGATTTCCTAAATATACGCGGACGAAGTCGCAGGTAAACGTTTGTTCTATAATAAAGCGTGATAAAAAAGAGAAAAACGCAGGAAAGAGAATTGTGTTGAATATTAATAAGTGTGGTTGTTGGTTGTCTATGTCTATCTTTCACTCAGCAACGGATCGACATGATTTTCCGGATAAAGATAGTGAAATTACATAATATTATGCGACATTCCGTCCGGTAGTTACCACACGTACAAAGCCGCAGACGGAAGCTAGTCAATAATCATTTCCATTTAGGTATAGTATTAACCACGGGAAATATTAGGCACCTTTAGTTAGCATATATATTTCTTCTGTTCGGTATTTGTCACCAATTCCTTTTGAACGGCTAGACCGATTTGGTTGAAATTTCGTATGTATATTTAAATTGGTCCCTGACCCGGTAGGCACTGCTCAAATTTGATTTGTTGTACTCTTAATAGAGGTGGTTAGAAGTTAGTCGTTAATATATGTTTTAACCTATATTGTTCCAATGAGCGTTTACCAAAACAAAAAAGATTCGCCAAGTCACGGAGAAAACCCCTATTGCGGCAGTTTATCAGCTGCAAAGGGGCAATAAAAAAGGTGTTAGAGAACTTTTCAATTTCTTACAATGTTTGCGATTAAGTACGGTGTCCGTGACAAGGACGGTTGAAAGATGCAGTTCTATTTACCACAATATTACGTAAAAGCATACTCACTATCACATGCATACAAGAAGATGAGAATAAATTCGTGTAGCAAAAATGTTTTGCGATTTTTCGGCACTAAATAAATAACATAACGGCTAAGTTTAACATTATGTACGAAATAGTTTTTTTTTTTTTAACTTTCACACAGCGCCATCTAGCCCCAAACTAAGCAAAGCTTGTACTATGGGAACCAGATAACTGATAGAATACTCATATAAGTTTTTTTTGTTCATGCTTATACATAGTAAGATACTTATTATACATAATTATATGTAACAATTTATACTGAGCCTGAACTAGGATGATTGTTTGATACGAGTATGATTATGTTTGTATGGAATCACAACATGTAAATTTTCCATATAAAATGAAATGGTAATGAAATAAACTTCGCAACGCTGTTATGTAGCTATAATACTAGCACGATGAAACTGTATTTATTTACGAGACGAATAAAAATGTTAACTACCTAGTTAACTTCAAGTAAAGCTCCTCACTTATTTAACGTATCTGCTATCGTGTCTTTATATCCTAATCCAGATGCTAAAACATAAAAATATGCATTACAAAAACTTAAAGTTTTTTGGGATTTTCGTGCTCATTCTCGCAAAAGACTTTTGGCACTATTTTAATTTTGAAACTTTTCTGCTCGGACACTTTGTGACGACTTGAAGCACTTAGCAGCTCCTGTCAAAGTATGCTAATGTTGAAAAATGCATCATTTGATAATAAGATTTAATTAGTCCGTTATTTCACTGCAAATTCACTTTGAAGCCACACTGGGTTTTTTATGAATGATTGTAAAAATATTTTCTGTGATAGGACCTGATTTAGGTAACTGTTCATACATACATAAAATTACGCCTGATTCCCAGAAGGTTAGGCAGAGGCCACGGCTTTCCAGTTGCTACTTGGTAACTGTTCACGTTCTCATAATTTATTTATTTTAGCCTCTGACAGATTTGAAAAACAAACATGGGAAGTTGTTTGTTAATTGGATAAAGGGTTCGAATTGTAGTTTATGAGATGAGTAATTTTTCGGATGTGCCTTTTGAAGATCAACTCTCACAATAGTCTCGATCTGATATAAACTAACTAGTCGTTTTATTTTTTTCTGGTGACTAGTCTCTTTAAAACAGATTGTTCACATTTTGGCTAAAATATAATGAGCGTATAATACTGAAATTCCTGAAAATCAATAAACTTAAAAATAAGTAGCCTATATTCGTCCAAAGACGAACGGCCAACTATCTATATGTGAAATTTAATTACCTACAATCAGCCCAGCGGTCACGATAACGCCACAGACAGACAGACAGACAGACAGGGTTACTTTCGCGTTTATAATATTAGAAAAGATTACAATCACTATCAACGGCATGTCTTATTTTTTCTCCTTTTTTCACACTGATAGCGGGCTTGACTAGTTTCTCGTTCCATAAAGCCAATACTAAATTTTGGGCTCAAATTCGAAGCCAATATTGTATATGAAGAGCAGAGCGAATAAAATGTCACAATTTATTATTATTAAGCCGTGGTCCAAATCAAAATTTTGTATCGATGCACCACCAAAACCACCAAAAATATTATAATTACAAGTTTTTATTTAACTTGCAATCTATGTATGTAACTTTGTTACGGTGGAAAAAGAATGGCAAACCATTCTTCTTCTAACTTGCTGTTCTCCTGTCGGTGTAGGTATTTGATGCAACTCTCACCATCTTTTTTTCTCCACCGTCGCGTCGCCCCTTAACTTCTACGTACGACACGACAGCAAACCTTAACATATCTTAATTATATTACTTCACATACAAAGTTTTCATAGAAATACAGTGTCAGACCAAAAGTTGAAGCAGAAGTTCAGAATATTCGTAAACTTCATTATGTTGTGTGTTATTATTGAAATAACATTCGCCAGCTTCTGAGAAGCGTCCGTTTCGAATGCTCATAAACTTAATTTTAATTAATATTCGTTAGTTTTGCAGTTACGTGACGATTTCATTACGCAAATGGAGTTGAAACTACGATCTAGGCTACCGGCGCTGTAATGGACGTTATAATTTCAGCTTGCTATTTTATAGTTTAGTAAAAAAATCGGACCATCTTTAATACCAAATAATCGAAGATAACCACTTTCACTGTTACTAAACTTACAAATAGAAGATAAGATACTTTCTTGTTTTTTGATAGCTTCAATTAAATAGAAGTAGGATAAAAAATAGGATCACGACTGTAATCCCAGTACAGTAGACATTCAATCTGATCTCCAGGCGCTCAGATTCCTGACGATATCGTAAGAGTTTAGTCAGAGGCACAACCAAACATTACATTTATCACATGCTAATTCCAATAACGGTTGATTTTTATTATACTCGTCTGTAATGATTTTTAAACTGGTGCTTACCTTTCATTAAGATGCTGCTTAAAATTCTTCTTTTTTTCTGGGCTGAGTCTACCCGGATAAGACGGAAAAAGTGATTAAACCGCATTATCTTGAAAACCATCAAACTTAAAAAGAAACTGTCTTTTATTTATGTAGCTAGTATGATTATCTAACCAATTATATAAAAACTAACTGTTTCTATTCATAGTTTTGAGAAAAAACTAAATTAGTGTTTTGGAAGGGGACTTTGGATAATAAATTTATCGAGAAAAGTTTCACCAATCGTGTTTCTGTCTATAATTTATCTAAACTAAATCCTTACGTACATAAAAAACAAAACTGTATATTTTGTGGTTATTGAGAAAAAACGACTTTGCATTCACGAAAAGTATGAATACCACAGGCCGTTATTTCGAACCGACACTAATTACCAAGTCGTCAAGACATGCATTCTGTCTTAGCTGTAAAGATAGAGTAGAGTTCTTTGTGAAGGTGCTCGGGGAAGTACCTACCATATCTATTATTGCCACATTGTTGTGTTCCGGTTTGAAAGGTATGGTTGTCTGTGGAATTACAGACACACTAGGCTTTTAACACCAACACCTTGCTCCTTGACAGTGCTCCGATGTATTCAGCCAACCCGCACTTTTAGAAATCGTCGTCTGACGTAGAATGTACCTATAGCTAGATTTAAAGTTATGAAGGGGTCAAAAGTAGCTCATAATGGTTCGTGTAAATATACAGACGGCGCTTTTTTACAAGCTTTTATTTAACTTGCAATGTATGCATGTACCTATGTAACTATGTTTGTTAAGGTGAAATCTTGCGACTCAATTTTGAAGCAGTTATCCCCGATTGAGCTGAAATTTCGCATACTTTATGTAACTTCGGCGACAATGCAATAATATGGTGACAACGAGCTGATCTGATGATGGAGTCAGGAGCTGTTCAACAGACACTCACAATGGAATTCCTTAGTAAATACTTCGATTGAGTAAAAACTTTGCATACTAGTCAAGTTCCGATGACAATGTTATATGCCGTGATAGGTGATAGCGCGCTGGTGCTCGATGGTTTATAGAATATAAAAAAGCTTGTCAGAAAAAGCTTTAAGGGGCTCCCAGTCGCTGATTGCTCTTTTTCGAAACGAAAAAAGAAATACTTCTAAACAAGCCATATCTCCTATTTTTATAAGTATATTACTTCAGGTTCCTACCTAGATTTCTATTAAGCTGAAAACATAATAGCAGAAACTTTTCACGATAAAGATATTATTTCAAAATGATACGTTTTAGAATTTATGATCGAAATATTTTATATACCTACTATTAAAATCAACTTGTGATTTATTGTTAAAGATAGGTAATATGTAGATCTAGATTTCTATTAGAATAGATTTTTGATAAGTAATTATACATAATTTATATCATTAATTTATTCGAAAAGCTAAGGCGGACCACGCGCCGACGTGTGTTTGTCGTCATTGCAGCGGTCGGTAGGATTATTTATCGAAGTGTTTAATGATGGGTATATCTTTATTCACATATACTATACATTATAAAATAGGTGATGTGGCTTGTTCACAAGTATTTATTTTTTCGTTTCGAACAAAAACAATCGTCGACTGGGAGCGCCTTAACAGAAAACTTATTTTTAACTTAGCTGATATGCTACTGCTCGTCTAGCCATGATGGCAATTGTCAAAAGAAATGTCAAAAAAAATATAGTTAAATAGTTGGAAAGAATGTGACGTTTGTAACGATACTAGCGACCCGCCCCGGCTTCGCACGGGTAGCATGTTATTATACATATAAACCTTCCTCCTGAATCACTTTATCTATTAAAAAAAACCGCATCAAAATCCGTTGTGTAGTTTTAAAGATATAAGCAAACATACATACATACGCGGGAAGCGGAAAGCGACTTTGCTTTATACTATGTTTGTAACGATATATCGTTGATCTTTTTCAAGAGAAGGTATACCTATCCCCAGTTTACCTCAAGTTTGTGGATGCAAGATAAATTTTGTATACCTCTAAGTTAAATTAAGTTATCTAACTTTACGGGAAATAATGAAAGTGTTTTTTTCTGTGAGATTGTTGAAATTATTATTAAATAGTAAACTTATAATTACCTTATTTAACTAAATTATTTTGACAGTCTCAAATTGTTGGTGAGCGATGACCATAAGTTAGGCCTACAAGAAGTCCATTAGTCCTCTTGTCCGTAATTAACGGCATTAGTCTCAGCTTCAGCAGTGCTACGTCAGTATCTACTTTAGTGCATCACCGTGTATTGATGTTCTGTAACTAAATCTGAATGTATAATATAATAATCTGAATGTCGAAAACGGCTCCAACGATTTTCATGAAATTTTGTATGCAGGGGGTTTTGGGGGAGATAAAGCGATCTAGCTAGGTTTAATTTTTAGAAAACGTGGTTTTATCTGTGTTTTCATGCTAAGAAATACCGAACAACCTAGTACTTACTACTTTATTATAGTTGAGACGCAGAGTTGATCTTAAATACCTAGACAACGATGATTTAACTTTCATTTTCACCAAACACACATTATTTTGAAAGAAAGTAGAAACGACTGTACTCTCAGATACATACTCGCTTAGATCCTCGAGGATGTCTAAAGGTATAGGGGTGGTCAGAAGTATGTCTAAACATATTGTTTGGCACAATACCCACATTTTGCAGTAGTTAGCAGAAGAAAGAAAAAAATATATTAACCTAAAGTACCTACTCATGTTTCAATTTGTGACCACCAGCCATAAATATTCCATAAATACATTATTCGGAGCTTACATACCAAAGTTGAATTAAATTGCAAAATTACGCCAACTACATCGGACGATAAACTCATTTGCTGACTGCTGACGTCATTAACAGCATTACCGGCGAATCGCGAACCAATAAAATTGAAAATCCGTTGCGATTAGGACCAAAGTTGACGTTTGGTTAGTACCTACTTGAGTTCTTTTTTCACCTGACAAAATAAAAGGATGAGTTTCTCATTATGTGGCATACATATTTTTTTATGTATGATTAGCAGGTATTCCCAAAGAGGGTTGACGTCAGGTGGGTGGCTGGTTGTAAAAAACCGTTAAGCCAGATACTTACTTCTTCATGTTTTTTTACATGTGCCGTGTTTTCTATAGCGTAGAGAATCGACCTAAGGTCCATTTGAATGAAATTTGTGTACAACTAATTTCTTCGCAAAACATGAAAAACTAAATCGGAAAATTTTAAAAACAAATCGATTGACCGACTTAAAAAAAATAATAATAGGTATTTACATTCCGTAATCTTTTACTTTCTTTTACATTTATTACATTTATGTTTCGTGCGAAACACAAGAGCTCAAGAGGTTGGCCCTAGGATGTGTTATTTTTGTAGTGCCGCACCGCGTTAACAAAACATGTGTGATGTGTTTGCTGGTCTATAAAACATTTTATTTTTTAAATCAATTCTACAATCGTTTATGTAGTTTGTACAGCAATTAGTTTTATTTAGCAAGAAATTATTGTATATCTTTATATACAGATAATTACCGCGTTTTTTTTGTATTGTTGACGTTTCGTGATATTTCAAATGCTCTTCGTAGTGATTGTCTCGAAACGTCAGCAATTTAAGGAAAAAACGTGGTAATTAGCCGTATTTAGGTAAAATGATTAGAATGAGGTAACAACAGTAGTTTTTATTCTAGTTATTTCTGTTGTAGGTATTCAAATTTAGTATTTAGTACGTCTGGTCCTAAAATGTCTAATAATCTGTCGCTATTGCTCTAACTTAGAGCTAGGCAATGTACTTATATTTAGAATGCTTTGATTAGAAACATTTGTTAGATTTGTTAGTTCGTGGGCTAATTTTCGTAATGCAATCATACAAATATCACTTTCTTTTTTGTAGCGTTATTTTATTGGTATAATTACTCGTATATTCATTTTAATATTTATAATATTATTTAAAACTAGATCAGAACGGAATTACATAAAACATTTTTCTGTTTAATTAAATGTGAATTGGCACTTTATTGGTAATTTGTTTCTATATTCTAATTACATAAACTGGTTTCCTTTACGCTAGGTTTTTTTATGTAGTTATCAAGTTCAATATTTTTATCGTGTAGTTTTTTTAGAAGACTAGCCGACCCGTGACAATCTTTGTCTTGTCCTGTGTAATCAAAGCTGATGTCAGAATTTTTGCACACCAGCAACATTTAGATAAAAATAATTTTTTGATCATTTTAGGAATGCTTTTCGGATTATAACACATCCTGTTTTATTCGGTCATTATATCTATATGACAGCAAATTTCATCTTAAACCGTTTTGTCTTATAGGCCTTTGACTTTTAAACATACAAACATTCTCACAATCGCATTATAATTATAAGATATTTATGAAGCTCTCAGGTAATAGTTTTCGTGCTTATAGGTAGAAGATAAGTAGCAGCCGCGTAGGCAATATCCGTTTGCACAACTGTCTCAACAAGCAGTCAAGAACCATACGGGCAGTCTGTCCATTCTGCCATTCCGATAGCCAGCAACATCTGTTACGTTGCAGTCATATCCGTTTGGTGAACTATAGCGTTGATGTGTGAGTTCAACGTAAAGTGATGTCAGTTTACGTCCTACGAGAGAAACAAGGATTGCAAAATGCAAATGATCTTAGCAGCTGGCGGAGGGTAAGTGATTTATTCATTTGCATCACAAACTCACAATAGCATGACTATCCCTCGTATTCAAGAACGACACTATGAGAACACGCACCCACAGTGGACGAAATCTTTTTTCATAAAAATCACTTTACGTGTTGTGCGACACTGCATAGTGTGACTAGAGGCACATTGTCGTGTGCCTCTAGCCAAAGTTGAGCCTAAAGGCACACGGTAGCGTGCGTCATAGTGCCGCTCAACACATAAAGTGATGTTTATGAAAAAAGATTTCGTCCACTGTGGGTGCGGTTAGACTGTTACTAGCGACTGTTAGCTTGTCGGTAGTAACTCGGCCTTCTGCGCTGTAGGTTGTGGGTTCGATACCCACCCAGGACAAAATATTAGTGTGATGAACATAATATACCTATGTGTGTTCTGTGTCTGGGTGTTATACTGTATCTTGTGTATTTATTAAAAAAAAAGGCTTTCGTGCACGAGTCCGACTCGCAATGGGAGTTCCGTAGGTCCCATTATCTATAAAAACACGTTTGTTTGGAACCTCACATACATAAATATTTTTTATTCTGTTGTTAGTAGAGTGAATGAAGCAAAGGAAGTAGGTAGGTATGTCAGGATTGATGCAAGTGGAAAGCCGACGCCTCTACCTACTCCTGTGGGAAACAGGCGTGATTATGTAATGTACCTACTTAAGTACCTATGTAATAACTCGATAGCGTCTATCTGAATCTGTTATTTATTTTAATCATATATTTCAATAAAATCACAAGGATCACTCTGAAACGTCTTAGGAGCTAGGTGGAGCTAGGTAGGTACTCCTGTTCCTCGCGACCAAGCCTAGAAGAATCAGGCAACAAACACGGCTTGGGGTCTATCATTTTTTTCAATGATTCCCCAGTGTGGTGCCGATCGAACAAGGTGAAGGTTCAAACAAGAATAATAATTAAAAGAAGAAGAAGGTAATAAGCAAGTAGGTACGTACAACAATATACAAATTAACTAGAGCTCACAAATTTTAAGAGCAGCACACGCTACACTTGATTTAGATATAGGTAATACCTAAAGATGAAAGAACTATTTGCATACTTAAAAATAATTATTTCCCACCCATGAAAAACATTTTTGTGATGGCGAACATGATTTGCTTAGTTTGGGGCTAGATGGCGCTGTGTGATAATGTCCATCAATATTTATTAACTTACTTAATCATTTATCTCATCTCATCACTCCTTAGGCTTAGTGTTTTAATTGGTCTCGCACGATCATAATAAAGTTCGTGGCGATTCTGTTGTGTTCACGCTAAAAAAAACCTAAAAAACGATGGCTCTTATTTTTCAAGCATAGATTAGTGTAACCTCAAAATGACAGTCTTAGGAGGATATTTTAATCATTTCTCTATAATTTATTTCGCATATTTTACACGTCCAACTGTCATCTTAATCTTAGTCAATACCAATTTATTTACATGTTGATTTTTAGTTTGAAATTTCTTTATCACGTACGTACGAAAATTGTTTAGACCAATCAAACAACATAATAAAATATCATTGTAGTGTGAACAATTAATAATTTGTCTGGCCTGGCAATATTTTGCCTTGTCATGTCAGTGTCACTTGTTCAAGTGCCAAACGTCAGTTTTGCTTTTGTTTGTATTGTATTTTGTATTGTAAACAAAACAAATCTGTTCAATCAAGAAATTCAAGAAAGTTGTTAATTATGTGTGGTATAAATTGATAAGAGAATGCGCGTGTGTTCGTTTTCGTAGTATTAAAATAAAATGAAATGAAATATAAATTTATTGGGACTTATGTAGGATAAAAAACCAAGTCAAAAAACAATGTACTGCGTACTGTTAATCATGGAGGATTCCAAGGAGGAATTGCGTAAAAATTGGGAACGTTTTCGTCGTTCCCAATTCAAAGCGACACGACCGACCCCATCCAATTTGCATCGGCAACCGTGGCTATCACAGAACACACATAACTACGTGGCTATAATGGGCGCTCGCAAGAAGCTTACAATGCATTCAAAAGTTATGAGGCGGTGCAATTGAGCATTGTTTAATATATTGACGAAAATGACACAGAACAGGTTGGTTTACTAGAAGAAAATTAATACTATGTGCTAGCTCAAATAATTGCCTCATATACAAATAGTTAAAAAGACTTTTCACTTTCAGACTTTCGTTTCAACTTGTAAACCACCATTTTAATTGATATAACACCATATAATGGAAAGGATTTTACAAAGTTTATGCCATTCCATGATTTATTCATGGCTGTTATGTCCAGAAGCTATTCTATATATACGAAAGTAAGTAACAAAAAATGCTTTGGCAATCATTGTCAACTTACCGCTAGTAAATCAGTCTTACAGGGAAGCATTAGGTTTTGTTGGAGAAGCGTTTTGGTAACAAAGCACGGTTGATAGGAAATGACATTGATGTTCTATTGAATTGCAATGCAGAAAGACACAGCAGCCTCTATAAGGTCTTTTGTGTCAGAAGTGCAGCAACAATTGCACGCATTTAAAAGTTTAGAACAACCCATTCGATACATGGGACATGTTGCTGATTTTCATTCTTACCAAGCTCATTCTATTCTATTCATTCTAACCAAGCTCCATTCTATTCTATTCTGATTAGATAGGGACTCGGAAATAAAGCCTTCAATGGTAGATTTTATCAACTTTCTATAAAAGCGTGCTATAGTGTTAGAAGATGGTTTGCCCCATGAAAGTACAATTAGATTCTATAAATCTACACCATCAAAGGAAACCAATGTTGCCACACAGATTAAAAAATGGTGTAAACACTGTAACAAAAGGGATCATCCTCTTTTCAGCTGTCTAGAGTTCAAATCAGCAGATTTAGAAGTCTGCCAATCATTTGTTGAACCATGATTTGTGTACCACTTGTCTAAAGACACAATGGAAAACGTAAGTTCATTTCTAAATGCTAAATATGTAAGCAAGAACACAACACATTGTTGTATGAGGAACAGGACAGTTCTAATGAGCCTGCTGTGACTTTGTATTCGAACACTGTTTGTAGTGACATCTTGCTTTAAGCTGTAAAAGTACAACTATTGAATAAACAGGCAGCCAAGCATCTTTTACTTCAACCAGCCTTGTAAATGAACTTGGTTGGTTGCTATAATTCAACAGCATAACATCATAGGCATAGGCATAATAAACCAACACGAATTGATAAACTTGTAAACTTAAGTGTGCCTTCATGCCACAAACATATAAAATTAAATTTTAAATGTCACATAGTTGACAAAATAATTTCATAATTGCCCCAAAAATTAGTTAAAAATGAAAAATTAACAGACAATGAGTTTGAGAAAGCTGAAGAAATATTTAAAAACTCAATGAATCATAAGGACAATCGCTCCCATGTGTAAATGCCTCTCATCGCTACTCTGAGTATAATTGCATCTGAGTGAATCATTCTCAGTTGCCTACCAAAGATTTCTAAAGTTAGAAAAAAAGATTTAAAACCAATCTTTTGTTACTAAAGCAGTATAAATGTAGAGCTGGGACACGAGGTTGAAATTGCGAATTATGATATTGATGGAAACCCTGTTTACTTTCTAGCGCACCATGCATTATCAATGAGCCGAGTAAGAAAACACAACTTGTTGGGAGTATGCAATCCCAAAGCAAGGTGTTCCGTGATGACGTCATGCTAAATGGCCCCGTGGTACAGAGTGAGCTCTTCGATATCCTGATTATATTCAGAACCTATATTTTTACACTAATTTGTGATATTCAAAAGGTATTTCGCAATGTGTACATAAATGATCACCACACATTTATGCCTTCAAAACATTATTTGGCGAGATGATCCCAAAAAGCCTTTCAGCTGCTTACAGCTACAGTCAGGACTGAAGGCCTCTACATTCTTGACCACTCAATGCCCACTTGAATTAGCTACTCAGTACCAAAGTAACTTGCTGCTCAAACTATAATCCAGAACACCCATGTGGATGATATAGCAGGTACAAATGATGTAGAGCAGCTTTCTAAGCTTAAAATTCAATTGGTAGAGCTCAAATTCAAATTCAAATTCAAAAATCATTTATTTCAATAAAATCACAAGGATCACTTTGAAACGTCTTAGGAACTAGGTGAAGCTACGCCGATTCCACGCGACCAAGCCTAGAAGAATCAGGCAACAAACACGGTCTCTACATGAATGGTGCTGGCATGTCCCAGAAATTTTAAATGACATTCCAGATGAGCAAAAACAATTTGAAAATGTAGATATGAGCGCAGACAATTTGGTAAGGGTTAATGTATGATATTATTTCAGACACATTCACTTTTCCAAGCTCCAATTTCATTTTATTGGGAACAAGAACATAGGTTATAAAAACAGTCAAAATACTATGATGCTGGCAGAATATAAATGGGAAATAATATAGATGGAAAATATAATTTAAATACAAAAAGAAACATTTTAAGTTTCATTGGAAATATAATATGTTTGACCCTCTTGGTCTAGTAGGCCCAGTAATCGTAATGTTTATGCAGCTTGGTCTTTGCAAATAGGTTGGGACGCTATTGTATCCAATGACCATTTTCTATACTGGAAAATCTTTTTAGAAAAGTTGAATTTATGGGCAAAATAACAGAAAATAGATGTATACATAGTAAAGATATTTCAAGAATAGAATTGATAAGATATTCTGATACATCAATAAAAGCCTTTGGCTGTTGTCTTTATGTAAGAATATTAAAAAAAAATGATGGTATAGTGAAGTCAGATCTACTTTGCTCTAATTCACGTGTTGCAATTCCTCAGCTTGAGCTCAATGGTGCTCTTCTTTTGGCCCAAATGGTGCATAGAGTCGGTAGTCCTAGTTAGTAGATTTTCAAAAATAGAGACATTCCTGTACAGTGACACTCACCCTCGTATTCAAGAACGACACTATGAGAACACGCACCCACAGTGGACGAAATCTTTTCTCATAAAAATCACTTTATGTGTTGTGCGACACTGCATAGTGTGACTAGAGACACATTGTCGTGTGCCTCTAGCCAAAGTTGAGCTCTAAAGGCACACGGTAGCGTACGCCATAGTGCCGTTCAACACATAAAGTGATGTTTATGAAAAAAGATTTCGTCCACTGTGGGTGCGTGTTCTCATAGTGTCGTTCTTGAATACGAGGGTCAGATAGTGTTAGCTTGGATAAAATAATGAAATGTTTTTGCTAACAAAAGAGTTAGCAAATTGTAGAGTCGACTGATCGGTCAACTCTACAATTTGCTTAACTCTTTTTGCTTATTTGCTTTCTCTTTAGTTGACCGATCAGTCAACTCTACAACTGACTGATCAGTCACAACACGGTTTTGTTTAATAACAGCAGCTGAGGCTGCTAAGCAGTTGATGGGCTACCTCCCAGAAGAAAGAATTACCGCGTCCAAGCCATTTCAGTACGTCGTCGTTGACTTCTGTGGACCTTTCCATATGAAGGTTGATAGATTAGAAAGTCTATTAGATAAGGATTAAAAGCTATTAATGTAGACCTTGTATCGGATTAATTTCGAAGCGTGGCATGCCACAAACATATTTTGTTATTACGCTAAGATTTTTAAAGGCGTCAAATGAAATAAAAAAATGTATTACCTATCTTCCAAAACTCACAGGGATAGTGCAGATGGGTTTTGTTTTTAAAACTACATATGAATCTACTACTAAGTTCTCACCCGAGTTTGGAGGATTGTGGGTAGCAGGTGTTTAAAATGTAAAGCACCATTTTAAGTAGTGGGGAACCTATGAAGAGTTCAATACAGTCATTGTACAAATCGATGGGATTTTTAACCCTAGGCCTCTACTTTTTGCAAATACCCATGATTGTAATTACTTGTCACCTATGGACACTTTCTGATTGAAACCGGCTGACTTGGCTATAGCTAATAGCTATCCTGAAGTTGATTTAACAGATATCTCAGTTAATCGTATAAAATTTTGGAATACAAAGATTCCAAAATTTTATACTAACATTTTATACACCAAACTTAAACAAGTTTCTTGGAAATTATGATCTACTGGTTACATTTAACAGCTTCAAAGCCGTCTCAAGTGGAAATATCCTAAGCCAAACCTCAAAGGTGATTTGGTAAATGTAAAGGACTTTAAACTGCTCCATTAGAGTATAAAAATAAAATAAAGTAAAATAAAGGAAATATCCTAAGCCAAACCTCAAAGGTGATTTGGTAAATGTAAAGGACTTTAAACTGCTCCATTAGAGTATAAAAATAAAATAAAGTAAAATAAAGGAAATATCCTAAGCCAAACCTCAAAGGTGATTTGGTAAATGTAAAGGACTTTAAACTGCTCCATTAGAGTATAATACCGTATTGTTAAAACTTACCCAGGTCGAGTAAGAGCAGTTTATGTAAAAATGAAAAACAAAATATATAGACGGTGTAAAACGTGTAAAAGTGTAAAACGACTCAGTCAGTTACCTGTATAGAAGTGTAAGCTCGACTCCAATTATGTTCAGACAAATATCGTTGTAGTGTGAACAATTATCACTACATAGTATAAAGCAAAGTCGCTTTCCGCTTCCCGCGTATGTATGTATGTTTGCTTATATCTTTAAAACTACACAACGGATTCTGATGCGGTTTTTTTTAATAGATAGAGTGGTTCAGGAGGAAGGTTTATATGTATAATAGCATGCTACTCGTGCGAAGCCGGGGCGGGTCGCTAGTTAATTTATATTAGTCTGACTGTTTTATTAAAATAAATGTCTAATAATCAGTTTCCCACGCGTTTTATTTCGTACAAATATCGAAGATTTATTCATTTATTTAGAACTGTCACTTTGATTTTAAGCTTATTTAGACTTCAAATAAGTTTTTTGTAAATGTATTATTAAAATCAAGCATTTATAAATTCTGGGGCTCTAGTACTCGTCAAGACAAATCCAACGAGCCCAAACACAACGTGGCTATGTACATAACATAACATAACATAACATAACATAACATAACATAACATAACATAACATAACATAACATAACATAACATAACATAACCCAAACATAACCACGTTGTGTTTGGGTTATGTTATGTTATGTTCCTATGGCTATATTTGAGCTCCATTATCAGGCCATCTCGCTATTACCATAATTTTATATTGTCATTGGAGATTGATCGATAATTATGTAAAGTTTTATCTCAATCCGACTATTTACTGAGAAGTCCCGTTGAACAGCTCCTGACTTCATCATCAGATCAGCTCGTACATATTGCATTGTCACTGAAGTTACATAAGTATGCCAAATTTCAGCTCAATCGGTTGAAGATAACTGCTTCAAAATTGAGGTGCTAGATTCCACCTCAACAAACATACATAGTTACATAGTTAATTAAATAGTTACATTAAAAAAAAGATTAAAAAAACCGGCCAAGTGCGAGTCAAACACGCGCACTAAGGATTCCGTACTAATATCCTATAAAAAAGACAAAAAAATCACGTTTGTCGTACGAGAGCCTTAAATATTTATTTTATTCTGTTTTGTATTTGTGGTTATAGCGGCAACAGAAATACATAAGCTGTGAAAATGTCAACTGTCTAGCTATCACGGTTCAAGAGATACGGCCTTGTGACAGACAGACGGACAGCGAAGTCTTAGTAATAGGGTCCCTTTGGGTACGGAACCCTAAAAAAGGAATAAGAGCGATAGTTTTTTAGAAATGGAAGGTTTGGCGTGTACCCAACAAAATCGCCACCACTATTTACTTATTAATAATATTTATTTATCTTTATATTTTTTAAAGAAGTTTAATTATTGTCGTGCGACTTCAAACAGTTTGTCATAACGTTCAGTTCACTTGGCAATTACGATTATCTATATTAACTAAGCGAGCGTTTAAAACCTGGGAATCGTTGCAAATTACAACAGTTGCAGAAATACAAGCTTTTAATGTTGAGTTAGTTTACTGCCATCCCTTTGATATTACTACGAGTGCTTTATTGCAATAGTACCTACTTTCCCACAAACATAAAGAGACTGTTTCCATTGAAGATTTTTTACAGAGTATCTTATGTTTTATTGTCGTAAATACGTTAAAACACGTGCCCAAAACGGTGAAAGAAAACATAGTAAGGAAACCAGTATTCTTATAAGCGGCGATGGGCTTGCAACTTGTCACGTGTGGATTGCTACTGCAAAATGTGGGTATTGACCAAACGTTATATTTGTACGTGACTCTGACTAACCCCTTTACACATCTTCAAGAATCTGAGCTCCTGGAGATCTGCGAGGATGTCTGTCTACCGTGCTTGGGGATTACTGTCGTAATCCTTATTTTTTTTTACACGCTTTATTCTTTTATTTGACACACGACGACCAATTTCGAATAGGTATGTACACACCTACAGGTGTGTGTTTTTGTTAGTTTGTTTCGTTATTTCATTTGAATAGCATTGATTTTTCGAATAAATAATAAAAAAAATAGTGTCGACAAACGCAAACGTAGCAATTTTAGCTTCCTTCAGAGAAACTGAACTTCACTACATAGTATAAAGCAAAGTCGCTTTCCGCTTCCCGCGTATGTATGTATGTTTGCTTATATCTTTAAAACTACACAACGGATTTTGATGCGGTTTTTTTTAATAGATAGAGTGATTCAGGAGGAAGGTTTATATGTATAATAACATGCTACCATGCTACCATGCTACTATGTCGCTAGTTTATAATATAATCAAAAAATATCTACTTATTAACGGAAATTTTGACAAGACACCTAGTTAATCTCAGTTTAAGCTTTTACTCCACCAAAATCTACCGTATAAATATTTACTCGCGTGTAGTCACCTTATCCTTAGACTAGTGATTGGTAAAATGCAAAATCCGCTTACTCTAGGATAAGAAGTAGTTTACTCTGGAGTAAAACCTTACTCTAGTTTGGTCGAATCCGCGCTAAGTGATAAGGGTGGTCACCAAATTATTATTTTTTTGTACAACAGTTTTTGCATGACTTGTCACTAACAAATACATAATAATAATAATATAACCCATAAATATGAACCCTTCTACGAACAACCCCCATTTTTAAATAGCGATATTAGTATCTTTACTTTCATCCACAAATGTGCTAGATGACAATTAAATGTAATCAAAATCATTGTCGTAGAATAAATTTTATTATTTTACTTACTTGAAATAATATATATAGCAAAACAACGTTTGCCTGGTATATCCTACTAATATTATAAATGCGAAAGTTTGTGAGTATGTAGGTATGTATGGATGTTTGCTACTCTTTCACGTAAAAACTACTGAAAGGATTTTAATGAAACTTTAAAAGGCTTATTTTTAACCGACTAAGATAAAAAGAGGGTATGTTTTTACGCGATAAGTATTATGAGTCGGAAAAAAAACTGCCTCTGAGAGCTATCTTAGCGTGCGCTGCCTAAACTGTTGGAGATACACGAAAATAATGTATCGTAGGATTGTTTGTCTTAAATAGTTGTTTATATCCAAAATAGTGAGCTATTAATACAATAAAAAATTGGATACATTTTTACAATGCTAATTTTAGAATATTTCTCAAATTCTTATCAAAATTGATAATCTCTATTGCTATTAGTATTTAATGTAGATAAGCTTAGTAATATTATACTTGCGAAAGTTTGTTGAGTTTGTTTGTATGTTTGTGCCTCAATGACGCCCAAACGACATTACGGATTTAGTTGAAACTTAGAACATGAATAGCTCATGCCCTGGAATAGCATAATATATTATAGGATAGGACACTTTTTATCCAGGTTACACGCGAGCGAAGCCGCGGGCGGAAGTTTGTGAAACCATACGAATAATGCTCTATACAAACACACCTAAGGAAGCTTAGTTATTATCATTTCCTCCAGTATATGGGGAAAACGATTGACAATTATTACCGAGCGGATTTGCAGTTTCACTGCAGCTTATAGCCCCGCTTCAAAAAAACACTGATTTTGTATTTATTATGGAACAGTCTGTTAAGAGAAAGAGCTCAACTATGGCAGGAACCCTTAGCCTTCCCGTTACAACCCCAAAACGCAACGATAGCGCGTTCTAATTTTTCTACTGGCGACATCTTGTTGTAAATTTTGAACTACTCAGGGTATACTACTAATGACCAAAATGTATGTAATAAATAGGTATTCTGTTAGTTTAGTTACAAATATGGTATCATATATTGTTTATGTTTTCAGGTAAGTAAATATAATAATATAATAAATGTGAAAGTTTGTGAGTTTGTATGTAAGTACCTTTGTTTGTCTCTCAATCAGGCCTAAACAACAAAACGGATTGTTAAATAAAGTAAAAAAGAAAGTTGAAATTTGCTGTAGATGTAGATATAATGCCCGAATAAATAAAAGACTACTTTAAAATATGAAAAACATCCCCAAAACGATAACATCGCAAAATAGATGATTTCTGTATAGATGGCGCTGGTGTGCAACAAATCTAACATCACAGACTAAAAACATTCAGTCTTTTCTATTCGATTATTGAAATTTGACAGGACAACAAAAAAAATGGAAAATGTAGTGGCCTACGTCCGTCTAAAGACTTTCAATTATCTCTTTATGAAATCATCACAATCGTCCCAGAGGTTTGGCCGTGATGACGTCACAAACAGACAGACAGAGCTACTTTCGCATTTATAGTATTATTATAGATAGCGATGTCATGATTCTGCCTCAAAGAGCCAAAACTACCTTTTAAAATCTTTGCTACGAGCAGAGACCCGTACCATAAAACGTAATCGTCGGGCGGCATACGTAAGCTCGGTCAACGGGCGGTTTGGCAAGCCAAGGGGCTTTGGCAATGGCAGCCAGCAGATGACAGCTGCAACATGTCTGCAACATGCCACGCGTGTACGATATTGCTAATGAAACACGAAGCTAATTCATGATCAAGCGTACAATCTATACCTACTAATATTAGTAATGTGAAAGTAACTGTCTGTCTATGATGTTATCACGACTGAACCGCTTGGCCGATTGTGATGAAATTTCATATAGAGATAGTTTAAGGTTTTGAGGCATAGGCTACTTTTTTCTCCAAAACTTTAACTCGATTTCGGGGGAAGCTTAGGATGTTATTAGTAAGCAAATGTTACTATACCATAGACGATTTCATGAATGATAAAAATCTCAATTAATTAATTCACAATTTATTTTCATTTATTATTTCTTTTATTTATTTTTAATTATTTCCGTGTTTGACTGTATTTTGACATTATTACTATTATTATTATTATTATTATTATTTTTTTAATGATATCAAGAATTTATCATGACAAATTACAATTATTACAATTTTTATTATTATTATTGTATTTTTTTTTTTTTTTGATATGTTGTAAATTTGATATTGCATGCCTTCATAGGCAGAGTACATTGGTAATATATTTATAAATGAACATCTTCTGTACATGTATTTCAAGCAATAAAGAAACTTTGACTTTGACTTTGACTCGATTTTACGGAATTTAAATACTGCCAGTATCTTTGCAACGGTCTTTAGATGGCTCAACTGGTTATTATGTATTTTGTAAATATTCTTTAGTGTTTTAATTAAATGTTTTACGATAAAGTCGTCCATAATCGATTTTCAGAATCTACGCGGACAAGGTCGCGGGTAAAATCTAGTCAAGATAAAAATCTGTTTTGTGTTGGTTCCCTCGGAGTTAGGTCAAGGACAAGTCGGAACCGGTTTGAACGTAATTCGCAATGATTTGTTAAAGTTCAATGGTAAAAACGATGTAATGTACCTACTAGTATGAAATAAGAGTACCTACTGGGGCCGGTAACAAGCTAAGTAGGTAATATTAAATTTTAAAATAGTATTACTCGTGTTGCGAAATTGATAACCCTATACGAAATTGTATGGCGTTATTTAAATATTGATTTTGAGCTTGTGGTAAGAGGGCTGAGATTACAGCTGACCGAAGAGATGGAAAGACAAAACAATGTTGACTCGTGAAAGAATGGGATAAGACCAAGACTTGCTTTTTGAATTTGTGCTGAAGCTCTTTAGTTATTTTTTTTATTGTTGTACGTACTTGAGTAGTAGGTACTTTTAATTATTATTCTTGTTTGAGCCTTCACCTTGTTCGATTGGCACCACACTGGAGCTCTACATAGCATTAAGGAAAGGATCATAAAAAAAAGGTAGACCCCAAGCCGTGTTTGTTGCCTGATTCTTCTAGGCTTGGTCGCGTGGAATCGGCGTAGCTTCACCTAGTTCCTAAGACGTTTCAAAGTGATCCTTGTGATTTTATTGAAATAAATTATTTTTGAATTTGATTTTGAATTTGACTGGCCTCACAGCTCAATTGGTAGTAGCTCTACCTACAGCGTATATATGTATGAATGTAAATCTGATTCCAATTGCCAGTTGATTTAGTTACACAATAAGTTAGATTGAGTTACAGGGTACAGTGGCTCTTGCGGTATAAGAACCAACTATGTGGTAGGAAAAGGATTCAGTGCGGTCTATCAGCTTTAAACCAGCTTTCAAGTGGCATGAAAATCGGAGAAAGTTTTATCTCAATCATTTGCCAGAGAGATACATTTTAGGGATTTCATTATACCCCTTTTTTACAAAGGAAAATGTTATGGTAGCTACTATAATATATTTATTTATTATTTTATGACATCATAGGCATTTGATAATTCTTCGGTCCGAGTTGGACCTGGGCCGAGTGGGAACCGAGCCACATTTTTATCAATCAGTTCGGTTTTGAGGTTTTGCGGTAGGTACCTATATCAAATGCAAAATGCAATGTGGAGGATGTCTACGGTACTTGGGGATTCCAGTCGTGATCTTATTATAGTTTATATCAATATATTTTATCAATAATTTATTAATAATTATTAATTATATTTATATCAATAATTACGATTAAAAAAACTAAAAAGAAAACCGATTTTTTTTTATCGACTAATCGAAAAGTCAAGGGATGATATTAGTTTTTATAAATAAACTATTAGTCCTACATGGATATCATTTGAATGGGACCAATTTGGGACTATTATGTACACGATAATCATCGAAATCTGACCACCATGTACATGTGCGGTCATACATAAAAAAAAAACCGGACAAGGGTGAGTCGGACTCGCACCGAAGGGTTCCGTACTATTATCTATAAAAAACGGTGTTTGTTGTATGGGAGCCCCACTTAAATATTTATTTTATCTGGGGGCACGACAGTGCCCCCGCCAAGTTAAGCAATAAAGCGGCACGGCTCACTGTGGATCGAAAATCGACTTTCAAAGACATAGGCGAAAAAAAAAATTTTGGTCGGTTTTTTGCTTGAAACGGCTTCCATTAATCATTAATATGCCTAAATATATATTGATATACAATTTGGTGGGAAAATTGTCGAGTTATAATTTTTTTTACGAAAAAAATGTATGAAAAGCATATAAAAAATCCAGATATCTCCGGAAGTGCAAAGATAACCGTTATATCCTTGCATACAGTTATAGTACCAACTATTATTGATTTTTTGGCATACAACATATAACTCGAACTACTGCACATTTTGAAAAAAAAAATATCAAAAAATTTAATTTATTTTTGATCTCTCTCAAGTGAAGACTTAAGGAAATCGGTTAAAAAAAGGTCCCCATCGGCAAATTGTATGCTATAAATAATAACAGACACGTGTTTTCTTGTTTGGCTGACGTTGAAATACCAAAAAACAAAGCTCAATAGCAAATTTAATTTAGGAACTATTTTTAATGTTATTTAACTACCTAATTAGGCAAGATTATGTTTTGTCAGACCGCTTATTGTTCAAATTTCAAGGAATGTATTAACAATGATCGGTAGTTAACAAAAGACAGGTAGCTTAGGTACAAAAATACCTTACTTAGGTTATTTAATACCTAATTAAGTGCATAAAACTGCACCGGAAATATTTTTTACTTCAGTTTATTCTGAACTATTTACTAGTGAACATCTCTCAGTTTTTTAATCATTAAAATGGAAAGTTTAAGCACTAACTTAGATTTGGTTGTTGTTCTTCAAGGTGCAGGTTCGCTACAAAATCATGAAGTTCTGTACGAGGCAGTATTATCTCGTCTAGGTGATCACCTTTCTAATGAAGATAAGGTTACTCTGGAAGAGTTTTGTCGAAGATTTTCACGAGCTGCTTCACAGAGATGGAAAAATTGCGGCAGAAACACAAGAGCATTCAGAAAAGATTATGAAGATTGGCTTCAAGCAAATGTTGATTGGCCAAGCTGCGTTCAAACTAGTCTTCTCACCCAGGGACCAAGTGAAGAAAGATCGATTACCGAAGACTTTACCACCGCGGAACCTTCATCGTCATCATCAGTTGGAACGATGACTAAAAGACCTCGGAAACCTTTCGAAGATCTAGGCAACAAGCAGAAGAAAAGGAGGTCCGGAAGAGTACACAGGTATGGACCCCATTGAGTTGACGAATTCAGCTGCAGTACTCTTAAAAGAAAATGGTCGTGAGGACATTGCATCCGTCATCGAATATATGTTGAAAACCCCAGAAGCTGCTGCGAAAATCAGTGACTTCATAAAAAGACCGAAATGTCATGTTTCATTTACGGCAGAAAAAACTTTGGGGTTGCTCCTGTCTTTAAAGCTTACAAAGTGGCAGTACATAACTTTAAGGGAATCGGCCATTCGAGAAGGTGCTATTGATATTTACCCGTCTTACTAAAAGGTGCAACAGGCAAAATTGCAATGTTATCCTCCGAAGCAATTAATAACAGTGACAGATTCCTCAGCAAAGATTACTTTACAAGGATTACTGGATTTAACAGTAAGGAGGATCCTTGAAAGTTTCCCAAACAAAATACAGGACCAACAGTTGACATTGATATCGAAGTGGGGATTTGATGGTGCATCTAACCAAAGCCGGTACAAGCAGAAAATAGACAGTGAGCAAGATGACTCAAGCATATTTATGACATCTCTCGTCCCTCTAAAGCTAACAAACGGTGATGAAACCCTATGGAAAAATCCAAAGCCCTGCTCAACATCATATTCTCGTACAGTGGAGTTTAGTTTTGTGAAAGAAAGTGAAGAATTAGTCATTGAAAAAAAGGCAAACATGGATGACGAAATTAAGGCTTTACTCCCCACAGAATGTAAAAAAAATATGGTGAATCATAAACTGATGATGACGATGATTGATGGCAAAGTATGTACTTATCTTTCTGAAGCTAAGTCACACGCTGCGTGCTATCTGTGCTTAGCTAAGCCCACTGAAATGAATAATTTAGGTACAGTTTCATTGAAGCCTGTATCCTCTGATGCATTAGAATTAGGGTTATCTACATTGCATGCACGTATTAATTGTATGGAATGCCTTCTTCATATATCATACCGACTCGATTTTAAAAAGTGGGCTGCGAGAGGAAATGACCACAAAGAAATGTTGGAAGCAAGAAAAAAATATATCCAGGACAAATTTAAAAACGAGCTCAATCTTCTTATCGATATTGTTAAGCAAGGATCTGGAACCACAAATGACGGAAACACGGCAAGAAGATTTTTTGAGTTTCCAGACAAAACTGCAGCCATCTGTGGGCTGGACGAAGAGTTAGTCCGCAGATTTGCTGTAATTCTGCAGGCAATAACATCAGGGGAACTGATTGATGTAATCAAATTTAAAGATTTCGCTTTCGATAACATTAAAAATAGTTCCTAAATTGAATTTGCTATTGAGCTTTGTTTTTTGGTATTTCAACGTCAGCCAAACAAGAAAACACGTATCTGTTATTATTTATAGCATACAATTTGCCGATGGGGACCTTTTTTTAACCGATTTCCTTAAGTCTTCACTTGAGAGAGAAAAAAAAAAAAAAAAAATTAAATTTTTTGATAATTTTTTTTTTCAAAATGTGCAGTAGTTCGAGTTATATGTTGTATGCCAAAAAATCAATAATAGTTGGTACTATAACTGTATGCAAGGATATAACGGTTATCTTTGCACTTCCGGAGATATCTGGATTTTTTATATGCTTTTCATACATTTTTTTCGTAAAAAAAAATATAACTCGACAATTTTCCCACCAAATTGTATATCATGATATATTTAGGCATATTAATGATTAATGGAAGCCGTTTCAAGCAAAAAACCGACCAAAATTTTTTTTTTCGCCTATGTCTTTGAAAGTCGATTTTCGATCCACAGTGCGGCTGTACCATTCTTTTCTCGAAGCAGTTCAGGCTATTTTCGACCCCCTATAACTTCGTTGTGGATAAAACTAGAAGCCTGAATTTTCAGTAACCAAGCAGTCACTATATAAACACGGTATATTTCAAATTTCATTCAATTTGAACCAGTAGATTAAGAAATTATAACTAGTCAAAGTTTCCTATTTTGTCACTCACTCACTCACTCACTCACTCACTGACTGACTGACTGACTGACCGATCATCAAAAGTTTAAGGCACTTCTAGCAGACATAGAAGCTTCAAATTTGAAACACAATTAGTGTTTAGTGTAAAAATCCTAAAAAAACTTGCCAAGTGCGAGTCGGAATCGTGCACGTCGATTTCCGTACCATTATCTATAAATCACGTTTGTTGTATGGTAGCCCCACTTAAATATTTATTTTATTCTGTTTTTAGTATTGGAACGAAGTTCCTTATCGCGCGTTGTGAAAGGGGGCTAGACGGAAAAAATTCTTACGAAAAGTTGTCACGAAAAGTTGTCACGACACTTTTTTGCTATAGTATATCTATTAATATACAGTCGTGGTCAACTAATTAGGGACATGCAAGATAGTGAAGAACAATAACCGGTTATGTACATACAAATATAAAACCCTATTGATTTCTCAGTAACTATTATTTGCATAATTTGGTCCGATTATTATGCTTTAAATGGCTGTAAATAAAAGAATAAATAAATAGAAAAAAGTATTTAATATCAAAGGTTGAACATGTATTCAATTTTAAGGTATAATTCTGTAGCTGGACATTTAATTAAGGACAGTAAACTATAATGAAAAATAGAGTTAAACAAAACTAATAATCTGCAGTATTATAATATCTTTAACAGCTCCATTTTATTACGTGTAAAATCAGTACCCAGTAGCAAAACCTTGGTTAGTAATTACCGTGCCAAAAGTGCTCGATTGGGTTAAGGTCCGGGCTATTTGCTGGCCAATCTAGCACCGATACTGACTGACTGGTAAGAAACGACTTGACTGAACGAGCGGTATGTTTCGGGTCGTTATCATGCTGAAACGTCCATATAATAGGGAGATGCTCCTCAGCATAGGGAAGCATCGTTTCCTCCAATATTGCCTTGTATTGATGTTGGTCTAAGTTACCCTGAACTTTCCTCACAGGTCCCACTCCACGTCCAGAAAATGAACCCCACATTTTAATGTTTCCACCGCCATGTTTCACCTGCTTTTTTGTGAATCTTGGATTCATTTCCGCTTTTACTGGACGCCGTACGTATTGCCTTCCATCTGAAGAAATCAAATTAACCTTGGTCTCGTCAGAGAATAATACATGTTGCCATTGGGCGTAGGTCCAATGTCCATATTTACGTGCAAACGCCAAACGAGCATTTCTATGTTCTTTCTTTAAACAACGGTACTTTGCGAGCCACTCTTTCTTAGCTAACCTGGTTATCATTCTATCTTCTTGCGGAGTTGTTTTTCTCGATCTTTTTGTTCTGGGCACATTTAAATCTGTGTTATTGCGTCTGACATGTTGCACTGCATTGTATACCATAGTTTTTGAACAATTTAAATGTTCTGCTATCCTTCGGTATGGCCAACCATGCTCGACAACAAACTTCATGATAATTTTTCGTAGTGTTGGATCGCAACTTTTATTTTTACCCATTTTTCTTCAAAATATTTTTCAAAACTTAAAATAAATATCGGGATTGCCGCCAAAACTACCACGAAACAATAAGAGAAGAAGTAAAAAAGTATTGAGATTCAAATTTTGAAAATAGAACGCAATATCTCAGTGTCCCTAATTAAATGGCCAGCCAGCATTATTTGAACAAATAGCACTACGATAATCTATAAGCTATACTGTAAAGAGGTTTAATGTTTAAGAAGTTGTTATTGTTTGTATAATCGGGCACATAAATGACTAATTATACTTACATGTAAGAGATATGGAATATGGTTTAGACTCGTTGGAAAATAAAAAATAAATTCACAATTCGGTTTAACCAAAGAGTGTCCCTAATTAGTTGACCACGACTGTATATATCTATTAATTGTGTCGAGGTCGAGGTCGAGGTGGAAGTGGAGGTCGAGATGGAGGTGGAGGTCGAGATGGAGGTGGAGGTCGAGGTCGAGGTCGAGGTCGAGGTGGAGGTCGAGGTGGAGGTCGAGGTCGAGGTCACATCATCTGTGAAATTTTCAACTGTCTAGCTATCATGGTTCATGAGATACAGCCCTGTAATAGTGTGTGCCTTATGTTATTACGTAATTAGCTAACCTTTACGTAATAACTTAAGACAGAAGGACCTTATAGTAGGGACTGAATAAATTAACCGACTTGGTATTACATAGATCTCACAACTTTTTACGGTAGAACTCACTCTCACTCGACTCAGTTCGAGTTGCGTTGCGAGACTTGGCTTTTTTTACAAGTTATGTTTTTGATGGCATTCTGTCTTTAGTATTTGTTATAGCGGCAACAGAAATACATCATCTGTTAAAATTTCAAGTGTCTAGCTATTACGGTTCATGTGATACAGCCCTGTGCAGACAGACGTACAGACGGACAGCGAAGTCTTAGTATTAGTAATAGGGTCCCGTTTTTAACCTTAGGGTATGGAACCCTAAAATATAGCGTCCCATAGCGGCCTAATTCTAGTCTCAGCAAGTTCAATTCTACAATGCAAGTTGGCCCAAAATTGTAGCATTTAGGTAGTTTGTTTTAACTGGCTGAAAATGTGGTAAACTGTATTAGCTTCTGTTCGCGGCTTCGTCCGCCTGTTATCAGGATTAGTAGCTTTTGTCCATCCGGAATATCTAATGTACCTACCTGCACGCATAGCATGATGACCCGATAAATGTTTTTTTGACAGAAGTAGGTACCACAAAAACATATTTTTGTGTAAAATACAGCTTTATCTCAAGAATTACCTAAACAATGGTAGCGATTCTGTTGTGTCCACACTAAACCTAAAATTCCTTAAATCGTTCGCTCTTATTCCTTTACGTTAAAGTCTAAATTAGCGTAACATCAAAGTGACAGTTCTAAAACTTTGCATAGTATAAAATATGCGAAATAAAATAGAGAAATTACTTAAATAACCTAAATTTTAGGACTGTAAATTTTGAGGTTACGCTAATTTATACCTTATATGTAAAGGAATAAGTGCGATCGTTTTTAGGAATAATAACTTTTAGAATGGACACAACAGAATCGCTACTACTATATTTCTAAGCTTACCTCGATTAAAATTTTACATCTACGGCGCTATATTATTCTAAGTTCCAATTTAGTTATTGTCTATTCTTACGTAGAAAAATCATTTTCTAGTTTCAATAAGCTAGACCTGATTGTCTTTCAAATGGTGAAATATAATAAAATAACTTTAAACTTGTTAGCGGCGACGGGCTTGCGGCACGTGTGAAAACTACTGAAACTGTGCGTCTGTGCAAAATGTAACGTTTGGACGTGCCGCTAACTAACCCCTATAGACATCAAGATATGAGCGCCTACAGATCTGAGAGGATGACTACCGTAAAAAAATACTTTGTTCTGTTAGCGCCACCTAACGGAATTTTCACGAACTATACACGGCCGTCTAGAAAATGCCTCACCTTGCGCTGTTTGGCGTTACGGAGTTTTCGCGAACTAACACGACTGCAGATTTTCCTAGTTTCGCTTTAGGTTACTAGATGGCGCTTTTGGTTCGGGTTGACGTGCAAGTAGAGCACAAGTACATACCCACTCTACAATATTTATTCAATGCACACTAGTATATGAAGAAAATTTCGCCATCTTCACTATCACTACATAGTATAAAGCAAAGTCGCTTTCTGCTTCCCGCGTCTGTATGTATGTATGTATGTATGTTTGCTTATATCTTTAAAACTACACAACGGATTTTGATGCGGTTTTTTTAAAGAGATAAAGTGATTCAGGAGGAAGGTTTATATGTATAATAATAACATGCTACCCGTGCGAAGCCGGGGCGGGTCGCTAGTTTTAAATATAAAGTCAAAAGTGACTAAAAATATTGGTACTTTTAAAAAATCTTTTTTTTCTCCAACGCCGTACTTCTTTTGAGTTGAAATTTCTACTCAGAATTTCTTATTTTAATGTAAGGTTTTATTTTATACTTTATGTTTTAACTAATCGTTCTTGTTATCTCTGCACAGTTCAAATTAAGATGTATTTTTTATATACTTCTACTAAACTAAATCTTCTGTCTTCTATGTAATCTATCTTTCTTTCAATATATAAAATACTCGTGTCTCAGTGTTGGTAACCAAACTCCTCAGAAACGGCTTGACCGATTTTTATGAATTATTTTGTGTATATTCGGTAGGTCTGAGAATAGGTAATATTTTTTATAACTCTGAGTGATAGGGTTTACCGCATTTTTTTTAATTGTAGTCTATTTTTTTTGTTAGTCTTGAAAATATATAATACAGGACAACGTCTGTCGAGACAGTTAGTAAAGACAAATAACACTGAAAAATTTGCACAACTTTAGTCTTGCTACTCGCCGAAAGATGGCGTTAAATGTATGCAGCATTATTGACAAACCTGTAGGTACTTTATTTGTGAGTCTTGAGTAAAATCTACGCTACCAAGACTAATTTGAATTTATTCAAAGACTAGCGACCCGCCCTGACTTCACACGGGTGTAATTTTGAAATGTGTGGTTTGATTAGGTATATAATTTCTTTAAAAACAATGTTTGCTACTGACTATTACAGACAAATCTTAAATCAACTAAATACTCAGATAAAAGCCAATAATTAAATATTTACAACAATTACCTTAAAGTTATAACAAATCTAAAAATCCGTATAGGTTTTGGTGGCAAATAATACAATTTTTATTACTGTGATTTAATCGTACCAGATTAGAGATAATTGTCATTTTTTCTTTAGAATTTTATAAGACTCTAATACATCATATTATTAGGTTTAGTCTACGTAAGCCATGTAAATTTATTTTTTGACGATATTTTCAGACAATTTCAGGAGCGGTTCAGGAGACACAACTCCTTTAGTAAAAAATAAATCAATTGAGTAAAACCTATCAAAATACAATGACAAGGTTAAAAAAAATATGACAGTTGATAGCGCACTCGTGCTCGATAACTTGAATGAAAGCTTGTTCTGAAAAATATTTTTCAACAGAAAACTTATTATTCGCGGTTTGCAAAAACAAGTACTAGGCCACATTTAAGATATCTTTGGTTTCCCAAGTATTAGGCGTTTTCAAGATTAGGTAAGTTCGAATATAACCAACTGACTTGGTTGAACTCAGTTGGTATTGGTTGTAACTCTGTCTTCTGCGCTGTATGTTGTCGGTTCAATTACCACCATGGATAAACATTGTGTGATGAATAGAGATGTTTGTTCTGTCTGGGTGTTAGTATGTATAATAATTAAAAAAATAAATAGGTTCACGACTGTAATCTCCAAGTACGGTAGACATCCTCTTATATCTTCAGGTGCTTAGATCCTTTGAAGACCTAGTGGGGGTAGTCAGAGGCACGTTCAAACATTATAATTGGCACATGCCCACATTTTACAGTAGTTAGCATTCCATACGAGACAGGTTGCAAGCCCATCGCCGAATAAGTAATTATTTAAAAAAAAAACAGTACTATCAGTTATCTGGTACCTCATAGCTTTGCTTAGATTCGGCTGGATGAGCGCTGTGTAAAAATTAACAATTTATATTCATTTATGTAATCTTTCTAATATCGCAAATTTGATGCAGTGTTGGACTGGTTTTGCTCTATTGAAATCCTTTGTCCATCACTAGATAATGCCAAAAATCGGGTGTTTTGATGCGGATACAACCGGCCGATGGCATTACTAATTCTGCCGCAAACCACTAAAATGCACAGCTGGGTTCTGGCTTTGGCCATCCGCAGTGCTTTGTCACATTATGTTAGCTTCCAATATGAAGTGAATTTATCAAGCTGTATTAAGATTGAATTTAGCTTTAACTGATTTTTGACACGTGCTTACTATATGAAAGAAAACATTGTAAGGAAAAAATAATAATAATAATAGGGTCACGACTGTAATCCCCAAGTACGGTAATAGACATCCTTTCAGATTTGCGGACGCTTAGATCCTCTGACTACCCCCACATTGTGAGGAAACCGGTTAGTATTCTTATAAGTGGCGACGGGCTTACACAATGTTACGTATGGAATGCTGACTACTGCAAAATATGGGCATGAGTCTAATCTAATGTTTAGACCATCGACTACATAGCCTAATAGACGCCTAATGGCTTCATTTCTTCAAACAAACAACTCTGTCAAGTCAGTGAGGTATGAGGTACGGGGGGAGCCGGAAAAAGCATTCTAATTTCAAAATGACGTGATTCACTAGGGATGGGAAGTGTTGACATGAGTTGTCGATAGCAGTCAGAGGCACGTCCAAATATTATATTTGGCACATACCCACATTTTGCAGTAGTTAGCAGTCCATACGTGACAGGTTGCAAGCCCATCGCCACTTATAAAAATACTTACTAGGTACTGGTTTCCTCACGATGCGATGTTTTCCTTCACCATTTTAAACACGTGTTTAAAATGGTGAATGTATAAATATCAATTGCTGTTCGTTAGTCTCGCTAAAACTCGAGAACGGCTGAACGGATTTATTTTATCTTAGTCTTTAAATATTCGTGGAGGTCTATGAAGGTTTAAAAGGTGAATAAAAAATCGAATAATTGCCGGGAAAACCTAAAAACAGCCCTTTTCTTTTTCCCATACAAAAGTTAAAAAAACGTAGAGTCCATTTGAGCTTTATTAGGTTTGATAGTACGGGAACGGGAACGGGATCGGGATCGGGAACGGGAACGGGAACGGGAACGCGAACGCGAACGCGAACGCGAACGCGAACGCGAACGCGAACGCGAACGCGAACGCGAACGCGAACGCGAACGCGAACGCGAACGCGAACGCGAACGCGAACGCGAACGCGAACGCGAACGCGAACGCGAACGCGAACGCGAACGCTAACGCGAACTAATTCTAAAGCGATAATATGATAAATGCGAATAGCAAATAGGTTACTTCATACCCATGTAGGTACAACGCGAGCGAAGCCGCGGACGGAAGCTAGTTGGCAATAAGTAGTTTTACTAGTTAGGTCCAACTGTTGTTGTTACTACTATGTAGGTTTATCGATCATCAATTATTGAGTAGTGATACAACACTATTGACTTTCGACAAGGAAAATAACCAGTCTAACTTGAGCTTGTGGTAATGGTTTTTTAGCATAAACAGACGAGATGTGCACGGGCCAAGGAAGTGGTCGGTACTACTGCAGGTTTGACGCGCGGTATTTTTTATCGGCCGTATAAGACTGATCTTTTGGATGTCAATGTTCGCCTTGCATGCGGTGTCTTTTTGGGCTGTGTAGTCGATGGTTTAGACGTACCTCTGACAACCCCCTTTAGACAAATATCTAAGATAGCTACCGTTGGTACTTACTTGGGGGTTACTGTCGTGATCCTATTAACTTTTTTAAGCGTCTCTTCAAATAACAACCAGTCTGTGAAAAGTGTTTGTTTTTAGGGTTCCGTATCCAAAGGGTAAAAACGGGACCCTATTACTAAAACTTAGCTATCCGACTGTCTGTCTGTCACTAAGCTGTCTCATAAACCGTGATAGGTAGACAGTTGAAATTTTCACCAGATGATGTATTTCTGTTTTCGCTATAACAAAAAATACTAAAATCAAAATAAAATAAATATTTTGTAGGGCTACCAATTCAACAAGCGTGTTTTTTGGCGTTTTTTATAAATGGAACCCTTCATGCGATAGTCCAACTCGTACTTGGCCGGTTTTTCTTTGTTAAATGAAAACCAAGAAAAGAAACAGTTTAAAAACAAAGTAGACAGTAAATACAGCTTAGAAATGTTGTATTTACTGAGTTAAGTTCCGTGGTTTGTACTCGTAATGCAAGTTCTATCCGGTTTTCCCAGCAAGATTCAATTTACTAAAACGTGTGCTATTGTAATATTTGCAAACCTATCGAAATATAATTCACGTAACATTGAGATGAAATGTACGTGCGAGAGTATTTGCAATGCACAATCAAACTAAGTTGCATTGCTCCAATCTACTAGATTTTATGAGCTATAAATACATTTTGGAATATACATTAATATTGTATTGTGTAGAGAGAATGAATAAAGAAAGATTGACAAAACCGGTATATAAAGCGAGTGTGAATGGGAACGTTGGGAGAGTAAGACCTCGGCGTATTATCCTGGACCAAATTTGTGACGTTTTGAAAAAAAGCCAGGTCAAGAGTACTCTAAACCGACGAGCATGCATGAGGAATGTGATGAGAGTAAATTAAGCTAAAGAAGTATGTCAGGATCGTAGCAAGTGGAAAGCCGTGATCTCTGCCTACCTATCTGGAAAACAGGCGTGATTATATGTATGTATGTATGTACATATTGGGACTTATCTTAAAAGTTACATCTTGATCGATTATTATCTACTATAATATTATACAGAAAAAATTAATCACTATCACTACATAGTATAAAGCAAAGTCGCTTTCCGCTTCCCGCGTCTGTATGTAATATGAATGTATGTATGTATGTATGTTTGCTTATATCTTTAAAACTACACAACAGATTATGATGCGGTTTTTTTTAATAAATAGAGTGATTCAAGAGGAAGGTTTATATGTATAATACATGCATAATATAGTAGAGAAACACTGATAATTTTAGAGGTTTCTAATGTGATGTCGTAAATAAACACATTTTTTTGCGCTTACATTGCAAATGCTGGCTGAACCCCACGAGATATATCAAAATAATGTACTACAGTATTGTACACCTTAAAAACGTCTACAAAAAAGTCAACGATGGTATTAGAAATGTCTTACGCACAGCGAAGCGGGCACGGGTCAGCTAGTAAATAATAATAATGAATGGACAAGCTATTGGACCAAGTTATAAAATTATTGGACCTATCAAAACTTACATTATCAGCAAGTAACAAAGCTAAATTTAATTTAGATAAAATTTTGAAAACCCTTTGAAAAGTGATACTTAAAGACGAAAAGTGTAATATAAAAGTATCAAAAGTTTGTCTATATTCTTCATTAGTACACCCATACAAAACCAAATAAAATGAAATTCAAAAATAGTAGACTCTTGAACTTCATATTTTGACTGTTATCTATTATCATTGCATTCAGTTCATTAGCGACCAATAATGACTACCTACGCGCTATCACTAATTATCACTACATAGTATAAAGCAAAGTCGCTTCCCGCTTCCCGCGTCTGTATGTATGCTTATATCTTTAAAACTACACAACGGATTTTGATGCGGTTTTTTTTAATAGATAGAGTGATTCAGGAGGAAGGTTTATATGTATAATAACATAGTAAATAAGTAAAAATGTAAAAAATAAATGCTGTTAACGAGTATACAAAGACATTCTGTAATATATTTTGGTATCAGCTTTGCACCCGTGCGAAGCCGGGGCGGGTCGCTAGTTAGGAAAATAAAATAAATACGATCATGACTGTAATCCCCAAATTTGGTAAACAACAGACATCCTCTCAGATCTCCAGGCGCAGATCCTTGAAGATGTCTAAAGGGGTGAGTCAGAGGCTCGTACAAACACTACATTTGGCACATGCCCACATTTTGCAATAGTTAGCATTCCACACGTGACAGGTTGCAAGCCCGTCGTCGCCTACAAGAATACTAACTAGTTTCCCTCGCGAATGTTTTCCTTTACCGTTATAAGCACGTGTTAAATGCGCTTATAAATTTTTCTTTTAGCATTTCTGTAATAATAAAATGTATATAAAACTATTTTTTGTCTTTTCGCATTGATACGAATACCAAGTGCGTGCGGACTCGCGCACGAAGGGTTCCTTATCATTATCTATAAAAAATGGCAAAAAAATCACGTTTGTTGTATGGGAGCCCCCACTTACTCGTATATTTATTTTATTCTGTTTTTAGTTTTAGTTTTTGATGTTATAGCGGCAACAGAAAAACATCATCTGTGAACATTTCACCTGTCTAGCTATCACGGTTCATGAGATACAGCCTGGTTACAGACAGACAGACAGACGGACAGCGGAGTCTAATAGGGTAATAGGGTCCCATTTTCACGTTATGGGTATGGAACCCTAAAAACAGTCATGCCTTGAACATCCTTCAGGATGAAGAAATTTGGTATTCACTAGGGGCATTGTTAGGGTTAGGTGTATTTGTGCCTTTAGTTTTCGGGAATTGTCTCAATACACCCGATCTGAATTTATAGGCTGAAAGTTTTTCAAGTTGATGTAAACAATCAAAGCATTGACGAAATAAAAAGATAAGTTAATATAAAAAAATTACAAGCAGCAACGGGCTTGCACTACTGCAAAATGTGAGTATATACCAAATATTATATTTGGACGTGGACCTGACTAACCCCTTTAGACATCTTCAAAGATCTGAGCGCCTGGGGATCTGAGAGGATGTCTACCGTACTTGAGGATTACAGTCGTGATCCTATTTATTTTTATATTCATGTAGAACAAATAGTTCAAATTCAAAACGGGCCAATTGGTGCGAGTCGGAGTCGCGCACGAAGGTTTCCGTACCATTATATATAAAAACAGCAAAAAAAAATACGTTTGTTGTATGGGAGCCCCCCTTAAATATTGATTTTATCCTGTTTTTAGTATTTTTTGTTATAGCAGCAATAGAAATACATAATCTGTGAAAATATCAACTGTGTAGCTATCACGGTTCATGAGATACAGCCCTGTGACAGACAGACGGACAGACAGACGGACAGACGGACAGCGATGTTTTAGTAATAGGGTCCCGTTTTTACCCTTTGGGTACGGAACCCTAAAAAACGAATATCGTCCCTAGACATTTCGATTGGTCGAAACGTTTCCCTCAAGTAGCATTACTATCGGTACACAAACTAAGTTTGTTTAAGTTTGAGTTCGTGACATTTCACACGATGCGCTATCGCTTATTCGCTAGTGCAGTGTTGACCGCATTGTGTGTGTTTGTCTTGGGGGAATTGATTGATCACCGTCCGAGATGGGCCGCGCTGTTTCATGCTGCATGTTGGAATGGGCAGAAGGCGCCCGTTTTAGCCCAATGTTGCAGTCCACTTTTAAATTGGACTCTTGCTTTATTTAAAACATTTTTCTGCACTGTTTCGAATTTTTCTGTATTTTCTCTACACTTCTATACTACTCTGATAAAGAGGTAAAATTTATATCTTGAAATTTTTGGTATTTTTGTTTGCAACGAATAAACTATTTAAAAAAAAACTTTACAAAAGCTACATTATCAGCGAGTATCATAAACTTTATTTTATTGACAAAAAATAAGAGGACCTTACAAAAATAATAATATATAATAATAATAATAATATTGGTAGACTTTTACACACTGCCATCTAGCCCCAAACTAAGTAAAGCGTGTACTATGGAAATTAGATCGTTTTCTTCTCCTTTTCCCACTTAACGTGGGGTCGGCACAACACGTTGACAAACATGTTGCGAAGAGGATTTGGCTTACGTTTTACAACTGGCCGCCTGCCTGACGTCAACCCTCTTTGGGAATATATATGTATATATGGAAACCAGATGACTGATAGAAAACAAATACTTTTTTTTTAAGAAATACATATTATACAAAATTAATACTCAGACACAGAACAAACATCTATGTTCATCACACAAATGTTTATCCAGAGTGGGTATCGAACCCACAACCTACAACACAGAAGGCTGCTTACTGCCAACTAAGCTGTAAGGCCAGTACAATAATGTAACTAAAAGCAACAAACATTTGCCTTTAATCTTCATTAGTAGGTACACCCATGCGAAGCCGGGCGTTCAGCTAGTACTATATAATATTTGGACAAAATTTATTTGATCAAAAAATAAGGTAACAAGTCAAATATATATAATTGTACGAATTGTACTTTCGATAACTTGTCGCAAGAAAATGGTGTTGAAGAGGTATCGATTTTTTAAGGCATCCTTACAAACATTGAAGCTACAAAATCTTAAAATAAACCTTCTAACCTACCTACCTAACCTGCTCTAACTTATAAAGGAGATATTTTATCAAGTCTATGGATAAGGAAATAATAGTAACGTTACGTGCGTAACTACGTCCTATTGTGCGTAGGCATTTTTTATTACCTCCAATTACTCGCAACTGTCCCTGACAGTAATTGAAAATATATGCAGAAAAGTGCGAATATCACTCGCAACTTTCGGCAAAGAAAATGATCAGTTTATATAAAACCTTAGAGTTAAGGGCACCCTACTTGTACATGTACACCTTAAAAATATTCCAGCGTTAAGTTACTAAAATTTACAAAAAAACTGTCTATACACATCTAAGACAGCCTTAGATAATTATATCAATAAAACAACACAAAAAGGAACAGGACCTACCGAGATTTGAACTCGGATCGTTGGATTCAAAGTCCAAAGTGCTAACCATTACACCACAGGTCCTCCAACTGTAGGGCTGAAAAACTGGAATAAGATCGAGTCTGTGACGTCTCGAGGGGTGAATGCAATTTGCCTTTGAAACTGTTTGTGTGCTTTGTTCGAGTTTGTTGACTCTCCTAAATTGTTAGTACATTTCGTAATGAACTTTGTCGAAAATTAGTTGAATTTATGCCTGTTCTTAGTGACAAAAGAAAAAAGGCAAGAACCAAGCCGTGATTAGAAGAAAACCAATGGGGTAACTGTTTGAATTTTTGTTTTTGCCTAAATATATAAAAAAATAGAATTACGACTTTATCCCTACAACATTGTTAGACATCCTTTGCGCTATTATTGCTATTAGTCTCATAAGAGTAATATTATCATTATCTTTTGTAAATAAATAAAATATTAAACCATGGAGTCAATTTAACGGCGTTAGCTGTCTCTTGCGGCAATCTGTTAAACCACGAAAGCAGAGTGTAGGCAGGCAAATTGAAAATCGTTAATACTGAACCGACAACAATTGTGCCAAGTTGGGTTTGTACCTGGTGTATCACGACCTATTTCTTTGTGAAAAATATATTGAAAAGAATCAAATAATAATCAATTGCCGCATGACTGATCGGCTCTATCGATTTGGCTAATTTTTTTCTTGTGTTCGCAATTTACTGGTCTCACAGCTTAGTTGATAGTATCTCTGCCTTATGCGCTGTCGATTGTGATTTTCACTGAAGACAAATATTTGAGTGACGAGCATGGATGTTTGCTCTGTAGTTGTTATAACGTCGAATAATTTACGTAATAAGTTTTCTGTTGAAAAAAAAATTTCAATGACAAGCTTTTTGTACAATCATTTAAACCATCGAGCACCTGTCACATCATATAACATAGTCATGGTAACTTGACAAGTATGCAAAGTTTTTACTCAATCGAAGTATTTACTAAGGAGTTCTATTGTGAGTGTCTGTTGATAACTCCTGACTCCATCATCAGATCAGTTCACTGTTATCATATTATTGCATTGTCACCGAACATAAGTATGCATGTACACAATTTCAGCTTAATCGGTTGTGGATAACGGCTTCAAAATTGAGCTGCAAGATTCCACATTAACAAACATAGTTACATATTATGTACAAACATACATACATACATTGCAAGTTAAATAAAAGATTGTAAAAAATAGGCTTTAAATGCATAAAATACGATATTATATAATACAATGTTGAGTATAAATTTACCTTATTTAATTACACAATCCCATTTTTACGAGCTGACTGAAAAGGCGCTTTTCTATGGGCTTCAGCTACAAATACCTATATTTATAAGAGTAAAAATATTTAGAACCGTTTTGGCCGAGTGTTACCACGACTTAGTTTTCGTCTGTTAGATGGACTTTTTATTTAACATACATACTAGCTTCCTAACCTAACCTAGATAAAAATTAGTCTATTTGCCAAGTTTCGTCCAAATCCGTTTGATCATTCTCACAAACTTTTGGATATAAATTAGTAGGATTCGTGCGATATAATGTCTCAAAGTTCGCTTTGTAAAGATCCTCGTTTGAAAGCAACAATAAAATTAGGTTCCATTTCCTACTCTTCAAAAACAAAAACCACTACAATATCTCTTTAAAATTAAAGTCTTTGACAAAGAAAAATGCAGTTTCTTATTTACTTCTAGAGCTACTGGTTATTAATATCGCTGTCTGTATTTTGTAACGGCGCTCACAATCTCCCGAGCAAGACTTTATTAAGTTTACTGAAGGGAAATTGAAAATTGTTATTTATGGAAACGTCTGAAAAAGCAGCGCGCGACAACTGAAACTTCAAGAGCCCAAGTAGCTATAATAATTAACATGTTTGCAGTAGCCCGCGACTTCTTTTACCTGCATTTTGTTTTACCTCTGCAATTCTATATTGTTTGTATATAATAATTATAGTATACAAGCTGTCCGCGCTGGCTATAATTGGTCCAGTAGTTTTAATTAGGTTTATTCATCACAAACTATAAAAAAAAAATTGTATCTTTGTTAGTTTTGCGAAGATTTTTCTCGTTTAAGTTATACATATTATTATCTGTCTCCTGTAGCACATCGCTAAAGTAACCCTAATCAAGTCTCTTCGATACAGGCCTAGCCTAGTGAGGGACTGAAAGAAATCCCTTGTGCTCAATGATTCTACGAAATTTTGTAAATTTAGTTAAGTAAGTATGTACCTAGTTAAATCTTTTATTTCGTTGTAATAAATATATATTAATTTTAATTTTCAAACAAACTTAAAAAAACTCTATTTATTAAAATAGTGTTAATTTTAGTATAGATAGAGAAATATAGATAAAATTAATATAAATTCAATTTTTCAATTCAATATAAATTCAATCAGAAATTGACAAGTATGCAACGTTTTTACTCAATCGAAGTATTTACTGAGGGTGTTCCATTGAGAGTGTCTGTTGAACAGCTCCTGACTCTATTATCAGATCAGCTCACTGTCACCATATTATTGCATTGTCACCAAAGTTACATAAGTATGTGAGATTTCAGCTCAATCGGTTGGGGATAACTGCTTCAAAATTGAGTTGCAAGATTCCACCTCAACAAACAGTTACATAGTTACATACATAAATAGCAAGTTAAAAAAAAACTTGTTAAATAATTTCATTTATTTATCTAACTAAACATAAAAAAACTCATAAGGATAAAGTAAACACATACACATATTTTTTACGGATAAACTTTTAATGATCATTTTGTTTTTTTAACTTTCGTGGGAAAACTGTACATAACTATTTAATGGGAAAGTGAAATTTATAAGGGACCACATCAGAGCTATTCCCTACTCAGCAGTAAGAAAAACATCTTTTACAAAGTAATAAAAGAAGTCATAGAAAAAATACCACCTCATTTTTTAAAGATGTTTAGTACGGCCATTATTTTCCGTTTATGTATAAAATCAGCTCGGACTTTACTTTTATCACAAAGGTAATTTAAGGATTTATTCAAGACTAGCTGACCCGTGCCCACTTCGCTGGTCGACAGATAGTTTCACATCTGGTATTCCATCTTCAAAATAAATTATAGCCTATATGTTGCCGAGGACTAATAGCTATATAACAAAAAAAGTTTCATCAAAATCCGTCCAGTAGTTTTTGCGTGAAAGCCAGACAACAGACAGACAGACAGACAGACAGACAGACAAAAATTTCAAAATGTTTTTTTTTTGCTTGTGTTACTTGTATGAAGACCCCTAGGAGTATTTTTTTTAGTTTTTATTCAATGTACAGAATTTAACTTTTCTACAGTTTTATTATATGTATAGATAAATTATAGACAGAAACATGATTGGTGAAACTTTTCTCGATAGATTTATTTTCCATAGTTGGCCAAATCACTACATAGTATAAAGCAAAGTCGCTTCCCGCTTCCCGCGTCTGTATGTATGCTTATATCTTTAAAACTACACAGCTCTTTGTATGAAAAAAAAAGAACCTATATATATAACATGTACAAAGTTCTACGAAAATGTGAGTATTATGCCAAATAATAATATTCAATTTTATTTATTTCACTCACAAGATATACACATAGTTGATAAAGCCATTGATCTCTGAGCTAGGTAATAATATTTAACCTGAGATTCAAAAATCAAGTTCCTGTTCTATCCTTATGCACTAACACTAATTTCATGTGGAGAAACTTAAAAAAGTTTAAAAAGAAAGAAAAATCTAAATAGGTTTTAATGTTTAAATGTAATGTTAGGACGTGCCTCTGACTAACCCCTTCAGTCATCTTCAAGGATCTGAGCATCTGAAGATCTCAGATGTCTTCCGTACTTGGGGACTATAGTCGTGATATTATTCCTATTTACGAGAGAGTTGGCTGTATGCATATTCACTGATAGCGAGTTTACCAACAACTAACTTAGGATTCCCCAGACTCGACACAGAAGTTCGTAAGTCCTGACAGTTCCCAGACGGGCCCATAATACTTAATGGCTCATTTCGAGCCAAACACATCTTGCTCGAACTATAAACCGCTACATTACATTAAATTGTCTGTAGAATTATTTGCTATTAAAATAATAGTTTTTTAGGGTTCCGTACCCAAAGAGTAAAAACGGGACCCTTTTACTAAGACTTCGCTGTCCGTCTGTCCGTCTGTCCGTCTGTCCGTCTGTCCGTCTGTCCGTCTGTCCGTCTGTCCGTCTGTCCGTCTGTCTGTCATAGGGCTGTATCTCATAAACCGTGATAGTTAGTCGGTTGAAATTTTCTCAGTTTATGTATTTCTGTTGCTGCAAAATAAATAATTATCCGACTCGCACTTAGCCGGATTTTTTCATTAGTCTAGTAGTTTTTTAGCCCATTACATTTGTATGTTAGCTAGTTCTAGATATCACGATTCATGAGATACAACCCTGTGACAGACAGACAGACAGCGAAGTCTTAGTAATAGGGTCAAGTTTTTATCCTTTGGGTACGGATGGCTAAAAATATTGTAGCTATCAAAAACTACAATATCAGCAAGTAACATAGGCCGTAATATCTTATTTTTAAACAAATTAGCGGTCCTCATGAAAATTGTATTATTAAAACCTAAGGTATTAAACATTTGCCAATAATCTTTACTAGTATACCCCTAGTCTATACTTAACTAGCGACCCGCCCCGGCTTCGCACGGGTAGCATGTTATTATACATATAAACCTTCCTCCTGAATCACTCTATCTATTAAAAAAAACCGCATCAAAATCCGTTGTGTAGTTTTAAAGATATAAGCAAACATACATACGCGGGGAGCGGAAAGCGACTTTGCTTTATACTATGTAGTGATAATTATAAATAGGAAAATTTTGTATTTTTGTACGATTAGAAAGTTGCGCACCAAAAACGTAACGAGGTCATGCGTTCAGTAGATTTTACTACTCACATTTTTTTCATACCGGGCGCCTTATATCAAAAACCGATTCTTAAGGAGTAAACTCCAAAAATGCCATGAACACATAAAATCATTAGTACGAGTACACCCGAGCGGACAGCTTTAGCTACAATATGTACAATACAAAAGTTTTGAACGCTAACAACCCCAAAGCTCGCTTGCATTATCAAATAGTATCAGATCATCAATACTTCGTATTTATTGACGTCGGTTAGTGTGTACGCACGGGTTGCGTAGCCACCAACAATGTTTGCCCACACTTGACCACAGATTACCCAACACACACTAAATAGCTTAAACCACAGGGTTGATGCGATACAGAAGCTAAGGTCATCCATGTATAATCGAAAGCTCGAGACATTGTTTAAATCTACATACATCTATACTAGTTATTATAAATTCAAGTTGAAAAAGCATTTATTTCAATAATATCACAAGGATCACTTTTAAAATCTTTCACTGTGTTAGGGGCTAGGTAAAGTTGAAGCTACGCCTGTTCCTCGCAACCAAGCCTAGAAGAATCAAGCAACAAACACGGCGTATATAAATGCGAAAGTTACTCTGTCTGTCTGTCGCGTTATCACGGCCAAACGGATAAGCCGATTTTTTCCCCAAAAATTATATTGATTTTATGAAATTTCAGTATTGTAAAATAAATAATAAATATTGGTGTACATTTTACACATCGCCATCTAGCCCCAAACTAAGCAAAGCTTGTACTAGTAAAGCTAGTATTTTATAATAAGACTTAAGGCATTAGTTAATGCAACGATTGTATATATTTCTGTATATATATGATACTGGCTGACCCGACATACGTGGTCCTGCCCAAAATATTTCAATACTTATATTTAGTTATTCCCAAATTATTTGGGCAACTTTTAAAAATCGATTTTCCCTAAAAACCTTAAGTAATTTAAGCTTAAGTAATTTAATTAATTAATATAACAAAAAAATATATTACCTAATTGGCGTTGCTATGGCCTCTGTATACTGTGTTATTGTGCATAAACTTTAAGCTACAGTTTTCAAAAAAAGCGGTACAAATCTCGATGTGTCACCGGTTAAAAAAACTAGCAATACGCGTGCATATTTCAAGTTTCGAATGCAATTCCGATGTTTCGCTGATTTTCCTAAATCGCGAGGAACGGGCAAAGCTATCTAGCTCCTCAGATGTTTCTAAGTGATTTTTTTTATTATTTATCCCGGGTTATACCAAAAATGATCAGCTTTTCTAAGCTGGCTCAACGTTGATCTACTTGTGACCACTCGATTTTCATTAAAAGGTAATTTCAATATAATCCGAGTTTATATAAAAGGTTCAACTTAGGTATATTACTAACCTCACAATATAAAAGTTACTTAAATAATATTCAAAATGTTTTGGAGACATCAGAAACTGGCATTTTTAAAGCCTGGGTGTATATTTCAATACCTTATTTCGATTGGATAACTATTAAATTTAATTGATAAATTTGAAAGCCTCTGCCGTCCCGTCCGCCAATATGCACAGGTCAATAAGCGGCGGAAAATGACGGTGGACGTTTCTTTAGAAACCAGGGCATTAGCGGGCTGGTTGTATAAACGACGATGTGTGAGTGAACGTCCTTACGATCGATACCGCTAATCAAGTATTTAGAATGGTTTTACTTGATGAACGTGAAAAAACTGTTTATAGCGAAAATGAAGTTGATCGATTAAGTTTGAAACTTTACTGCAGTTAGAGTGTAAAAAGCAAAATACTAATTTGAAATAGTGGTTACGCCTATTTTTTAACGACAAAGTGCACAATCAGCATACATTCCCAAGGAGGGTTGACGTGAGGCAGGCGGTTGTGAAACACCCCAACATAATAAAGTATGTTTTCACGAATAGGAATCAAAATACTTGCTTGAGAAAAAGTAGAAAACTTGAAAATCGAATTAGCTGTCACCTATGGAATGCTAACTACTGCAAAATGTGAGCATGAGCCAAATATAATTTTAAACGTACCTCTGACTACCCCTACCAGACTTCTTCAAAGGATCTAAGTGCCTGGAGATCTGAGAGGATTTTTACCGTACGGATTACAGTTGTGATCCTATTTTTTTTATTTATACGTGATAATTAGCCGTTTTTATAGTCCAAATAAGTAACAACCACTATAGTTTTAACTCTATAGGTACAGTTTGGCCCAGATAACTAGGCCGCCCTAACTTTTGGCTTGGTTCGGACAACGAAGTTCCTAAAAAATATATTTTGTTGCCTAACTATTTACAACGTCAAACCTGTTTAAATAAATATATAAAACTAGCCGGCCCGTGACAAACGTTGTTTTAACATTTTTTTTTTGTAATAATCACAATGGAAAAAGCTATTTCAGGCAGCTTCCAATTTTTTCCCTACAAATTACAAACCTTGTACTGATAAAATAAATTACGAATTTCGGTAGAATGCGTATCATTCATTAGTCAAAACTGCGTTGCTATGACGACTAAAATGTTTTTAGTCTGTGATGTCAGATTTGTTGCACACCAACTTTGGAACCAAAATCATGCTTTTTGCGTTTTTTTTATCATTTAAGGGTTGTTTTTCGGATTATAAGTTCCCCCTTTATTTATTCTGATTTTTTATCTACATACTACAGCAAATTTCATCTAAATCCGTTTTGTCGTTTATTTTTGATTAGGGAACAAACATAGCAGCCTTATCACAAACTTTCGCATTTATAATATTATTCGGATTCTTGCGTAACTGACAGAGTGACAGACTGACGGACTGATTGACTGATCTATTGGGTTCGATCCCCACCCGGGATAAACATTTGTGTGATGAACATAAATGGGTGTCATGTATAATAAGTATGTATTTACAACAAAAAACGTATAAGTATAATGTATTCTATCAGTTATCTGGTTCCCATAGTACCCATAGCTTTGCTTATGTTTGGGCTAGATGGCGCTGTATGAAATGTCCACCAATATTTATTTATTTATTATTTAATAACGCACAGCCTAATAATACTGGTCCTAGAAATTTGAAATTTGGAGGGTGTATTCCTTTTGGTGTGTAGGGGTGCACCAAGAAAGAAAGAAAATTTAACCCCTAAATGTGCCCCCAATGTAACCCCTTGGACTATTTAAAAATTTCTTAACGTAAACAAAGTCACGAGAGTTTCCACTAGTAGAAATTAAAAAATAATATAATCACGACTGTAATCCCCAAGTACGGTAGACATCCTCTCAGATCTCCAGGCGCTTAGATCCTTGAAGATGTCTAGAAGAGGTAGTCAGAGGCACGTTCAAACAGTATATTTGACACATGCCCACATTTAGCAGTTAGCATTTCATACTTGACAGGTTGCAAACCCATCGCTGTAGGTATTCTATAATTGACATACTGAATGGACTAGCTGATTAATTAATGAGACTATTTAGAGCGTTTAGCTATGCAAATACCGATGTTATGATATAGGGTAAGAGCGCTAATTGCCACAACTAACCATACGCTAGCATAAAATAGCCATATTTTAACAACATTTTAATTTTCAAATAAACAGTTTATACTGAAAAAATTATTAAAACGACGATTTTTAAACAACATCGAATAGAGTATTTATCTATCTCTTAGAGATTAAGCAAAATTTTTGTAACAGGCGATATTTATTTATTGATTATTCAAATTTATATAGACAAAATAGGAAATATCTAGTTGTCGTCAATCACATCTAGACGTATCACAATTTTCACTAATCAAAATGGATCATAGACAAAGAATTATAATTGTAATTTAAAAAAAAAAAAAAAAAATTATATTCATGTAATTTGGTTTAGTTTCCATACTCACCATTATAATTGTATAGTTCTGGCCTTAGCAACGTTAGCAATTAAAAGTACTAGCCAAGACCTTTGTTTTTATTCAGACGTACCGTTTGGGTTTCGTACCATCCTATCCTAATAATATTATAAATGCGAAAGTTTGTATGTTTGTATGTATGTTTGTTCCTCAATCAGGCCTAAACGACAAAACGGATTTAGTTGAAATTTACTGTAGATGTAGATACAATGCCCGAATAAATAATAGACTACTTTAAATTATGAAAAACATCCCCAAAAATATTAAAAAACGATAAAGGGATGTTTTGGTATAGATGGCGCTGGTGTGCAACCAATCTGACATCACTGACTAAAAACATTCAGTCTTTTCTATTCGATTGTTGAAATTTGACAGGACAACGTCTGTCACGGGTCGGCTAGTAATATTATAAATGTGAAAGAATGTGATTAGGCTGCTATGTTTGTTCCCTAATCAAAAATAAACAACAAAGCGGATTAAGTTGAAATGTGCTGTAGTATGTAGATAAAAAATCAGAATAAATAAAGGGGGAACTTATAATCCGAAAAACAACCTCTAAATGATTAAAAAACGCAAAAAGTATGATTTTGGTATGCAAAATCGTTGTGCGTTGGTGTGCAACAGATCTGACAACACAGACTAAAAACATTCTTCTGATGGACAGACAGACGGACAGACGGACAGCGAAGTCTTAATAATAGTCCTGTGTTTACCCCTTGGGTACGAAACCCTAAAAAACAACAAAAAATAATTATATTCGCATCTAATTGTTTCGTCGGTCGAAAATATAACGAGAATGGAAGCTACTTTATCATAATTGGCTAAGGTGATCGTCTTAAAATACCTTTAATTAAGTTAAATGGTCTACCCAAGTTCGGATTTACATGTTGAAGTAGGGCGCAGCTTTAATTAGGCCCCGGGAAGCCGATCAAAACCGTATCGATTGTCGTTGGCTACGGGATAAGCATATTTCCTCTCTCGTTAATTCTGAAATTACCTTTATTTGTTGTGATAACAACTAATAGACTTGTTTATAGATCTAATAAGTTTTAGTTTAGTTTGGCTTTAACGAAACAGAAAATTGCCGTTTTAATTTGGTCAAAGTAGAAATTAGATCAACAACCTCAAGTAAAAAAACGACAGAGCTGAAATCGAAGAAATAAAGTGCCAATAGTCACTCTAAATCTCATTGTGTGCAAAAAAATATATTCAAGGTCAAATGTCAAAGTTTTCGGTTTTATAATTTTTTCTCGAAAACGGTAAGTTTTAATTAAAATATAGCCCAGACAAAAAATGTAGAAAATAAAATTATCTACAAAATTAATTTCACTTTATTTTAAGAATCAATGTTCTTAAGACGCTGCCAATCGACGATTATTTTTGTTCGAAACGAAAAAAGAAATACTTGTGAACAAGCCACATCTCCTATTTTATAATGTATAGTGTATGTGAATAAAGATGTACCCATCTTTAATCACTTCGATAAATAATCCTACCGACCGCTGCAATGACGACAAACACATGTCGGCGCGTAGTTCGCCTTAGCTTTTCGAATAAATTAATGATATAAATTATGTATAATTACTTATCAAAAATCTATCCTAATAGAAACCTAGATCTACATATTACCTATCTTTAACAATAAATCACAAGTTGATTTTAATAGTAGGTATATAAAATATTTCGATATAAATTCTAAAACGTATCATTTTGAAATAATATCTTTATCGTGAAAAGTTTCTGCTATTATGTTTTCAGCTTAATAGAAATCTAGGTAGGAACCTGAAGTAATATACTTATAAAAATAGGAGATGTGGCTTGTTCAGAAGTATTTCTTTTTTCGTTTCGAAAAAGAGCAATCAGCGACTGGCAGCCTCTTAAGATTTCGCCGTTCTAGAAGTTAAAGGATTGCTATTGCACAGTATCACTCGCGTACTAGCTACCTGGTTAAAACTATCCAGTAAGCTAGCACTTTTTTCCAGGATAGAAGCTATAATATTTAATACTAGCAGACCCGCGACAGACGTTGTCCTGTCCAAATTTAGATAATCGCATAGAGTAACGCACGTTGCTATGACTGCTGTCAACACGGATGTCAGATTTTTTGCACACCACCGCCATCTATACCAATATCCCTTTGGATTTATCATTTTGGAGATGTTTTTCGTATTTTAAAGTAGTCTATGTTTTACTCGGGCATTATATCTACATCTACAGCAGATTTCATCATTAATCTATTTTGTCGTTTAGGCCTGATTGAGGCACAAACATACATACAAATACACAAACTTTCGCATTAATAATATTATTAAGATACTGAGTTCTATCATAACGAACTGGTACTAACTCGTAGCATCACTTCTTTTAGATTTCTTGCAACACTTTATATTGACATTGAGGGCGAAAATAATCCAATTTAAAAATAATTTCTTGACGCTATCTGTAATGACACACGCGTTAAGTGTTCACGTGAAAACGTAATTAGACACGTGTCGAGAAAAAATATAAGAGTTCACCGAAATACCAATAATTAATCATCGAATACTAATGCTTTTCGACCCGGTTTTGGACCTACTATGACCGAGCCGTTGAAAAGCAATTTTTTAAACGACGAAAAAGAGGAGGTTATCATTTCGACATATCTATTATTTTTGTATGTATGACTTTTTTAACATGATTTCGATGTTTTTTTTTCTATTGTAGGTAGAAAATAGTCCCAAGTTGGTCCCATATAAATTATATTTATGTAAGACTAATCGTTCCTTCATAAAACTTAAATAAAACCGGCTAAGTGCGTGTCGAACTCGCGACTCGAAAAAAACACGTTTGTTGTATATTTTTTTTTAGTCTTTTTTGTTATAGCGGCAACAGAAATACATCATTTATTTGTGAAAAATTTCAACTGTCTAGCTACCACGGTTCATGAGATACATTCCTGTGATAGGCAGACAGACAGACAGACAAACAGCGAAGTCTTAGTAATAGGGTCCCGTTTTTACCCTTTGGGTACGGAACCCTAAAAACGAATGTCATCTATTGACTTTTCCATTGGTCCGAACATTTTCGTCGGTTTTCTTATTAGATTTTTAAATGTGATCATTGATACCATAGGTTACGTTATTGCAATTTTTATACAAACCTCTAATATATTAAATAATATAATTATAAAATAGAATACACATGCCACAGTAAAAAGAAAAATATAATAACAAAAAGTGAACTACCGTGTTGGCCGAGTGGGAGGTACCTCGATTTTCAATCTGAAGGTCGAGGGTTCGAATCCCGGCGTGCATAAATGGATTTTTTTTCGAAAAATGTTTATGCTCATCAAAAACACGTGTTCAAAACGGCGAAGGAAAACATCGTAAAGAAACCAGTCGGCGATGGGCTTGCAACCTGTAAAGTATGGAATGCTAACTACTGCAAAATGTGGGCATGTGCCAAATATAATGTTTGGACGTGCCTCTGACTACCTCCACTAGACATCTTCAAAGGATCTAAGCGCCTGGAGATCTGAGAGGATGGTCTACGGTACTTGGGGATTACAGTCGTGATCCTAAATATTTATTTATTTTTTTCAAAAAGTGAGTATGTAATTAAAATATTGTCACGAAAATAATTATCCCTAGTTCTGCAATGTTTATTGTAAACAATCTGCGCTTGTTTCAACTTGCCTTGTTAGTTAGTTAGTTTGTGTGAGTCAAATATTCGCTTTTAACAAGTTCCCTCAGAGGTCCAACCAATTAAAATTAAAATTAGCATAGGTACCTTTAGCTACAGAATTTCGTAAACACTAGCTTTCACGACAGATGTTGTCCTTTTTAAATATAAATACGGCTAATTACCACGTTTTTTCTTGTATTGCTGACGTTGTCCTGTCAAATTTCAATAATCCCACAAAATAAAACACTTTTTTTCCCCAAACTTTATGCCACCCTTATCACATTCTCATACCTATCAAATGTACAAAAAAAAACATAAAAATCGGTCAAGCCGTTTCGGAAGAGTTTGGTTACATACACTGTGACACTAGAATTTTATATTTATGATAAGATTCTTTATCCCATTTAAGCAATCTTAAATCAAAATTAAACGGTCAGTCTACTACACAACGCCATCTAGCCCCAAACTAAGCAAAGCTTGTACTATGGGAACCTGATAACTGATAGAATACTTTTTTATACTACTACTTTATATTATACTAGCGACCTGCCCCGGCTTCGCACGGGTAGCATGTTATTATACATATAAACCTTCCTCCTAAATCACTATCTATTAAAAAAACCGCATCAAAATCCGTTGTATAGTTTTAAAGATATAAGCAAACATACATACATACATACAGATTACAGACGCGGGAAGCGGAAAGCGACTTTGCTTTATACTATGTAGTGATTTTTTTTTTTTGTAAAAACCTAATGATACATTATACATACATATTCAAGAATCTGAACGCCTTAGATCTGAGAGAATGCCTACCGTACTTGGGAACTACAATCGTGATCTATTTCTATGTATTATGGAAAAAAATATCTTAGTCCTTGAAAAACATCATCATTTTTTCCTTGTCCTGGATAGATACTAGTAATTCTTATAAGTCGAAGTCTATCTATGGTCGAGTGGTTCGAAGGTGTCCTACAAGCAACAAAAGAATCCCGAGTTCTGACCGCGACAGATGTTTTAAAAGCTATTTCCAGCAATAAATGGAAGTGACAACTGTGTCTATGACAGGGCCCAGTAACTAAAATTTACAAATTGTATAAACTCTCTACTAAACTCTGTCCTGAAAATAAGATACAAATATTCGTCAGTCCATCTTCATCCAAAGGTTGGTAGACATCGCTGATCAGCGATGAGACTGCCCATTGTTCAGCATAGTTTTTGATTTGTATAAGCATACAAACATTGCACACCATAAAAAACCGGCCAAGTGCGAGTTGGACTCGCGCACAAAGGGTTCCGTACCATTATCTATAAAAACGGCAAAAAAATCACGTTTGTTGGATGGAAGCCCCCCTTAAATATTTATTTTATTGTTTTTAGTATTTGTTGCTATGGCAGCAACAGAAATTCATCATCTGTGAAAATTTCAACTATCTAGCTATCACGGTTCATGAGATACAGCCCTGTGACAGGCAGACGGACGGACAAACGGACAGACAGACGAACAGCGAAGTCTAAGTAATAGGGTCCCGTTTTTACTCTTTGTGTACGGAACGCTAAAAAAACAAAGTAATATTCTTTGTTTTTCTTTTCATGGTGTGCATTAAAGTATTTTTTTTCTATCTATCTATCTATATTATATCTATCTACAAATACCACAATAAAATGTTAAATAGGCCGAGTCTTTCTCTAGTGATAATCTTTTTATACATGCGGCAATTGGTTTTCTAAATTATATAATATAGAACTAAAAAGGTTCATTTTATGTATATTTTGTCCACTATATGTAGAATTGTAGATAAGTTAAAAATTAAAAATATAGTGAAAACTAGCTGACCCGTGCCCGCTTCGCTGTGCGTAAGACATTTCTAATACCATCGTGGACTTTTTTGTAGACGTTTTTAAGGTATACAATACTGTAGTACATTATTTTGATATATCTCGTGGGGTTCAGCCAGCATTTGCAATGTAAGCGCAAAAAAATGTGTTTATTTACGACATCACATTAGAAACCTCTAAAATTATCAGTGTTTCTCTACTATATTATGCATGTATTATACATATAAACCTTCCTCTTGAATCACTCTATTTATAAAAAAAAACCGCATCAAAATCCGTTGTGTAGTTTGAAAGATATAAGCAAACATACATACATACATATTACATATTACATACAGACGCGGGAAGCGGAAAGCGACTTTGCTTTATACTATGTAGTGATGAAATGGTATCACGACTGTCATCCCCAAGTACGGTAGACATTCTTTCGAAGCTCCAAGCGCTCAGATCTTTGAAGATTTCTAAAGGCAGGTCAGAGGCACGTCCAAGCATTACAAATTATGTCATTACTTTTGATAACACGTAAAAACATTGTAAATGTTCTGTACACGACAAAACCTTTTTTAATTAAATAAACATTTTTGAAATTTATTTTTGAAATTATGTGTGTATTACTTTTTGTGAAGAATATAAGTCAGAGTGTCAATTGTGTGAAAATAAAGTCCGGCGAAAGATAGTAAAAAACGTTGTTTTGTATTTTACAAAAAGAACCGACCAAGACATGTTCATTTGTTACATTTCATTGGTAGAGGTCCCATCAGGTTTAAGTGTGGGTTCCTACTCGTGTGTATAGTGTTAGCTCTGGTTTTAATGCTGCTGCCGTAATTTTACGACTGTTATATTACGGCCATATTATTTATTAAGGTGCTGCGTATGTAAATCAACTTTTATGCACTTTATGGCGAGTTAGAAAGTTGTACTTATAGAAGGGTTGAGATAAGTAGCAAAGCGGTTAAACAAAGTAACATTAGATTCGCGACGAAAAGAGTTCAAACCCGTGATTTTATATTTCTACAATCTAAGATATATTAAAGAAATATACTAATACTAGCTGCTCGCCCCGGCTTCGCACGGGTGGTACCTGGATAAAAAGTAGCCTATGTGTTATTCTGAGGTATCCTACTCCTAATAATATTATTATAAATTATGCGAAAGTTTGTGAGTATGTATGTATGTTTGATCCTCAATCAGACCTAAACCACAAATCGGATTAAGTTGAAATTTGCTGTAGATGTAGATATAATGCCCCAATAAATAATAGACTACTTTAAAAATTAAAAACATACCAGAAACTATAAAAAACACTAAAGAGATGATTTCTGTATAGATGGCGCTGGTGTGCAACAAATCTGACATCACAGACTAAAAACATTATTTTTTATTCGTTTATTGAAATTTGACAGAACAACGTCTGTCACGGGTCGGCTAGTAAGCTATATTACTGTAAAGTTTCATTTTAATCCGTTCAGTACTTTTTGCGTGAAAGAGTAACAAACACACACACACATACACTCACTCACTTACAAACTTTCGCATTTATACTCGTAATATTAGTAGGATGGTAGGATATAAGTTACGGATGTTTGTGCCTCAATCGCGCCAAATTGATTTGGATGAAACTTGGAATATACTTATGTTCTAGCTTAGCAATAGCATTAGGGTCATAAACCCGGTTGTGGTGCCTACCCCGGCTTAGGTCATTTTTAATTTTGGCAGTCAATAACTAAGCAATGCTGCACTTTATAATGACGGCCACCGTATTTTGCAAACGGCTGAATCGAAACTGCAGCTTCAGAGAAATGGAATTATCTCAGAATCCAGCTCGTACGGTACTGGTTTGGAGCAATGTATCGACTGTAAGTAGGTACAGCAGCTTACAGTGAAACATGCTAGGATTTGTAAGGCTAGAACTATTTACTATCGAATACTAACAGCCGTGTTTGCCGAGTGGGAGGTACCTCGATTTTCATTTCGAAGGTCGTAGGTCCAAATCCCGGCGTGCATTTTTCTGTTCGAAAAGTTTATATGCGCATCAAAAACACGTGCTCAAAACGGTGAAGGAAAACATCGTGTGGAAACCAGTTAGTATTCTTTTAGGCGGCATGATAAATACTAAATATCTTAATGGGTCTGAACGCCTAGAGATACGAGCGGAGGGAATGCCGATATGTGAAATGTTTGGTTTTTTGTATAGGCTGAATCTACCCGGATATGACGAAAAAAGTTATAAAACTGCATTATCTTGAAAACCATCAAACTTAATAAGAAAATTTCTATAATTTTTATAGCTAGTATGTTTATCTAACGAATTATATAAAAATGAACTGTTTAGCTGTTCTTGGTTTTGATTAAAAACGAAGCTAGTGTTTTTGAAGAGCCAACTTTGGAAAATAAATCTATTGATAAAATTTCACTAATCGTGTTTCTGTCTATAATTTATCTAGACTATATTCTTAAGTTATCTTTGTCATAAAAACAGAATTGTATGTTTTGCGGTTATTGAGAAAAAACGATTATGCATTGATCAAAAACATTTATTACACGTCCTATGCCACGGATAAAAAGATATCTCGATATCTTTTCGTGTTGTAGCGAGTCTTGCTGTTCTTTGCTTTTTTTTTAACATACAATGTATGTATGTATGTAACTATGTTTATTAAGGTGGAATCTTGCAACTCAATTTTAAAGCAGTTATCCCCAACCGATTGATGTAACTTAGGTGACAATGCAATAATATGGTGATAGTGAGCTGATCTGGTGATGGAGTCAGTAGCTGTTCAACAGACTCTCACAATTGAACACTTAGTAAATACTTCGATGATGCATACTTTTCAAGTTCCGATGACAATGTTATATGATGTGACAGGTGATAGCGCGCTGGTGCTCGATGATTTAAATGTTCAGTCACAGCAGCCAGGGGAAAAAGAATTAAATTGAATTGATTTAAATGTTTTTACAAAAGCTTGTCATTGAAATATATTTTTCAAGAGAAAACTTATTTCGATTCGAATCTGATCACACATCAGCACCTATCACCGCCACCGCGCTAGGCTCGGCAGTATGGACACACGCTAAGGGTCGAAGCACACAATTAGCCGTCATTAGTCCGTTGGTTGTCACGTTGGCTATCGGCGATAAATTGTCGCAGTAATCGCCACTTCCTCCTCTTCCGGTTACGGCCACGCGAACTGTTCGCACTTAATACCTTTAAGCGATGACAAAGCAATGATGGCGAGAGGCTAGTGACCTCATCCTATCCAAAAAGAGAGTTCGAATACAGTTGAAAAACAGAATAAAAAAATTTGAAGAAAACGCTTGCAACCTGTCACGTGTGGAATGCTAGCTACAGCAAAATGTAGGCATGTACCAAATGTATTGTTTGGACGTGCCTAGTCAGACATTTTCAAGGATCTGAGTGCCTGAAGATCTGAGAGGATGTCTATCGTACTTGGGGATTACAGTCGTGATGTTAATTATTTTCCAAGCATATTCGAGTCAAAGTGTCTGGAGATTTTTACTGTACGGGGATTACAGTCGAGAACAGTCGAGAACATTAATGTTTTAATAGATAAACTAAAGACAGCGTAACGTCAGAACGTCTTACTTTAATCAAAATAAGGTGTGCTTTTAACTTTATTGCGAATTTACCTCAAAATAGCTAACTTGATTTAAGTGGTTCTCTCTGATCACCCCTATTATCTTTATTGTGAGGCGCATTATGATGCTCTTTTTTAGGGTTTCGTACCCAAAAGCTAAAAACGGAACCCTATTACTCAGACTTCGCTGTCCGTTGGTCCGTCTGTCTGTCACAGGGCTGTATCTCATGAACCGTGATAGCTAGACAATTGAAATCATCACAGATGATATTTCTGTTGCCGCTATAACAGCAAATACTAAAAACAGAATGAAATAAATATTGAAGTGGGGCTCCTATACAACGAACGTGTTTTTTTGCCGTTTTTTATAGATAGTACGGAACCTTTCGTGCGCGAGTCCAACTCGCACTTGGTCGGTTTTTTATTTTAGAAATTTTATTAAACTTGATACAACTTTAAAGTTTTTTTTGCTTTCTAAGCTTTATCTGTGGCCGATTGGATTTAGCGACATTTCAAGCAATATTATTAATGCGAAAGTTTGTGTGTGTGTGTGTGTGTGTATGTGTTTGTTACTCTTTCACGCAAAAGGTACTGAACGGATTAAAATTGAAACTTAGTTATATAGCTTATACATCAGAATAACACATAGGCTACTTTTTATCCATTTACCACCCATGCGAAGCCGGGGCGAGCAGCTAGTAATATAATAAATGCGAATGTTTGTGAGTGGTTGTGTGTGTTTTAATAACAGTGTGTGTAGTTTTTGCGTGAAAGAGTACCTTCTTTCACGCAAAAACTACAGAACGGATTAGATGAAACTTTACAGTAATATTATAGCTTATACATCAGAATAACACATAGGCAATTTATTATCCAGGTACCACGCGGGCGAAGCCGCTGGCGGAACTAGTGGTTTTATAACTTGGCAATGCTAGTATCTTTTGAGTGCTTCCGACTGGTAGGGATCTGGATCAGTTGAGCTAGATCAATTGACGGTTTGCAACGGTCTTCAGATGGCTTAACTGGTTCTTGTGTATTTTGTAAATATTCTCTAATATTTTAGATAAAAAATAATAATATATAAATAGGATCACGACTGTAATCACAAAGTACGGTAGACATCCTCTCAGATCTCCAGGCGCTTAGATCCCTGAAGATGTCGAAAGGGGTTAGTCAGAGGCACGTTAAAACATTATATTTGACACTACAAAATGTAGGCCATTTTGTACTAGTTAGTATAACGTGACAGGTTGCAATCCCGTCGCCACTTTACAAGAAATCATATTTTAGAATTAGGTGTTATTTGTTTGTGCATCAATTAAAATTGCTGAAATAACAATATAAGCATGACATCTTTTAACGTACAAGTTTCTATAAAACGTTCAGGTACTTATGCACAGGTATACTACGGTATATATAAAAACGGAAAAAACCCCGTTTGTTTTATGGGAGCTCCCCTTAAACATTTATTTTATTCTGTTTTTAGTATTTGTTGTTATAGCGGCAACAGAAATACATAATCTGTGAAAATGTCAACCGTCCAGCTATCACGGTTCATAAGATACAGCCCTGTGACAGACGGACAGAGAAGTAAATAATAGAGTCCCGTTTTTACCCTTTGCGTACGGAACCCTAAAAAGATGTTAATATGTCGTGGCACAGCGCCATCACAGCAGCGCCTCTGTGAACTTCTGATTCCAAGACATGTACACGTGCTATTTAGACCTGTAAATATTTATTTACTAAACCAGTGGAACCCCTTGCGACTTTGCTCAATCCTTGAATTTATTTTGAATTTCTTCTTTAGTGCACCTCTACACACCTAAAGGAAAATACCCTCCAACTTTTAAGTTTCTAGGGCCTGTTATTTAGACTGCGTTGATATTAGTCAATCAGTCAGTCAGTAATGCAATAGTTTTATATATTTAGACTAGTTGACCCGGCGAACAACGTACAGCAAATCAAATTTGGTGACATGCCGACAGCAGTGCCCTACCGGGTCCAATTGTAATTTTAAACAGGAACACATAGAAATATACATACGAAACTCCTGACAGTCCTGACAGACGTTTTCCTGTCAAACTCAATAATCCCGCAGAAAAAAACACTTGTTCTCGAACGCTGACTTATAGTTTTACAAATTGGCCAGCTACGAGTACACAATATTGAAAAATAAATATAAAAAGGTTTTACATGCCTCTGTCTATGACGTCCTATTGTTTATGGGTATGTGTAGTAGCGTCGATGGGCTTGCAAAATTTTCAACCGAAGAAAAAATGAGGTTCTCAATTTGACGCGTATTTTGTTAAAGTACATTAATCTCGCTTATTTTTTTTTCTATTGTGTAGATAATGTTGGTTTAGTTTAAATTGTAAGTACCCGAATGACCAAAATTTTTTCGGTATTTTATTGCCTAAAAACACGGATAAAATGACTTTTTCTATAAATTAAACCTAGCTAGATCGATTTATCGCTGTCGAAACCCCCCGCATACTAAACTTCATAAAAATCGTTGCAGCCGTTTCCGAGATTCAGAATATATATTACTAGCGACCCGCCCCGGCTTCGCACGGGTTTAATACATATAAACCTTCCTCCTGAATCACTCTATCTATTAAAAAAAACCGCATCAAAATCCGTTGTGTAGTTTAACGATATAAGCATACATACAGACGCGGGAAGCGGGAAGCGACTTTGCTTTATACTATGTAGTGTATACAAGAACGTAGATTAGATAGATAGATTATGTATATAGATCTTTATTATATAACAGAAGTTCTATCATAAAACGATATATTTTAAACTTAAAACGAATATTGTCTTTTTACTTTTCGATTGGACGAAACATCTTCGTCGTTTTCTTTTAATTTTTAAAACGTAATTCATAAAACTGGAAAGTACACGTGTACAAAATGTGTTTTCTTTTAATTTTGAACGCTTACAACCCGTAATATTATGCTATTAAACTAGTGGCAAAAGCATTTACCCGATAACGTAACTTGCTACAGGTTACGTAGTAGGTTGTAAATTGAGCGAACCGACGTTCAATTTGGCGGAGAATTCGCTTAGTTTGCTGATGCAAATAATGCATTTATGCATGACCTTATCTTGTTATGCACAGAACACGTTCGTTTCACTGAAAAATAAATACTTTTATAGCTTCTACCCAGCTATTCAGTTAAATTGGATATTAGTTTTAAAAAATCCGGGTTGGCCGAGTACCTCGACTTTAATTTCAAAAGTCGTGGGATACCCGGCGTGCATCAATGGATTTTTCCGTTAGAAAACAATTATATGCGCATCAAAACACGTGCTCAAAACGGTGAAGGAGAATTTCGTGAGGAAACCAGTTAGTATTCTTATAAGCGGCGATGGGCTTGCAACGTGTCAAGTATGGAATGCAAAATGTGGGCATGTGCCAAATTTAATGTTTGGACGTGCCTCTGACTACCCTTTCTAGATATCTTTAAAGGAAGCGCCTGGAGATCTGAGAGGATGTCTACCGTACTTGAGGATTACAGTCGTGATCCTATTTATTCGCGGCTCAGCTCGCGTGGAACCTGTATAAAAAGTATCCTCTATTTATGGACATATTCTATGTATATTCCAAGTTTCATGGAAATCCTTTTGGTCGTTTGGGTGTTATTGAGCCACAAACATCCTTACAAACCTTCGGATTTCAAAAATTAGTTATATACGTTTGAGCGATCTTTTTAGTTGGCTTACCTTCTTTACGTGAAAGCGGTTACCATCTCATAAGCATATTTATTTTCAATTTCTATGCCGCTTTGTTAAAGCTTACTTTTCATGTAGAAACGAAAAGGCACATTAAAAACGGCTTACTATTTTTCGCTCGCGTTCTTATCGATAAAAATACAGCCTATTTATATTTATGCTATTCCAGCTCACGGTCTTCATCGTTTATTTTTATCAATAAACCTCAGCTTTTATTTTTATTATTAAAGCTAGGGAACGTTACAAAAAACGATTCAGGAAAGCGAAACATAATTTTTAAGGTTCCATACCCAAAGGGTAAAAAGAGGATCCTATTTCTAAGACTTCACCGTCTGCTCGTCTGTCCGTCTATCCTGTGACAAACAGACGCACGGGCAGACAAACGAACAGACGTACATCGAAGTCTTAGTAATAGGGTCTCGTTTTTACCCTTTAGGTACGGAACGCTAAAAATCCTTAGTACTCATAAAAAAAATCGAGTGGTTGTACTGGTCGAACTTGAAGTTTAGAGACAGCCTTCGAATTTCAAGTCTTTACGATTTGTACCGATTGGGCGGTGTGGTCCGTAAGCGACAAAGCCCTTTTTTTATCTTACGTTTAAAAAAAAAAAAAAAAGTCTGTACGATCGTATGCTGTGCGTTATCATTATGCCAGTTGGCTTGTTTTTTATTTATCTTATTTAATTACTAGACTGTTTGCAACGGTATTTAAATAGCAGGTTCTTTTGTAAATATTGTGTAACTAGCCGACCCGTGACAGACGTTATCCTGTCAAATTTCAATAATCGAAAAGAAAAGACTGAATGTTTTTAGTCTGTTTGGTCAGATTTGTTGCACACCAGCGATCCCTTTTGCGTTTTTTATCGTTTTGGGGATGTTTTTCATATTTTAAAGTAGTCTATTACTTATTCCGGCATTGCATCTACAGCAAATTTCAACTTAATCCGTAAACATACATACAAACTCACATCGTGGACTTTTTTGTAGACGTTTTTAAGGTGTACAATACTGTAGTACATTATTTTGATATATCTCGTGGGGTTCAGCAAGCATTTGCAATGTAAGCGCAAAAAAATGTGTTTATTTACGACATCACATTAGAAACCTCTAAAATTATCAGTGTTTCTCCACTATATTATTCATGTATTATACATATAAACCTTCCTCCTGAATCACTCTATCTATTAAAAAAAATCGCATCAAAATCCGTTGTGTAGTTTTAAAGATATAAGCAAACATACATACATACGCGGGAAGCGGAAAGCGACTTTGCTTTATATAATGTAGTGATTAGGATTAGGATATTAAGATAGATCTTCATTACTAATTTCATAAAATTACTTTTGATTGTCTGTTAGTCAAAATACTTTTACATCAAAACACAGTAAAAATAGAACCGCAACAGGGCTGCCTTGTTTAAGATAAAGCACGCTCTGAACGAAACCCGGTCTGGAAACCCTCGTTGGCTTACGACTAAATATCATACTTAGATTCATCTATATTAGGCCGGACTTTCAAAGTCTGTCTAGCCTAACAAGAATAGTTGATGTAAAATAATGTAATTAAGGCCGTTTTATTTTTAAAATCTTTAAAAGTGGGTAATTAAATATATGCGATGATGCGATGGGCGGCGATGGGTTTGCAACCTGTCACGTATGGAATCTAACTACTGCAAAATGTGCGCATGTGCCAAATATAATGTTTGGACGTGCCTCTGACTACCCCCATTAGACATCTTCAAAGGATTAAAGAGTCTGAAGATCTGAGATGATGTCTACCGTACTTGGGGATTACAGACGTGATCCTATAATTTAAAAAAAACCATTACGACTTAAATCCTCAAGTCCAGTAGACATCCTCTCAGATCTCAAGGTTCTCAGATCCTTGAACATGCTTAACGGGGATAGACAGAAGCACGTCCAACCATGACATTAAGCACATGCCCACATTTTGCAGTTAGTTCAAACAAAATAAACGATCAGTATTTGCCCTATAGCATATAACATACCGTGGTTCCTATCATCATCACAAACTCGCCGTCAACGCAACCTGTAGACTTGCGTGCGTATCGCGTCTGTATCGCTACAAAATTATTGTGCAGTGTGCACAGGCACTAAGGCATAAGCTTCATATCTTAATTGCCGCTCTGTTCGGTCCTGGGCATTTGTATCCAGGTCATACCTTGTACGGCAACTATGTCATCCATCCACAACAATATCCATAAGTAATGATTTAGGAACTTGACCCTGGATTTACAAAGTCCAAAGTTTTTGGGCGGTCTCAAAACTTTGTCAGCAGAACTGGCGACTAGCTAATATGAACATACTTTATCAAACTACTTTCGCGATCCGAAAACATACTCATTAATATTTCAAACAGGTATTTATCGATAAAAGGAGTACCTACTCGCAAGAGTAGGTACTCTCGCTACCTCAATTGTTGTATGTAACACAGTTGAAACGTATGAATAAACAAAAAATAATACCGACGAAAATGTTGTAACCAATAGAAAAGTGAAGAGACTATATTGGGTTATTCGCACTTCGTACACTCTATTGTTATGCAATTTTTTGCAATTTTACCGCAGTTAATAACCCGTTTGACCGTGATATAGTTGACATTTTCACAGATTATGTATTTCTGTTGACGCTTTAACAACAAATACAAAAAACAGAATAAAATATATATTTAAGTGGGGCTCTCCTACAACAAACGTGATTTTTTTTGCTGTTTTTTATAGATAATGGTACGGAACCCTTCGTGCGCGAGTCCGACTTGCACTTGGCTGTTTTTATTTAATATTAAGGAAGAAATTATTATTACTATTTAAATATTATTATATAGTATACTAGCTGACCCGTGCCCGCTTCGCTGGGCGACAGTGATTTCTAAATGTGATTATTTTGAATAAGTATGGCTTAAATGAAGATGGGTATCCGCGGAATATACGCAAGGTTTCCTGCTGCTGGCCCCGTGAGGAAAGTCATTGGTAGCCACGATTTTAATATCCCGCAACTTTTATATTGTAGTCTTATGAACGACCGATTTGAAAAATTCAAAAAGTGGTTCACTCCTTATTAGCCATAATTGCTAATTAGATAAGTAAAATTATGATATGGATAGATACAAAAACGGTAATTATACCCAAACTTTAATATTTAGATATATATACCTCCTCGCAGACTTTCATATGCGCATTTATGAGGACATTCAATAAAGTATCATTATTTGTTTATGTACTCTCAATAGTTTTTGCAGCGCACGCGAAAAAAGTAACATTTTTGGTAGTTTTTAAACACTTTTACATCAAACTATCGCATTTTTTATAAGGAATCAATTACTTTTTCAAAAATAAAAGATATCCTATGTCACTCAGAGATACTGTAGCTTGGTAACAATGACATTAAAATCGGTTTAATACGCGAAAAAAGAAACATTTTTGGTTGTTTTTTTACACCTTTACATCAAACTATCGCATTTTTTATAAGGAATCAATTACTTTTTCAAAAATAAAAGATATCTGTTACTCTGAGATACTGTAGCTTGGTAACAATGAAATTAAAATCGGTTTAATAGCTATTGAGATTATCCATTACAAACATAAAACATACAAACAAACAATACACACAACAAAAAATCAAATCTTTAAAAATATAAATAGGATCACGTCTTTCATCCCCAAGTACGATCCTCCCAGATCTTCAGACGCTTAGATCCTCCGAAGATGTCCAGTGGGGGTAGTCAGAGGAACGTCCAAACATTATATTTGGCACATGCCCACATTTTGCAGTAGTTAGACATTCCATATGTGACAGGTTGCAAGCCCATCGCCGCTTATAAGAATACTTACTGGTTTCCTCACGATGTTTTCCTTCACCGTTTTAAGCACGTGTTTTTGATGGGCATATAAATTTTTCAAACAGAAAAATCCATTGATGCACGCCAGGATTCGAACCCACGACCTTCAGATTGAAAGTCGAGGTACCTCCCACTCGGCCAACACGGCTTTCCTCTTTATAATATTAGTAAACCAACTAAAATAACCCATAATAATGGTTCAGCAAGCGAACATAAATATAAATAATGTTCATGAACCGTGATAGCTTAATGTATAGTTAAAATTTTCACAGATTATGTATTTCTGTTGCCGCTATAACAACAGATACCGAAAACAGAATAAAATAAATATTTAAGTGGGGCTCCCATACAACAAACGTGTTTTTTATAGATAATGGTACGGAACCCTTCGTGCGCGAGTCCGACTCGCACTTGGCCGGTTTTATTTTATTCCTTTTCTTTCGATTGTCGACAGCATGTTGACCAACTTTGCCTAAAGCAGTATATTAATATCTCTTTTAAATTACCCAAACCCAGAAATCTATATAGTTCCACAATTGGTATTCCGATCTTCCAAAATTATAGTCTATAAGTTGCCTAGGACTAATAGCTATATAACAAAAAAAGTTTCATCAAAATCCGTTCAGTAGTTTTTGCGTGAAAGCCTGACAACAGACAGACAGACAGACAGATAAAAATTTCAAAATGTTTTTTTTTTGCTTGTGTTACTTGTATGAAGTCCCCTTGGAGTATTTTTTTTCGTTTTTAGTCAATGTACAGAATTGAACTCTTCTACAGCTTTATTATATGTATAGAATAGATTATTATTCTCTACAGTATCACAATAGAAAATAACATCCAAATCGGTTAACCAGGTAAAATCATATTCGCAACAAAATAACTATACTAACTCGTCGAACAATGCAACACTTTAGTAAGCTACAAAGTTAGATTAAACACGCAGTATGATAGTTGATCTCAGAAATATTATTTTTTTAATGAAAAATTCAATCCTAATAATATTATAAATGTGAAAGTTTGTGATAAGGCTTTGTTTGTTCCCTAATCAAACATAATCGACAAAACGGATTAAGATAAAATTAGCGGTATTATGTAGATAAAAAATCAGAATAAATAAAAGGGGAACTTATAATCCGAAAAACAACCCCTAAATGATAAAAAAAATGCAAAAAGGATAATTTTAGTATAGATGGCGTTGGTGTGCAACAAATCTGACATCACAAACTAAAAACATTTATTCGTCATAGCAGTTTTGATTAATGCAACATACGCATTCTACCAAAATTCGTTATTTATTTTATCAACCCTCAAGGTTTGTAGGGATAAAATTGGAAGCTGCCTGAAATAGATTTTTCCTATGTGAATATTACAAAAAAAAATTGACAGAAGAACGTTTGTCATGGGTCGGCTAGTGTACCTATAATGTAGGGTAGCATGTGATACCAAGAAGTTGAGTTACCACTTGTAATCGGCCATATAATCGTACAACTTGAACTACGAGTATGTAAATAGTTCGTCGTAAAGTATGATATTTCACGAAACTTGAACACTGTGATCTTTACAAAACTTTTGTTCTCGAACATTGTGCCAACATTTATTATTCAATGGCAAAAGTTAAAATTCGACCTCAATGAATTTTTTTGGATTGGCGTCTTTCTCGAACTGGATATTTAGCACTAGTTAATACGTTTTTAACCGCTAGCGAGTCGTGAAGAAAAAAACTGCAGTGATGTAGTGGCGCGAATCTTTACAGTTTGAATCCATTAAGTAAAGTTTGTTTTTGATAAGATCACTTGCACTAAGATGTTCAAACTAGTGCTAGTCTCCTGGTATTGAATTATTCCAGAAACGTTGACGTTAACAACGGTTTCAACGGCTATCGAACAAGGTTGAAATTAATAATTTAGCTACCTTGTACCCATTTTTGCACTGCGAAATCCACAAAAAATTGTCTCTTTTAGAATTATATTTCTTTCTCACTCTGTTATATTTCTAGGGTTTTTTGTTTTTCTTGTTATTCTTTCTTTCTATTGTGAGTTCGAGATGGATAAAATAATACTCTGTGTAAAATATATTCTTTGATAACTAAAAAAACAACAAGAGCTTAATATTTTTTGTTTAGCCAGATCTGATTCCGTCTTATCCAGGTAGACCCAAAAACCAAACATTTCACATTAACACCTGAATATTGCGTATCTTAAAACTAGAGATTTGACAGATGGTACACAATTTGGCCGCGCTGATGTGATGCATGTAATAAAACAGCTAGCGTGTCTGACGCTAATAAAAATTAAATATAAATGCTTTACGTATATTAATTTGTTTTATCTGCTTACAGGTAAGTGCTGGACTTTTATACCTACCAACTATTGCTACAATTACGCTGCAGACTAAAGGTAAGTACTTTTAAGCAATAAGTTTAAATTGTGTTTTAAGTTGATAAAAGTGTAACAAAACCTAGTGAGACTTCGTAGTGATCTTCACAATATTGAATTCTATGACATATTTCATCTTTTATTTCTCAAAATTGTTCGCTAGACCATATCTAACGAGCAAAAGGTAACAATTTTCCATTACGGATTGATGCTAATTTTCACTCTAAGCTCCCATCACAAATCTAATAAGTAGGTACTAATAAAATTAAAACTATCGTGTTTGTTAATCATTTTAAATATAAATACGGCTAATTACCACGTTGTTTTTTTGTATTGCTGACGATTTGAGACAATTGAGATGCTCTTCATCATGAGCATCGACCGCGACCGTAATCAACGGTAGATCGGCAATTACGTACATTTTTTTTAACTTTATTTTTATATTATAACGCAGTCATTCCTTCAGCGCAACATTTTTAGCGGTCAACGCTCTTGTGTGGTGTGACTGATAGCAGCTGGCTTACTGAATAAATGACTGCAGAATTCACAAAGCAAAATGAGTAAGGGATTTATTAAACGATTCTAGCACATATGTGAACCAACATCTACCGCAAAAACTATAGATTTTAACACGGGTGTTTATGGCTATTTTAACATAGCGTCGGGAAAATAAAATTAAGGTAATTACGTGATAAACACTCGTGTTAAAATCTAAAGTTATGTCTACTAATCACGATAGTTTGAAAAGTAATATCTACCACAATGCAGTCGAAGGTGCAATATATGTACAGAATAGTGACGTCATAATGTCAAAGCGGGAAATTATTATAAATAATTGTTGATCATTAGTGACGTCATACTGATTATAAAGAATCTTTTTGTTGAAGATGTATTACGTATGCTATTTCAAATCTGTATTTAAACTCTATCTAGTTGAAATTAGCTCGCGTTTCGCTTAGGACCGCCGGGAAGAAGAAAAAATAAATATCGCCTCTTACAAAACCTTTGCTTAACCTAAGATATAGATAAATACTCTATTATATGTTGTTTAGAAATCGTCGTATTAATCATTTGTTTCAATAATAAACCGATTATTTGATTATTAAAATGTTGTTAAAATGATCACAACCACCGCTTTCACACTAAATTATATTGTTAAATTTTAAATCCGCGGCCATTCGGTCCTCCACTGTGCCAGGCATTATTCGTCAGTATCATGTTTATTAAATAAATCAGAATGGGTTGCGGAATCCTGATTTTACAATTCCTGATTATCGAGTTTTGCATGATAATGATACGTATACCCTAGAGTACATTTCATATGCAGCCATATTCAGGAAAATTGAGTGTGTTTTATAGTTAATTAACTAAAACTAGGTATTTGCCAACAGGCAACCAGACCAGAAAAGGTGATAAACACACGTACTTATATATATTACTAGCTATACCTTGCGCGCGTTGCTACGTCACCAACTCAAAAACTTTCGTGGTCTCATGCAAAACAACTGCTGAAGATCATTACATGATCAAATGCATAAATTACGATTGTATAAAGGACATACAGACAAACATTCATCCTAATCTAATATATATCCTATCAATCAGGCGACGGATTAAGTTGAAATTTGCTGTACGAGTAGATGTAGATATATTGCCCGAATAAATAATAGACTACTTTAAAATATGAAAAACTATAAAAAAACGTAAAAAGGATGATCTCTGTATAGATGCTGGTGTCCAACAAATCTGACATCAAAGACTAAAAACATTCAGTCTTTTCTATTCGATTATTGAAATTTGACAGGGCAACGTCTGTCACAGGTCGGCTAGTTTTTATATAAATAGAAGATGAAGCAAAATGAATTTATATTACAGCCGCAAAGCGTAAGGTTGAGGAGAACATCTTCAAAAAGACTTGCAAAAAGACACAATTCAAAACTAAGCTCAAAGTAAATTCATAGCTCTTTCGCTTCCAAGAGATTCGTTCGTCGTTTGTGCCAGTGTTGTGCTAGGATAACTAACCAGAGACTTTATCACAAGCTCAGTATTACTCGTGATGCGAAAGTGACAACGCTATCTTATTTCGTTGTCACTTTCGCAGCGCGAGTAGTACTTTTTAGGGTCCCGTTTTTACCCTTTGGGTCCTAATACTAAGACTTCGTTGTCTAACCGTCTGTACATCAGTCTGTCTATCACAGGGCTGTATCTCATGAACCGTGATAGCTATACAGTTGGAGTTTTCACAGATGTTGTATATCTGTTGCCGCTATAACAACAAATACTATTCTGTTTGTTATTTCTGGTTTTTCTAAGTGGATCTCCCATACAACAAACGTGATTTTTGACTTTTTTATAGATAATCGAAACCCTTCGAGCGCGAGACGGACTCCCGCTTGGCCGGTTTTTTAAATATTACATCTGACTTGTGAAGAATCGTGTGATAATAAAAAAAACCAGTGTTACTAAAGTCAGGAACATTATCCTTAGAAGTGCTAAAATAAAATTCAATGGCACAACGAAGATCCCCATTCAAAATTCCAAAGTTAAAAAGCTATTCAAATGTAAAAAAAACTGGCCAACTAAAAATACGAGCATTTGAGCTGTTCTTGAAAGCTTCCGATGCAACTGAACTGAGAACTGTAGGTAATCTGCTGAAAGCGTATACGCGAAATGGCTTACCTTTCAGTCTTCTTTGAGTTGAAGTTTCAGAACTGCATTACACTGTTGATAGATACATTGCCGGTAAAGAGTAGTTACTTTGATGCGCGATTGTATTTTCATGCCTTCTTTTTTGCTGAATTTGTGGAACTATCGACCTGTGTTCAATGTGTTCATATACGAGTACTAAGCATAATAATGTATCTCGTTCTCTTATAATAGACTAGTTTCCGTCTGCGGTATTGCTCGCGTGGTACTTAGTTAAAAAATAGCCTATTTGCTTCGAGTGCATAGGCTATTGCATATTTCAAATTTTATTCAAATGCGTTTGATTTGTGCCTAAACCACACGGTTTAGGCACCAACATTCAAACATACAAACACCATCACGGACTTTCGCCATTTAATATTAATTATATTTTAAATATCTGCAATTTGGGGGCACGGCAGTGCCCCCGCCAAGTCGAGCGCGAAGCAAACACTGCCGTACTACCTTTACTGGAACCATTTCGCCGCATTTTCAGGCCCCTATTTGAGAACCTCTGGATAAGACCAGAACGCAGAAATTATCGTCATCTAGTAAGCTATAATCACATACTTAAAATCCAAAATTTCAAGTCTGTAGTTCATTTAGTTCCGAAGTTAAGCGAAAGCAAAGTTTCGCATTTTAGACACTCACTCACTCACTCACTCATGATCATCAGAATACAACTAGTACTTCCCATGAACTCAGAAAGCTGAAATTTGGTACAGAGTTAGGGTTTAATGGCCACATAAAGGGAAAACCATAAAAACTAGAATAATCGAAGATCTGGAGTACCTGGTGACCCTGATAAGAAAACACAAGAGCCTTATACCAAACTATTAGAGATCGACATACCGCCTTTACAAAAAATATTCAACTTGATAGGCATAGGATTTGTAATAAAAAAATATATATTTCTTTTAAGTTTGCTGCTATAACAACAAATACTAAAAACAGAATAAAATAAATATTGAAATATACACAACAAATGTGATTTTCGCATTCTAGCGCCATCTAGTTTCATTTGATGTTACTACGTTATTATAGGTACTTTTCGCGGTCTCATGCGTCCGCTCGGGGTTTGAGAGGTAAACCAATGATGAAAGATGTTTGCAATTCCGCTGGCAGGTGGCGCTATTTTACCACTATCGGTAAAGTAAGTCGGTAAATAGGTGGTACCTACTTTACTTAAGCGACTAAAAAGTTTAAAATTGAATTATTTAATTCATGTAGTTAGGTTAGGTAGTTAGGTTCATGAGTTCGAATACCGGCCGTGCATCAATGGATATTTCTGTTCGAAAAATGTACCTACCTACTCCATCACTCCATCAGCAATATCCGGAACTTGTGCAGAAACACTGTCAGGATTCATTATTGTTATTATTATCTATTATTTTTTATTATTTATTATGTTTTTGTACATACCTGTACAAACTTTACAAAACAAAAATAATCGTCGCGTCACTACACTGTTCAAAGCAAAACAGAAAGATGAAACGAAAATAATTGGCTTGCTTTCTATGAGAGACAGACAAAGACAGACAGAGAAACATGCGCACGCCGCACGGCTTACTACACTATAGCAAAACGTGTCGTGACAACTTTTCGTCTGATTTTTTTCCGTCTAGCCTCCTTCGCAACGTGCCATAAGGAACTTCGTTCCAAAAAAACTGTGTCAAATAAGAAAATCTAATAAAATAAATCTATAAGCCCACGTTTCTACAAAAAGAAGTGAAATCCCACCAAAAACATTCTGTAAAAAACTAGCCAAGTCTCGATGGAGCTGCTTGTTTATCTCTAAAAAGTAATGAAATCTAGACAAAGTCGTGTCAAGTCTGAGGTTCTTTACTGCGATTTCTTTATTATTATAGAATGTTATGCGACTTGGCCGTTGAAGAGTACACAAGGGTACAAAACCAGGTGCTCCATGACACCATTGCACCAATCAGTCGCCAGAACCGCTACCCATTGACGATGGAAAATTGCCACTTAGAAAACGTTGATTCAATAACCAGTCAATTGTAAGCTTGATAAAGCTGCGTATTGCAATAATACTTAAGTATGTAAAGGCGAGCCTGAAACAAACAGTATAAAAAATACGTCTGTTTTATGTTAGATCGGTGGTCGATTTGACGCTCCAAAAAGAAGAGAGCAGAAGTCAGCATTGTCAATGCTGAATGCATGTGTTGCACGATCAACAACAGCCTAAAATGAGACAATAGCGTCCAATTACCAATACCAGTATGGACTATTATCTCGCTTAACAAACATAGGTAGTTACAACAGATATAACATTACGTGTAAACAAAATTGACTTGTCCACTAACGTATAAAGAATGTTCAACGGCTAAGTCACACAACAATCTATAATAATAAAGAAATCGCAGTAAAGAACCTCAGACTTGACACGACTTTGTCTAGATTTCATTACTTTTTAGAGATAAACAAGCAACTCCATCGAGACTTGGCTAGTTTTTTACAGAATGTTTTTGGTGGGATTTATTTTTCTAAAACATCATTAAATCCAATTAAAAAAATTGTAGTTCAAATTCAATTAAAACCTTTTCATAACACTACTGTTAATATTTCTAAACCAAATTTGTTAATATGATAACCACGTGTCATTCAATTATGTTTGTTTCTCTTTTATCCCTAACTAACTATCCCGACAGACGTTGTCCTGTCAAATTCATTTTATTTCCAAAATAACCTTCTGATAATAACGAATACAACAAAAAAGAATTAGCGAAATCGGTTCAGCTGCTCTCGAGATTTGCGCATAACAACACATTCAGCGATTCATTTTTAAATTATAGATTGAAATTTGAAATTGTATAAATATCAGAATATTAGGTACGACGTACATGTACCGAGACTCAAGAGATGTGGGCTTGTCACAGTAGGACAAATGGTTGCATAATCTGCAAATGTTCTTAGATAAATCTTTCATAGACGAATTAAATTCGTGAGTATATTTTTCCGTTTAAAAATTATAATATTTGCTGTTACGATTTAGTGACAATCCCACGCAGCAGACGGCGCGTCAAACATTCAAATATATGTCAAATTAAATGATAGAATGACGTGTCTACGCGCAAGCTAAATAAAACTATCGCACTGACCTTGCCGTCTGTATGATGTGGTCACCGCATGGTCCATATTAATAATAACTAGGATAACCCGGTGATAGAAATTCGACCACAATATAAAAAAATATATATAGGAAAATCATCTTCTCATTCTAAAAACGTTCCCTGCACGCATCACGATGAAACATACATTTGATAAATCTGCATTGTAATACAAAAACAATGATATGTATCATCAATATGATATGTGTATGTGATGGTAACATTCTAAAATACATACGAGACTATAACCCGTAAAATTAACATAAATATGCCGTCTCTAATACAGCAAAATATTAAATTATTTTTTGATTTTGTGCTATATAAATTACATAAATGTAACTGAATTCCACTTACACTATACAGGTAACAGGTGTAACAGCGACTCGATAAACCTTTTAAAACTGTAACGCCTTCAATGACCATACCAGAAACATCACCGCAAAAGTCCAAACAAACAATACACAAAAAATCACAAACCAGGCAACACTCATGACTTATTTGAAACCACTAGCTTCGATGAAAACTGAAGCCACAATGAAAGTGTTTTAAGTTCTTATGCAGGGTGTACGACAGTGAATATGTCAATTTTGAAATGCAATAAATGACATTATATACGGAATAAAGACAGGCTTGTGTGTTAACGCGAGTCAGACCTAAATCGTGAGGGTTCAGTATCACTAACATTTATTTATTTATTTACATACATATTATATTGCCATTACAGTAACACCAAAGCGACAAAGAAATATTTATATCTAAACTGTAATACTCTAAACTTAATAACTATAAGCTTATTATAACCAACTCTAGATATTTTTATTACAAGAATACTAACTAGTTTCCTCACGACGTTTTCCATCACCGTTTTGAGCACGTGTTTTGATGCGCATATAATTTCTTCGAACAGAAAAATCCATTGATGCACGCCGGGATTCGAAGGTCGTGCCTTCGAAATGAAAGTCGGGAGGTACCTCGCTTGGCCAACACCGCATACTTGTTACATTTTGATACATACTTGTTAGGTACATATAGTCCTAGGTTCATAACTGGCCTGGTCTTAGGGATTGGTCCTGATTTTATACAACTCTCTCTGGCTGGCTGTTCTAGAAGCCTAGAAGTGCGGGTCCAACTTCCAAAGATATAATACAACGCTAAGGAAATTAAACAATCTGCGATACCTACGATGCGGCGATGGGCTTGCAACCTTTCACGTTTGGATAGCTAACTACTGCAAAATGTGGCCACGTGCCAAATATAATTGGAAGTGCCTCTACAAAGAAATCTACAAAGAATCTAAGCCTGGAGATCTGAGAGAATGTCTACTGTACTTTGGGATTACAGTCGTGATTTTTTTTTTGTTGTCTAAAATCCTCAACTGAGTTATTTGTGTGTTTTGTGATTTGCTTAATTTGGGGCTATGTGTAAAATGTCCACTATTATTTATTTATATAGCGTAATAATAAAACAATAACTTAGGTTTTGTTTTTACGGTAAGTTTGGTGCGGAACCCTCAAAACAAATACTATTATGTATTTGCCGATCGTTAGCTTGTACCAAAGACTAGAATATTAAATGCCTACAATTTCAGGTTACTTGATACTGAAGTTGGCTGCCAGCCAATAAATATGTCACAGTTACGGCGCGAACACTTGTGACCTAGTATTAATGTACTTAGTCGGGGCACGCTAAGATATTAACAAAAAATTTGAAAGATTTTTTTAATTATAAAAATAATAAAAAAATATGCTAACTACTGAAAAATGTGTATGTGCTAAATATATTGTTTGGACGTGCCTCTGACTGTCCCCACTAGTCATCTTCAAAGGATCCAAGCGTTTAATAAGCTTTGGTTGTATGTATGTAATGGAATCTTTGAACGTGATTTTGACCTACTTTAAAACTTCGGATTAATTTGAAACTTTGCATAAATAACAAGGATCGATGGCAATACAAAAAAAATTATAGCGTGTTTTTTTAGTTTTTTTGAATATTATATTTTTTTAAATACGATTACTACTTTAATCCTCAAGTACGGTAGACATCCTCTCGGATCTCCAGGCTCTCAGATCTTTGAAGATATCTAAAGGGGATAGTCAGAGGCATGTAAAAACAATATATTTGGCACATTTTGCAGTAGTTAGCATTCCAAGTAGCCGAGACAAGTAGCAAGCCCGTCGCCGTTGATTTTAAACTGCAATGTTGTATAAGAAACGGTACGGTCGGTAACGGAAACGGACGATAAATGCTCCTAGTTTTAGTCTAAGATGCTATTAAGGAATATTTATACCGACTCTCATCGGTATCTGTGTTATGACACAGATATGTACATATAAAATATAATATATGACATACTAGCAGTCCACGACAGACGTTGTTCTGTCCAAATTTCAATAATTGCATAGAGTAACGCACGTTGCTATGACGACTGTTTTCAGATTTTTACTCACCAGCGCCAGCTATACCAAAGTTATCCCTTTTGCGTTTTTCATCAATTTGGGGATGTTTTTCGTATTTTAAAATAGTCTGTGTTTTATTCGGGCATTATAATCTACATCTACAGCAAATTTCATCTTAAGCCGTTTTGTCGTTTAGGCCTGATTTAGGCACAAACATACATACAAACTCACAAACTTTCGCATTTATAGTATTATTAGGATAGTATGTGGGTACATGATAAATCTCAAATGGGGTACCGAGCTAAATCATAAGTACCTAAGGCACCTGTTGTATTTGATAAAAAAAAACAAATAAAATTGTATCACGACTATAATCCACAAGTACGGTAGACATCCTCTCAGATCTCCAGGCACTCAGATCCTTGAAGATGTCTAATGGGGTTATTCAGAGGCACGTCCAAACATTACATTTGGCACATGCCCACATTTTGCAATAGTTAGCATTCCACACGTGACAGGTTACAAGAATACTAACTGGTTTCCTCGCGATGTTTTCCTACACCATTGTAAGCACGGTAATGCGCATAGTATATATTTTTTGCCATTTGTTAAATTTTTTTGGCAAGGTACTAACCTACTGCATTCTTCTTCCTGCCCTTATCCCACTTAAGTGGGGTCGGCACAACATGTGTACTTCTTCCGTTTCCCTCTATCAGCCGTCATCTCATCACTCACTTCTTTCTTACCCATATCATTGTAACAGAAATAATGGGTAACACTAACCACAAACTAAATGAAATGAAACATAATGTGGGTCTGTATGTAAACGACAAACAACTGTACCCTAAGATAGCAGAAAAAGCGAGACGTTTAAGAAAACACGAATATTTGAACAAGTTTGTTATATATACTAGCAGTCTGCCCCGGTTTCGCACGAGTGTACTAATTAAGATTATAGGCAAATTTTTAGTACCTTAGGTTACATTATGGCAATTTTCGTAGGGAACTCTATTTTTAAAAGCTTTTATTTAACTTGCAATGTACGTAACTATGTAACTATGTTTGTTAAGTTGGAATCTTGCAACTCAATTTTGAAGCAGTTATCCCCAACCGATTGAGCTGAAATTTTGCATACTTGTAACTTCGGTGACAATGAAATAATATGGTGACAGCCAGCTGATCTGATGATGCAGTCAGGAGCTTTTCAACGGAACTCCTCAGTAAATAACGTCATGTTTGGGCTCGTTGGATTTGTCTTGGTGAGTACTCGAGTCCTAGAATTTATAAAAGCTAGATACATATTAAAAATATATTTAAAAAAAATTATTAAGATAAAAATGATCAATGTTACTTGATGACAATGTAGATTATGATTTTTTTTATGAATACAGTAGTTTATAGTGCCATCCATTTAAAAAAATATACAACTAATAAGTGTAGATGTAGAAAATCTATGAGCATTTATGAAATCTACCAGAACAGAGCTGATACGAGTATCAATAACCTCTCAGAGTAAGTTTTAGAATGGTTCTTCTTGGCTCTCTATATTTTCCGTTACTATGATACCTAGAAAGTTATGTCATACGGGTCATTGGACTGGGAACGGTAGTCAGGAATTCTCCCTAAGTTCACTGCCAATTCGGTAGGAAAACGTCATCTAAACTTACATATTTAATGTTGGTGTCTGACGTTTATTGCTATTTCACTACATAGTATAAAGCAAAGTCGCTTTCCGCTTCCCGCGTCTGTATGTAATATGTATGTATGTATGTTTGGTTATATCTTTAAAACTACACAACGGATTTTGATGCGGTTTTTTTTAATAGATAGAGTGATTCAGGAGGAAGGTTTATATGTATAATAACATGCTACCCGTGCGAAGCCGGGGCGGGTCGCTAGTGTTGAATAAAAACAAGAAATTTTCGTGGCGACGCCACTTGCCAAGTGATTATAATCAATTCTATTCGATCAGTTTCTATCATGGTACTAATATTCTTAACATCTGGTTCCCGTGTTTGTTGTGATTTTATGAGGTCGACTCCTTGCTTCTTGGATTGGATCCAAAAAGATGACCTATCAGTTGTAAAGATAGGATGCACACACTTATTTTCATGTCTGGAGCAGTAACGGGGTTGTAGTATTTGTTTAAGAGATATTTTTCTACAAAACAATTTTCATGTCTCAGGTCAAGGGGTCAGGAAGCAAACCAAAGGTTAATGCTTCTCAATATTTATATTACATTCTTAGATTTTCTTGGTTTGCATCTTGTGACGTAATTCATCACTATCGGCTTCAATTGACAAGTTCACACTGAGTCACTATCAAGACTCAATGGGATTTTGTAGTTACGGGTAGAGGTAGTTATGGTTTCAGAACCCATAAGTGGACTTATACAAAGTAGTACAAAATTTCAAAATTCTAAAATCATTTATTTTAATAAAATCACTTTAAAACGTTTTAAAAGCAAGGTGAAGCCACGCCAGTTCCTCGCGACTAAGCTTAGAAAAATCAGGCAACAAACACGGCTTAGGATCTATATTTTTTTTCAATGACCCTTTCCTCAATGCTATGTAGAGCTCCAGTGTGATGCCGTAAGAACAAGGTAAAGGCTCAAACAAGACTAATAAATAAAAGTACTAATCAAGCACGTAAAACAAAACAATAAAAAAAGTATATCTAAAAATTTTAAATTCGGCGGCACAAATTCTAAAATTTTAAAATTTAAGTTTAAATTTCTATATAGTTCAAACATTTGTTTGATGAAAGTGGATGTTTGTTCTGTGTCTGGGTGTTCTAATGTATCATAAATATGTATTACCACAAAAAATTATAATATACGTATCAAATCAGTAATGTATTATTTTCTTGTTCTCATAGAAAATACCTGAAAATCAAAATAATTTTTTTGGTAAAAAGTAGCCGATTCCGTCCCAATACTTTTAAATATCTGTAAATGAAATTTCATCACAATCGGCCCAGCGGTTTGACCGTGATAACTTCACAGACAGGATTTACTTTCGCATTTATAATCTTCTCTGATAAATAAAATTCTCATGTCACAGTGTTTGTAACTAAACTATATTTAAAAGGTCTGAGAATAGATCGTAAAGTATATTTCATACCATGTTAATTAGGGTTAAAACTGTCGCCTGGGCCACAGCTCACGCTTTTCCAGAAGACAGGGACTCATATTCACTGTTACTTACTTTTTTGGTCAATAAATATATTTTATTATTATTATACCGTTTTTTGGAAAATCCAGCATACATAAAATCACGCCTGTTTCCCAGAAAGGTAGGCAGAGATCACGGCTTTCCACTTGCTACGGTCCTGGCATACGTATTTTCCTTCATTCACTCACATCACTTTCCTCATGCATGTTCGTCGGTTTGTCTGTCCTTTTTTCAAAACGACACCAATTTGGTCCAGTGCTTTATTCAGTGGGATTTTTGAAATTTGGACAGAACAAAGTCTGTCGCGGGTCGGCTCTACTAATATTATAAAGAGGAAAGATTTGATTGTTTCTTTGTTTGTTTGAAGCTTCCAAACAAACTGGACCGATTTGAAAAATTGTTTTACCATAAGAATTATTCCTGATGAATATTTTAGAATATTATAGAATATTTTCAAAAACGTTAGAGATCCGTATGAAAACTTCGATAATGTAAACCAACGTGTAAAAAAATAGCCATATAATTATTACACCCGTGCGACGCCGGGGCGGACTGCTAGTATTAATATAAAGAAGGCCTCACGGTGTCACAAATAGGAATGCCGCATTTTGGTGGCCCACTGGAAAAGGCAGAATCTAGCTCATGCTTGCATGCCGCGTCGATATAAAGCTAAGCCAAACGCGGAATAACTTGCAAATATCCGTTTAAGTTGTATGTTTGTCTTTCACTGTTACTCGTACCTAGCTAAATACGAGTACGTAAATACCATGTTGGCCGAGTGGGAGGTACCTCGACTTTAAATCTGAAGGTCGTGGGTTCGAATCCCGGCGTGCATCAATGGATTTTCATCCAAATTGATCATAATTAGAAATATGTGAAGCAGACACGTGTCAGCTAGTACAAATAAAATTGCCGGCAATTAGCTTTAAAAAAATAGGATCACGACTGTAATTCCCAAGTACGGTAGATATCCTCTCAGAACTCCAGACTCTTAGATCATTTGAAGATGTCTAGTGGGGGTAGTCAGAGGCACGTCCAAACATTATATTTGGCACATGCCCACATTTTGCAGTAGTTAGCATTTTTCGACATTTTTATATAGAATCAATTTATTTTTTTAAATAAAAGATAGCCTGTGATAATCAGGAATAATGTAACTTATTAACGGTGAAAGAATTTTTGAAATCGGTTTAGTAGTTTTTGTGTTTATCCATTACAAACAAACAAAAAATCAAAACATTCCTCTTTATAAAATTAGTAAAGAGAGATAAAGTTACTAATCAACCATTGTTAACATAAATATTGCACAATTAATTAATAGCGTAGAAAACATTGATACCACAAAATTATATTACAGCATCTCTGTACACGTGATTCAGAAATAAAATATACTTTGACTTTGACGTATATTCTCAAATCATGTCTATATTCATAATCTACATAATCTTATTTCTTGTGTATAAAACAAAGTCGTGTGAGTTACACCAATTATAACTCAAAAACGGCTGCACTAATTTTAATGGTTTTGGATTTGTCTCCGCCCGAATAATAGAATAACTAATTAAAATATTAGAAAAATTTAAATAAGTAAAAGATTTTGCGTTGGTTTTAGTCAACGTCAACGGAAACGGGAATTTTGTACAGCATGTGCGCTGGGTCAGCTGTTCTACTCGTATCTATAAATTTCAACAGAGTTAGTTCACCCGTTTATTAAAAAAAAATATCATGCTACTAGATTTTACCCTCGACTCACGACTTCGTTCGCGTAGATTCATGAAATCTGTTTTTGACAACTTTATCGTAAACATTGAAATTATCAAAAATCAAGACTTTTTTTGAAAAAGAGTAGCCTATGTCCAAGACTTTAAACTATCTCTACATGAAATTGCATCTCAATCGGCCCAGCGGTTTGGCCGTGATAACGTCACAGTCAGAAATACAGACTGATTCAATATTATATTAGTATAGATTGTAATGTATTGTATAACTTTTAAGTAGGTAGGCGTATAAATATATATTTAATCCAATTTGACTCGACTACGATTGTTTAAATTATGTGAAATGCACTTTTAGAGCTGCATTAATAAGTTTAATAGTCACTATAATTATTATAGTGTGCAAGAAAAGCAGTTAAACATTGTGAGTATTAGTTTCAATTTTATTATTTTATTTTCAACAATGCCGCCAGCATCTTTAGAACGCTTCCGACTAGTAGCGATCTGGATCAGTTGAGCTATCTATAGATTGTTTGTAACGGTATTTAGATTATCTCAACTAGTTCTTGTTTTTTTTGTAAATATTCTGTAATTAAGCTTAGATGTTATTAGTTTGTTAAAAAAAAATAGAATTATACATATTTTTTTTATAATAAATATGATGAAGATTTATTGTTTTAGGGCAGGTATAAATGTGGTAAGGTATAACTTGTTGGTAAATACAAATATATTTTTCTGGCAACTGCCACTCGAACGAATTTTGACTTTTGTTTAACGTACCAAACTTTTGTTAGGGGTTCAAGAGTCGGCTTTCGGTTACATTTTGTATTTATTTTGCTACGAATTGTTTGTTAACTTTTTCTCAAGGCTTCGTTTAAACGAAACAAACAAATTACGGGGACGTTACTACACTCACGAGAACTTTAACGATATTTAGCTACGAGTTTTTTTCTTAACGAGAATTTAAATGCAGTCGGAATTATTACTAGTTTTTAAAATATGTTATGCAGCACAATCAAAAGTTATTTATTTATGCACGAGCTTAAAACGGTGAAGGAAAGCGTCGTAAGGAAACCAGTCAGTATTCCTATAAGCGGCAATGAGCTTGTATGGAGTTCTAACTACTGCAAAATGTGGGCATATACATAATGTTTGGACGTGCCTAAAACTAACCCTTTTGCATAGACATGTTTAGTATGAATTTACATAATTAAGTGGATATCTACCGTAATTGGGAAATACAGCCGTGACATTATTCCATTTTTATTTTACTACTTAAAAATATTTAACCCGACATTTTCGATCAGGCCCACGCGAGGTTTCTCAGGACAGGCTTCGCCAGACTAAACCCTAATTTGATCCATTTCCATGAAACTACATAATTCAAAGCTACCTCTTTTAGGCTTTTCATTTGGCTTTCCCGTTTTGTCTCCACTAATTTGCTAAAGCGAGGTTCTCACGTGCGGCGCCAAATTAATTGCACTGCAGCGTATTTCGGTTTGAGGAAGGTCGAACCGTTGAAAAGCAATTAAAAACGTAGAAAACACTTTAAATTCGTATTAATGGTGCAACGAATGGTGCGAACGAAATCCGCAGTGGCCGCTCGGCTCGCATTGCAGGAAGCGTGGAAGTCACCAAGTGTGGCGCCGCCGCGGAGAGAGGCTCTTCGTGCGGGCTTGATCCTCGGAAGGAGGTTTGGGGGGTTGGGGGGTTAGGAGGGGGGTAAGTTGGGACTCACCACCGAACGCAAGAATGCGGGCGTGCGTGCGGGTGCCGGTGCGGCAGGGGAGCGGGGCTTCAGGGGGCAAGGGCGGGGGATGCGTCGGTGACGCGCGGGGCGAGGCGCGGGCCAGCGCGTGCCGCAGACCCCGCAGTAGCGTGGAGGCGCCGCCGCGGCCGCTCGCCACCGCCGCCACAGACGTCTACGCGACGCGACTAGACGAAACGAGCGCGAGTACGCTGACAGACGAACGCCGAAATCCAGATGGTGGTTCCCGCGCTCCAAACGCACGGCGAACACTCACACGTACGGCTCGCTTGAGTACCGGCACTTTAAAAGTGTCACTTCAACTTAGAATATTAGTCTAGTTGACTTTTGTAATTTCAAGGACTCGAGTCTAGAAGACGTTGGTAGACGTTGTCACCTTGAGTCCTCGCGGTAGAGTTCATTCAGACGTCGTCTTAAGATCCTAAGGTAGAGGTTCTATTGTCTCGCCAGCCCTGTCAAGTTTAAAATTTAGCTGTTACTTAGCTGAAACATTCCGCTTAGGTTCATTAAATGGTAATCGAATTGGATTGTAATAAAAAAAATGGATTTCGAATAGGTATGACCAGTAAGCATTAGGCTCGTGGTCGCGACACCATCCGTGTCAACATACAATGAATGCAATCAAACGAACTCACCGATTTAACCGCGAGAATTTACCACGGCCACTTTTCATACAATCCGCTACATTTAAATTCGAATTATATCCGATTTATTACATTCAATTTATTTCTGCAATATTATTTGAAATTCAGCCAAGTTTTCGTAAAATGCATTATCTACAAAGAACCTATTGATGTCGCTAAATGTGCTATTATAGTAATGATAGCTTTTCAAGTCACAACAACTCGTTCGAACCTTCATTTATTTTATTTTTAATATTATTTCACTTGGGAAAGCTGCATCTTAGGCACTTAAGTATTTCAGCGGTTAAATAAAATGTAACGTAACTGGGGATTACAATTTGAGGGCTCTTTATCTTAAGCTGCGGTTGGCTACAAAAGAATAAGAAACATAATTACTAGCTCTTTTACCTAGTTCGTTATTTCTATTTGCTAGCAAGCTGAGTCTCATTAGTAGGTACGAGTATGATTGCGCTGACTTTGCTACGAGTATTTTCTTTTATGCCATCCGCAACAGTTCCTTATGAGGGAATTTACGAGCGTAGATTCCAGCTGGGTTTTTATTTTTATTTACGGGTATATTTACAGCTTATGCAAATATAGAATACAATTTTTGAAACTGATTTGAGACTTCTCCAATATCTTGAGGATTACATTAATTTTTAACAACCTAACAACTTACTAAACTCAAAAGAGTGAGTTTCGGCCATCGATCTTATATAGGTCGATAGTTTCGGCTATTTGTCTAAATTTACAATTGTTTGTCCTTGATTCGTTTTTTATCAGTACCTTAATTCGATTACATAGATTTGAGTTAGCCTAGTTAAAACAAATAGAATAAATTACTTATTTTCTTTAGTAGATCGACGAATAATAGTTTTAATTCTATACATATTTTGTTGTTTGTTTATTTATTCCCAAAATTGGACCTTACCTGCAGGATGATAAAAAAAATTGGTATAAATCTAAGTTTACATAGTATTACCGGTACTATTACGGTATCATTTAGTGTTGATTGGCTACCACTAAGCTACGTTATTGTTTGGTAACTCGGTCGCGTATAAGTGATGTGTATCACGGATGGATGCATTGCAATAGAGTCAAATGCCATATAATTGGGACTACGAACAGATATTGACTATTCCAAAAGCAAATACACATGGCCTGAGGGGTATGGTAAGCTATTAGAGACACGTGTTGGATGACCAATATTTGGTCTGTCAATATTAACCAATCAACACTAAGTTTACTAACCTATCTGCTGCCTTTAGAACTTACTGAAGCTCTTTGGTTAATTTTTAGGGTTCCGCCCCAAAGGGTAAAAACGGGACCCTATTACTAAGACTTCGCTGTCCGTCTGTCCGTCTGTGTGTCTGTCCGTCTGTCTGTCACAGGGCTGTATCTCATGAACCGTGATTGCTAGACAGCTGAAATTTTCACAGATTATGTATTTCTGTTGCTACTTGAACAACAAATACTAAAAACAAAATAAAATCAATATTTAAGGGGGGCTCCCATACAACAAACGTGTTTTTTTTGCCGTTATTTATAGATAATGGTACGGAACCCTTCGTGCGCGAGTCCGACTCGCACTTGGCCGGTTTTTTATTGTTGTACCTTCTTGGTTAGTACTGTTAATTATTATTCTTATTGAGCTTTCACCTTGTTAGATCGGCACCACACTGGAGCTCTACAAAGCATTATGGAAAGGATCATTGAAAAAAATTATTGGCTTCAAGGCGTGTTTGTTGCCTGATTCTTCTAGGCTTGGTAGCTTGGTCTAGCTTCTTAAACGTTTCAATGATCCTTGTGATTTTATTGAAATAAATTTTTAGATTTAAATTTGCTAGACTTTCAGCTCATTTTAATCGCACTTGAATCGCCTTTATGCTATTAAGGGTTTTATAGTGTAACAGTACCATAACCAGGTCACTGACCTAACGCAAGGTTATACAAAAGAACAAGTAACAAGTTGAAATAAATAGGACAATACACGAATGGTTTTACAGCTCAGTTGGTAGTAGATTTGCCTTAAACGCAGTAGTTAGAAAGAAAAAAAAAACGTTTATTCAAACCACCACAATAATATAAAAAAACAACAAACAACAAAATAAATAAATTCAACAAAAAAAAGATTGTGGGTTTGATTTCCATTTAAGGAAAACATTTGTTTAATTAACAAAGATGTTTGTGCCTAGGTGTTACTACATAATGTATTTAAAGTTGCCGACTATTTTTTTATGAAGAAAAAGATATCCGTTCCGGATATTTTTGACAAGTGATTTAGATGTTCCGGTGTTTAATTTTTTTGTACCTATATTACTATTCTATGGAGAATTAATAAATTCAAAGTTGTATAGAAAATTCTAATGAATGGAAAGATATTCCACTAAATTCTATTCGTAATTGTAGTAGTTATTAATATTTATAAGTGACTGTGTGTCACAGCTGTGTCAAGTGCTCGTTGCAATGCCTCCTTTTTTACCGACGAAGAAAGAAAATTGACATTATTTTGTTGAACTATATCGATCGATGGTACTTATGGTATTTAATTTAAATAGCCACTTATAAATACTAAACGGACACAGATTATATAGCAATAAATTCCGCCAGTCTGCTCCCAAAGAGTTCAACCTAAGGAAAAATACACACACTCCACAAGAAACCTCCCCAGCTGAGAATCTGTACAAAGTACAGTAATAATTACGTTTAAAAAACTAAAAACAAAACCGACTTCATGTTTATAAATAACAATTGTAGTGGGGGGGGATCTTCGCGAAATCTAGGGACTCCTACCCCGGCTAGCCCTCCACTCGGTGTATGCCAATGAAATAAGGGCAAGGTCTATAGTTGAAGGTTTCTGTCGATTTCTCTGGGATCCCATCATCAGATGCTGACTTGGTGGTAATGGGATCACCACGGAAGTATAGGCTTTCAAATAAAAAATATAAATAGTAAAGCCGTCCACAAACGCCGAAGTAATCGCGCAACATACACACAAAAAAAACATACAGGCTACTTGAGAACCTCCTTCTTTTTGAAGTCAGTTTAAAAGTACTCTTTGGGACCAGATTGGCGGAATTAGTTTTTATATATCTTTGTCTGTTTAGTATTTTGAAATAGATTTCCTCAGTCACGCCTGAATTTATTAACTAAAAAAAAATCTTTTTTTTATTTAGATTTTTTTTTTACTGAAAAATTTGGGCATGTGCCAAATATAATGTTTGGACGTGTCTCTGACTACCCGCACTAGACATCTTCAAAGGATCTAAGTGTCTGAAGATCTGCAAGGATGTCTATCGTACTTGGGGATAACAGTCGTGATCGTTTTTTTTTTAGATAATGTACACGCCTGTAATTCCCAAGAACGGTAGACATCCTCTCAAATCTCCAGACGCTTAGATACGTTGAAGATGTCTAGTGGGGGTAGTCAGAGGCACGTCCAAACATCAATCGATTAACTATCTTTAATAAACATTTAACCGACTGAATAACTAAAACAAACTAATTATGTACAAAAAGCCATAAATCGTTTGTTTTCTGTCGCCACAGGCACTGTGCCTGGAATACAATTGCTTTGCCATTTTGTATGGCAATGCTTATTAGTTTGACCGAAATAAAAACCGGCCAAGTGCGAGTCGGACTCGCGCACGAAGGGTTCCGTACCATTATCTTTAAAAAACGGCAAAAAAACACGTTTGTTGTATGGGAGCCCCATTTAAATATTATATTTTATTCTGTTTTTATTATTTTTTGTTATAGCAGCAACAGAAATACATAATCTGTGAAAATTTTAACAGTCTAGCTATCACGGTTCATGAGATACAGCCCTGTGACAGACAGACGGACAGACGGACAGCGAAGTCTTAGTAATAGGGTCCCGTTTTTACCCTTTGGGTGCGGTACCCTAAAAACCAGCATTCTGGTCACGTGTAGTCTCTCCGAGTCTTCCAGTCCCTGTAGATGTGTCCCTCGTCTCCATAGGCTCAGTGCCTCTACCCCAAATGGCTTAAATATATAACCATAATCAAGATATACAATAACGCGGATAGGGTTTTTTAAACTAAATCGCATTATTTTTTTCCATATATTCTAAGCTTTTAAGTTTTAATACTCTATGTTCAATATATTACAAGATTTTAGAATGAAATCTGAGTATGTTCCTCGATTTTTTATGTTATTAGGAAACTTTGATGCAAGGTATTTCTATGATATTTCAGTACTCCAGCTAGTTCACGTAGAGATATTGTATTTTACAATAAATTAAATACATTTTTAAAATAGCTGTACCGACAGCCTTTGTCCTGTCATACTTCTATAATCCCATAGAAAAAAGAACTTTTGTTTTTCCCGTATTTTACATTTTTCCGCGAATCTTTTTTTATTTTTTCTTTCTTATTAACCTTCTTCTGATAATTACAAACACAAAAATAAAATTATCAAAATCGGTCCAGCCGTTTATGCGTGATGCCGTGAAGAAGGGAAATAGGGAATAAGATTCTATAAGAAGGGAAATTAAGATCTCTTGTTTGTGTTCTAAATATAAATAACTAGCGAACCGCCCCGGCTTTGCACGGGTAGCATGTTATTATACATATAAACCTTCCTCCTGAATCACTCTATCTATTAAAAAAACCGCTTCAAAATCCGTTGTGTAGTTTTAAAGATATAAGCAAACATACATACATACATACATACAGACGCGGGAAGCGGAAAGCGACTTTGCTTTATACTATGTAGTGATATTTATTTCATTATAAAGGTTACCTACTTACTGCACGTAACGTGCTACGTAATTAATTGTCATTATAGAGTTTTTTTCTAATAACCGCATTATATTATCTCTAAAGGGGTAGGCACGTAACGAGCAGCCATTCCTACCCTGTCGGTTATTCGTGCAATATAAAACTGGCAGGTCATTTCTTTTTAAGAAAATGGTCCTAAAGTTGCTATCAGTGTAGATCATCATAAAAATACCCTCTGCGTCATTCGATCCGATAATCCGCTAAAATTCAGAGCCAAATCATAATCTTAACAGAACGGCCATTTTATAGCTGAAGTTTTTCAGGAATCATTTAAATGAGTTGAAATTTTGTCGCAGATGAATATAAAATTTAATAGAAGTTTCACCATAATTTTATATGAAAACTTAATCAAGGCAACTTGGATATTTAAAATAAGTAGGTATTATAAAAGTGATTATACCCACCTAACTAAGTTTCAGTAACGATTATAATAAAACGCGTTTTTTTTCGAGCAACAGATGGTTTTGCTATAAAAGTTCTGATTTCCTTTACCTCATGCATTAGAACCTTGCTGTAAATGTGAGGAAGTAAAAGATAGCAATTAGTACTACAGTATAAAAAAAACGTTTATTTCAACCGTGTTTCACTGTGTTTGTTACCAAACTCCTTCAATACAGCTCGACCGATTTTTATGTTTTTTTGTGTATATTGGGTAGGTTTGAGAATAGGTCGTCAACAATTTTATATACCCCTAAGTGATAAGGGTAGCCAACCCCAAGAATGTTTAAGTTCGGGCAAAACTGAACGTGCTTTTTTCTGCGTGATTATTGAAAATTGACAGGACAATGTTTGTCGGGACAGCTAGTTTAAACATACTTATTTATCACAAATTTAAACTTGACACTAAACAAGAACTCCATTTTCTTATACATCTTCTCTACTATATAAAAGAAAGTCGGGTTTGTTACCACACTTATAACTCGAGATCTACTGGTCCAATTTTCATGGTTTTTGATTCGTTGGATTTGTCTCCGCCCCGAATAGCAGAATACATCTTAAAAACAATGAAAACTCGACGAATACATTAATGCATGCGTTCAGAAATGTATTTTGTGTAAACTATTTAAAAAGGGTGAATAAAATATTGTCTGTATTTTTTTTTAATTAAATTAAAAAGGTTGGAAAGTGCATTATGCCGATACATAGTAGTTCCTCAAATATTTATGCGTGCGTTCAGAAATAATGACAAATGATTAACATTTATTTATAACTATATAAAAGAAAGTCGGGTCTGTTACAACACTTATAACTCAAGAACGGCTGAACCGATTTGGCAGAAAATTGGTGGGGAGGTAGCTTAGAACCAGGAGACGAACATACTTTTTAACGGGAACGGGAACGGGATTTAATTCTAATGCGATACGAAGTTCGCCGGGTAAACTAACTTAAAAAGATATACGTTAGAAAATCCTGCTGTAAATAAAAGATGCAAGGAAAATTACTGTTTTTCCGAAGTCTTTTTATTAAATTTTGCCAGGAAAATCAAACTACGTAGTATGGAATAAAATAAACTTATTCTCAGATGATTTTCAGAAGCTATTTACGATAAACAATAAGGTTGGGTGTAAGGATTATACGTAAAATAAATATTTAATAAACTCGCGTATGTATGCGAGTTTAATAATATTTATTTTTAATTTCCTTCTTCTATTTTACTAACAGTAGGTATTATAATGTTCCAGTCAAGCACAATCCCCCAAAACGTACGTGGATATTTATGTATTTATAATAAATATTGGTGAACATTTCACACAGCGCCGTCTAGCCCTAAACTATGCAAAACTTGTACTATGGGAACTAGATAACTGATATAATACTTAGGTACTTTTTTATTATAAATACATACACAAAATACAATTAACATAATTTATATTGGGCAACTGCACTGAACAGAAATTACATTGATGCACATGAATTTAAACATTTGTATTGAAGTCGAGGCCACTCCAACTCAGCCAATACTCTTCAAAACCGTGAAGGAAAGTCAAAGTCAAAGACCAAATCAAAAGATATTTATTTCAATAAAATCCCAAGGATCACTTTGTAACGTCGTAGAAGTTAGTGAAACTACACCTGTACCTCGCGACCAAGCCTAAGTGAATCAGGTAACGAACTCTGCTTGGTGCCTATCACATTTATTCTTTTCATAACTAAATACTATGTAGTGTTTCAGCGTGGTGCCGCTCAAAAAAGGTGAAAGCTTCAATCAGAATAAAAAGAGCTTTAGTAAAGTTTTAAAGTCAACACACGCTAAAACAGTTCGTATTCGACGAATGGAATGCAAACTACTGCAAAATGTGGGCATGTGTCAATTTAATATTTGTTTGGACTTGACCCTGACTACCTCATTTGGGCATTTTCAATGTTGAGCTCCTGGAGGTCTAAGATGTCTACCGTACTTGGAGATTACAGTCGTGGTCCTATTTATTTATTTTTAATGGCATGTTGATACATATAATCTATACCTTTAAAATGCTTTGTCCTGAATGACTGGCTATCAACGCACAGCCTCAACCGCTGATCGTAGAGACCTGAAACTTGGATGGTGTTTTCGTTGTATGACGTAGACATCCGATAAGAACGGATTTTCCGAAATTCTACCCCTAAGGGGGTGAAATAGGAGATTAAAGTTTGTATGAAACTCTGCCATTTTTTATTTGAAACAAATGAAATGTGGTATTGGAATATAAGGGTCAGTTGCCACCTAAGCGGAGCTGCGCTAATCTGTGCGAAGCGAACTAATGCCAGCGCTCGTCAATTTCAATCTTGCATTTTTGAGCGCTGTCATTGGTCCGCTCCGCACTGCTCCGCACGGCTCCGCTTAGGTGGAAACTCACCCTAATTGCCATTACTCCGTAGTCACTAGGTATCGGTGGCAGGCGGGCAGTACTTCAGAGCTGCCAACTCAGCATGCAGCTCTGGATTTTTAATAAAAATCTAATTTACCTGCAGTACCACCCAGGCTTCGCACGGGTGTAGTAAGAAAAAAATATAAAATAGGATCACGATTGTAATCCCCAACGAGAGGATGTACGGTAGACATCTCAGATCTCTAAGCGCCAGATCCTTGAAGATGTCATAAACATTATAGGCAAATTTTTGATACCTTAGATAATCGAAATTCTCGTGGGGACCATTTTTTTGATAAAATAATAGTCTATGTTACTCGCTGATGATAAAGCTTTTAGTGAAAGTTTTTTTTTATATGTCTATTAGTGTTTTAGATCAATAAGTACAAAAAAAAATACTTATTTTACCTACTTAGTAGAAGTGTAGATTATGTTCTAATATATAAAATTCTCGTGTACCTAATGATTTTTATGATTATTTATGATAATAATTTTATTTGTGTATATTCTATTGGTATGAGAATAGGACGTAAAGTATTATTTTGAATCGTTTTTTAGAAAATCGTTTGGGAAAAACTGTAAGAGATTTTTTCTAAATTATTGAAAATTGACAGGACAACGTCAGTCGGGTCAGCTAGTTTAAATGTAAAAGTATTATTATACATGGCGGGCGCTGGGCAGGTCTATAAAGTCAACGTCCATAACTGGGTTAACTACCCTTTACGTGTTACCTTCAACTAATTGCAAAAGCTAGATGGTGAAATTGAAGACGTTTGCTTTATTAAATTAACGCACACACACATACACAACACACTCTACTCATACATATACAATCTTGATATCCTTTGTGTTATAGGGTTTTTAGGGTTCCGTACCCAAAGGGTAAAAACGGAACCCTATTACTAAGACTTCGCTGTCCGTCTGTCTGTCTGTCCGTCTGTCTGTCCGTCTGTCTGTCTGTCACAGGGCTGTATCTCATGAACCGTGATAGCTAGACAGTTGAAATTTTCACAGATTATGTATTTATGTGGCTGCTCTAACAACAAATACAGAATAAAATAAATATTTAAGGGGGCTCCCATACAACAAACATGATTTTTTTGCCGTTTTTATAGATAATGGTACGGAACCCTTCGTGCGCGAGTCCGACTCGCACTTGGCCGGTTTTTTAGTTAGTATTTTAACTAGGTTACTTCTACAATAAACATAAAACCTTTGTTAGAAAATTGTGAACCACAAACTCTTTTACTTACAAGTGATTGAAACTTTAGTTTTTTTCTATGGTCTGAGTCTACCCGGATAAAACGGAAAAAGTGATAAAATCGCAATATCTTGATAACTCTCAAGCTTAAAAAGCAACTGTCTTTCATTTTAACGAATTATATAAAAATTAACTGTTTAGCTTGAATAAAACCTAAATTATCATTTTAGAAGAGCCTTTAGAAAATAAATCTATCGAGAAAAGTTTTACCAATCGTGTTTCTGTCTATAATTTATCTAGATTAAATCATTAAGTTATTTTCTTCATAAAAAACAAAACTGTATGTTTTTCGGTTATATAGTAAAAACGATTCTGCATTCATAAAAAAACAAACATTACTCGTCTTAAATGGGACGGCCGTAGTTTAATCAGTGCCTAATCTTTGAGTCAGGCACAGATTCAGTCAGGTCAGACATTCACAGGCATGACTTGGGTCTTTATTAGGGCATTATTGGGGACGCAATCAACATCTATGACGCACTTTAAAATAACTTTTTTTATTATTACCTACATAGATCAAAATACAAACCTTTTCTTTATAGCGTTTTGTGTTTTCTTTCATAATGTGTTCTAATACGCAGTAGCGAAAAAAGAGTAGGTGATGCTTACTGTACTAACTCGTATTCAACTCTTTAACCTCCTGCCCCCGAAGTCGCCTCGCGAAGGTTTTTATTAACCACCATTTTAATTATTTTTGAACTAAGATGGACACCCTCTGAAAATTTAATAAAAAAAAATATCTTAAATATATCTTAAAAAACCGGCCAAGTGCGATTCGGACAAGCACACGAACGGTTCTGTACCATTATCTATAAAAAACATGCTGGTTGTATGGGAGCCACGCTTTAATATTTATTTTATTATTTTTTTTGTACCTGTTGTTATAGCGGCAAGAGAAATACATCATCTGTGAAAATTTCAACTATCAAGCTGTCACGGTTCATGAGATACAGCCTTGTGACAGACAGACGGACAGCGGAGTCTTAGTAGAGGTCCCGTTTTTACCCTTTGGGTACGGAATCCTAAAAATAAAAGGCATAAAGGTGCGTGAGTTAGAACATTTCTGTTACAAATAATTGTTGCTATTATAGTTGTATACCTTACCGTGCACACACTTAACAAGGCACACACACACTTAACAATAGCGCGGAGTTCACTTCGCCCCAGTTCCGTTAAGATATCAGAAGATTTTTGCGCAAATACTGCGATACGGGCTTTGTGCCGCGGGTTGTAACACTCCGAATCCAGTAGTACCTACTGGATTCGGAGTGTTACAACCCAAAGAGATAAATTGCGCCGAGAGCTCTTGTTATGTAACTGTAAAAGAGGTCTGCCAGTTTCGGCGTAGGTCACCTCAGCAATTCCTAAACATAGCAGTCATCCCCAAAGATTATTTATAAAATCTCTGTAGGAGGGGATTTTATGTGTAATATTTGATATTAAATCTTGAGGGAATCGGAGATATTGCGGATGGATGAAGCTTTTTGGGCGAGATACGAGTACTTAGCCTTTTCTCCACGAAATTGTGACACTTCTATCGATTCGACGCACAGTAGCTTGGATCTTAGCAGTAACAACAGACGTGAAAGTTTCCCAATAAAATGTAGGTTTGTCAATCCCTAAGCTATTTGTCAGTATCACTACATAGTATAAAGCAAAGTCGCTTTTCGCTTCCCGCGTATGTATGTATGTTTGCTTATATCTTTAAAACTACACAACGGATTTTGATGCGGTTTTTTTTAATAGATAGAGTGATTCAGGAGGAAGGTTTATATGTATAATAACATGCTACCCGTGCGAAGCCGGGGCGGGTCGCTAGTATAATAATAGAGTGTTGTTGATAGTAATCTGTGTAAATTATGCCTTCAAAAAGCGTTATGGAGTAAAATAACTTGAAAATAAATAATATTTTACTAAAATTTTCTATTTTTAAACGTTTTTTCGTTTTTTGACAAGTATGTGACGTCACAGAAACTAATGCGACGCCATTTGCATATTAGAAGCGTTTTTGCGGGTTATTTAAATTGTCAATATTTAATTAAATTTTGTAGGGCAAATACTTAACAGAATTAAAAATAATATTTTTTAATGGGTTCCACATCCACAGTCACTTCTGAATAATCTAAAATGGTGTCAAATAGCCCATTACTCTACGCTGTTAAACACTTTATTAAAGTACCGTGTTTGTATACACTCGTAATCATACTACGTACGGTGGTGTTATTATTTAACGTGCAGTTTGCCTGGCTGTAAATGTGTCATGCGGCCTGCCAGCCTGTCCATTCATGCTTCGAGCCGTATCGAAACCACTTGGCGTTTGGTGCTTTTCGAATAGATAAAAAAACTATTTTTTTTATCCTTGCTTCCGAGCGCGGTTCCGCTCGATACTTGAATACAAAGTAAAAACATTCAAATATTCTAACAAACTTTCGGATTTATCCTAATAATATTATAATGTGAAAGTTTGTGAGTTTGTATGTGTTTGTGCCTCAATCGGGCCTCGACGACAAAACGGATTAAGTTGAAATTTCTTGTAGATATAAAACAATAAAACATAGACTACTTTAAAACATGAAATACATGCCCAATAAGATAAAAAACGTAAAATGGTTGATTTTGGTATAGATGGCGCTGGTGTGCAACAAATCTGACATCACTAAAAACTCAGCATCTCAAAGTTCAGTATTTTCTATTCGATTATTGAAATTTGAGAGGTCAACGTCTGTCACGGGTCAGCTAGTAATCTATATATATAAAAATCAATTGCTGTTCGTTAGTCTCGCTAAAACTCGAGAACGGCTAAACGGATTTATCTTATCTTGGTCTTGAAATGTTTGTGGAGGTCTAGGGAAGGTTTAAAAGGTGAGAAAAATTCGAATAATTGCCGGGAAAACCCTAAAAACAGCCCTTTTCTTTTTCCCATACAAAAGTTTTCTAACTAAAACGTCCATTTATTGCTATTGTATAAAGTTCACTGTTCAACTTCAAACAACATTTGTCAATTGCGATACGAAGTTCGCCGGGTCAGCTTGTAACTTAAAAAAATCACGTATGTGTTGACGTGAAAACTGAAAGTGCTTTTTGTCTGTGGGATTATATAAATTTGACAGGACAACGTCTGTCGGGACAGCTAGTATATTATCCTACTTAGTAAGACTACAACTGCAACCCTCGCGTGGTACGTGTATGGAAAGTAGCCTACATGCAATCCATGATACAAAAATTGAAACATGGAATTTAATATAAAGATATTAAATTCCATATTTCAACAGTTTTCGCGTGATTGATTAACAAACAAACAACTTTTACATTTATAAATAAAAGGGATATGCCCACACAACAATATAACATAATATGTCATAACATGTCACGTAACATGAAATTTAATTTGAAAACTTATTTAATAACTAGCGACGCGATAGACGTTGTCCTGTTCAAATTTCAATAATCATATAGAGTAAGGCACGTTGCTATGATGACTAATGTCAACACTGATGTCAGATTTTTTGCACACCAGCGCAATCTATACCAAAATCATCCCTTTTGTGTTTTTTATATATTTGGGGATGTTTTTCGTATTTTTTTATACTTTAATGAGGAATTTTGTTATATAATTTCGAAATACGAAAACCTACTCATTTTTTTTGTCGGTTGCAAATTCAAATACTACTACACTGACATACTGTAAATCAGAATTGCATTGCTTCAGTGTGCATTATGGTCGCGGCCTAGCCAATATTTACTGCTCACACATTCAAGTGCAAACTGCTGGCCTCATAAAGTTGGGCCGTCCTCAATGCGGCTTTATTGTTCCTAGCAGTAAGCACCGCGATTTTTTCATTATAAAAGTATTTTACGTGCTAAGTTTTTAAGCCGTGTTGGCCGTGTGGGATGTACCTCGACTTTCAATCTGAAGGTCTTTGGTTCGAATCCCGGCGTGCATCAATATTTTTTTCTGTTCGTTGGATCATTTGAAGATGCCTAGAGGGAGTAGTCAGAGGCACGCCCAAAAGTTATATATGGCACATGCCCACATTTTGCAGTAATTATACACAACAAAATAAATTTATATATTTATGGCAAAAAAATAAACAAACAGGTCAATTAGCTATTGCTGAGGACAGGTCTAATCAAAATTAACTACCTTAATATCACCTCGGGTGGCACTAGACCATCCCAAAATAAAACATAGACTACTTTGAAATATTAAAAACATGCCCAAATTGATTAAATAAACGCAAAAGGGATGATTTTTCTTATAGATGGCGCTGGTGTGCAACAAATCTGACATCAGTCAGTCTTTTCTATTCGATTATTAAAATTTGACAGGACAACGTCTGTCACGAGTCGGCTAGTTCCGCATAATTAAAGTCAGATTTTTCTTAGTTTTTCAAAATTATTATTAGGTTGAAGTTTATCTAACTGTCGGTTAAAGTAGGATAACGTTTTGACGGATTTGATGGCTATAATCGATCCATAGATCGCTTTCATGTAGACCAGTCGGTAATCCCTCAAAGGCAGTCCGTCTCCAGTGACAGGCAACCCTGACGTGGATTTAGTAAAGCCCGATCGTGGGCACGTCACTTCCTCAACGCTAAAGACTAGTTCTATTATTGGGAGAAGTATTTTGTTAAAGAACTGTAATTCTTGGTAATAATTTTGGGATAGCGGAAGCAAAAACACCTTTCGAAAATTTAAACTGCTTGTATTAATAATCCAAATAATATTATAAATGCGAAAGTTTGTGATAAGGCTGCTATGTTTGTTCCTTAATCAAAAATAAACGACGAAACAGATTATAATGAAACTTGCTGTAATATGTAGATAAAAAATTAAAATAAATAAAAGGGGAACTTATAATCCTAAAAACAACCCCTAAATGATAAAAAATGCAAAAAGGATGATTTTGGTATAGATGGCGTTGGTGTGCAACAAATCTGACATCACAGACTAAAAACATATAGTCACATTACACATCGTCATAGCAACGCAGTTTTGACTAATTAAAGATAGCATTCTACCAAAATTCGTAATTTATTTTATCAGTACAAAGTTTGTAGGGATAAAATTTTAAGCTGCCTAAAATGGCTTTTTCCTATGTGATTATTAAAAAAATATTACTGAACAACGTTTGTCACGGGTCGGCTAGTTAAGACGAGTAATAAATGTTTTTGGTGAATGCAGAATCGTTTTATTTCAATGACTGCAAAACATACAGTTTTGTTTTTTATGACAAAAATAACTTAAGGATATAATCTAGATAAATTACAGACTGAAACACGATTGGAGAAAATTTATTTTCCAAAGTTGGCTCTTCAAAAACATTAGTTTCGTTTTTAATTAAAACTATGAATAGCTAAACAGTTCATTTTTATATAATTCGTTAGATAATCATACTAGCTAAGTAAATTACAGACAGTTTCTTTTTAAGTTTTTCAAGATAATACACTTTTTCTGTCTTATCCGGGTAAACTCAGCCCATACAAAAAGTAAATAAAATCACTTATCGCCTTAAATATAAATTACAATCTTAGCGTCGTTCGTCGTCCGTCGTCACAAAACCGTATCTCGACATATTTTTTCAAACGCTTTTTTCACACGCCTTTTTCATATTTTATATTCGGATACTATCATTTAATTTTAATCATTTACCAAACACCTCTTTTGACCTAATATTTTTGAAAATAAAATAAGATTTTTGTTACATGTTGATAACATAGCTTTTAATAAAAGGGGTTTTAACAAGTCTAGTCGATTTATTGTTTATCCATTACAAACAAACATACAAAAATGTATCTTCTCTTTATAATATTAGTGCGTTTAAGGTGATAAGTGAAATTTTTGACGTTTTGTATGGGCTGAGTCTACCCGGATATGACGGAAAAAGTGATAAAACTGCATTATCTCGAAAACCATCAAATTTAAAAAGAAACTGTCTGTAATTTATTTAGCTAGTATGATTATCTTACGAATTATATAAAAATAAACTGTTTAGCTATTCATACTTTTGATTAAAAACGAAACTCGTGTTTTTGAAGAGCCAACTTTTAAAATAAATCTATCGAGAAAAGTTTCACCAATCGTGTTTCTGTCTGTAATTTATCTAGATTATATCCTTAAGTTATCTTTGTTATGAAAAACAAAACTGCATGCTTTGCGGTTATTGAGAAAAAACGATTCTGCATTCATCAAAAACATTTATTACTCGCCTTAATATAAAAGTGAAAATGTTTCACGGACCGTCAATAATAACCGAAGCAATTAACCATAAGGGAAAAAACTACGTAATAAAATGTGCAGACAATATTGGACTAGACTACTACAACAAAATAAATTGCCGAATTATGCTCATATAATAAAAAAAACTGTACTTATATTGGGATTCATTGCAGTATTAAAGTACTAGCTGGATAGTTATTAGAAGCTAAACCTTTATCAAAATATCGCTATTAATAAATAAATATTGTACACACAGCGTCATCTAGCCTCAAACTAAGCAAAGCTTGTACTATGGAAGCTAGATAACTGATAGAATACTTAAATATTTTTTTTTTGTAAATACATACATACAAACATCTATGTTTAGGTATCACACAAATATTTGCCCTGGGTGGGGATCGAACCCACAACCTACAGCACAGAAGGCAGAGTTACTACCAACTGAGCTGTGAGGCCAGTGAAAGCTGTTTAATATGCCTTCTCATAGCTCCATCACAGGGTTCAAATGTTACTTAAATTGAAACGTTAAATCACTTAAATAAACTTTATTGCCGTCATAAAGTATACACACCGCTTTCCACTTCCTGTTGAATATTGGGGTCAGACGCGAACAAAATATTAATACCCGAATCAACCTGTGACATTTAATTTTCCCGTTTGTCCCGGCATGTAATCGGATCGCTTTATTTATTGCATTATTTTGAATCAATTCAATAACAACCATCAACCCTGATTTCACGCGGGTTTTTAATCTTTATTGATAAGACAATAATTGACACTATCTGTCATAAAAAAAAACATTTGTACTAAAATCATTAAAATGCTGTTTTTTTAGGGTTCCTTACCCAAAGGGTAAAAACGGGACCCTATTACTAAGACTTCGCTGTCCGTCTGTCTGTCCGTCTGTCTGTCACAGGGCTGTATCTCATGAACCGTGATAGCTAGACAGTTGAAATTTTCACAGATTACGTATTTCTGTCGCTGCTCTAAAAACAGAATAAAATAAATATTCAAGGGGGGCTCCCATACAACAAACATGTTTTTTTTGGTTTTTTTATAGATAATGGTACGGAACCCTTCGTGTGCGAGTCCGAATCGCACTTGGTCGGTTTTTTTTTTGATAAACGATTTTGTGAAGAATTTGCTCACATTTCACACATTCTATGGGTTTTCATTAAGGTTTAAAAATATGAATACACACCTCAAATTTCTATTAGATTTTTTAAAAACATTTTAAATAAAATGTTGACAAAGAACTTAAATTATATCAATATCCTCGTAGACTTGTCGAAGATTGTAGCTAGAGCTATGCAGAAGCAATAAATTTGTACCCATCATCGCTTTCTTAGTAACTCGTAGTTTCAAAAGTGTATTCGTAGTATATTTCTTACTTTCATGCGGAAAAATTCTTTTTGAAGAAAAGTGTGGAAAACAGTTTAAAACCTTGCTCAACTTTGCGCGACGGCAAAAGAATTAATAATAACGTAGCAAAATTTACAAGGCATAATAGTCATCGACTCATATTTTCAGTAGAATTGTTTTTCATAGTATTATGCTGACTTTGATTTTAGTTGAATATTTGAAATTAATAGATGCTTCATAAGTTTTCTTGTACAAATATTTGGAACATAACTCGTCCGGTAAGTAATCATCAGTTTGTGTTGAGTTCACAATAAAACACTTAATTACTTATCCTTACAATAACATCCCGTACAATAATTTATATACTGTAACAACACGTCTTTGCGTAATACTCGCAAGTACTAGTACAATTAAATCATATCTGAAATTGTTATCGTGGTTTCGAATAATATGTTTTGACTTTCAATTCGAAGGTCAAGAATTCGACATACATATATTTTTTTTATAAAATAATATAAACATACTAATATCATCTTAAATTTTCGGATTTATATTATCATTACTACTCTAGGATGACACTAGGAGGACTAGGATGTAGTGTGTAGAAGCTATGTTGTAATAATAAAATGATGGCTTCCACTACGAAGCCAAGGAGGAAACGGTGCGTAATAAGTGTAATAGACACAACACATGCACACGTCATACTATTAGTGTTTCTATCAAAACCCGGCCATTTGTCAAACATAAAATACAACCGGCGTGGCACCAAAACTTAGTTAAAATGGCGAAGAAAAAATTGTCTAGATGAAACCAGTAGTATTTGTATCTTGCTGACTTTTACTTAAGTATAATGTTATTTACTTACTGCGAAATGTGAGCCCGTGAATATGCCAAGATATTTGGCTTCTGGCTACCCTCTTTTTTAACTTTAGGACCTAAATATTTAATAGTATAATAACGTGCATCTACTTGATTTTCTTTATTTAACTGTTCCATTTCTCAAAACCATTATTTTTGACGGAAACTGTCTTGCGTCGGAAGCTGGTAATAGAGTTGGAGCTCATCTGACAAATTAATTGTCAGATAAAAAAAATTGTCACATGATAAACTTTACGCACAGGGACGCGATATGCAATTTTATAAAAGTCGTTTATTCGAATTGAATAGATTTCTCTATCAAAAAATAAATGAAAAATAAACAAATACAAATCAAAATATTTTAATTTGTGTTTTGTATCATTTTCTGTAAAATGTAATGTTATAAGTATGTTTACGCAACCACTGCCTCGAGCCAATTATGAGTCATGGGATGAGATTAAAGCAACTAGTAGATATCATAATATTTTTCTGCATAACACCAATAGATATTTACTACAGCAAGCGAATTTATGTTTGAAGGAGCATTTTTCTTGAAGTATAAGTATGTCAGTAGTTCGGATATGATTGTAAGCTAGCTGGAGCTCTACATAGCATAGTAAAGGATCATTGAAAAAAATGATAGGCCCCAAGCCGTGTTTATTGCCTGATTCATCTAGGCTTGGTCGCGAGAAACAGGCGTAGCTTCACCAAGCTCCTAAGACGTTTCAAAGATTTTATTGAAATAAATGCCTATTGACTTTGACTTTGACAATTGAATACAAGGTAGTTCTACTCCTTACCGATTTCAAACAAATCATTCTAAACGAAGTTACCTCAATATTGCGAACTATAATTAAAATGATTGAATGAGACTAGTCCACGCAAATACGTCAAGGGGCTCGTGACGACGTATTTACGCTTGTTAGTTCTAAAATAAAACCAGACACACATGTAAGAGGGGACTATTGAGCGGCAGCGGACTCGGCACGCCGCTTCACGACAAGGAGGCACTAGTCGGAAGCACTTTTTACAAAAGTTCATCATTACCCCTTGCCCTTATCCCACTCAAGTGGGGTAGGCACAACATTTATTTCTTTCTTAATTTCTATCAGTTCATTCGGATACTCCCCGGCCCATCCGTACTCAGTATTCACACCTTGCTCGCACATAGTCCATAATTTTTTCGTTTCGAACAAAAATAATAGTCGACTGGGAGCGCCTTAAGTGGGGCTTCCAAACGTGTTTTTTTGCCGTTTTTAGTAGATAATAGTATGGAGCCCTCGTGCGCGAATCCGACTCGCACTTGGCTGGTTTTTTTTTGTAACATTGTCTTTTTTCCTCCGCAAAACATGCCCATACCACTCTAACCTATTACTCTTTTGATGTACTCATTCCTTATCTTGTCCATTCTCTTACATCTATTCGCATCTCCCAAACCCAGCAACAGATTCATACAATACGACAAGCCTGATGAACGTCTTGGAAATTTTATCCTTAACTTTAAAAGGAATATCACACATTCCTGAGACATGTTGCTATTTCATCCATCCCTCTTTTTGGAACAAGATATCAAACAAAAATACCTTATTGTTCTTATTATCATTTTATGAATAACCGTTTTTGTGTAGAAAAATTTCAAATTCTAAATAATGAAGCTACAATAACAATAGTATAAACCTCTTCAGTACCTACAGTGCAATCAGTGACAGTTTGTCCCAACCATATGGGCCAGTAGATATATACAGGGACACACATCATCGGTTAGGGCCACAAATCGTCCGCGGGCAGCCACAATGGCGTGCAGCCAAGGTGCCACGCCGGTTGTATTTTATGTTTGACAAATGGCCGGGTTTTGATAGAAACACTAATAGTATGACGTGTGCATGTGTTGTGTCTATTACACTTATTACGCACCGTTTCCTCCTTGGCTTCGTAGTGGAAGCCATCATTTTATTATTACAACATAGCTTCTACACACTACATCCTAGTCCTCCTAGTGTCATCCTAGAGTAGTAATGATAATATAAATCCGAAAATTTAAGATGATATTAGTATGTTTGGATGATTATGGCTGAATCCCATTTAAACGACTGAATGAAATATACGTAATTTTTGTCCTGAAATACTCGTATTATTATCCTAATAATATATTATCCTAATAATATTATAAATGCGAAAGTTTGTGATAAGGCTGCTATATTTGTTCCCTAATCAAAAATAAACGACAAAACGGATTAAGATGAAATTTGCTGTAGTATGTAGATAAAAAATCAGAATAAATAAAGAGGGAACTTACAATCAGAAAAACAACTCCTAAATGATAATAAAACGCAAAAAGGATGATTTAGGTATAGATGGTGTTGGTGTTCAACAAATCTGACATCACAGACTAAAAACATTTAGTCGTTATAGCAACGCAGTTTTGACTAATGAATGATACGCATTCTACCAAAATTCGTAATTCATTTTATAAGTACAAAGTTTTTAAGGAAAGCTACTACCAGATTATATTTGAACTAGAATATTAATGCAAAACGATCTGCCACTTAAGGCCCTTTTTGTCGACGATTGCTCTTTTTCGAAACGAAAAAAGAAATATTTCTGAACAAGCCACATCTCTATTTTCATAATGTATAGTATATGTGAATAAAGATGTACCCATCTTTAATCACTTCGATAAATAATTCTACCAACCGCTGCACGTGGTACTGATCCATGGGCGGCGCGTGGTCCGCCTTTGCATTTCGAATAAATTAATTATATAAATTATGTATAATTACTTATCAAAAATCTATTCTAGTAGAAATCTAGATTTACTTAATTACCTACCTATCTTTAACAATAAATCACAAGTTGATTTCAATAGTAGGTATCAAAGTATTTCGATCATAAATTCTAAAACGGATCATTTTGAAATAATATCTTTATCGTGAAAAGTTTCTGCTATTATGTTTTCAGCTTAATAGAAATCTAGGTAGGAACCTGAAGTAATTAATATATTTATAAAAATAGGAGATGTGGCTTGTTCAGAAGTATTTCTTTTTTCGTTTCGAAAAAGAGCAATCGTCGACATACAGGGCCTTAAGGCTTTATTAGAAAGGTACATCTCGAATCTGCAGAGTGATGCCTTAAATCGAATTATTCTGTGATTCGTGTTCCTTCTCTAGATTTCATCGTGTCAGCCGTTTGCAAACAAGCTCGGATCTTAATTTATCCGGACTTTATACCTGAACTAAAGACGTAGTTTGCGACATCGTGAATTAGTTCTACGTACCAGCGGAAGTTCAAAGACTTTCTAATATAAATATTTAATACTAGCTGTTCCGTGCCCGCTGGGCGACAGACATTTCTAATAATTGTGATTAATTTGGATGGGTATGGCTCGAGATGGAAATAGGTATCCGCGGAATATATGCAAGATGTCCCGTTGCTGGCTCCGTGAAGATGGTCATTGGTCGCCAAGATTATATTGTCCCGCAACTCTTTTATCAGTAGTCTTGACTTGTGCCTTTATCATTAAAGCGCAAACCCACTGCGGCGCATGCTGTGCACGGGCACGCGACGCATTTTAGCTGCGTAGGTTAATTTGTAGATCCACGTTGGTCTACATTTCCACTACTGCACACGCTATACATGAATATTAACCTATAACCTTTTATCCTATCCGTTATTATTATTATTATTATATTATTATTATTAGTATATTAGTATAGAGAGAAACAAATAATAATGTATTACAGAATATTTACAAAATACACAAGAACCAGTTGATATAAAAACCGTTGCCAACAGTTTGTAGGTAGCTCTACTGATACAGATCAGTAGAGCTCCAGTCGGAAGAAAGAAAGACTTTTTTGTATTCTCAATATTATAGAATAAAAACTATCGTGGTTGTTATTCATTTGAACTATAAATACGACTAATTACCACGTCTCTTGTTGTATTGCTGACATTTCGAGACAATTCAGATGCTCTTCATCATGAGCATCGCCCGCGACCGCGATCAACAGCAGATCGGAAGAGAGAGATGATGAAGAGCATCTGAATTGTCTCGAAACGTCAGCAATACAACAAGAAACGTGGTAATTAGCCGTATTTATAGTTAAAAATATCAATATATACTAAAAAAAAATGACGTACGACATACAGTGTTACTAATACCAAAAGTTTATTAGGCGAGAACATCATTTATTTACAAATTTATTTGTTAATAATAAGGTTGGTAGTTTTATAATATAGCTTACGTACTGAACGAAAGTTGGATCGTTTTAAAAGTGTTTACATAAAATGTGATGAAAAACCGAATGCAAAGTAGTTGGATGGCTCTTTTTGAATAAATTAGCAGACAAATAAGTTGTTTTTAAAGTAAAGTAAGCGAACCGCGAAGAAATACTCAGAATCTATATAATATAAACAGTTGGTTTTTCAATACAAGATAATAACCTTATATGATTAGGTATTAGCTTCAGCTAAGAAACCAGAAAATATTATCTTTCGAAAACACATTTTTGGGGCCTCAGTAATAATGCGTAAACTGTATTACATAATGCTATAATATACCTACGATATCAATAGTTATTACTAGCCGACCCGTGACAGACTTTGTCATGCACAAATTTAAATAATCGTAAAGTAAAAAACACTTTCAGATAACTTTAAATTTTTTCCCTATTAATCTTGTCCTGATAAAATAAATTACGAATTTTGGTAGAATGCGTATCATTCATTAGTCAAAACTGTTTTGCTATGACGACTGAATGTTTTTAGTCTGTGATGTCAGATTTGTTGCACACCAACACCATCTATACCAAAATCATCCTTTTTGTGTTTTTTATCATTTAGGGGTTGTTTTTCGGATTATAAGTTCCTCCATTATTTATTCTGATTTTTTATCTTCATACTACAGCAAATTTCATTTTAATCCGTTTTGTCGTTTATTTTTGATTAGGGAACAAATAATCAGAATAATCATAATAATCCATTTATTGGTAAAAACTATTACACATCAGAAATCTTATTACATATTATAATATCATTAAATATAATTCAATCGATTGTTTTAATATAGCAATAGTTTAATAATTGAATAAATATACTTAAAAAATAAAATGCTTAAATTATTGCAATTTGCATATAAAATCTTCAACATTATAGAACGCCATCTCAACGAGCCATGATTTTAATTTTAATTTAAAAGATGGCAGACTGGGCGCACCTACAATATGCTCCTACAGGCGGTTATAGATAGAAGGACCTAAAATATGCGTTAGTTGTTCTGATTTTGCGAGTAAAAAACAAACATAGCAGCCTTATCACAAACTTTCGCATTTATAATATTATTAGGAGGATTAGGATAGGATTTAGTTGCCAATTATTATACTATTGACCTTTTTAAAAGCTTTTATTTAACTTGCTTTGTTAGTTAATGGGTAAAATCTTATAACTGAATTTTAAACCAGTTTTTTCTAACCGCGAGTCTCCGAGCTGGTCTGATTATGGAGCTCGGAGGTAGTCACAGAAAACCCTCAGCTACACATTATAACCCCGTCGTGTTTGTGCTTTTTAAATTTGCCTAGAGAAGTGCTCGATCCTTAGTAAAAGCGTGTTTAAAAAAAAAAGTTAATAAAATACCGGCCAAGTGCGAGTAGGACTCGCGCACGAAGAGTACCGTACCATAATCTAACAAAAACTGCAAAAAAACACGTTTTTTGTATGGAGCCCCACTTAAATATTTATTTTATTATGTTTTTAGTATTTGTTGTTATAGCAGCAACAAATCACGTTTATACATCATCTGTGAAAATTTCAACTGTCTAGATATCACGATTCATGAGATACAGCCTTGTGACAGACAGACGGACAGACGGACAGCGAAGTCTTAGTAACAGGGTCCCGTTTTTACCCTTTGGGTACGGAACCCTAAAAAATATGAACTACACAATATTCGTGGAAGGTTAGCCTGTCTGAGATTCATTTCAAACTGTCTGCATCGTGTGAAAATGCTGTCTAACTTGTAGCAAACTAAGCTTGAACCGTGTTAAAATGTCCGCAAACTAGTCTGGAACCACCGAAGACGAACTCGGTGATTTAATATTCTTCATTGCATTGAATGCTCGTTAGGCCCTGACGAGAGCACATTAAGGCGCTCCCAGTCGACGATTGTTTTTGTTCGAAATGAAAAAAGAAATACTTCTGAACAAGCCACATCTCCTATTTTATAATTTATAGTATATGTGAATAAAGATGTACCCATCTTTAATCACTTCGATAAATAATCCTACCGACCGCTGCAATGACGACAAACACACGTCGGCGCGTGGTCCGCCTTAGCTTTTCGAATAAATTAAGTAATATAAATTATGTATAATTATTTATCAAAAATCTATTCTAATAGAAATCTAGATCTACATATTACCTATCTTTAACAATAAATCACAAGTTGATTTTAATAGTAGGTATATAAAATATTTCGATCATAAATTCTAAAACGTATCATTTTGAAATAATATCTTTATCGTGAAAAGTTTCTGCTATTATGTTTTCAGCTTAATAGAAATCTAGGTAGGAACCTGAAGTAATATACTTATAAAAATAGGAGATGTGGCTTGTTCAGAAGTATTTCTTTTTTCGTTTCGAAAAAGAGCAATCGTCGACTGGGAGCCCCTTAAGCTTGATTTGGCTTTTCATTTTCATCTGTTTGTCGTTTACCTGCTTACTTATTTTAATGGTTTCCCGCATTCGCTCAATGAGCAACTCTGATGGTTTTTTTTTATCACTATTAAATTATTCTTTTTACAAGCTTTCATTTAAATTGAAATGTAGGTATATATGTATGTAAGTATGTAACTATGTTTGTTCGGGTGGAATCGTGCAACTCATATTCGAAGCAGTTATCCCCAACTGATTTAGCTGAAATTTTGCATACATCTAGTTCTGGTGACAATACAATAATAATGGTGACAATGAGTTGACCTAATGATGAAGTCAGGAGTTGTTCAACAGTCACTCACAACGGAACTCCTTAGTAAATACTTCGATTGGGTAAAAACTTTGCATTCTTGACAAGTTCCGACAATGTTATATGATGTGACAGGTGATAGCGTGCTGCTACTCGATGATTTAAATGATTTTACAAAAGCTTGTCATTGAAACATATTTTTTAACAGAAAACTTATTAATAGTTGGATCTACATTTCACGTCGTCAATTCGTTATGTTATAACGAAAAAACTCGGACACTCCAACTGATTTATTATTGAAAGAAATTATATTAATACATTATTTGTTTTAATTTAATTATTGAAGAAGATATTTACATGTCCTGAAAAGTTCTGATTGCTCTAAAGCTTCACAAATTTTATTTTGTCGGATATGAATGTGCATAATTATGATTTAGATATTTTGGCAAGAACCTTTTGTGTGTAATTATTTAAAGACAATTAATGATGAACAAAAGATAATTTTGCACTCAAATTTATTTATTTTTGATATTTATGACTTTCATTTCAAAGGTTCGAATCCTGGAGGTGGTGCATCAATGGATTTTTCTGTTTAAAAAAAATATATGCGCATCAAAACACGGTGCTCAAAACGGTGAAGGAAACCAGTTAGTATTCTTATAAGCGGCGATGGGCTTGAAACCTGTCACGTATGGAATGCTCACTTCTGCAAAATGTGGGCATGTGCCAAATATATTGTTTGGTCGTGCGACTGACTAACGCCTCTGGACGTGTAGCGTGTGCTGCTTTTTGAATTTGTGCCGAGGCTCTTTAGTTATTATTATTATTATTATTATTTTTTATTGTTTACGTACTTGAGTAGTACTTTTAATAATTATTCTTGTTTGAGCCTTCACCTTATTCGATTGGCATCACACTGGAGCTCTACATAGCTTTAAGAAAAGGATCATTAAAAAAAAGGTAGACCCCTAGCCGTGTTTGTTGCCTGATTCTTCTAGGCTTGGTCGCGTGGAATCGGCGTAGCTTCACCTAGTTCCTAAGACGTTTCAAAGTGATCCTTGTGATTTTATTGAAATAAATGATTTTTGAATTTGAATTTGAATTTGGACATATTCAAGGATCTAAACGCCTGTCAATCTGAGAAGATGTCTACTTTACTTGGGGATTACAGTTGAGATTCTCAAAACAATCTAAAAAAATATATTTTATATCTTTGACTATTGAAATATGGGTATTATAACAATCTTAAACCTATCCAATCTCGGCATCTCTTTGTTTTCAATTAAACTACCCGTCATAGACTGACAGACAGACAGACGCATGTCAAGTCTATGATTTTACAAAGGCCTATTACCTTTTGCGATGAAAAATAAATTGCGTTATCAGAAACACGCTTTGGTCTTATTCGAAATAATTCCTCAACAAAGAACTTCCACTTAGCTACCATAAATTGGTGGGACGCTATAGTTTGACGAGACAGACCAAAATAATGGACCAAGAGCCCCAGGGCATGCTTACACAAATTTTGTTGGAATTTAATTTTATCTCTCTCTCTCAAACTTTACTGCCGCTCTACCCAACTTGCAAGTCTATTTACAAGCTTCTATTTAACTTTCACTGTTCATATGAGGACAACTTACAAGTTGTCCGTCTAAATTAGCAAAACATTATTCGACTATTTGTTGGTATCCGATTGAGCTGAAATTTTGTCAATACGTAATATGGTGATATTGAGCTGAACTGATGATGGACTCAGGAGCTGTTCAACAGAAACTCGCAACGGAACTTCTTAGTAAATAGTTCGTTTTAGTAAAACTATGCTATGCATACCTGTCAAGTTTTGATGACAATGTGTCAGATGACAGCGCACTGCCCTAATCTTTAGCTCGAAGGCTTGAAGTGAAACAAAAGTTTGTTTTGAAAAAATAACAACAGAAAACTTAAGTGTACTTACAAGTAGAATTCGTATGTCATTCTTAAGATAACAAACGTCTAGATTTCGTGAATTACTGTTTGCCCAGTGGAGCTTAAAAGGTGCTATTCCGGCCTAGCTGTGATTCGCCAAATCCAATAGTCTTCCAATCAGAATCGAAAGGCAGGTAAATTGCGTAATACGAAAGTCTGAGTTCCTTTGAAGACGAGGAATCTTTCTTGCTCTAGATTGATTTGTATTTTACGACCGCTGTTTGGCGGTCCCCGCTACATTTCAACTTTGATTTATCAAAGTGATATTAAATAAATAAAACTGTTTGTATTCAGTTAATATTGGACTTGACTACTTTGTGTATTTGAATTTGAAAGTTACTTTTGTGGACTTAATTGGCTTCAGTTCGCGAGTTTGTAGCAAATTAGTATTTTTTAACTTTGCATTCAGTTTATTCTCGGCCATTACTGCCAGCTGCCAAAAGATTTCTGAAAAAAATGTCGCCTTTCAAAACCTCTACAAAAACAATCACACGTTGAACATCCATCAGGATTACGAAATTTGTATTTCACTTGGGGCATTGGTGCGGGTGGGTGGGTGCCTTTAGCTTTCGGGAGTCGTCTTAACACACCCTGTGTTCGTGAGATTAGTAGGATGTTTTCGATTATACACTTGGCGCTGATTGCAACACAGTTCTAGGCCGTAATTATCACACATTGAGCTAATGCTTGTAGGTTATCTCCTTAAAAACATTGGAAATGTTTGTGCCGTAACTATAACTCATCTAGTTTTTGACGATTGACTTTATTAGAAAACTTGAAAGCTAGTCTTTAAATTTTAATCACTAGCGAGTATTTTGCATTCTTTTTTTTATTTACTGAGTGCGTTTTTGTCCTATTTAAACGATTTCACCAAAAACAAAATAAATAATTGAATGAGGTAGATAAAAAATGCATTTCCTCTAAGGATAATATTTGCTGAGTCTACCCGGATAAGACGGAAAATGTGATAAAACCGCATTATCTCAAAAACCATCAAACTTAAAAAGAAACTGTTTTCCATTTATGTAGCTAGTATGATTATCTAACGAATTATATAAAAATGAAATATTTAGCCATTCATAATTTTAAGTAAAAACAATCTTAGTGTTTTGGCAGAGCCAACTTTGGAAAATAAATCTATCGAGAAAAGTTTCACCAATCGTGTTTCTGTCTATAATTTATCTAGATTAAATTATATTTTAAAAAAGCTGACCCCGAATTAACAAATGTTGTCTTTAGTTCCCGTTCCCGTTCCCGTTCCAGTTACCGTATTATCAAAACTAATAAAGGACCCTTAGAGTAGGGACTGAATAAATTAACCGACTTGGTATTACATGGATCTCACAACTTTTTACGGTAGAAGAACTGAGTTGCGTTGCGAGACTTGGCTTTTTTTACAAGTTATGTTTTTGATGGCATGTATTTATCCACTAGCTAATATTTTTGTGAGTTCCATTAACCGCCGGTCCAAGTGTCTGCGAATATAAGCTTTGACAGATCATTAGCAATTGAAATTCCCATCCTTAAATAGATGTTATTCTTGTTTGAGCATTCACTTTGTTCGATCGGTACCATACTGGAGCTCTGCAAAGCATTAAGGAATGGATAATTGAAAAAATATATAAGCTCCAAGCCGTGCTTGTTGTCTATTTCTTCTAGGCTTGGTCGCGAGGAATAGGCGTATCTTCATCTAGTTTCTAAGACGTTTCAAAGTGATCTTCGTGATTTTACTGAAATATTCTGCCTTTTGACTTTTGTTACAGAGCCAAAAGGTGGAAATCATCTTTCATAATGATATGGTTCTGATCTTCATGATTAGTACGGTGGCCAGATTTAAAAATGAGAAATTTAAAAAGTATGAGTACCTACAGCATTCTTTATCAATTTTTTTTAGTTATTTAAGTGGTGTACCGTCATTTGGGTAACTTTGATTGTTTAAAAAAGTACATAAAGTTTTTTTTACATTGAAAACTGTCAATGCTTTGTTTATAGATATATTTAAATTCAACCGGTAATGCTCTTAGTAGTCAACCAATAATAATTAAACAATAAAAAATGTAGTGTTTTATTAATATACTAGCTGACCCGGCAAACTTCGTATCGCCAATATAATTAATAGAGTACAGCAAATCAAATTGGGTGACAAATCGACAACAGCGCCACCTACCGGGTCCAATTGTGTTTTCAAACCATCCAGGAAAATTGAAATATACAGAAATTTCAACCAAATCGGTATCGTGGGTACCTACGAAAACGGTTTACAAAAGATTAGAGCCTCGGTTTCACCATTTTTAGGGTTCCGTACCCAAAGGGTAAAAACGGGACCCTATTACTAAGACTTCGCTGTCCGTCTGTCTGTCACAGGGCTGTATCTCATGAACCGTGATAGATAAACAGATGAAATTTTAAAATAAATATTTAAGTGGGGCTCCCGTACAACAAACGTGATTTTGTTGCCGTTTTGTATAGATAATAGTACGGAACCATTCGTGCGCGAGTCCGACTCGCACTTGGCCGGTTTGTTTTTATTTACATAACTTAGCAAAGTCGCTTTCCGCTTCCCGCGTATGTATGTTTGCTTATATCTTTAAAACTACACAACGGATTTTGATGCGGTTTTTTTTAATAGATAGAGTGATTCATGAGGAAGGTTTATATGTATAATAACATGCTACCCGTGCGAAGCCGGGGCGGGTCGCTAGTATATTATAATACTGACATACTGTCATGCATGTTCACATGCCAACAAAACATTCGAACTTTTATTTATACATTTTGCAAACCAGTTTAATAAAACAAGTGACTAAAACAACATCGAGCGAGAATCCCGATAAAGCCGTTTCATTAAAAATAACAGAAAATAAATTTATTTACACCGATATTGATCAGGAATAAATTAAACCGATATTGGCTCGCTTTTGTATCGCACAATTAAACAATTTGAACAATCGTCGTGTTGTTCTTGCTTCTGCATTTGTTAGTCAAATAAATAATAGTGATACGATCTTTTAATGCTCATAAATGCATAAAGGGTGTGCGCGAATTATTATGCATTCATCCCGAATGAGAATTTATTAGGAAACTTCTTGGCAAAGTTTGCAACTTGGTGGCAAAACTGTTTCTCTCCTGACGAGTTCCCTGTCTTGTAGTTGGGACTTGGAGTGCAAGCACAATTTGAGTGATATTTTTGAACAACTTTCATCAAAACTTTTCATAATTATTATGCACGAGTATGTCATCTTTTGAATACAATATTACTACTTCAGTATTAGAGTAATTTAAAACCAGTCATGTGCGAGGAGGAACGCACGAAGGGATCCGTACCATTTATAAAAAAAACGGCAAAAAAAATCACGTTTGTTGTATGGGAGCCACTTAAATATTTATTTTATTATGTTTTAGTATTTGCTGTTATAGTGGCAACATAAATACATAATAAAATATATAAATAGGGTCACGACTGTAATCCCCAAGTACGGTAAAAATCCTCTCAGATCTCCAGACGCTTAGATCCTTTGAAGATGTCTAAAGGATATAGTCAGGCACGTCCAAACATTACATTTGGCACATGCCCATATTTTGCAGTATTTAGTATTCTACACGTGACAGGTTGCAAGCCCGTCGCAGCCGCAACAAAAATGTTAATCTAACTAAACAATGATAGTCAATCTACAAACTCCCTGTATGCAGTGATGCAGTGAAACCAGCTACAGTAAATACAATGCTTACGCGAAGCGGATTACGACTGCATAAACGTAAAATATAGGTATTGCGTTGACTTTTCACGCGCTAACAGAATAAAGTTTCATATAAGCTTTAAATAAATAATGCTCTATTGTATAAACTAACTATTGCGTTACTGACTGACTGACAGACTGATTGACTGACTGGCTGACTGACTGACTGACTGACTCAACGATTGACTGATCAATCAACGCACAGCGTAAGTCACTGGTCCTAGATACTTGAAATTTGGTGGATGTATTCCTTTTGGTGTCTAGGGTTACACTATGAAAGGAATTCTCGAAATTCAACCCTTAAGAGGGTGCAGCGGGGGTTGAAGTCTGTTTATAAATAACTTAACTAAAAAAGTCGCTTTGGTTTTCACTGGTGAAAATAAAGTAACATTTTGGATTGCCTTAAAACTAATTTTTAATGAATACTATTTTTTTTTCATTTTGCAGATCCTACCCACTTCCTACCTCCCTCTTGGGAGCCAAAACTAATTTCAGCCAAGATTATTACATTCCCATTTCATTGAAATCCTCATTCCGATCGACTTGCAAAATGACTTGGAATTCTTGATTTTTCCAATCGTCTTTGCGGCTTCAGAAGAATTTATTCTCATAAGGCTATATACATGCTACCGTGTGTATGAGAATTAAATTATATTATGTAGAACATTATTTTTTTACTACGGCATTATATAACTTTTGCTCCAGTTTACCGAAATATTTGGACTCAAATTATTACTAACTGAGACTGGATTTCGCAAGAACATGCTCGTACAGTGCAAACACAGCAGTATTATTTCAATAATTTTATAGTTTTTTTATGCAAATTCGCATATTCAAATATCCTCTGTGTTTATGTCCTATATTAATGTTTTTTGTACATTTGCATTCGTTTAAGAATAGCGTTTTTATTAGGGTTCCGTACCCAAAGGGTAAAAACGGGACCTCATTACTAAGACTTTGCTGTCCGTCTGTCTGTCTGTCCGTCCGTCCGTCTGTCTGTCACAGGGCTGTATCTCAAGAACCGTGATAGCTAGACTGTTGAAATTTTCACAGATTATGTATTTCTGTTGCTGCTATAACAACAAATACTAAAAACAGAATAAAATAAATATTTTAGGGGGGCTCCCATACAACAAACGTGATTTTTTGCCATTTTTATAGATAATGGTACGGAACCCTTTGTGCGCGAGTCCGACTCGCACTTGGCCGGTTTTTCTGGGAAGTGATATAATAATAACTTTTCTTTGTTTGTGCTGTGTATAATGTACTCTTAGATGAGTAAATCTCATTTTCGAAGTCTGTTCCCAGATGTTGTGACGGTTCTTTCATTTCCATTCAGTAGTGAGAATGAAAAGGGAGGATTCTAATAATATTATTTTAACAGAAACCAGTTAGTATTCTTATAAGCGGCGATGGGTTTGCAACCTGTCACGTATGAAATGCTAATTACTGCAAAATGTGGGTATGTGCCAAATATAATTTTTGGATGTGCCTCTGACTACCCCCACTAGATACCTTCAAAGGATCTTAGCGTCTGGAGATCTGAGAGGATGTCTACCGTACTTGGCGATTACAGTTGTGATCCTATTTATTTTATTTTTTATTGAGTATTAGTCAAGTAACAAAATTTTACATAGACGGTACCTGTAAGTAATCGTAAGCTTTATTTCTACACAAAAGTTATTCAAAGTGTAGAAGAAGATCAAAGTTACAGATAAAAGAACTCATATTGAATCTTATCTCTTTATTGCCTACAAAACTACTTAAATGCTGCTTCCATGTTGGAATGACGGGATATATAAATAGAAAATGTTTAAGACGCTGCCAGTCGAGGATTATTTAGGTTCGAAACGAAAAAAGAAATACTTGTGAACAAGCCACATCTCCTATTTTATAATGTATAGTATATGTGAATAAAGATGTACCCATCTTTAATCACTTCGATAAATAATCCTACCGACCGCTGCAATGATGACAAACACACATCCGCGCGTGGTCCGCCTTAGCTTTTCGAATAAATTAATGATATAAATTATGTATAATTACTTATCAAAAATCTATCCTAATAGAAATCTAGATCTACATATTACCTATCTTTAACAATAAATCACAAGTTGATTTTAATAGTAGGTATATAAAATATTTCGATCATAAATTCTAAAACGTATCATTTTGAAATAATATTTTTATCGTGAAAAGTTTCTGCTATTATGTTTTCAGCTTAATTGAAATCTAGGTAGGAACCTGAAGTAATATACTTATAAAAATAGGAGATGTGGCTTGTTCAGAAGTATTACTTTTTTCGTTCCGAAAAAGAGCAATCGTCGACTGGCAGCCCCTTAATATAAAATGTTATATTAACGTTATATCTGAAAATGTCTCAAATATTCATACATCTGCAGTTTACACCATCCAATACTTTTCGTGTCCAAGTTTTGTAACCAGCTGCAACAACTTTCGAACGTTCCATTGTCCCGCAATATTTTGTTCTATTAAATTGGTGCCACTTTAGAACAAGTAGGAATCTCAACAAGAATATTAACTGGTTTGCCTCGCGATATTGTTAATGCATATAACTTTTTCGAACAGAAACACTCAAGAATCTGAGCGCCTTAAGACCTGAGAAGATGTTAACTGTTGGGGATTGGGGATTACACTGTCCTACTATATACTTCGTTTATTAATAATATATTGTATATTATGAGTTATATACACCTGTTACAATAGGATAAATGCTAGTATTTTGTAAAATGTATTAGAAAGGAAGGTGCCATATTAAAAAAAAAACCAGCCAAGTGCGAGTCGGACTCGCGCACGAAGGGTTCCGTACCATTATCTATAAAAACGGCAAAAAAATTACGTTTGTTGTGTGGGAGCCCCCCTTAAATATTTATTTTATTCTGTTTTTTGTATTTGTTGTTATAGCGGCAACAGAAATACATCATCTGTGAAAATTACAACTGTCTAGCTATCACGGTTCATGAGATACAGCCCTGTGACAGACAGACAGACGGACGGACGGACGGACGAACAGACAGACAGACAGACGGACAGCGAAGTCTTAGTAATAGGGTTCCGATTTTATCGTTTGGGTACGGAACCCTAAAAAAAACTTATGTCATTCCCACAATTGAGACAAATCCAACGACACCTCATAATTGTAATCCAACAAGTCGTTTGAGAGTGCCATATAAATAGACATACGCTAGAAAAAATTAGCCTCCTTCGAGCGCAATCGGATAAAAATAATTATGTTACAAAAATTGGGCTAAGATAGTGGACAAAATAAATAGTATCCAAATCTTAAGAGTTGCCAAAACAGCCATACCTGGCACAAATGTTATTGGATGCCATTTAATAGTTGAATGTAGTAGGCTATGTCGACCTTCCGCTCCTCAACCCTAGGCCCGGGGGAGCTTGTTAAGTCATCCAGCCATTCGCGCTATGTATCTATTCGCGCTCGAATTCCAATGGGTTCATTAGGGAATACAAGTTTATAGAGGAAATGTTTTTTTTTAAATAGTTAAATAATCTATTGGAAATAAACTTTAGTTACGAGTAACTGTGGAACTGGGATAGTTTCCGGTTCTAACGAGTGATGATGGCTATTTGGGAAGTTTTGATGACTCCGCACGGAAACATCTTTACTCTTAAAAAATACGTCTTAGGTATATGACCAGCGTTTTATTTTAGTACTAGCTGAGTCGACGACATTTTCCTGTGATAATTGCAATAATCTTATAAAGAAAAGCATTTTCAGTTTACCGAATTTTAGGATTTTTCAATTTTAGGTACTTAAAGAAAATTGAAAATATTTTAACAACATAAAAACATTTTTCGGACTATTATTATGAACATTAAATAAAATGACAAAACGGTCCATTCTCAAGTGATACGTTTCCAAAGAACAACATTTGTTTTTTTTTTATCTATAAAGATAGATGGATAAACCTACGAAAGATCTAAACAGTTGGACTTCTAACGAACGTTTCGATACTAACAAAAACTAACTTGACTATTAATAACTATCTCCCATCACTCAGCTTTCAGTACTTTAATTATTAGTTTTACGAGTTTATTAGTTTATTTACTACTAGCGACCCGCCCCGGCTTCGCACGGGTAGCATGTTATTATACATATAAACCTTCCTCCTGAATCATTCTATCTATTAAAAAAAACCGCATCAAAATCCGTTGTGTAGTTTTAAAGATATAAGCAAACATACATACAGACGCGGGAAGCGGGAAGCGGAAAGCGACTTTGCTTTATACTATGTAGTGATAAACAATTTACCAAAACACTTTAATAATTTAATAACCATCGGCTATATTTCCTTCTAATAGATTAACATTTACGTATCTCTCAAATAGAATTAGATGGGCATCCACAACGACTTGAAAGCGAATTCTGTCATAATTTTATAACAAGTTGTTGAATTATCGTAATAATTAGGGTCGCTCATCGTGTAACTGGTGTTTTCAATGTTTCGGTTCGCGTTATGTAACTTGTTCTAAATAAAGATCTTGCGACTTTGAATGTGCATCTCATCTACATAATGAAAGACTTATTAATTAACTAGTGGAAATCCTAGCGACCTCAATCACATGAAGTTATTTTGAAACAGATTTCGTGGAGTTATTTTCGAACAGAGGTTGAATTTAGGGAATTTCTTTCTTATTGCACCCCTACACATCAAAAGGAATATACACTCCGAGTTTCAAGTTTCTAGAACCAGTTGATTTATTCAGTATTATTCGGTTTAGACAGATACTAACATTACGAGTATAAAGTATAACTAAAATTCCCGGTTAATTTGTCCTTTTACCTTCGAAAGGTGTATTAAAACTGACCGAACAAAAATGTAGTAAATTTTAAAACTGCATAATTTGGCTCTTTTCCAAAATCCCGATGCCTGAATGAAGATAATAAGTTTTCTTTATTCAGTTCATTAAGGCCCCTATTGCCAGTAACAGACGGTATTATAGGATTTCTGAAAAAGACACTATTAGGTAATACTGACAAACTGTATTTCGCCTTATTACGCTAGATACAAAAACGGTCATAAGTTGAACATCTTTCAAGATAAAGCAGTTTTGTTTTCACTAGAGGCAATCAAAAACTCAAAAAAGCGTTTATTCATTAAAATTACTTAGATCATTTAGAATCGTTAAATTTAGTTAATTTTAATTTAATTTAATAGGGTTTAAATTTAATTTAGTTGGGTGTATTCAATCTGTATTGCGGCTGTGTTTTTTCCCGAATAGGTAGATTTTCAGAAAAGGCTTGCGTGTATAAATTATCCTTAGTAAATCCGGGTGGGTCAACTAGTTTACAAATGAATGAAGGATTTAAAAGACGTCCATTTTGTTTTTTTCCGTTTCTTGCTACATACAGAGTGAGTTAGAAGATTGATTAGTCATATTTTCTTTCCAAATTAGCTTTCTACTTGCTACGATCCTAACATACTTCTTTTGCGACATTCACTCTCATTACATTCCTCATGCATGCTCGTCGGTTTAGAGTATCTGGCCTTTTTGCAAAAGTCACCAATTTAGTCCAAGAAACTACGCCGAGATCTTCCTTTTCCAATTCACACTCGCTAAAGTAGAATATTGTGATTATTTAAAAATGTAGGGCATTAAAGTTCTCACAATCGATGGCAAGTTCATAACTCGTTGACACAGGGATCGATACGCACAACCGTGTTCTTTAAGCGGCTCGTGCGTAAACCTTAGTATTATATTACGGTACGTAATCGTAGGCTCGCAGTGTGGTTTTGTTATCGTGTTTACGTGCAGCCGATGTTCGGATGGGTGACCGCTAGCTCCAAATTACTGTAGCATCAAAGTCAAAGCGTTTAGTCATTGAAATCACTAGAATCGTCATAATTTAGATAGTTATTATGAAACATCAAAACGTTTGCAGCTGTATAAGTTAATAATTATTATCGATTTTTGTTAATTATTGAACTTCAACGTCGTTGACCTAACAAAAAGTAATCAAAGAGGACAAGTGATATGACCGTCGTACGAAATGGTTAGGTTAGATTGTGGTCAAACGGAAATTCTAAATATAATCATAATATTTGAGAAGAATTGGCAGGTGTCGTATCTCACTCAGAAGCATATCTATAGGTAAGTTATATCTAGCAATAACTGAAAACTGTAATTCATATGATATTTATATACATATTCAGGTGATAACTATTGAAAATCTAAATATATTTGAATTTCTTAGCTGTTGGTAGCGGCTCCTCTAATCATTATTTCTTTCTATATATAAATTACGCGTCACGTTGTTTGTCCGCGATGGACTCCTAAACTACTTAACCGATTTTAATCAAACTTTGCACACCGTGTGCAGTTTGATCCAACTTGAAAGATAGGATAGCTTATATCTCAATCTCCGGGTCTGCTAGTACCCTATATAATTCTCAGGTATATAGTGGTAAATAATGCTCAGGGCCTACAAATGAAAACAAATATAGTTTTGAATCACTCAACGTAATTTGCAACAAAATATTTATAATATACTAGCCGACCCGTGACAGACGTTAACATGTCAAATTTCAATAATCGAATAGAAAAGACTAAATGTTTTTAGTCTGTGATGTCTGATTTATTGCACAGCAGCGCTATCTATACAGAAATCATGCCTTTAGCGTTTTTTTATCATTTTATGGATTTTTTATATATATTTATTATTATAATTATATTTATTATTTATTCGGGCATTATATCTACATCTACAGCAAATTTCAACTTAATCCGTTTTGTCGTTTAGGCCTGATTGAGGAACAAACATACATACAAACCCACAAACTTTCACATTTATAATATTATTAGGATCTCTAATAAAACTGTACGAATGCTTGGGAAAAGCTGGCCTTTACGAAGATCGACGTAAAACATTTATCTCGTGTTGAGATTTTATTGTTGAAACTGCAATAAATTAATCGGGCGACACCGTCACTCGAAGCTTCGTTGGGATAACAATATTAAGTGGATTTGTTACAAACGGCTTTTGTATGTTGTTACATTGTTTTCTATAGCAAAGGCAAAATACTAATTGGAAATTATGTATAAGAAACCGTAACTACTAGCTTTTACCCGCGCACTTCGTTGGCGTAGATTTAGGAAATCGTTTTTGATGACGTTATCGTAAAACAATGAAATTCCGAAAAAAATAAAAATAATTTTGATAAAAAAGTAGCATATGTCCTTACCAAGACTTTAAACTATCTTTGTATGAAATTTCATGGTGATCGGCCCAGCGGTTTGGCCGTAATAATGTCACAAACAGACAGAGAGATAGAGTTACTTTTGCATTTATAATATTAAGTACAGATTTTTGTGTAACAATATTCACATACTCTCTATATTCGTACCTCAAAAATAATGTTAAATAATTATGAAAAAACTTATACATAAAAAAACAATTTAAAAATGACCAACTTCGGACTGTTATCTACACAACAGAAAAAAAAACATTAAAATTCGATCAACTGGTAAATAGATGCGAAGTCATATACAAAACAAAAACAATAAATAAATGTACGCGTCAAAATTAGAAATTTCTGCATCGGTTGAGAAGATGAAATAAAATATACTAAAAAACACGTTTGTTGTATGAGACTTAAATATTTATTTTATTCTGTTTTTAGATTTGTGAAAATTTCAACTGTCTACCTATCACGGTTCATGAGATACAGCCTGGTGACAGACAGACAAACAGCGAAGTCTTAGTAATAGGGTCCTATTTTACCATTTGGGTACGGAACCCTAAAAATAATTAAAATCGTAACGCCAGGTAAAAATAAATATATGCGCGGTTTACTTCAAACGTTGACAATTGCATTTCCATTTCCCTAGTCAATTACAGACCGTATTGCGCAGATTCCTCAAAGTAAACTTGTCTATTTGCATCGATGCAGAGCGATGCGGTACCCCTAACACCACTTTCTGACATTCCAGTTGAAAACCACAAAAAAAAGGTAAAACCTGGGGCCGAGTTTAATATTACTTTAAAAGCTTGTGGTATCTAAGGCCCCTGTAAGATAAATTAAAGTTCATTTTACAAAAGATCCAAGATAAACCTTTTTCGATTTGCTTGTTTTACACAATATTTGCAAAAGGTACAGCTTTTATTTCAGGCAATAGTCATTTTAGGGTGTTGGTTAGACAATTAAAAGTTATAAATAAACACGATTGCTTAAACTTTGCTAGACCGATTTATCTTTCAAAAATAGCTCTTAAAAACCTATACAGTTTAACTCCAAAACCAAAAATATTTAGCGCGTACATTTTATATAATCTAACAGGCAATCAAAATTATAGGATCATCTCCAAGCACTCAGATCCTTGAAGATGTCTAAAGGAGTTAGTCAGAGGCACGTCCAAATAATACATTCGGGACATGCCCACATTTTGCAGTATCTAGCATTTCACACGTTGTCCGGATAAACTTTATCCATACAAAAACTTAAAAATGTAGTATTATCTAAATGCAAAAATATAGTGCTCTGGGTGCAATATTCACAAAGACTTTCAATTGGGTCTCGCCTCGCGTTTCGCCTCGTAGTGCAGAAGATAAGGGTGCTGTAGATACGAGATCGTTGCTACGTAAAGCCGGATACGAGTAGAGTAAGCCGGCTAGAATAGTGATATTCATTAAAGCTAATGCACTTTTAGGAACGTGTTGTACAATAACAATAGTATAGTTCCATGACTATTTAACTTTTTTTATTTCAAACAAGGACATACTTGATATTTTTTTTTTGTATGAATAAGACGTGAAAAGTGATAAAACCACATTATCTTGAAAACCATCAAACTTAAAAAGAAACTGTCTTTCATTTATGTAGCTAGTATGATTATCTAAAGAATTTTATAAAAATGAACTGATCACTTATTCGTAGTTTTGAGTAAAAACGAAAATAAGAGTCAACTTTGAAAAATAAATTTATCTAGAAAGGTTTTGCCAATTGTGTTTCTGTGTTTAATTTATCTAGATTAAATCCTTAAGTTATTCTTTACATAAAAAAAACAAAACTGTATGTTCTGCGGTTATTGAGTAAAAACGATTATAAAAAACATACATAGTTTTAATTGATGTACTCGTAAAAACAGTGTTGGTAAAAATCTACCACGTCTTTGCAATCAAAATCACTTGATTACAGTTTTCACCAAAAATCTAGATAAGGTTAGATTTGTTTATCTTTTCGAAGCCGAGACGGCTCAGCATGTTACGTAAAATTCTAAAAGTTATCTTTTCAACTACAAACTTTAACTCAGCAATTTTGAAAACAATATTCTGTTCTCGCTCTCGTGTCTCATGTTTAACTCAGATAACCGCTGGCGTCTGAGATTGAGGTTTTCTCGCGAGCGCAGTAATTGATTTCTTAACATCGGCACCAGTTTATGGCAACATCGGGAATCTTGCGAGTCCATTGTAGTTGTCAAACTGGGAATCCAAATACATTCAAAAATCACACACATACGCACACAAATCTACAGTGTGTGAGAATGTGATGGATGTTTATTGTTCAATAACGCTCAAACAACCAAACGGAGTCTAAGTTGAGTCTGCCTGCGACCCTATCTATTGTAACAGCCGAAACGTCGGGAAAATAAATTACAGATAATTACGTGATAAAGACCCATGTAAAAATCTATAGTTATGCGTACTAATCACAATAGTTTAAAAAATAATATTACTAAACGGACTTAAATAAAACTTAGAACACACAGCTTATTTTCTACATAGAATTAATGAGGTACCTATCACGCAAACGATACCGCAGGCGGAAGCTAGTCTTCCATAAATATCGCCCGCAAAATTTTGAATATCAAAGCGATTTATCCCCGCTAAAGCCAGCGAAGCGAATGTAGCCGACGCCGCGACAGCTATCAAATGACATTATTACCAAATCTGCGCCGCTCCAGTCGGGAAACTTAGCACAAGTTGCGACGCCTCAGAGTCTAACGAGTCCGTCACTAATGATAATAAATGTCGGCCGATCAAAGGCCTTAGCGTGTGTCCACGCTGCGAGCCTAGCGCGGTAGCGGCGACGGGCGCGATTTGTCAAACATATGAAACGCCCCATCACCGCACTGTGGCTGCAAAAGTGTGTACAAATTGTAAACGAACATCACGACTTCACTCATTCCTTGAGTCGCTAACAATAACAAAATAAAAAAAACCGGCCAAATGCGAGTCGGACTCGCGCACGAAGGGTTCCGTACCATTCTATAAGAAACGCCGAAAAACACGTTTGTTTATGGGAGCCCCACTTAAATATTTATTTTATACTGTGTTTTTATTTGTTGTTATAACGGCAACAGATATACTTCATCTGTAAAAATTTCAACTGTCTAGCGTTCAACTATCACGGTTCATGAGATTCAGCCCTGTGACAGACAGGCGGCCGTTTTACCCTTTGGGCACGGAACCCTAAAAACAAAGCGACTGTAATCCTTAGGCACGGTAGACATGCTCTCAAATCTCTTGAAGATGTCTAGAGAGGGGTAATCAGAGACATGTTCAAAAACCACATTTTTATTTTTTAGCGTACATTACCACAAATAATATACTCCAGTAATATAGCAATGCCACATGGCAGGCTAATAAGTAGTTTCACTATGACCTAAATAACATGACAGCAATTTAAAGTTTAACCTATTGAATAATACGTGACAGTTGCAAACTCGTCGCCGCTTAACTAATCAAACTAAGAAAGTATTTCCCGCATAAACACTGGTCCCGGGCGATTGTTGCCTATAAAGTTTTATTCTTCGGGGAATATTACGGAAGTTGTCATGGGTAATAGATTCCCAAGCCACTTTGATCTGGGCCTCGGGTCACTATGACCGGTATGATATATAGCTGTATCATTTAACGTTGAGTTGGGATGTCTTTTGTTTTACGGTTTGTTTACTTTTTTTAAACTTTTCGATGATAGAGCTATGCTCGATATTTCATTGCCTGAAAACACGGAAAAAACGACGTTTTATAAATGAAACCTAGCTAGATCGATTTATTGCCCCCGGATACTAACTACATGAAATTTTTTGGAGCCGTTACCGAGATTTATATTATATATATATATACAAGAATTGCTCGTTTAAAGGTATAAGATAGATTAGATAAAGTACCCTTAGACCCTGCTCCGTTATATTACATTTGTTTTAAGATATGTAAATAAAAATCAAATATCTCGTCTAGTGTTCGTCACTTGACATTTCGAGTGGTCGAAACATTTTTATCAGTTTAACTTTTAAAACGAAACTATATAAGTTTCGTATTAAAAGTAAAGTAAATAAAATTAAAACAAGTGTTAAATAGATGATAGAATATTATTCGTTTATATTTAAAAAATATATTATAAACAAGCTGTCCCGGACAGACGTTGTCCTGACTAATTAGTAGAAAAAACCACTTTCAGTTTTCCTGGATTTTACAATTTTATAATGGGTTTTCCGATATGTTCTTTCATACAAAAAACCTTGTCCTGACAAAATAAACACTTGAAAAAATTAATTATCCAATTTTGTGCAGTCGTTCGGAAGTTATGCGCGTACATACATTTCGGCAAATCATTTTTATATGTCACTAGCGACCCGCTCCGGCTTCGCACAGGTTTAATACATATAAACCTTCCTCCTGAATCACTCTATCTATTAAAAAAACCGCATCAAAATCCGTTGTGTAGTTTTAAAGATATAAGCATACATACAGACGCGGGAAGCGGGAAGCGACTTTGCTTTATACTATAAATAAACATACAACATTAACATAATATAATTCTGACTGCACACTAGGATCTCTTTATCATGGGTATCATAAACTAAAAGTACCATAGTACGACAATATTCAAACTCTTAAGAAATATTAACCTAACCCGCCTTGGAAGCGAACCCGCACCTCTTGCGTCGTAGCCAGGCATTCACCCACCCTGCCACTGAGAACCTTATTATTAACCTATTATGTTCAGTATTTTACAAACTACGTAATTATTTTTAGTACACCAATTTTAACGTCCAAAGATATAAAATGTATCTTATCTGAGAACATTTACGAGTTGATTAACGACTTTTTGACCAATTTTATCTATGCAGAGTGGTTCATCCCTAAAACGGAAATATATGGAACGTAGGACACGGAACGGATTCGTTCACTATTTCAAATGCATTGCCTATAAATATTTCTGACATATCTGTTGCGATTGGAAAAATAATTTAGGATTATCATAAATGACGATTTAAATTTATAGGATTTAGACCAGCTTGCATAACAGTCGCAAGTGTTTAGTTTAGTTATAAAAACTGGCCAAGTGCGAGTCGGATTCGCGCATGAAGGGTTCCGTACCATAAACGGCAAAAAAACGCGTTGTTGTATAGGAAGCCCCAATTAAATAATTATTTTATTCTGATATATATTTATTTATTTTGTTGTTATAGCAGCAACAGAAATACTTCATCTGTGAAAATTTCAACTGTCTAGCTATAACGGTTCATTAGATACAGCCCTATGACAGACAGTCGGGCAGACGGACAGCGAAGTCTTAGTAATAGGGTCCCGTTTTTACCCTTTGGGTACGGAACCCTAAAAAAATTAACAAATATTTTTTACATAATTTAGTAGATAAGCATAGTAACTACCTAATTAAAGACAGTTTTTCCCTAAGCTTGATATTTTTGAAGATTATAAATTCCTAATACATCAAACGTGATTTTTTTGCCGTTTCATATAGAATAGTACGGAACCCTTCATCCGACTCGCACTTGGCCGGTTTTTTTTAATTTGGTAACCGTTTTTGAAAAGCCATTCCCGAATGATATATCTATGTAAAAACGTTTTACCAATCGTGTTTCTGTCTTAGATTTGTATAAATACAACTCAAAGCTAAAAAACCTTTTGCAAATATTGAGAAAAGCACGATCAAAAAGCCACAAAAATAAATCATCACCTAGAGACACGTTTCGGTATACGTGACCTAGACGTACAGATTTATAAATTATAAGTAAGAACATTTTATAAGTCTACTTGGGGTCCGAACTTGGGGATTACAGCCGTGATTCTATTTTTATGTGAGATGTTGAGCTTTTATTTTCTATTTGTACGAGTACATAGATTACGTTTTAAGAACTAAATTCTTTCGGCAAAGGAGATGGAAAACGGTGGGCCCAAATAACAACTGGTCACTGCAATACACTGGGCCGACAACCCTTAGATGATGAAACAATTCTGTCAGTGATTCGGCAATGGCTTGCACCTCAGCCTGTAAGAATATATTTATATCCTCATCTAACCAGCTACCTTCCTGGCAGGTTTAAAATACATATTTCAGTACTCAGCTGTTAGTTAAAGATTGTAACTTAACCTCACTTTTCTTTAATCTATATAATATAAAAATCAATTGCTGTTCGTTAGTCTCGCTTAAACTCGAGAACGGCTGAACGGATTTATCTTATCTTGGTCTTGAAATGTTCGTGGAGGTCTAGGAAAGGTTTAACGGGAACGGGAACGGGAACGGTACAGGAACATATTCTAAAGCGATACGTAGTTCGCCGGGTCAGCTTGTCTCTTATAACTTTGTTCTCAGATTGACAAAATCCGCAGAATTTTCAGTGTGAGGTTAAGAATATAATATATTCTCAATATAAGCTATTAATTGACACCATTTTCATCTTTTTACATTTAGGCCCAAGATTGTATGTAATCGTTTCCGTCTCCTTTAGTAGTCAAGAGATGATATTAGTTTTGGGATAAATTTTGGACTATTGTCTACACAATATAAATCTTATATATAAAAATGAATCCCTATTTCCCTTGGTCACGGCATCACGCGTGAACGGCTGGACCCATTTTGCTAATTCTTTTTTTGTTGTTATCGTTAGTGTCAGGAGAAGATATATTAGCTAGCTAGTAGTAAATATATTTGAGACGACAACATATTTTCCTCTGCGATTCAAAATTATAGATTAACATTGTGAACTTAGTAAAGTTTCATCAAAATCTATAAAATCAAAATCAAAATATCGTTTATTCATTGAAATCACTTGGATCATTTAGAATATAGATCATTCTAGAAGAATATCTGGTAATATGTAAATCAGGTAATAATAACTCCAAGCCAACTTTAAAGTCCAAAAACTTTTACATTTCATCCGCTATTCATCGGCAGGTGGCGGAAAGGAAGTACTTATAACCTTTTAAGAACTTGCGAAAGATAAAAACATTCTAATCTGAAAGTTGGAGCCAAATCTACATAATAGTAACATGATCAAAGGGCAATCAATCATGAATGTATCGAGAGAAGATCAACATATTTCCCTTTCGATTGAATAAAGATTGATGAAGCTTAAGTATGTGCCACGTATTAGACATTATTCAATATACCTGCATAATTTATGCAATAAGATATGATAAAATAGTAGTAGATTTGTGCATATATTTTGAAATTTCAACAGAATATTGGTGGATATTATTCACACGCCATATAACCCTAAACTAATCAAAGCTTGTATGGGAACTAAATAACTGATAGAGTACTTAAATACTTTTTTTTTTGTAAATACATATACTTAAGACGAGTAATAAATGTTTTTGATAAATGCAGAATCGTTTTTTCTCAATAACCGAAAAACATACAGTTTTGTTTTTTATGACAAAAATTACTTAAGAATATAATCTAGATAAATTACAAACAGAAACACAACTGGTGAAACTTTTCTTGATAGATTTATTTTTCAAAGTTGGCTCTTCAAAAACTCTAGTTTCGTTTTTAATCAAAATTATGAATAGCTAAACAGGTTTTTTTTATATAATTCGTTAGCTAATCATACTAGCTAAGTAAATTACAGACAGTTTCTTTTTAAATTTGATGGTTTTCAAGATAATGCAGTTTCAACACTTTTTCCGTCTTATCCGGGTAGACTCAGCCCATACAAAATGTCAAAAATTCCACGTATCACCTTGAGATATATTTTTGAAAATTAAAAAGACACGACTGTAATCCTCAAGTTAGGTAGACATTCTCTTTGATTTCCAAGCGCTCAAATCTTGAAATAAGTCTAAATGGTGTAATCAGAGGCATCCAAACATTACTTTTGGCACATGCCCATATTTTGCGTTAGCTTTCCATACGTAACAGGTTGCGATGCCATCGCCTCATAAAAATACTATCCGGGTTTCAGGGTTGAAGGAAAAACAAAAATAAACAAGACTTAATAGTACTTTTTAAATAAGTTTTCAGTTGAAAAATATTTTTCAATGACAAACTTTTGTAAAATCATTCAAACCATCGAGCACCAGCGCACCATTGATATAACATTGTCATTGGAACTTGACAAGTATGCAAAGTTTTACTCAATCGAAGTATTACACTAAGTTTCATTGTGAGTGTTTACGAGCTGATCTGATGATGGAGCCAGGAGTCATCCTGGCTCCATCATCAGATCAGCTCGTTGTCATATTGTTGCATTGTCACCGAAGTTACATAAGTCTGCAAAATTTCAGCTCAATCGGTTGGGGATAACTGCTTCAAAATTGAGTTGCAAGTTTCCATCTGAACAAACATACATACATTGCAAGTTAAATAAAAGCTTGTTAAAAACGTTGTTTTACTTTTTAGTACATAGCGCTAGTGATAATTTTTAAGATCAAAAGTGCTAGAACTTAAAATTAATTATAAGCGTCTCAGAGTAGACAAAGTCGCGAAATCCGGTCGCTGTCGTCAACTAATCCTGCAGAACGACAAATTCTAACATTGTAAACAAGTAAGCAGATAATCCATTTAAAAATTGAGTAACTTGGATGCTTGTTGATTTGTTATAAAAAATATAAGTTTTTAGCTGACTCGACGAACTTCGTACCGCCTATATTAACAGTGCGGCAAATCAAATTTGGTGACTTACCAACAGAAGAGCCACCTACCGGGTCCAATTGTATTTTAAAACCATCCAAGAACTCATTGAAATATACACACGAAATTTCAACGAAATCTGTTCAGCCGTTTAGGAGTTAGGTGACAAACACACGTATAGAAGAATACATATTCCACTCGAAATAACATTAAAATTGTTTTGTGGTTATAAGAACCATTTTTCGAATGCTAAAGCCATGTAAAAAAGTCTTAGCAATCCAGTTTCTATCTTTGATTTAGATAAATAAAACCTTGATGTTATCTATGCCATAAAATCAAAATATTGAGACAACAATAAACAATCACATTTAAAAATCATCATCATCATGTTCTCATCCATCGCAACCCATCCACTAAACAGTTGGTTCATAGAGATAAAAGAGATTCCTGCAATATTGTAACATATTTATTTACAACGTAGCTACCTGTATTTTGGCAGTCGGACAAAATATCTTTACAACTCTTTGAAAGGGTCACACCGCTAATAATATTAACTGACTGTAAATCACACTTTTACGATACAAGTATTCTTTAATTCTCCGCTGGATTAAAAATGTTTTACATAACGCTCAATCTATCTCAGTTTATGACGTTTTTATGACGTGGCTTCACAGCGCTATGATTAAAGTCACCAGGTGGAGAGATGTGTTTATTTTGATACTACGCGGTTTTTTGCGTATTTTATAGCGTCGCCGAGGATGATATAACAGAATCGCTTTCAAGGTTGTGTGTTGTCGTCCTTAGGTCTGGGATTGGCCCACCGCCAACGGAAATTGTGCTTAAGATTAAGTTTTATTAAAAGCGGCGGCTGTTATATAGCGTTGCCCACAAGATTAGATATTGATGGGTATTTCACGTAGCGCCATCTAGCCCCGAACAAAGCAAACCTAGTAGGTACCTAACAATGTTGTTTGGTGTGTTTGTTTCTACAACGGTTACTTACGGGTATCTAGTATAACACATGGACTGTCTTGATTTGTTTCTTGCTTTTCTACTAAATATTTTGACACTAGCTTTTCCTGTGACTTAGTCCGCGTTGATTCAGGAACTCCATTTTTGAAAACATTAAAATTCCAGAAAACAAAAAAAAAATTGAGAATAAAGTAGCTAAGTCCGTCCCAAAACTTTAAACTATCTCTGAACGAAGTTTCATTGAAATTGGTCGAGTGGTTTGGTCGTGATAACGTTACATACAGACAGACAGTTTTGCATTTGCGAGTATAATATTAGTATAAAGCTTGTAAGGGAGCCCAGTTTTTCAGAAAACTTGTAGTAATAACTGCATTGTAATAGTGCTGAGAAAAATACGGCGCTATCGGACAGAGAGTACTTTATAATGTTTTAATGGGGGTAGTTGAATTATTGTCGTACTTGGCCTAGTATCTTTGTGGAAATATTGGGGATTGCTGTGTGACGTCACACCTTGTCCGCTGCCAAGTCGGATACTGGAATGATAGAGTTTTATTGAAGCATTGGGACAAACATGGTGATAATGTGGGACAGTTGGTAGTTTTTGATAAATATAGACAGTTTTGTCTTGAATTCTTGGATGCACATGGTTTTTACACGTGCAAACTGATAATCAGTAGTTTCTTGGTTGTCTGTCAATGTTTGCAACTTCCAAAACTTTTTAAGGTACCCTAATAGCTATTAGGGTACCTTAAAAAGTTTTGGAAGTTGCAAACATTGACAGAGTAGAGCACTGTTTGAAGTACAAATGTCTAATAAGAACTTGAGGTCTGTTTTAATTATGTCGCTGTGATTATTAATCGACGATAAACGGAGGAAGTTCTCAAGTCGACGCAAATATTTTTTAAGTTTTTTTTTTATTTATGACCACGTATATCTTTTTACCTGCTGATCCGATTCGAATGATTTATTTTCTATTGTGTAGAGAATAGTCCCAAGTTGCTCCCATTTAAATTATATTAATGTAGGACTAATAGTTACTTCATAAAACTGAAAAGCGAATATTGTCTCTTGACTTTTTGATTGGTCGAAACATTTTCGTCTGTTTTCTTTCTAGTTTTTTAAAACTGTTTTTTTACTTATTTCTTCATGGACTATTTAAAGAGAGTCCTTTTCGTCTTCTAGGTTGTTTACTAAAAATATATAAGAAGAAATAATCATATTTTTGGTTACATTAATGCAATTTTTACGAAGTTTTATATATATTTTTAAATATAATTCAGTTTATGTTATTTGCTAATAACATAGCTTTTGATTGGTGAAATAAGTTTTAAAATTGTTCTAGTTATTTTTTTTATTCATTACTAACAAAAATACAAATTTTACCTCATTATAGTTGATACTCGTAGTTTAGATAACGAGAATGGCAACAGTGTGCGCTTTCGTACTTCGGAAGATATTTAGCTGCACATCTGCCAGGAAGGCTTTTAAACTCTGTCAACAAAGCTGGCAATGGTGGTGATTCTGTCGTGTCTACGCTAAACCTAAAATTCCTTTAACGATCGCTCTGATTCCTTTATGTTAAAGTCATAAGTCATAATTTAGCGTGACATCAAAGTGACAGTTCTAAAACTTTGCATAGTTTTCATAAGTGATTTAGAAACGTCAAGCTAAATTCAATCAACACGTACATTAGTGTTGACTAAGATGCCACTTTAATCTATAAAACCTGCTAAATCAAATAGATAAATGACTAAAATATCCTAAGTTTAAGGACTGTCATTTTGGGGTTACGCTAATTTAGAATAACGCAAGTGAATTAACGCAAGTGAATAAGAGCGACAGCGTGGACACAACAGAATCGCCACTAATAACAACTTGGCTATTCGAAAAACGACAAATCTGTAATTGGTGGCCCAGCAGGAAATCACCAATACATTGTCGTACATTTGCGCAGTAATTCCCCAGTCGAGGCGGTTGTTTACACGCGGATTCAGCTTCGCAATCTTACTTGCAAATGGACTCCGCACTCATTGCAGGTTTACACTCCATTCGGTAAATCAATGGCCATACGCCACGCAACAATATCTTCATATATATCATTCTTCTGTACGTGTGTTTGTTACCTAACTCCTCCGAATCGGCTAACACGATTTTTATGTTATTTTTTTTTTGTATATTTAGTTGGTCTAAGAATTGGTCGTTAAATATATTTCATACCGCTTTTTGGAAAATCCAGCGTGAAGCACGGGAAAAACTGAAAGTGCCTTTTTCTGCAAAAGCTTGCAAAGCATCAAGGCTTGCATCAAAAATAAGCCTATATCTTCCACCATATTGTTTAGATATTTTGTCTACTATATTTGAATATCCTTTCTATCACATGTAAATCTTATTTTATCCCTAAGTTATTGTCTGTATTTTGTGGTTGAAATAAATATAAATCTACTCAATTCTATTCTAATAGGTGTCGTGAACCGATGCCGATGCATCATTTATTCGTTCCCCGTCCCTTGCCGCTTTCCTCAGACTCTAACATTCCACACAATCGAACTCCACACTGCAGCATTACGAAACGCTCGTCGCAGAACTTGCTAGTAAGAAAATGCAGAATTTAGTTTAACACTGAAGGATCCTTTATTTTTCTCCGGAATTACGTACAGCACAACGCTTAATATTTGTATAAGTTAGCGATGCCGGCTATTTGCACTTAATAGTATCTATAATGAATATTTAATGCGGTAAGTTTTTGGGGTTCCGTACCAAAAGAGTAAAAACGGGACCCTATTACTAAGATTTCGCTGTCCATTATGTCTGTCTTTCTATCCGTCCGTCTATCTTGTATCTCATGAACCGTGATAGCTAGACAGTTGAAATTTTCACAGATGATGTATTTCTGTTGCCGCTATAACAACAAATACTAAAAACAGAATAAATTAAAGATTTAAATGGGACTCCCATTCAACAAACGAGTTTTTTTGTCGTTTTTTATAGATCGTGTAAACCTTCGTGCGCGAGTCCGACTCGCACTTGGTCGGTTTTTTTTATATACACACTGAACGCTGCTGACCCGATAGAAGTTCCCCTATTTTGATGTCAAAAAATAGTGATAGTGTTGTAAACTTATGAAAAGCTATTTCGAAACAAATTGTACAAATTGATAGGTACAAGCGCCGTGCTTATTGCCGGATTCTTTTGGTCGCGAGGAATAGCTTTATCTGGGCTCCAACAGCGTTTCAAAGTGATCCTTGTGATTTTTAATATTCGAAAGGGTAACCGTTTTTAGTGAGTGCTGTCGTTCTTTAAACACATCGATGCTTATCATATGCTTATTTATCCTTAGTCTAGTTCTATATAGTCTAGAGCTAACGACCGCGCGACCGTGACACACCAAGCACTACTCATCTATTTTTAATCGGCTTCCAATCTGATCCTATTGAGGTGAATTGAATAAACATCTAGCATCAACGTTGTTTATTTTACTTCATTTCTTGATTTTAATTAGTTTCACTAGTTACACTTTACATAAATACTAGGAAATGTAACAAAACTCCTAATACAATATATTTTTTTATTGTAAGATATATTTTGATAAAATTATGATAATACTTTTTTGTCCTTCCTCATCGGAATTAACCAATTTTTCAATGTAATTTATGTAAAACCCTAATACTAGAACTTCGCTGTCCGTCCGTCTGTCTGTCAAAAGGCTGAAATCTCATGAACAGTGATAGCTAGACAGTTGAAATTTTCACAGATTATATATTTCTATTGCCGCTTAAACAACAAATACTAAAAGCAGATTAATATAAATATTTAAGTGGGGCTCCCATACAACAAACGTGATTTTTTTGCCGTTTTTATAGATAATGGTACGAAACCCTTCATGCGCGAGCCCGACTCGTTCTTGGCCGGTTTTTTATTTATAATGGTACGGAACCCTTCGTGCGCGAGTCCAGCTCACACTTGGCCGGTTTTTTTTTTAGTTTTTCTTATGCTAAAAGCTCCAGTATTCTAAAGTATTACGAGATTGATTTAAGAACATGCATACCCGTGTTGGAATAAATGCATTCACATTTATGAAGAAAACAGGCTATGGCGGGACATTTCTTCCGGCAACCAACAGGAAGTAATCGTACTTCCACATAGCAGAAGAGTCTTGTTGGATGCTTTAAACGCTGGAATAATATTGTTAAAATGAAAACCCCGGCTTAGAACGAATGAATGAAGATTATAGACTAGATATATTGCAATTTTCATGAATATCACTTTTTTTTTAATTAAAAGTAAAGCCTATGTTTCTTGCTGATAAAATAGCTTTTTGTAGAAGAAATATTTTTTTCAATTGATTCAGTAGTTTTTAGGTTTTGTTTATCCATTACAAACAAATATACCTACAAAAATGCAAACATTACCTCTAAAATAGTAGTGTTGATGTAAATAGTGTAGATAATATAACTTTTAGCATCCAACCTCGTCTAACCACTAGTTATTCCCCGATTTTTAAAACATTCGACGTAAAAGATGAAAAAGAATCTATTTCTAAATTGTGAATATTTGGTTCCTGCTTCCTTACTGATTGCGTCCCACGGGTTTACACCTTTTCTCTGCTTTCTATTGAATTTCCAGATCAGCTGCGAAGCGAACGGACGGATTCCATTCTTGTTGGCATCCCATTATGTACTGTCGCCGATATATTGCTTAAAGTTGAGCTGCTCACTTTGAAAGGAAAGTTTTAAGGCAAGAGTTTACCGACACGTTTACTTTTATTATCAAAAAAAGCCGTACAAAATTTATATAAATAAATAAAATAAATAAATATTGGTGGACATTTTACACATCGCCATCTAGCCCCAAACTAAGCAAAGCTTGTACTATGGGAACTAGATAACTGATAGAATACATAAATACGTTTTTTTTGTAAATACATAAGATACATACTAACACCCAGACTCGGAGCAAACATCTATGTTCATCACACAAATATTTGCTCTGGGTGGGGATCGAACCCACAACCTACAGCGCTTAAGGCAGAGTTACTACCAACTGAGCTGTGAGGACTAGACACACATCGCCATCTAGCCCTAAAACTTAGCAAAGCTTGTACTATGGGAATCAGATAACTAATATAATACTTATAATACTTTTTTATTGAAGTAAAATTTCTTTAAAGGGGAGTACGAAAAAGCGTTAAGGCTGCGTGGAGGGGATAGTCGATATATCGCGTGGTGAGAGAGTATCACTTCTACTATGTCCCTGCACACATTTCACTTTTTTTTGTAAATACATATTTAATATAGGTACATAAATTAACACTCAGACACAGAACAAACATCTATGTTAATCACACAAATGTTTGCCCTAACCCATTATTTACAGCGTGAAGGCAGCGTTACTACCAATTGAGCTGTGAGGCCAGTCAATAGTTAATTGTTGAAGTTTTCTTTTACAATTTGCAAGACACCGCTTCCGACAAATTGTTTCTTGGTCCTAAGAAATAGATAAGCAGTTGTCTTATGTATGAAATAGATAGAAATTTTCAGGTTGTACCTCCATCAAACCAGTAATTTATTGTTTTGGTTTGTATGAAAATGTGCTTCCGTGGTCTTTCTGAACCATTCTTGTCTTCATCCAAAATATATACTCTTGCGTTAATGACTGACTGACTGATCTACAGCTTAAACCTCTGGTACAAGAATCTGGAAATTTGGAGGGTGTATTTCTTTAGGTACCCCTACAGGGTTGCACTAAGGAATTTTCTTAATTTCTACCCCTAAGGGGGTGCAGCGGGGGTTGAAGACTGTTGGAAAATAACTTCAAGTGAACGAGTACGCGAGGGTACATCTTCTATATCTATATCTATACATATAATAAAGCTGTAGAAGAGTTCAATTCTGTACATTAAAAAAACCGGCCAAGTGCGAGTCGGACTCGCGCACGAAGGGTTCCGTACTATTATCAAAACGAAAAAAAAATCACGTTTGTTGTACGGGAGTCAGTCCCACTTAAATAATTATTTTATGCTGTTTTTAGAGAAATACATCATCTGTGAAAATTTCAACTGTCTAGCTATCACGGTTCACGAGATACAGCCTGGTGACAGACAGACGGACAGCGGTGTCTTAGTAGTCCCATTTTTTACCCTTTAGGTACGGAACCCTAAAAACATAAAAAATAATTCATAATATCTCGTAACCTACCTATTTACCTAACTACGTAGTTAGCATTCGTTAGCAAGATGTTTTCCTTCACCGTTATAAACACGTGTAACGCGCATATACATTTTTCGAACAGAAATATCCATTGATGCATGGCCAGGATTCGAACTCGAAATTAATTTGAAATTAATAATATCTACTTAGGTACCTATTTACCTAACTACATGAATTCAATAATTCAATTTCAAACTTTTTAGTCGATCATGTGAAGTACCATCTATTTACCGACTAACTTTACCGATAGTGGTAAAATAGCGCCACCTGCCAGCGGAATTGCAAACCTCTTTCATCTTACCTCTCAAACCCCGAGCGGTCGCATGCGACCGCGAAAAGTTCCTATAATAACGTAGTAACATCAAATGAAACTAGATGGCGCTAAAATGCGAAAATCACGTTTGTTGTTTGGGAGCCCCCTTAAATATTTATTTTATTCTGTTTGTAGTATTTGTTGTTCGAGCAGCAATAGAAATACATAATCTGTGTAAATTTCAACTGTCTAGCTATCATGGTTCATGAGATACAGCCCTGTGACAGACAGACGGACAGACAGACGGACAGCGAAGTCTTAGTAATAGGGTCCCATTTTTACCCTTTGGGTACGGAACCCTAATAAAAACTAAAAAAATACTGTAAAGTAATACTGTAATACTACTAAAGTAACACAAGCCAAAAAAAAACATTTTGAAATTTTTGTCTGTCTGTCTGTTTGTCTGTTGTCTGGCTTTAACGCAAAAACTTCTAAACGGATTTTAATGTTTTTTTTTTGTTCGATAGCTATTAGTCCTAGGCAACTTATAAGCTATATTTTGGAAAATCGGAATACCAAATGTGGAACTATAGCGGTCTGGGTAATCTATATGAGATATGAATGTACTGCTTTAGGCAAAGTTGGTCAACATGATGAGCGTTTGCTGTCGACATACAAAAGAAGGAATAAAATAAAACCGGCCATGTGCGAGTCGGACTCGGGCACGAACGGTTCCGTACCATTATCTATAAAAAACGGCAAAAAACACGTTTGTTGTATGGGAGCCTTACTTAAATATTTATTTTATTCTGTTTTTAGTATTTGTTGTTATAGCGGCAACAGAAATACATCATTTATGACTGTATCAATATGTATGTATCATTTATGATTTCAACTGTCTAGCTATCATGGTTCATGAGATACAGCCCTGTGATAGACAGAAGGGCAGACGGACAGACAGACAGCGAAGTCTTAGTAATAGGGTTCCGTGTTTACCCTTTGGGCACGGAAAAGAATTACGAATTATACATTACTTCATAAAAAACTCAACAGATGATGATGTGTACCCCTACCTATCTATATCTATATCTATACATATAATAAAACTGTAGAAGAGTTCAATTCTGTACATTGAATAGAAACTAAAAAAAATACCCCTCAAACAAGTAACACAAAAAAAAAAAAAAAAACGTTTTGAAATTTCTGTCTGTCTCTCTGTCTGTTGTCTGGTTTACACGCAAAAACTACTGGACGGATTTTGATGAAACTTTTTTTGTTATATAGCTATTAATCCTCGGCAACTAAAGGCTATAATTTTGGAAGATCGGAATACCAGAGGAACGATAGCGGTCTGGATCCATACCATAGCCATACCTATCCAAAATAATCACATTTAGAAATGTCTGTCGCTCAGCGAAGCGGGCACGGGTCAGCTAGTATATATATAAAATTCTCGTGTCACAGTGTTTGTTACTAAACTCCTCCGAAACGGCTTGATTGATAATTATGAAACTTTTTGTATGTATTAGTTAAGTTTGAGAATAGGTCGTAGGGTATTTTTATACCCTTAAGTGATAAGCGTAAAGGTTGGGAAAAACTGAAAGTGTTTTTTCTGTGAGATTATTGAAATTTGACAGGACAACGTCTGTCGGTACAGGTAGTAAAAACGTAATATATCAATCTAAGATTTCCAAATTAAACTGAAACCTTTGAATATTCAAATGATGGGTGTCTAAAAGAAAACTTGTCCAAACAAATCCCAAGAGATTTATGTCAATAGCCAGTAATTGAATTTCTTCTGGCCGAAGGCGAAGAAGCCGTAGGGTAGCGGATTATGTCGAAGATCGATGAAATCGAGTCACTTGCAAGCAGCATGCGAACTAATTCTAACTAATAACGCTGAAACATTTTCAACCGACGAAAAAAAGAGGTTATTATAAATAATATAAATATTGGCGGACTATACACACAGCGCCATCTAGCCCCAAACTAAGCAAAGCTTGTACTATGGGAACCAGATAACTGATAAAATACTTATATATGTATATATATTTTTTTTTTTTGTAAATACGTACTTGTTATACATATTAACACCCAGACACAGAACAAACATCTATGTTCATCACACAAATATTTGCCCTGGGTGGGGATCGAACCCACAACCTACAGCGTAGAAGGCAGAGTTACTACCAACTGAGTTGTGAGGCCGGACTTAGGAATTATTATGTTAGGAACTCTTGCTCAAACTATTATGGCATTATTTAAAGAATTCATTTGTACTAAACCAAGTTCAATTGGTACTACAGTACAGAATGCGCTCAAAACCATTTCCATGCCAACAAGTTCTCAAGATTAGTTTGTGAGTTGGAAATCGTTTTACTTTGTAATCGGTTCAGATAACAAATCAATATTTCAATGCAGGTGATCAGATTCTTGAGAATGTCTAGGGATAGTCATATTCAGTGTCTTGGGGGCTTACCACAAGCTATTAAAGTCATATTAACGCACGTGAGTAGTACTCTTTTAGTATTACTTTAAGAGCTTGTGGTACGAACCCTTGGCCCACACCAATTTTCTCCAATCGTGTCTATAATTTATCTAGATTAAATCCATAAGTTATCTTTGTCATAAAAATAAAACTGTATGTTTTGCGGTTATTAAAAAAAAACCGGCCAAGTGCGAGTCGGACTCACGCACTTAGGGTTCCGTACCGCTATCTATAAAAAACTGCAAAAAAACTCGCGTTTGTTGTATAAGAGCCCCCCTTAGATACTTATTTTTATTCTGTTTTTAGTATTTGTTGTTATAGCAGCAACAGAAATACATTATCTGTGAAAATTTCAACTGTCTAGCTATCACGGTTCATGACACAGCCCTGTGACAGACAGATGGACAGACGGACAGACGAACATAATAGGGTTCCGTTTTTACCCTTTTGTTACGGAACCATAAAAACGGTAATGCATTTAAAAAAAAAATTACACGTCTCTCTATGGCATATTCAAACTAATTGTAACTTGTAATTGTTACTTGTCGTCGAAGATCAAGATTTGCCTTTATCAGTACGTAATAATTTAATGTAATTAGCTCCGGCTACATATTCATGGACATGTAAGCCTGTAAGAAGTGAGTAGTACGGAATACTAATGTCAGTCGCATTGCAGCTGTAACAGAACACTTGCTACTAATTTATAGCATTACAGAAACACTCCCATATTCTTAGTTGTAACTTCGAATAATAACTAAATCTACCTCGACTCAATCTCTCCTGAGGCCCCTCGAATTTCCCTCGAAAAGTACCTCATGTTTAATATCTTAAATCGATGTTTTGGAGGTTCCTCAATTCATCGCGAATGAGGTCGAGTCATGATAATGAGAGATTTTCAACAAACAGATCGTCAAGTCTAAATAAATTTGCAGTCAGTGGTGATTTCTAAATGTCACGAAAGTCAAAGAAACGTAGAAGCTGTCGAGGAATGCTCAAGGTACATCGCGAGGTACCTTAGTTAACAGTTCTTCCACTGCGGAAATATGTTGGGGAATTCGACTAGAGGTAAACTTGAGGTAATTTTATCAACTAAAACTACCAAGACACGGTTTCTAGGTCGAGTCGAGGTGAGGATATTTCGAGGTTATAACTAAGAATATGGGGATTAGAAAAGAATCAAGTATTTTTCTTTACCATAATATTCTTTGCTAGATACACTGCAAGCAAAATGCACCAATAGCTGTTGTAATTACTGGATAAAAAATTAATAAACAAATATTGGTTAGAAAAATGTATATGCGCATTAACACGTGCTTACAACGATAGAATGCTAACTAATAATAATAATAATATTGGTGGACATTTCACAGATCGTTATCTAGCCCCAAACTAAGCAAAGCTTGTACTATGAGAACCAGATAACTGATAGAATAATTATAATACCTTTTTTGTAAATACATACTTTATTATGCATATTAACATCCAGACACAGAACAAACATCTATGTTCATCACACAAATGTTTATCCTGGGTGGGAATCGAACCCACAACCTACAGCGCAGAAGGCAGAGTTACTACCAACTGAGCTGTGAGGCCAGTAACTACTGTAAAATGTGGGCAGCGTAATGTTTGGACGTGCATCTGACTAATCTCTCTAGACATCTTCAAGGATCTGAACGTTTGTAGATCTGAGAAGATGTCTACCGTACTTAGGGATTACAGTCGTGATACTATTTCATTTTATCTTCTTTAATATAAAAATGAATCGCTGAATGTGTTGCTAAGTGCAAATCTCGAGAGCAGCTGAACCGATTTTGCTAAATCTTTTTTGTTGTATTATATATTATCAGGAGAAGGTTCTTATGTAAAAAAAATATAATTTGACAGGACAACGTCTGTAGGGACAGTGCACAGAGTGCTCAATAAAAGTATGTCGGCTGTCAACTTTTAGTAAACAAACGCTTCGTTCACTAATCATACAAAATGAGAGTAAACCCTAAACAAAGGCGTTTGCAATCAAGTTGGCGCTTAGCGTTCTAATTAACCCGCTAGCAGTGTGGCACTGAATTAAAAATTTAGCTTACACGAGTACCCCGGGGTCCATTTATCACCCTCATTGTATCTATCCGTGCGAATGTAGTAGCGTCGAGCGTGTATGTTGAGGTTGCAACGTCCCCATTCGGCTTTTGTGTGAATAGCGATTACCTTGCCGTAACATTTTCAATTTAAAAATAGCAAAAGCCTTTCCAGTTTCAGCCAACTAATCTTTAAACTTTCTGTGAACCTGCTCATCGATGAATCATGCATTCGTTTGTGATAGCATCTATGTTACAAGCATGCCGGCTTGGCTTCACTGGTCTCACAGTAACTTAGCTTTATTCGCTGTAGGTACGAGTAGGGTTTGATTTCCACCAAGAACGGATATTTGTGTGATGAAATGAAGATGATAAGTTCGTTAAAAAATATTTTTATTAAAATAAAATCACAAGGATCACATTGAAACGTCTTAGGAACTAGGTGAAGCTACGCTGATTCCACGCGACCAAGCCTAGAAGAATCAAGCAACAAACACGGCTTGGGGTCTACCTTTTTTTTAATGATCCTTTCCTTAATGCTATTGTAGAGCTCCAGTGTGGTGCCAATCGAACAAGGTGAAGGCTCAAACAAGAATAATAATTAAAAGTACTATTCTAGTACTCAAGTTGTGTCTGGGTGTTATAATGATAAAATGAGTATTCTATCAGTAATCTGGTTTTCCATACAAGCTTAGCTAAGTTTTGGGCTAGTTGGCGCTGTACATAATGTCCATCAATAATTATTTTATTAAATAGCACCAGCGCGCGATCAACACGCGATCACATCCAAATGTCTATGCTAAAACGCTATTAATATCAAATTAGTTGTAACCATAAATTGCTGCACTACGTAATGTATGCAGCGCTACCCGGCACCTACAATAAACTTGCCCAAATAGCCGTCGAAGAACAGTTTATGCAAGTAAATACAATAATGTACGAGTCGTGGCACAGTAGAAACAATAAAGCCGTTATAACACTAGGCGACATTGTCTCGCACGACGTAGCAAAATTAAAAAAAAAAAAATTAAATTAAAATTACAAAAAATCTACTCTTATTATAATTCTGTTAGTTTAAATTTAAGGTGATACTTAAGTAAAATTTTTGACGTTTTGTATGGGCTGAGTCTACCCGGATGAGACGGAAAAAGTGATAAAACTGCATTATCTTGAAAGCCATCAAATTTAAAAAGAAACTGTCTGTAATTTACTTACCTAGTAAGATTATCTAACGAATTATATAAAAATGAACTGTTTAGCTATTCATAGCTTTGATTAAAAACGAAACTAGTGTTTTTGAAGAGCCAACTTTGTGAGTTGAGAAAAGTTTCATCCTATCGTGTTTCTGTCTATAATTTATCTAGATTATATCCTTATGTTATCTTTGTCATGAAAAACAAAACTGTATGTTTTGCGGTTATTAAGAAAAAACGATTCTGCATTCTTCAACAACATTTATTACTCGCCTTAAGGGTGAGTATAATTCAATTGCTTTTATACATCGGCCAGAACCCCTCCTCCAAAGATATCCAGTCCTCTCTATACTGGGCTATTTGTAGTCAGCGAACATTGACTGTCTTTATTTTAATCTTCCCATCTAGCCTAAAGTCTACCTATTTTTCGTTTTCCTAAAGGAACATTCCAGGCTGTCACATGTCGGGCGATATGTCTCAGTGACAAGTGCAAATGCGGCTTATTAAGTAGGAAGTGTTCGTCACAGTGTGAGGGAAGCCGGAAGGTGTGCATATTTTATGGCCACTGGGCTCGGTGTGGAACTTATCAAATACCCAACTGTGGCACGGTTCTACTGCATTGAGGCTTTTGTTATTGAAATGTTTAATATCTACGGATATTGAAAGAAGAAAATTGCATTTTTATATAGCTCTCTTTCACAGCAAATCTTTAGTAAACTTTTACAAAGCGTCAGATAATAAGCGCGGTAATTTCTTTTTAAAAATGTATTACAATCCGACTTGAAGTCTGAAGGATTATTACTTCTGATCCTGATTTGCACGAAGCACGAATGAATAGCCCTGTATCTAGCAAAAGCAAAATAACGGTTGTTAGTTTTGTTTTGTTAACCAAACCGTTTTTTAGGGTTCCGTACCCAAAGGGTAAAAACGGGACCCTATTACTAAGACTTCGCTGTCCGTCTGTCTGTCACAGGGCTGTATCTCATGAACCGTGATAGCTAGACTGTTGAAATTTTCACAGATTATATATTTCTGTTGCTGCTCTAACAACAAATACTAAAAACTGAATAAAATAAATATTTAAGCGGTCCCTATACAACAAACATGATTTTTTTGCCGTTTTTAATAATGGTACGGAACCCTATGTGCGCGAGTCCGACTCGCACTGTGCCGGTTTTTGTTATTTACAAAATGATTAATGACAGATATTCTGTCAGTCAAAAAATGTTTATGTCAGGGTTCGTTTTAAGACTGGACATTGATAACAAAGGTATTATCATTTCATATATATTTAAATAAAGCGTGGGAGTTTAGAGATACTTTTTTTGGATTTCCGAATTTAAAAAAAACCCCTTATATAAACATTCAAGTAGATACATAAAAAAACAATCGATTTATAATAATGTAAAAGTTACGGTATGTCACCACAGGGTATAAAACGGGTTAGTTCCGCTATGCTCGATTCCCGCTATGCTCGGATTCTAAAATACCTAAATAAAAGTCCGGAATTATATTTCCGGACTATCGAAACGAAAATGCTTATGTTAAAATATCACAATTCTAAAATATACTATAATAGATACACATAGTGTTGCTGCTTCTTGATGGATTTAATTTCAGGAATTCCTTTCTTGTGCATCCCCAGTCCCTACATAATAAAATAAATAAATAGGATCACGACTGTAATCCCCAAGTACGGTAGTCATCCTTTCAGATCTACAGACTCTTAGGTCTTTTGAAGATGCCTAGTGGGTGTATTAGTGTATTCAGAGAGATTCCTTTGAATATATCAAAACTTATATATACTATACCTAGACATTTTTAAGATTTTCGAAGTAAAATATCAAAATTTACCGTTGAAGTTGGTTTTATTTCGTTTAAAACGCAATTTTGAATGTTACGATATCGCAGCAGATATACATCGCGTATATTACCAATTTATCAAATATCGTGGCAAAAGCACCGCAACCGGAAATCCTCATCTCACTTTGCAGATTACGTTTCAGACTAGTTTGCGACATCGGTTTCGTTCGTGGGGTAAACAAAAATGCACTCATTTATTAAGACTTCAGCGTAATCATTTTCAAGACCTTTATCTTTATCATATATCTTTTTTATACTCGGTCACGGCATTTGATATTTATTTAAGTATTTTGTTGTTTGTTAGTGTCAGGTTCTTATGAAAGAAAATTTTAAAAAATCTAGCGGAACTTTATGAAATTCTTGAAAAACGGAAAATAATAATTTGACAGGACAACGTCTGTCGGGACAGTAGTTTATAGGAATGGTGTCTATCCAACAATTTAGAGTTACAACACTATAAAACTGTACAGTACATAACAGGGCACTTATGTGCTAATCCAGTGGTTTGTACGTAAGTTAATACATCCTAATAATATTATAAATGCGAAAGTTTGTGAGTTTGTATGTATGTTTGTTCCTCAATCAGGCCTAAACGACAAAACGGATTAAGTTTAAATTTGCTGTAGATGTAGATATAATGCCCAAATAAATAGTAGACTACTTAAAAAAAATAAAAATGACAAAAAAACGCAAAAGGTATGATTTCTGTATAGATGGCGCTGGTGTGCAACAAATCTGACATCACAGACTAAAAGCATTCAGTCTTTTCAATTCGATTATTGAAATTTGACAGGACAACGTCTGTCACGGGGCGACTAGTACATAATAAGTGCGATTACTTAGGACGGTAATTGTAAATATCTAGTAATTGCAAACTAAATGAGTTCTGAGTTCTGGAGAAAAGTCATAGATAGGGATAGTCAATGGGTATTTTTGGAATAAACCGTCAATCTAACATTATTTTTATTCGAATCAATGCTTCTGTACTAAGTTTACAGACATTATATTTTCCTTCACATATAGTTTACTATCAGACCATGTACAAGTATGTACAAACATGCAAAAATCACGTCTGTTTCCCCTAGAGGTAGGCAGAGAATCTCGGTTGCTTCTCTGAATATTTGACGATGAAGATGATATTAAACTAGTATATTAATATTGCTATTTGAAAGCTTTCCATAGAAATATTTACGTAATCTACAATTAGTAATACGTAATTATTTATATAATTAAATTATACGTAATTACAAAGAGATATCATTTATATTTATTTATTTTTGTTCGTAATAGTTAAACTAAAAAACAACAGGACCAATGCTAAAAATAATTTCCCCAGTCATAGCTACATTTTTAGCGAGTAACATAGAATATTTCATTTTCAAAAAGAATATATACTCACGAAAACTGCAATAATGTAACATAAGGGGCAGTATGCCGCCAGCTCAAATTCAAATTTCAGCTCTGCTGCAGTAACTTATTAGTAATCTGTGGCTCTGCGTTCTCGTGTCACGAAGCCAAAGACGGGTATCAAACATTAGTACACTGGTGCAAAACCGGGGCATACTGCTACTGCACGGAAATCCCAATTATATTGTTAGTATAACGACTAATAAATTAGTAATAAATTAGTAAAAAGCTACATTATCATACATAGTTCGAGTCATTATCAATAATACAAACTCTTTTGTTGCCCCGTAGCATAATTTCTAAACTGTTGCTTACGTTGAAACAGTAAAAAAAACGATATCTGTTTCCACTACTATTTGTTGCCGAGTTTTCCGAAAACTGTTTTCTACTACCTTTGTGTAAACACCGGCACCATTTCTGTAACTTGCTTCCAGCGATAACCTACGTTCGTGCAGGAACCAGGTCACTAACACTGGCTTACCGGTGCTTGAAAGCCTGAGGGACATTCACCAAGACATTTTTTTTTTGTTTACCTATACTGTCTCACTTGGGCAAAGAAAACACTATTGCCTTGTTTTTATTAGACATTATTATACCTAAACTAGCGGCTCGCCCCGGCTTCGCACGGGTGTTATTGATTATGTGTTATTCTGATGTATAAGCTATATTTCAGTACAGTTTCATTTTAATCCGTTTAGTAGTTTTTGCGTGAAAGAGTAACAAATATATTATACAAACACTCACAAACTATCGCATTTTTATTATCAGTAGGATTTATAAAACTGTTGCGTTATTGACTGACTGATTTATAAACGTACAGCCTAGACCTCCGGTACCTAGAAACTTGATATTTGGAGGGTGTTTTCCTTATGGTGTAGGGGTGCACTCAGAAAGGAATTCCCGAAATTCAAGGGGAGGGCAGCGGGAGTTGAAGTCTGTTTTGAAACAACTCCATTTGAGCAAAGTTTAGGTATTTCACAGGTTACTACTAGTATAATTATATTCACTGTAAAACACATGGAGGAGAAATTTGTATCCGATTATAATCCAATGTTCGTTTTATTTCATAGATCAAATAAAAACATCTGTTTACTTAGTGGTAAATTCTATGAGAAAAATTCAAAATATTTATTTAATAAATAGTCTTACGACTGTAATACCTAAGTCCGGTTAATATCCTCGCAGATCTACAAGCGCTTAGATCCTTGAAGATGTCAGAGACACTTCTAACCTTAAAATAGGCACATGCCTACATTTTATCCATAAATATACTATATTTCATAGGATTAAACTTATAAAATTAAATAAATAAATAGGATCACGACTGTAATCTCCAATTACGGTGAACATCCTCTAAGATCTCCTGGCGCTTAGATTCTTTGAAGATGTCTAGTGAGGGTAGTCAGAGGCACGTTCAAACATTATATTTATCACATGCCCACATTTTGCAGTTAAATAAAAACCATAATTAAACACTTTCATTTTAAATGTAAAAGCTTTGATACCCTTTACATGTGAATCATTATTTTCTCTAAAATACGTGCAATCGGGTTTCTGTGTAAATGCAGTCTATTGCGGGTTCAGATAAAACGGATAAAAAAGGTCTTTAGCCCGGCAGGTGATTGACTTCGTCTGCAAAAGGGTAGCGTGGACAATAGGTTTTTCTATGTCTCTTGGTTGTTGTCCTGTTTTGGTATTCTTGGAAACAAACTTTGCTTTGCTGATTTCAACCAGTTTTAAAAAGTAAATAGGGTTGAAATTTGTGTTTCCTCTCAAAAAATACTTTTAAGTTTATTTAGAATACTAAAGCCGGGGATAATAAGTAGCCTATGTGTCATTCTGATTTATAAGATATATCAGTATAAAGTTTCATTTTAATCCGTTCAGTAGTTTTTACGTGAAAGAGTAACAAACACACTGACACAATCACTCACTCACAAACTTTCGCATTTATAATATACTAGCTGACCCGTGCCCGCTTCGCTGTGCGTAAGACATTTCTAATACCATCGCGGACTTTATTGTAGAAAAAAAATGTGTTTTTTACGACATCACATTAGAAACCTCTAAAATTATCAGTGTTTCTCTACTATATTATGCCTTCCTCTTGAATCACTCTATCTATAAAAAAAAACCGCATCAAAATCCGTTGTGTAGTTTTAAAGATATAAGCAAACATACATACATATTACATACAGATGCGGGAAGCGGAAAGCGACTTTGCTTTATACTATGTAGTGAAGTAGGATGTGATCTATCAAACGGGTTTCAAGATAATAATAATAATATTTTTTAATAATAACATTTCAGTTTTTTTTTTCTGACGTCTGTTCGGAGAGCTCCCTGTTTTTCCTACATAGCTATCTTAATTCACGCGCTACAATTTTTTGGATGACGACATCTAATTACTACATTTAGCAACTAAATTTACGGCTTAAGTTGGATTCAAGTCAACATAAGATATCTCCGACCATAGACACATCTAACAATCTTAATTCTTACTAATAATAATATTGTATTTAATAACTAACTAATATTAGAAGAGTACAAACTTTTTGCGAAAGGCAATCACCGGGAAAAGACGACTATAAAAAAAACTCCATTATTCCGAATGGATATAAGCTACCATTCTACCAGGTACCATACGAATACAGCTGCGCACGAAGTTAGTTAGTTGACAATAAAAAAACATCACTCTAAGGTCCTGTATGTCGACGATTGCTCTTTTTCGAAACGAAAAATGAAATACTTCTGAACAAGCCATATCTTCTATTTTTATAAATATATTACTTCAGGTTCCTACCTAGATTTCTATTAAGCTGAAAACATAATAGCAGAAACTTTTCACGATAAAGATATTATTTCAAAATGATACGTTTTAGAATTTATGATCGAAATACTTTGATACCTACTATTAAGATCAACTTGTGATTTATTGTTAAAGATAGGTAATATGTAGATCTAGATTTCTATTAGAATAGGTTTTTGATAAGTAAAAAGTAAGTTTAATAAAAGCAAAGGCAGACCACGCGCCGTTTGTGTGCCGTTTGTATTGTGTTTGTCGTCATTGCAGCGGTCGGTAGGATTATTTATCGAAGTGATCATCAAGTGGTACATCTTTATTCACATATACTAATCACTACATAGTATAAAGCAAAGTCGCTTTCCGCTTCCCGCGTCTGTATGTATGTTTGCTTATATCTTTAAAACTACACAACGGATTTTGATGCGTTTTATTTTAATAGATAGAGTGATTCAGGAGGAAGGTTTATATGTATTAAACCCGTGCGAAGCCGGGGCGGGTCGCTAGTACATTATAAAATAGGAGATGTGGCTTGTTCAGAAGTATTTCTTTTTTCGTTTCGAAAAAGAGCAATCGTCGACATACAGGGCCTTAACATAGTTTTCACCAGTACAAATTACAATGAAATTAACTTGACTAATTTGACTAATTAACTTGAGGTGCAAGTTAGTTTAGCAGTGCATGTATAATATCACAACTCTAGAATACCTAGAACTAGTAAAATTTAATATGAATTAGAAATACCTCATTATATAGAAACTTGTACCACTAAATGATGTTTAAAGTTTTGCAAAGTTTCAATATTATGTAATTCGAAACGAATTTGGACAAAAACATTAGAGTTTCACGAACATTTCGAATAAGGTTCGTAGGTTTGTTTGCGTAGTTTAAATTGGGCCTGTGAAGGCATTAATTTTGTGATTTATGTATCAGACAAATGCTATTAGGGTTCCGTACCCAAAGGGTAAAACCAAGACCCTATTACTAAGACTTTGCTGTCTGTCTGTCTATCACAGGGCTGTATCTCATGAACCGTGATACATAGTTGAAATTTTTACAGATGACTGTTGCCGCTATAAAAACACATACTAAAAACCGAATAAAATTAATATTTAAGTGGGGCTGCCATACAATAAACGTGTTATTTGCCGTTTTTTTATAGATAATGGTACCCTTCCTGCGCGAGACCGACTCGCACTTGGCCGGTTTTTTTATATAGCTTAGCATTTTTTGTGTCAATTTATTGTAAACTAGCTGACCCGTGCCCGCTTCGCTGGAGGACAGATAGTTTCACATCTGGTATTCTAATCTTCAAAATAAATTATAGCCTATATTATGTTGCCGAGGACTAATAGCTACATAACAAAAAAAGTTTCATCAAAATCTGTCCAGTAGTTTTTGCGTGAAAGCCAGACAACAGACAGACAGACAGACAGACAAAAATTTTAAAATGTTTTTTTTGGCTTGTGTTACTTATATGAAGACCTTCAGGAGTATTTTTTTTAGTTTTTATTCAATGTACAGAATTGAACTCTTCTACAGTTTTATTATATGTATAGCGTCTATATGATCTCAGCGTCTGAAGATCTGAGAGGATGTCTATCGTACTTACAGTCGTGATCCAATTTCTTTATAATTTAAAAGGAAAATTTAAGTTCTTTCTTTTGCTTCATATTTATATTTTGTTTTGGCTTAGATTTAGCTTATCAAATGTTTCATTCCCTGGCCAGTGTGCTCCAAAGCAAAATTAGTTGAAGTGGAAGAAAAAGTTTCAAGGAGGTAAATAGAAAAAATATTACGGATGTTGGAACTAAAAAGCGAGAAAACTAAATGAGCGGCTAAAGCACTAGATCTGAATAAACTAGAAGCTTTCGAGAGGGCTTTAAACTTTGAAGATTTACGATTGAAACTGCTCTGCTGATTTGCTTAGGTCTTGAGGATCACTAGATAGTTTTATTTTTAGGGTTCCGTACCTAAAGGGTAAAATCGGAACCCTATTACTAAGACTTCGCTGTCCATCTGTCCGTCTGTCCGTCTGTCTGTTACAAGGCTGCTTCTCATGAACCGTAATATCTAGACGGTTTAAATTTTCACAGATTATGTATAAACGTAATTTTTTTGCTATTTTTATAGATAATGGTACGAAACCCTTCATGAGCGAGTCGACTCGCACTTGACCGGTTTTTTATACTACACTGATTGAGTTTTTTTTTTCGAAGGGAAAAATGGCAAAAATGTCCATAGTTATGAAAAATTTATCCTAAGAATCATTGACTCGAAATAAATAAAACATTATTCAGATAATGGTATTAAAAAAAATTGTTTGTTTTTATAGAATAAAAACTATCGTAGTTGTTAATCATTTTAAATAAAAATACGGCTAGATACCACGTTATTTTCTTGAATCGAAGTATTCGCCGATCTACCGTTGATCGCGGTCGCGGCCGGTGCTCATGATGAAGGGCATTTGAATTGTCTCGAAACGTCAGCAATACAAGAAAAAACGTTTCAAAAAACTAAAAAAAAACCGTTGAAAATGTTTCAACCAATCGAAAAGTCAAGGGACAATATTAGTTTTTAAGTTTTATGAAGTAAATATTAGTCCTACATTAATATAATTTAAAGGAGACCAACTTGAGACGCTTCTCTACACAATAGAAAAAAAACATTCAAATCACACACACGCGTCGTCTTCAGAACCTCCTACGTTTTTCATCGGTCAAAAATAGCGTGACAATTAGACGTATTTCTTTTCAAAAAGTTTGTTTTTATACGCTATCTAAAAAATAAAAGGTTATAATCGTTTATACAAATTCTCACAATATTTAGGTATTTTTTACTTTATTCATGTTTAATAGAAATAACATTTTAAAATGTAACCTATAACGAAAACCTAATTTATTACTGGTATAAAACCGGCTGGAGTACCTAATAAGTATGTCATAAATAATCCAGTCAATCCCTATCGCCAAGAGGCAGCATGCCCAGAGTTAAGGAGGTAGTGCCGCATTTCATGGTACAAAAAAAATTACCAGCATTCTCGCGCACGTGGTCTTTACAAGTCTCTTCACCCGGTCGTTGTATATTCTTTATGTGCCCCTGAAGATCATGAGTATGAATTTTATACCCTAAATGACTCAAATAATAACCTCGATTGGAAAGATGAGAAAGCGCTAAAGTGTTTATAATCCTACTATATTTTACTAATTATAAATCGGATTCAAATACTAAATGTGGGCATGTGTACGTGTCTCTGACTAACCCCTTTGAACATTTTCGAGAATCTAAGTGCCTGGAGTGCTGCAGATCTGAGAGGATGCCTACCGTACTTGGGGATTAACAGTCGTGATCCTATTTATTTTTATTTCTTTTATAAATCGGAAAGTTTGGATTTTGGTGGCTCAATCGCGTCCAAACGACTAAACGGGTTTAGATGGAACTTGGAATATACTTAACCTATGGTCCTGGAATAGCATTTGGGATATTTTTCTCCAAATACCGAACAAAGCCGTTGCCAAAAGTTCTTATTACTATATAATAGAAATCATGTTCACTTTACATGTAAATAGTATGTTTCAATTCACTTTATAAAGCTTCGTAAACCTACTCATACCCAAATAGCTGTAACCCGCGATTATATCCGAACGAAGAAATAACAGACAAACAGTTACTTTTCCCTTTATATTATTAGTAAGGATGGTGTAGATAAACAAAATAAATAACAAAACTTGTTCCGCGTTCTCATATTCTTACATAATCATGTTTATGTAGTATTATTTTAGTATGTCTTAACCTGACACGTATTGAATGCTAACAACTGCAAAATGTGGGCATTTGCCAAATATAATGTTTGGACGTGCCTCTGACTACCCTCCACTAAACATTTTTAAAGGCTCTAAGCGCCTGGAGATCTTAAAGGATTTCTACCGTACTTGGGGATTACAGTCGTGACCCTATTTATTTATTTATTTTATTAAAAATTCCACAACAACATAACCTTTAGGAGCATGAATAGCTAGTCCTCTTGAAAACTTCCTAGAGACGAGCTGCTTCAAAGTGCATCAGATTTTCGTAACAGCTCCGCCAAGTGCCAATAAACGTCTCTCAAGTGCAGCTCCAAGGGAAGTATCTACAAGAGGCTATCAAGCATGAAGCCATCTTTGTTAATAGCGCAAAAATGTTTATTGTTCTCATTTATTACTCTACTAGCTTTAAACGCGACTTTTTTTCGTAAAAATTCAATCGATTTTGACGGCTTTATTGTAGAACATTGGAAAATCAAAATAAAAATGTGTAAAACGTAGCTTAACTTCATCCCAAAACTTTAAAACTATCTCTATATTAAATTTCATGACAATTGGCCCAGTGGTTTGGCCGTGATAACGTCACAGACATGAGTTACCTTCGCATTTATATATTATGTATCTTGTAAGATACTCGTATCTTGAAGAATGTTCAGCTTTTCTGACGTAGGTGTTAGGTAGGTATTAATGATCAACGAGTCATAATCGGATTTGTGAAATACGGCTTAGAGCTTATACGAGTACATGTACTCCTGAGATAAATGTTTGTATATTTAAAGCTATATCATATGGTTATACCAAACGGATATTTATCACGCCATTATCGTTAATCTATCCCGACGTTTCGGGAAGGCTCTTCCCGCAACTACGATTATTGTACAACAGTGAACGTTTCGACGTTCAGATAATTATAAAACAGAGAGAGAGAGAGATAGATAAATACCCGTTTAAAATATTAATTAATATATTTTCTGATGTATTAGTAGTTTGAAAAAGATCATTGACATACTTCGTGCGTAGAAAAACTGTAAAAAATACCAAGAATATTATGAGAAAGGGGTTGTTTTTAATATTTTAATCAAAGTCAAAGTCAGAAGGTATTTATTTCAATAAAATCACAAGGATCACTTTGAAACGTCTTAGGAGCTAGATGAATCTACGCCTATTCCTCGCGACCAAACCTAGAAGAATAATGCAACAAACACAGCTTGGGGCCTATCATTTTTTGATGATCCTTTCCTTAATGCTATGTAGAGCTTCAGTGTGGTACTACTATAATTAACAACCATTGAATAGCTTGATTGCGAAGTATGGAAAATTAGAATTTGCAGATGACAAATTACAACTTCTTTTTACTGGGCTTAATTACTTAGAGAAGCAACTTAGTAACGAGATGCACTTTGCACGTCATAAATAGTAATTAATTAATATAAAAAATTCTGAACTACAAAACCCTGTCAGCCAAATTAATGACAATAGCTCTAATATGGCAAAACACCTGGCTCGCCCGAACCGCAAGGCTTGAGGTCTACTTGGAAACTGAAAACTAAATTTCATGACTAAATTCATTCAAAATAACATCGTTTCTTCTACAGTTTGAACTGATTTGTAAGTAGGACTACGAACATGAATGATTAACTTAAGACGAGTAATAAATGTTTTTGATGAATGCAGAATCGTATTTTCTCAATGACCGCAAAACATACAGTTTTGTTTTTTTATGACAAAGATAACTTAAGGATTTAATCTAGATAAATTAAAGACAGAAACACGATTGATGAAACTTTTCTCGATAGATTTATTTTTCAAAGTTGGCTCTTCAAAAACACTAGTTTCGTTTTTAATCAAAACTATGAATAGATAAATAGTTAATTTTATGTAATTCGCTAGATAATCATACTAGCTACCTAAATTAAAGACAATTTTTTTTTAATTTGATGTTTTTCAGGATAATACAGTTTTATCACTTTTTCCGTTTTATCAGGGTAGACTCAGCCCATACAAAAATTTCACTTATCACCTTAAGTAGTAAGTTGTTTCATCGTTCAACCTATTGTCGAAACTATGTAATTTTGAAAGGAATATTGTCACGAAATATCGTTTTCGATTCCCGAGTTCACCCCCTGGAACAATGCAGTGGAAACTTAATCCGCATTGAGACCGCATGCAACTCTTCGCGTGGAATTCGGTAACTGACAGTTAACGCTTATTCACATAATGCACCAACTTTTATCAGCATTTGACTCGCAACGTAAAGCACGCTTTAATATTTTGCGGAGCTGATTTTTAGGGTTCCGTACCCAAAAGGTAAAATCGGAACCCTATTACTAAGACTTCGCTGTCCATCTGTTGGTCTGTCTATCTGTCACAGGGCTGTATCACATTAACCGTGATAGCTAGACAGTTGAAATTTTCATAGATTATTTATTTCGGTTGCTGGTATAACAACAAATACTAAAAACAGAATAAAATAAATATTTAAGGGGGGCTCCCATATAACCAACGTGATTGATATTTTGCCGTTTTTATAGATAATGGTACGGAACCCTTCGTGCTCGGGTCCGACTCACACTTGGCCGGTTATTATTGAGTAACGAAAGTTTGGTGAGCACGAAAGCAGCTATTCAAAATCTTTACCAATATTTCGCCCATTTATCTACCTTGATTTATTTTTGTAACTTAAACAGAGTGTATTAAAACTACTCCAAAAAATGTAAACTGATGTTAAGACATAATATTTTAATCGATTATCACCAATAAAAACTAAAACAAAAATGATATTTTTAACTTCATAACTTGGTATTTTCAAAAGTCTGATTACTAAACTAAGGTAATCATAATTTTTGACTTTGTTTATAGTCATTAGCGGCGATTATTAAATCATTTACGGGCTGTGTTAAATTTGCCGTTATATTTAATCATGTTCAATTTAAATTTAATGTATTGCATCTTGAAAAACATTAAACTTAAAAATAATCTATGAGTATCTATAATTTAAGTAGATAGTATGGTTATATATCGAATTATATAAAAATGAAAGGTTCAGCTATTCATAGTTATAAGTAAAAACATCATTAGTGTTTTGGAAGAGCCAACTTTGCGCCGGGCCGGACTGCTAGTATTAAATTCAATTCAATTCACTTATCACTACATAGTATAAAGCAGTCGCTTTCCGCTTCCCGCGTATGTATGTATGTTTGCTTATATCTTTAAAACTACACAACGGATTTTGATGCGGTTTTTTTTAATAGATAAAGTGATTCAGGAGGAAGGTTTATATGTATAATAACATTCTACCCGTGCGAAGCCGGGGCGGGTCGCTAGTTCATAATAATTATTTTACAAATGTTGTTTGAATTTTTAACATGCAATTACAAACTAAAAAAAAATATTAAATTTCAAGTAACATGTCAAATTATAAAATTATATTCGATATTAAAATCGAAATAATAATATAAAAACTAGAAAAATTAAATGTCAGCACATAATTCCGCGACTGAAATATAACTCGGACAGCAAAATTGCTTTCCTTTAACATCCACAGAGAAAAAGATTACGGCACGCTTAAACGTTTTCGTGTGATAGGTTGAAAGGTAAACATAATTACCGTAACGTTTCTTAAGGTGCAAACCCACCGCGGCGCATGCTGTGCACTCGCACGCGACGCATTTATTCGTGGTTTCATTTGTTTGACAACGTGGATATACATTTCCACTAATAACTCACAACTATGTACAACTGTAGCGCAGCATAGTTTTGAAAAATACGTTCATCACCGCGTGTACCGCGTACACAGCGTGCATGGCGTTGACAGCGTTGAAATACGCGTGTACCAATGCCGTCAATTCATGCGTAGTGTGTCCCAGCGTTACAGTGAAAACAAAAAAAAACAAAAAAAAATAAGATCACTACTGTAATTCCCAAGTACGGTAGACATCATCCAGATCTCCAGACGCTTAGATCCTTTAAAGATGTTTAGAGGGGTAGTCAGAGGCATGTACAGGATGCAAGCCCATCGCCGCTGAAAACAATTACACACATTTTCCTGCAAAGCGAAGCTTGACGCACGTGTCTGGCCTCTCCGTGCGCCGCGGTGAGTTTGCGGCTTTATTCTCATCAAAATATTTCGGTGAGCCGCGTAATGTCGTATTTCCGCAAAGTAATGAGAGTAAGGAAGTCTTTTATAAAGGACCTGCGCATAAAATGAAAATTTACTGCATACTACCTGACCTTTCCATATGTTACACTTATTGTGTTGCGAGAAAATTATTTACTCTAAGCTCAAAATGACATTTATCATTTTGAAAATATTTAACTTTTTTGAAGGGAAAAGAAAATGACGATATTCTTAAATTAATGCTATGTATCTTTATCCCGTTGAGCTCCAGATCACTACCAGTCGGAAGCGATCTCAGGATAAGTTTATTATTTTACAAATGTTTATTGAACAATTAATTATTACAATATAAAAAAACACATACTCTACTTACTTGAAACTAGTGTTTCAGTCAGACAGTAAAAAATAGTACACTTCACTAAAACACTAGCCTATTTTTCTCTATCCACGCTGCATAATTTTACATGATTGTAAAAAACAAATGGCTCTCTGAACAAAATTAATAAAAAAAAGCGGCCAAGTGCATGTTGAGCCACGCGCATTGTAGGGTTCCGTTATTTACAAAGCTAACAACGTTATTTATGTAATTTCAATGGTATTTGTACAAAATTTTCATTATTACTTCTGAAAGTACATTTTATAAGTTAGTGGACTATTACTCGTAATCTAGGGTTTTTTGTAGACTACGAAACCCTACAAAACCAGTGAAAAACGCAATTAATAACAAAGTATAAATCAGCGCTTGATGTAAAACAATTTCCGACACATTGTGCCATTCCTCCCATTCATCACACATATTTGTTCTTACATAATTATTTTCTGTCGCTTCAGTAGTATTTGATCTACAAAATTAATTTAAACTCTAAGAGAAGTTAATTGTATTTGCTCTGCTGCATTAAGGCGGCAAAGTTAAGAAATTGGCGCCGTTGTAAGCGTTATAACTACTATTTTATTTTTAACACTTTTTCCATTCCAACTTTTTCAACTAAACGGTGGAGGAAAACATCGTGAGGAAACCAGTAAGTGTTCTTATAAGCGGCGATGGGCTTGCGACCTGTCGTATGTAATGCTAACTACAGCCAAGTTTGGGTATTGTGCCAAAATTTAATGTTTGGAGTTGCCTCTGACTACCCCCTTAACACATCTTCAAGGAAATAAGCACCTAAATTTCTAAGAGTAAGTCTACCGTACTTGGGAATAACAGTCGTGATACTATTTTTATTTTTTTACTTTTTGCTTCGTGGAGCTGGAAAACTTAAAAGAGTTGATAAGCTATTGCGGAGGCATTTGGGCAGCTTAAAAACTCATTCATCAGAAATATTGGCCCCTAGCTTACACTAAATTTTCTATCGTTAGTTTGTTAGTTAGTTAGTTGAGTTGAGACAAGCAAACAAATGAAGTATCTATTTAAAAAAAAATCTAAAATCTTACCCTTGTTTTTTCGATTGAACAAAACATTTTCGTCGGTTTTCTTTAGTTTTAGGGTTCCGTACCCAAAGGGTAAAAACAGGACCCTATTACTAAGACTTCGCTGTCTGTCTGTCTTTCTGTCTGTCACAGGACTGTATCTCATGAACCGTGATAGCTAGACAGTTAAAATTTTCACTGATGATGTATTTCTGATGCCGCTATAACAGCAAATACTAAAAAGAGAATAAAATTAATATTTAAGGGCTCCCATTCAACAAACATGTATTTTTTTAATTTTTTAGAGTTCGGAATCCTTCGAGCGCGTGTCCGACTCGCACTTGGCCGGTTTTTTTTATAGGTCAAAATAACATCTCGCAAACAAAGAAGGGCCAGACGGAATAAGTCCAAACGAGTCATTTAGTGCATTAATACGTGTCAAACTAGTTCCATTAGTTGGATTAACAGCCGTACTTCCGTCCGTGACACGCGACTTTTTAAACAATTGCTCTATTTTTAAACGCTAAAGCCGGGTACTCACTATCGAGCAGCAACTGTAACCCTTACACGTTACTGTCACCGCATGGTGTGTGAGAGAGCTCGTTAAGGCACTGCCAGTTCCTAAAACCGCGGCAGAAACGACTAAGACAGTTAACAACGGTAAGCTCTAGATGGCGTATGCGTATCGTAAATATTATCGACAGTTTTTTATGAGATCGCGTTGCTGGTACCTACGTAAGCAAGTAATAGGGGTAGCTTTACCCACCCCTCATAACCATTTTCCGTGGTCCGCCTTTGCTTTTCGAATAAATTAATGATATAAATTTTGTATAATTACATAACAAAAACCTATTCTAGTAGAAATCTAGATATACATATTTACCTATCTTTAACAATAAATCACAAGTTGATCTTAATAGTAGGTATCAAAGTATTTCGATCATAAATTCTAAAACGTATCATTTTGAAATAATATCTTTATCGTGAAAAGTTTCTGCTATTATGTTTTCTGCTTAATAGAAATCTAGGTAGGAACCTGAAGTAATATATTTATAAAAATAAGAGATGTGGCTTGTTCAGAAGTATTTCTTTTTTCGTTTCGAAAAAGAGCAATCGTCGACGTACAGGGCTTTAAGACGAAAGCGAGACAGTGTTATGCATGTACTTACTTTAATTCTGTTTAAACATTTTTCGACTAATCAAAAAGTCAAGAGACAATCGTTTTTGATGTGAAACATCTGTAACAGCGGGTGAGACCGTCTGTTGGCAGACCGACGCAGGGTCGCCACGGCATCTTAAAATAATTTTCTGTTTCACTCACTCACACGCTTTGGCTCAAGAATCATACATTGCTTGTTATCGTTAGAGCCAATTTTGATCTGCCAAGTAAAAAGGCAATTTACCTAAAATAATCCTACATAAACATAATTTTAATGAGATCAACTTGGGCCTATTCTTTATACAATATCTATCGGATTACCAGGTAAAAATATATGAGCGGTTATACATTAATAAAAAGCACCAAAAATATACATACATGTCAAAATGAAAACCTCCTCTTTTTTCGTCGGTTAAAAATTTGTTACTGTATCTGTTGGTTGCAGTTACAGCTCGCCAGTGAGCACCCGGCTTTATTGTGTACCTATGCAAATGGAGACGCTATATCCAAACGTTAGGGTACATTTTGGGGAACAGTTGTAAGAATTGCCGCGTTATGGCAATTTATTGCCACCCCCACATTTTTGGTGAGAGGGGTTGTTGGGTTGTTGCAGCTGTTAATGAGAGCGGCTAGGTACATATATGCATAAGTATTTAAACGAGTAGTTTAATTCTTGCAGTGCAGTTTAATTTGGACATTTCTACACTTAACTATTATCTTTAAGTTACTTTTTTGAATTTTGAAAAGATTACATCAACTTTTTTTTTCAATGTTATTTACAATGCAAAAAAAGTGAGGCTAAGTGAGGTTCAGCAACAAAAAAGGTATTTATTTGGAATAATATAAAAAGAACTAAAACAAATAAAATAAGCTTTAGCATGAGTTATAATGGCAACACAATGATGCTACACGATAGCGTCCGTAGAAGCGTAGGTTTAAATAGCTCTACGAAGGACCGTAGGCCGCGTAGCTCTACGAAGCATCGTAGGCCGCGTAGCACTGTATAAATATTGGTGGACATAAATATTGGTGGACATTTCACACAGCGCCATCTAACCCCAAACTAAGCAAAGCTTGTACTATGGGAACCAGATAACTGATAGAATACTTATATACTGTTTTTCTTGTAAATACATACTTATTATACATATTAACACCCAGACACAGAACAAACATCTATGTTTATCACACAAATATTTGCCCTGGGTGGGGATCGAACCCACAACCTACAGCGCAGAAGGCAGAGTTACTACCAACTGAGCTGTGAGGCCAGTCAAATCACTTAGTAAGTATCACTTAGTCTTCATTTAGTATCGGTACCAAAGCCTACATAAAGTTCGTAGCGTCGTAGCACTTGTAGCGCAGTAGTACCCGAAGTCTAAAAGCGTGTGTCCATACTGCAAGCCTAGCGCGGTGACGACGACAGGCGCGATTGTGTCAATTATGAAACGCGCCATCACTGCACTGTGAATGGCGCGTTTCATATGTTTGATACTTTGCGCCCGTCGAACGTACACTAAGTGATAGACAATTTTAGCAATAGAATTAAGTCAGCTGTGTAGTGTACGCTGTGTTACCGGCTGGTCACGTTTGTTCCCGTTGTGCAATGCGCCAGGGTATGCATGCAGACTTCCACCAAAACTCTCTTGCAATCGACCCGAGTCCGGGTTATCCGCTGTATGTTTTTTTTGAATACCGCAACGGCACTTCAAGCTTTTCTTCAAAATTTATATTATGCGCATCAAAAACACGTGCTTACAACGGTGAAGGAAAATATCGTGAGGAAACCAGTTAGTGTTCTTATAAGCGGCGATGGGCTTGCAATCTGTCACGTATGGAATGCTAACTACTGCAAAATGTGGGCATGTGCCAAATATAATGTTCGTGCCTCTGACTACCCCCACTAGACATCTTCAAAGGATCTAAGCGTCTGAGAATAAGATCTGAGAGGATGTCTATCGTACTTGGAGATTACAGTTATGATCCTATTTATTTTACTTTTTTAATGAGTACCTGCCTTAATACATATTTATCATAGAATAACTTGAGCAAAAACAATTCATAAAGTTCTAGTCTCGAAAATAACCCTAATATTAGACAATTGAGAAGTTCTCGTACACCTACGCACGTCGTGCTATCGCGTGAATAATTTATTCAATTTTACATTGTCATATATGAATTTTGAAACTCGGCTTAAGCAATGTTAATTAACCCCATTTTACCCCTCAAATTATATACTTTAAAGTGGTGAAAGCCCGCTCGTCTTCTTTCAAGTAATTTTTCAAACAAACGTACAAAGTTTCAAGTTTGTATCTATTATTTTTCACTTATTCCGAGGGATATCTACAAAAATTCTGAGTGCTAAGAAATTTAAAAGATTTTGTTTATCGCTTGTTTCATAACTCTGCCTTCTGCACAGTAGGTTATGGGTTCGATCTCCACCTACGACAAATATTTCTGTGATGAACATAGATATTGGTTGTGACTTGGTGATTACAAAAAAAAAAGTAGTTACGTATTCTATCAGTTATCTAGTTCCCATAGTATAAGTTTTGCTTAGTTTGGGGCTAGATAGCGCTGTGTGAATTGTCCACCAATATATATAGTTATATTAATTTGCTTTATTTATCCCAAGTTTAAAGTATTTCCGCAAGGCACTAACATTTTACTTTCAACTTTAAAACGTTGTTTCGAAAAAGCCTTGAACACGTATATACGTATTTGTTTTACAAGTGACGGGCTTGCCACCTGTCACGTATACCTATCATATATAACTCTACAAAATGTAGGCATATTCAAATGTAATGTTCTGACTGCCACTTTAGGCATATACAAGGATCTGAGCGCCTAAAGATTTATTTATGCAGTCGTAATCCTATTTCGTTTTATTTTAGGCAATAACTAAAAAAGAAATAATATTTATTTATGGACATTTCACACATCGCCCTCTAGCCCTAAACTAACCAAAGCTTGTAATATGGGAACCAGTTTATCAATAGAATACGTCTATTATTTATTTGTAAACTCATCCATAGATGTGATTTCACCAAGACACAGAACAAACATCCATTTTCATCACACAAATGTATGTCCCGGATAGGAATCGAACCTACAACCTACAACGCAGAGGGCAGAGTTACCTCCAACTAGGCTGTGAGGCCTGTCAATGTTCGAATACTTAGACCCCTGGTAGTTCCACCACAGAGGGTAGTTATCAAAAATAAAATTAATGATTTAGCTTGTAAAGTAACAAATTGCCTTAAGGCCCTGTATGTCGACGATTGCTCTTTTTCGAAACGAAAAAAGAAATACGTCTGAACAAGCCACATCTCTTATTTCAAACCATTACAATTCCATTATAATTCAAATAAGATCGATAGAAGGACCTAATTAGTATGTCTTAGGTCATTAAAGTGTTCGACTTTAATGACCTAAGACATACTAATTACGAGTTTTTTTTTTGAATAAAAAATAAAGAACGGCTGAACAGATTTTCATGATTTTTGTTTTGTTGGATTTGTCTCGTTCCCTAAAAGCAGATAATTATTAATTTAATTTAGATACTAAAACTATGACCTATCAGGTTTCCAGTTCGGATGCTATAGTAATGAGTATGGAGAAAGCAGAACAAATGGTTTTTATAGGCAGAAAACAGTTAGGTACAAAAAATTGGTATCATAATTATAATTACGTAATCAAGCAATTGTATCTACTCATGTATATATTTAACACCGACCCGTGACAAACGTTGTTTTGTCAATTTTTTTTGTCATAATTACACAGCAGAAAGCAATTTCAGGCAACTTCCATTTTTTTCCCTACAAACCTTGTACTGATAAAACAAATTACGAATTTTGGTAGAACGCGTACCATTCATTAGTCAAAACTGCGTTGCCATGACGACTAAATGTTTTTAGTATGTGATGTCAGATTTTGTGCACACCAACGCCATCTATACCAAAATCATCTTTTTTGCGTATTTTTATCATTTAAGGGTTGTCTTTCGGATTAAAAGTTCCCCCTTTATTTATTCTGATTTTTATCTACATACTACAGCAAGTTTCATCTTAATCCGTTTTGTCGTTTATTTTTGATTAGGGAACAAACATAGCAGCCTTATCACAAACTTTTGCATTTATAACATTATTATGATGTTTATAGTGATCACGTTTCATAAATATTAATAACGTACTCGTAGGTATTTATTAATAACCTGCCTATTATTAATACGTTAGATAACAAACAGGCAAGTGGACAAGGATGAGTATAAGGAAGAACAGTTTTTGTTGCACTAAATGATAGGGATTGAGGGAGTAAGAACATTACTCCCTGGGGTCGGGTGGGGTCTTAGCTGGCCGGGTGGAAAGGATCACTAGGGTGGAAGTGAGCATAAAGCAACATTGCAGCGCACCTCTAGTTACATCAGCGTTGCATCTTAGTAGATGGCGAATCACTATCTGCGTTGAAAAATTTATAGGTAGGTATAATTCAAATGCAGTTTTTTATTCAAATTCAAAAATAATTTATTTCAATAAAATCATAAGGATCACTTTGAAACGTCTTAGGAACTAGGTGAAGCTACGCCGATTCCACGCGACCAAGCCTAGAAGAATCAGGCAACAAACACGGCGTAGTATCTACCTTTTTGTTAATGATCCTTTCCTTAATTCTATGTACCAGTGTGGTGCCAATCGAACAAGGTGAAGGCTCAAACAATTATAATAATTAAAAGTACTACTCAAGTACGTACAACAATAAAAAAAATAACTAAAGAGCTTTAGCACAAATTCAAAAAGCAGCACATATCACAAACTTCCGAATACGTACTCATATGAGATCGGGGTCTACTCGCTAATAGAAAATGAAATTTCGTGACAATATTCGTTTCAAAATTACATCGTATTGACTAAAATTTAATACGTATTTAGGGTGTTCATTCCCGTCTTTCATTTTGCATCTTTCACTCAAAGTGTCCGAACACGAAATGAAACAAAAGTGACAAATGAATTCGTTAAATGAACCAATCTAACAATTTTGGATATTGGCATTCAGCATGGTTCATTTGCATTCCGAGTGAACGAAAAATAAACGATAAAACATTCAAAAATTAAACTAATTGCAAAACACTCAACTTTATTAGGCAATAACCAAAAAGTAAATAATATTTTATTATGGACATTTCACACATCGCCCTCTTGCCCTAAGCTAAGCAAAGCTTGTAATATGGGAACCAGATTACCAATAGAATACTTATATTATTTATTTGTAAACACATACTTAGATGTGATTTCACAAAGACACAAAACAAACATCTATGTTCATCACACAAATGTTTATTCCGGGTGGGGATCGAACCCACAACCTACAGCGCAGAAGGCAGAGCTACTGAGCTGTGAGACCAGCCATTTAGGCCATTATTAAATTAGGTGAAATTTGTATTTTTATTTTTAATGGCTTAAAAACTCTTTCAACTATCAAAAGCTAATGTAGCTTTTTTTTAGCAGGTAACAAACTGTATTTATTTGAAAAAAAAAATGAAATCTCGATGTATGCAATAGTATAACCTAACTAAGATATCAAAAATAAACCTATAATCTTGCTAGTGATCAATTAAAAAAATAACAGATGAATATTATTTTCTATTTCTAAGGAGAAATGAATGGAAAATGAAGCATTTTCGCATGTAAACATACCCTATTCACCTGGCGAGTTTGTTCCGTTCACAAACACTGCACTGCACTCTTAGCTAAGGTAATCAAATCAGCTTGCTCAAAGGTAATGAAAGTTTCCAAGTTCTCTTAGTTTTCAATCTCAGCCGTTTTCAAAGCTTAAAACCTAATTGCCACTACCCACATCCCTTACTTTGCAAGTATCAGTTACTACGCACACTTCTCACTTCTCACACACACATATAACACTACACAACACTTTTTAAATCAACTAAACTAAAACGCACCCTTCACACAATATGACACTAAAATTAAAAATATGTTGGAACCCAAATAAGTTATAGTTAACAACATTATTTTCATCTTATTTTATATAGCTACTAATATTAGTTTAAATAAATAACTCATGTTTTCATTCTAACTAACCATCATGGTAATAATTGGTAAAACTTTGAAATTTCTAGCCGAATCTGTGATCCCCGTTTCTACATACAAGCAATAGCTTAGTTAGAACGAGGTAAACAATTTTCTTACATATAATTAAAAGAACTCGTTACACATAAAGAGAATGTGTGCGTCGTCTTTTAGGTCGTGTTTATCTTGTAAAATGAAGAAATTGCTTGTCTGAGAAAATACATTCCATCTTCGGTGGCGTTCATGAGATCGTCCCCTGTGCAGGTGGTAGGGCACAGGGGACAATTAAGTAGGTGGGTGTTCCGCAGTCTCATCGGGTTTCAGTCGGACCTCAGTAGCCACATCACTACCACCATACCTATTTTAGACGCCTAGCATAATTGCTATGTTTCAGCTAGGTCAAAGGCTAATAACGTATTGTATACGCCTGTCAAATTACAGGCGCATATGGCTTAACACCCGTGTTTGACAAACTGGCGGACACAAAACAGTTTGTCGTACGCGATTTGTGTATTTTAGATCTACGAATTTGTATTTTATAATAAGCTACCATGCCAGCTACCATACAGCATGGCTATCGTTTTGTTTTGCCTTTAACTGGTATAAAAATATACAATTTAATGGCCCCAACTAAAGTTTAAGACAACTCCAAACTTGTTCTAGACGTTGACTTCTACTATCCTTTGTACCAGAAACAATTATAGAAATGACAAAAAGTTTTAGGAAACCGCTTGAATTAGCAGAAAGCTGTATTTTGTGTAAGTCTATATTCGTCTTTTGCTGCAAATAACCGGCCAAGTGCGAGTCGGACTCTCGTACAAAGGGTTCCGTGCTATTATCTATAAAAAAGGCAAAAAATCACGCTTGTTGTATGGGAGCCCCATTTTCTTTTTCCTATGTTTAGTATTTGTTGTTATAGCGGCAACAGTAATACATCATCTGTGAAAATTTCAACTGTCAGAGATACAGCCTTATGATAGATAGACAGGAAAACAGACAGATGGACAGCGGCGACGACAGCCTTAGTAATTGGGTCCCGTTTGTACCATTTGAGTACGGAACCTTAAAATCAAATTAATAAACAGTGACCTGAGCACGAATATTATCGCTTCTTGTATTATATAAGTGTCAGTTTTGACATTCGAACAATATTATGTCGAGTAGCCCCCCAGGACTATAATTCCCAAGGTAGACTCTCTACTCTCCATCATATCAAACTTATATTTTGGTATCGTTTTTATTGTTGTTAGAGTAAGTAAGTAAATACAACATCAATTTTATTATCAAATGTAAAGTGTCGGTCGTTCCATTGTTTAAAAGTTAGTAAGTTTCAAGAGTAGATCCCCAGGGCATTCAAACTATCGCATTTATATCTTACTAGCTGTCAAATCAGTCCTGTCAAATTTCAATAATCGAATAGAAAGGATATTTATAAGAGAAATAGTTATAACATGTGCATCACAATCTACAATAAATTACCGGAAGAATTAAAAGAACTAAATGGAAATATGTTTAGGAAAAAGTTAAGTGGTTGGCTAATTGAAGAATGTTTTTACAGTGTGAAAGAGTATTTGGGTAATTGAATTGTAACCTAATGACTAATACTTAATACTAATTATATGACTCACAAAACATTTGCACGCCTGCGTGCAGGCTGAATACAATCTACCATAATAGTTTTAAGATCTGACATGTAAAATAATAATGTATTCTTGCAAATAAATGATTTGATTTGATTTGATTTGAAAATACTGAATGTTTTTAGTCTGTGATGTCAGATTTGTTGCACACCAGCGCCATCTATACCAAAATCATCCCTAATGCGTTTTTATGTTTTTCGTATTATAAATTAGTTTATGTTTTATTCGGCCATTATATCTACATCTACAGCAAATTTCATCTTAATCCGTTTTGTCGTTTAGGACTGATTTGGGCACAAACATTTATACAGACTCACAAACTTTCGCATTAATAATATTATTAGAATGTATAAAATTCTCGTGTTTGTCCACGAAACTCCTTCGAGACGGATTGATAATTTTTGTTATAATGAATTCAAGGAAAATAAAATGATCACGACTGTAATCCTCTAGTACGGTAGACCACCCTCTCAGATCTCCAGGCGCTTAGATCCTTTGAAGATGTCTAGTGGAGGTAGTCAGAGGCACGTCCAAACATTATATTTGGCACATGCCCACATTTTGCAGTATTTACATACGTGACAGGTAGCAATCCCATCGCCACTTAATCATAAGTACAATGTCCAAACACAGGAGACACTGGCCTCCTTTGAACATTAAGTCAAAGGGTCCACAACTGGCGTCTATTGGTCGATGGTCCGGATAGTTTTAGTCTTATTAATCACTAGCGACCCGCCCCGGCTACGCACGGGTAGCATGTTATTATACATATAAACCTTCCTCCTGAATCACTCTATCTATTAAAAAAAAACCGCATCAAAATCCGTTGTGTAGTTTTTAAGATATAAGCAAACGTACATACATACATACATACAGACGCGGGAAGCGGAAAGCGACTTTGCTTTATACTATGTAGTGATTACCCTGCAGCCAGTCAGATAACAATTCAATTAAATTACATCAGTCAGTCTGAGCTTCAAAGTCTGACTGATCAAATAGTGTTCTTAGTTCAAACGGGGAAACGGAGCTAAAGCAGATAATTTCTAAGTCAAATATCCAATTGAAATGCCAATTGGCAGCTCGGATGGATAGCATAAACGTACACTTCTGTTTAATTAAGTTTTACTAACAGAATTATATTGCATAGCCGTTTAATTTAAAGGTCGTGGGCTCGAATGCCGGCGTGCATCAATGGATATTTCCGTTCGAAAAAATTATATGCGCATAAAACACATGCTTAAAACGGTGAAGGAAAACATCGTGAGGAAAGCAGTTAGTATTCTTGTAAGCGGCGATGAGCTTGCAACCTGCGACGTTCAGAATGCTAACTACTGCAAAATGTGTGGGTGCCTCTGACAACCCCCACTAGACATATTCAAAGGATCTAAGCGCCTGGAGATCTGAGAGGTTGTCTACCGTACTTGGGGATTACAGTCGTGATCCTATTTATTTATCTATTTTTATGTATGGCAAAGACTATAAGAAACTGTTTCTGTCCGTATCTTTGAACGCTTGGTACCCGGATGAAATATTGCCTATGTCTATGCCCTGGCCTATCTTTATCTATCTATCTATTCTTTTCATATATTTAATAAAAAAACCTTAAAAGTGCGTGTCGGGTCACGCGCAATATAGGGTTTAATAGTTGACACAGCTAACAACGTTATAATAAGTAATTTTCAATAGTATTTGTACAAAAAAAAAAAACTTCTTCGTATACATTTAATAAGTAGGTTGATGACGTCTATTTTTCGAAAACTTGTATCTCCTAAATAGCTGTATTAGTTTTCCTTTTAAGTTCGATATATGTACTACTACCGTGATTTTTTAAGGCCCTGTAAGTCGACGATTGCTCTTTTTCGAAACGAAAAAAGAAATACTTCTGAACAAGCCACATCTCCTATTTTTATAAATATATTACTTCAGGTTCCTACCTAGATTTCTATTAAGCTGAAAACATAATAGCAGAAACTTTTCACGATAAAGATGTTATTACAAAATGATACGTTTTTGAATTTATGATCGACTTGATACCTACTATTAAGATAAACTTGTGATTTATTGTTAAAGATAGGTAATATGTAGATCTAGATTTCTACTAAGATAGGTTTTTGATAAGTAATTATACATAATTTATATCATTAATTTATTCGAAAAGCAAAGGCGGACCACGCGCCGCCTATGGATCAGTACCACCGTGACTACTGTCAACGTCAGACGTGTGTTTGACGTTGACAGTAGTCACGGTGATAGAGACGGGAAGATTTTATTGTACTTACCACTTTGTTGATATGACTATTTGACTAATTATGTATATTCATGCAAAATTACAGCTTTCTAGCACTTAAATTCTCTGAGCTAAGCTACAGATGGACGGACATGGCGAAACTATAAGGGGTTCTTGTAGACTAGAAAACCCTAAAAACGTTGTAATTTTCCGTATTTCTGTTTAAAAGTCTTAGAATTTAACTCTCAATTCTAGCCGACTTTAAATTCACAGTCCTAACGAAAATCTCACTTTGTGTAATGAATGTTTTGCTAGGATTTAAAATACAAAAATACTTTCGGAATCCTAGTCTGCTTCTCAATTGTGACTAAGAGTAGTCGAACGCTTGCGATCCTACTTGGAGTTGTTTTTAGGGTTCCGTACCCAATGGGTAAAAACGGGACACTATTTTACTAAGACTTCGTTGTCCGTCTGTCCGTCCGTCTGTCTCTCACAAGGCTGTATTTCACAAACCGTGATAGCTAGACAGTTGAAATTTTCATTGATTATGTTTTTCTGTTACCGCTACAACAAAAAATACTAGAAACAGAATATAATAAATATTTAAGTGGGGCTCCCATACAGCACGTGAATTTTTGGCGTTTTTTATAGATAATGGTACGGAACCCTTCGTGCGCGAGTCCGACTCGCACTTGGCTGGTTTATTTTTTATAAACTTAGCTACGTTCAGAAAGTATTCTCTCTTAGAAGTATCTGCAAGTGAAATCTAAAGTAAAATAAAAATCTGAAGTATTCTTTTTAATATGCACCTGATTCTACATAAATGACCTGAAAGTTTCAAAATGTAAGTGGGACATGTAAAATTTAATTTTTTTGTTATTTATTTTTATGATATTTTATTATAAATAATAATTGGAAGGTAAATAAAAAAATTGTAACTTAAATAAGTATAGAGATATTAAACAAATACACCAGTTAATTTATGTACAGTACGGTGTGGTTATAAAAAAATGCTAAATTCTAGGACACCTCGAATTCGGAAATGTACAACTCTTCATAAACGCCCGTAAACATTATTTTTGTAAACGAACATTACAAAGTACGTTGTAACCCGGTTACTTATTCGTTGCTTTGTATTTAAACGAGAAACGTCGGAAAGAGAAATGAAATCGTTAGCTTTTGGGGTATTAACCGGCTTTCCGGCAATTTGTTAGGTTTTTCCTTCGTTTTGCTGGTTTCGTTTTGGTCAAGCGTCTTGAGATTAATGATCAGGTTCGATGGTAGTATGCATTGTCTAGTGCAATGACCTCGGTGGCGTGGTGGATTTAACCTTAATTAAAACGATATCAATTATAATAATGAAGGGCACATTTAGGTACACATAATAGAAATAATACCGGCCAAGTTCGAGTCGGACTCGAGCACGAGGGGTTCCGTACCATTTATGTATCTATAAAACCGGCAAAAAAAATCCACGTTTTTTGTATGGGAGCCCCCCTTAAATATTGATTCTGTTTTTAGTATTTTTTGCTATAGCAGCAACAGAAATACATAATTTGTGAAAATTTCAACTGTCTGCTGTTCAACTGTTTGCAGCTATCACGGTTCATGTGATACAGCCCTGTGACAGACAGACGGACGGACAGACGGACAGCGAAGTCTTAGTAATAGGTACGGAACCCTAAAAAAACAAATCAGCAAATCAAAAAAGTGGTATTAATTATACAAAAAATAATAATCATAATAAAAAATAATGACATATTCAAATTTAAATCTCATAATGCTCACAGAACTATAAAAAAAAGACTTAAACATCGACCATCGACGTGAAATACGGGTTTGAGCCCCGCGGTGGACAAATGTTTGTATGACAAGTAGGAAATTGCTTGAAGTCTGTTAGAAAATAACTTCACGTGAACGAAGTCGCGAGTTTCCACTAGTTCGACAAAATTTCGTAACTCTTCGTAAATACTTCACAAATTTGTAACTGTGTGTGTATGTTTGTTCATAATTAAATAATTATACTGTTTCGAAGTTCAGATAATATTCTTTACTCACTCTGTACCTACCCGTGCATGAATTTATTCGCAAGGTGGTAGGTATAGACATGGCATATTACATAGTTACTACGACCATATATTTTTAACACATTTTTTAATTAACTTAGAAAAATTAGACATTCCTCGGAACACTATGCATACCCAAAACTTTCATGAAAATAGGTTTTATTTTTTGAAAAACCCGATCAAAAAAACAGACAGATAGTCTTCTGGTCGAATAAATTTAATTGATGTGTTTTCATTTTAGGTCTCATAAACACGTTTTTGCAAAAAAAAATACAGAAATTTAAACTGATACACAGTTTTTTTTAGAGTTACTACTTTATATAAATAAAATATTGGTGCACATTATCACACAGCGCCATCTAGCCCCAAACTAAACAAAGCTTGTACTATGAGACTAGATAACTGATAGAATACTTAAAAACTTTTTTTTGTAAAAACATACATATCATACATAATAACACCCAGACACAGAACAAACATCTATGTTCGTCACACAAGACTTCGGTCATCTATGTATAGAAAGATAGAAGATAGAGAATAGTTAGAAGATCAGCTCCTCTAGCTTATGAGACTTGGATTTCAAGTCATTTTTACGGAGTTGAAGTAATATGAATTCCTCCTTCGTTTTAATCAATAATGCAAGAAGACGGTTTTCCATGAAACGATTTTCCTTAAAAGATTTAGCGAGAGTTTGAGCGGTATTGAATTAATACATTATATTATAATAAAAGTGTCGACAAAAAATTCAACCCGTAAGAGGAATGCAATGAATATTTTATTTTTTCCTCATAAATAAAAATTGCTTGAATAATAGCGCTGAACCGATTTTGATTGAATTTATTTTAATAATAAGCGAACGCCTAGTTGTAAATACACGATAGGATTCAAAAATACTTAGAAGTTTTAAACAAACGGAAAATCACAAAAAGCTTAAAGAAATCTTGAATATTGTTAAGTAAAAACTTAATAAACCAACTTTAAGAAAGACGGAGGTTTCTATTCGAAGGGTTTGTTTTTTTCATGTAGGTACATCGACTACTTCGTAATCCTCCAGTTCGAATTAAATCACTTTTTTGCTACGAGTATCTTGTAGAAGACGACACCGATTTATTTCGATATGAATTTCATCGATATGGGATAAGACTTACTCGTATTTAAAACAAAACTGTCAGATTTGTATTCAAAATTGTAACTTGTCAGCTCAGATCTGATAATAATAATTAATAAACAAAACAGATAATAAAATAACAACGGGAGTTGTCGCTTATTTTCTAACTGCTAAAAAATGTAGGCGTTTTCTAAAAATATTACGAGTATATTTGAACGTGTCTCTGACTATCTCCATTAGTCATCTGAAAAGCTTTGAGCGCTTGTAGTGGTCTATGCTACTTGGATATTGCAATCGCGATTCTATTTAGGTAATATTTTATTAACCTACCTAAACTATGTAACACAGTTTCTGAATCAATTTCGATTACGTTGCGTCTGACGAGTTAGTGAAATAGCTGATATGTGTGCGACACGATTTAACGAGCTATTTAAATATTACATGACTAGCGTGATAATGTAACATGACTAAAAGCTAGATAGTTCATTTCCCTTTAATAAAAATAAACCACATTCATTTAAAATCCGCGCTCATATTTTTTTGCTGGCGCGGAATAAAACATGGTACGAGTATTAAGATTAGGTAGAGATACACACACTATCTGTGTTATAAAAGTATAACAAGCTAACACGTTTACACCAAAAATACTGGTTTGGAAGAAAAATGTTTGCTACATCTCGCATATAAGCGGTTATAATCCCATTTAGAACCAAAGATACGGCTTCTTTCCAATTTTGGACCTAAAGCTCTATAGCTTAGCACTACATTTCCTGAAAGGGGGTGTGGCTGTAGCCTGTGCGGGAGGGCAGGTAAAGGTATAAATATGAGGTAAAGGGAGGGGGAGCTTCAGTTGCCTAGGACATCCCGCTGCAATAACTCCACCGATCGCAGCGGTCGGCGCACCGGACGTTCGGAAATTTAACTGTTGTGTAAACCCTAAAGAATTTGTATTAAATGTACTTTGACAATTAAGAATATAAGTGACTTACCTAAGACGATTGTGTGAATGAGGTGATAATTAAAGTGTTTTTTTTTTAGTTTGTCATTTTTATTATCAGTTTTTTTTTTAATTACAAGTTAATTACAAAAGGATCTAAAAACAGACCTGAATACTGTATAAATTAATATTTTGCGGTGATAAATAAATAGAAAATCAAGGCGTAGCTTCGTACTCACAACACGTACTCATAGCAGCGCCCATTGTTGAATATTTTACTTTAGTTCATTTTATTTACAGCTATTTTTAACGAAATATTCCCGTTACATTCCCAATGTGACTAATCATATATTTCTGAAATCATTGCACATAATGCTTACATATGACATGATTTTCTTTTTGCAACACTGAAATACAAGTATCGTTCAAGTAACAAAATATTGCTACCATTCTTGATTTTTTTTAGTTGTCTTTTATGTTTGTTTAAATTATTTTAATAATCTTTAGTCACAATGTACTGTGTTTTTTAGTGAGTGCTTCATTTCATGTGGCGAGGCGAGACATTTCATACTCAATATACATATAAAGACATAGTGTAATATTTGAGCAAATAGACATAAAAACATTGACATAGTGCAATTAATTTATCATTTTCCGGCAAGTTCAGCAACATTCAAATCCCGCAAATATGCAGATATTTTTTTGGTTCGTTTATGTCGCCGTTTTGTTTTATGTTATTATGCATACGGCCGATCCCAATGAATTTTCTCGTAACGCGAATATGCGTCCGCGTGAGCCACCATCATCGACAAAAATACGCGCGATCGACCAACAATTACGTGTAAAACTTAATAATCAAGTCCAACTATCCTTCCGTTTTGTGAGCAGGAAACAACTTCGCAGATGCCGGCGATTGGCGAAGTCAAAATGTATTTATAGGGTTAAGACACTTTATGCAGAATTACAATAAAATTGTGATTTAGATGATGTACTGTAAATCATGCGTCCAAATTAGATAGGTTAGATAAGTAATGTAGTTAACTAGTGGTTGTGATGGAGGTAGACGTAGCTAGTGCGAGAGAAGCGTAAGGTTAGGAGTGCGGCGAGATGGCCGCCGTCGCCGGGCTCTATGGCCTGGGGGACGACCAGCGTGCGCGTCACCGTCGCGGCCAAGCGGCCACAGCGGCCAACGCGGCCAACGCGGCTAATGCGGCCAACGCGGAGCGCTCCGAGTCCAGAGATGACAATACCGAAGCGTAAGTCTTACATGTATATCTTGTACGAGCATAATATTAATACCATATTATATGACCTTTCACAGCCTTTTAATATTATTAATTTCACTGGTTAGTGAAATAAATCGTTCAAGGAGCGTATCGGATTACGTACAGGAAAGTCTTTAGCATATAAATGTGATAATTCCAAAATTATGAGTATGAAGCATTTATGAACCAATTACAAAACTGATTGCCACTCGTTTAGTGTTGAATGTAAAGATATTCCCCACATTTTATTTACGCCGATAAAACATTTTTCAGGTATTTGAATGACAATGATGGAAATGTGTACCTACCTAAAATCTGAATATAGCTTGAGTATTAAATATTGTTAAAAAATCTTCTTCATTTTCTTTTTCGGCTTATCCCACATCCTCGTGGGGTCGGCACAACATGTAGATGTTGCCAATGGATTTGGCTTGGGGTGTTTTATTTTACAACAGGCCGCTTGCTTGACGTCAGCCCTCCTTGGGAATTGTTATCATAAGTTTAAAATACCGGAAGTGAAAACACGTTAATGTTCAGATTAATAAATTAAATATACTAGTACTATAACACTTTGGCCGCTTCGGCGATGTGTTGGTTGTAAGGCAAGATCGCTACACTTGCTCACTTCGCGCTTTGTTTAATTGCAACTCAAACCTAACTATCTGATTTCAATATGAATAGAAACTTCGAACCATTATAATTTAATCTTTAACTATATAATTATTATTAATTTGAACTGTTATGTGTTTCTACTTTCTTCTAACAAAAACATGTACTTATTTAAAAAATATTACATAATAATATATATGTCTGGTGTATATTTTAAATTATCATATTTATGAAATTTGATTTGCTTTTAGGTTTAAAGTGATGCTTAATTTTTTTTTTTTGAAAACGAATGTATTTTTCATTGTAACTCAGGTACAATGATTTGCGCTTATGAATAAATCCACTTATGATTTCAAATTATGAATAAATCATTCGTTAAATATTTTGTATTTTGAACTAAAGATCGTTTTAGGAGTCATTTTTCAAACAATAAAACAATTAAGATAGGTTTTATCAATTCCGTTTATGTCTTCAATTAGGATATCCATAATGTTTTATATCATAAATATTGTAATATTGTATTGTTGTAATATTTGCTTATACCAATAGGGAAAGACGCGTTAAGAATGACAAAAAAATATTCAAACATCATCGAATGTATAATACCTAGTTCATAAATTTCAAAACATAAACATTTCTTATTCTTGACAAGTTTATCACGTCTAGCTACTTTATTCTCCAAATGAGCAAAAGAAAGTTATTCTCTCTGTTTCATTCTAGTTTATGAAAGTTTCAAGTGGAGTGCTTTCGTTCGCGTTCAAAGCAGATAGGTAGGTAGGTCAGCCTCTGTTGGCACTTAAAGATGTAAAAACTTTCTGAAATAAACCGCAGATTATCTCAAAACAATAAAAATAACCAGCTAAGTGCGAGTCGGACTCGCGCACGAAGGGTTCCGTATTATCTATAAAAAATCGGCAAAAAATCACGGTTGTTGTATGGGAGCCCCACTTAAATATGTTTTTAGTATTTGTTATTATAACGGCAACGTAAATACAAAATTAAATGTAAATTACAACTGTCTAGCTTCGTTCATGAGATACAGCCTTGTGACAAACAGACGGACAGCGGAGTCTTAGTAATAGGGAATTTGATGCGGATACGGAACCCTAATTAAGTAGGTACATTTTTGTAACAATTTAGAGAGTTACTTATTCTGATTTCTATTATACTTTTTTTCTTTCTATAACTACGAGTAAAGTGACATTCCATTCATCACAAACTTTTTGTAAAAATGCATTTTGTGTATTAACATACGCAGATTTTAAAACAGTCAAATCCCCAAATTAAGTATGCTTTATATACAATAAAACAGACTATAAAAACACATAAAAGCGCGTGGTTACAATTATGGAGGCATTTACGCGACTTTAACCGTCCACCAGACCATTAAAGGCCACAAAACCCATTTTAAGTTCTCGCTGTTTCTGATCGGAATAATGACAACTTGATGCACTCGGTGCATTCAATCCTTTCACCACATTTCTTCTTTTACCAATGTCATAAATGTTTTTTTTTTCTGCATTTCGTCATAAATAAATATAAATATTGGTGGACATTCCACACAGCGCCATCTAGCTACAAACTAAGCAAAGCTTGTACTATTGAAATCAGATAATATACGTTGTTTTTGTTGTAAATACATATACTTATTATACATACTAGCGACCCGCCCCGGCTTCGCACGGGTTTAATACATATAAACCTTCCTCCTGAATCACTCTATCTATTAAAAAAAACCGCATCAAAATCCGTTGTGGAGTTTTAAAGATATAAGCATACATACAGACGCGGGAAGCGGGAAGCGACTTTGCTTATACTATGTAGTGATTAACACCCAGACACGGAACAAACATCTATGTTCATCACACAAATATTAATCCCGGGTGGGGATCGAACCCACAAACTACAGCGCAGAAGGCAGAGCTACTTCCAACTGACCTGTCAGGTCAGTCATGGTTTAGGTAAAAAAGCAAAATGGTATAGGCAAAAAAGGCCTCATAAATATTCACGAGGCTAGCCCCATGGTTGAGAGACTCAGCGTCAGCCTGTCAGTCAGTCAGTCAGTCAGTCAGTCATGGTCAGGAAACCACAATAACATTCACATATATTTATATTAGGGGTTAGAGTACTCGCAAAAAATTAAAACGCTTGTACACCTACCCTTACCATTTCCCTTAGTGAAAACAAAATTGCTTCATGCTGAAGAATAATCAACTTAAGTAACTTCAACTTAATAAAAAAAATTAAAACAATAGGACTGTAATCCCAAAGTACGGTAGACATGCTCTCAGATTTCCAGACGCTTAGATCCTTTGAAGATGTCTAGTGGGGGTAGTCAAAGGCACGTCCAAACATTATATTTTTCACATGCCCACATTTTGCAGTAGTTAGCATTCCATACGTTGCCAATAGTTTTGTCAGAAATCCTATGTAAAGCAATGCTACAGGCTATAGAAGAGGCCCGCAATAGAGACAATAGAGACCGAGAATGCTCGATAATGAACTGAATTCAGAGTGAAAAATTATTATCTTCATTCAGGCATCGGTGTTTGGAAAAGAGCCAAATTATTTTCATTATTTTCAGTGATAGGTGCATGGTCTGAACATCCAATTTCCGCTAACTCCAATTTTCAATTTCTGCTACAGAAAACTGAAGACAAGAGTACACCTTACCCCTACTAATGTTGATAGTTAAACAAAATTGCTTTATCTTGAAACATGGTTGATCAAAGTGCATGCTTTGAACATTTAATTTCCGTTTTCAAGAGTATTAATATTTACTTAGTTGGAAAATATTAAAATACGTCGTCATGCATCAATTTAAAACTTCATTGTCTAAATATTGCAGGCTTTATTACATTCTTGTGATAGTTTCCGTTCTTTGCGCGCGACACAAGAATCAAAGACATGTCAGCGTTCTCAACTTTGCCGGAACCTAAAGAAATTTCTAGATTAATCTCGTGTTTGTTTTGCGGCTCTTCGATGCCATTCTAATTTAATCCGTAAAATGTCTCACTTGGCTGATCGAACCCACCACTTTTAAGGGTTCCGTACCCAAAGGGTAAAATCGGAACCCTATTACTAAGACTTCGCTGTCCGTTTGTCTGTCACAAGGCTGTATCTCATGAAACGTGGTAGCTAGACAGTTGAAAGTGCGAATCGGACTCGCGCGCAAAGGGTTCCATACCATTATCTATAAAAAACGGCAAAAAAACACGTTTGTTGTATGGGAGCCCCACTAAAATATTTATTTTATTCTGTTTATAGTATTTGTTGTTATAGCGACAACAGAAATACATAATTTGTGAAAATTTCAACTGTCTAGCTATCACGGTTCATGAGATACAGCCCTGTGACAGACAGACGGACAGACGGACAGCAAAGTCTTAGTAATTGGGTCCCGTTTTTACCCTTTGGGTACGGAATCCTAAAAAAGAATTACGAATTATGGAAAATTTTAGTTGGTATACCTACTAATATTATAATGAGCCGTGTTGACCGAGCCACAACCTTCAGATTGAAAGTCGAAGTACCTCCCTACTTCGACTTTCAATCTGAAGGTCGTGGGTTCGAATCCCGGCGTACATCAATGGATCTTTCTGTTCGAAATTTATAGACGCATCAAAAACACGTGCTCAAATCAGTGAAGGAAAGCATCGTAAGGAAACCAGTTAGTATTCTTATAAGCGGCGATGGGCTTGCAACCTGTCACGTATGGGATGCCTAACTACTGCAAAATGTAGGCATATGCCAAAAACATAATGATTGGACGTGCTTCTGACTACCCCCACTAGACATCTTCGAAGGATCTAAGCGTCTTGGAGATCTGGGAGGATGTCTACCATAGGTACTTAGGGATGAAGGTCGTGATCCTATTTATATTTTTCAAGATTTGTTTTTTTGTTGTATGTATTGTTTGTTTGTATATTTTATGTTTATAATAGATAAACTAAAAAGCTACTGAACCGATTTTAATTTAATTGTTACCAAGCTATGTTATCCTTGTGTAACATAGACTATCTTTTATTTTTGAAAAAGTAATTAATTCCTTATAAAAAATGCGATAGTTTGATGTAAAGGTGTAAAAAACTGCCAAAAATTTAGCATTTTTCGCGTGCGCTGCAAAAACTTATAACGAAACGATACATTATTGAATGCCCTCATTATTACGCATAAGAAAGTCTGCCAAGAGGTATATATCTAAATAATAATGTTTAGGTATAATAACCGTTTTTGTTTCTATCCATATCATGATGTTACTTATCAAACTCAACTAATTAGTAATTACAGCTATATATTTAGGAGTAAACCACTTTTTGTATTGTTCAAATCGGTCGATTCGTTTTGAAGTTATGATGAGTAAAACAAAATGAAAGCTGTCGCGATATTTCTATCATCCTGTTAAGAAACTCAAGCCCTTTCAACATGTGTTTAGTGTAAAGGCGCAAACCCACCATGCACGCTGTTTACGCGGTATACGCAAACGTTTCAAAATGATGAAAAAAAAAACGATTCAAAACTATGCTGCTCTACAGTTTTACATAGTTGTGATTGTGGATTAATATTCGTGTATAGCGTGTTGCAGCAGTGGAAATCTAGACACACGTTGTCAAACAAATGAACCCACGCAGCTAAAATGCGTTGCGTACCCGTGCACAGCATGCTCTGCAGCTTAGTTTTGGCCTTAATGGTAAAGTCATAAGACAACTGATATAAGAGTTGCGTGCTATTAAAATCGTGGCTACCAATGACTATCCTCACGGGGCCAGCAGCGAGACAACTTGCGTATATTCCGCGGATACCCATCTCCATTTAAGCTAAACCATAGCCATACCAATTCAAAATAATCACATTTAGAAAAATATCTGTCGCCCAGCGAAGCAGGCACGGGTCAGCTAGTAATGTATAAATAACTTTTAATTTGCTTAGTTACTTCTTGCATGCAATGAATTCCCGCTACGACGGAATAAACGCATGACATCACATTTTGATAATTAAGCTCAGGTACGAGATAGATCTTGACCGCATTGCTCTACCTTAAACGAGAAATTGCGGTATTAACAGAGTGGAGACCGGTATTTATGTTGAATTCCTTTGTGGTGCATTTCAGTATACTCAAACATTATAGTGTACTAGCCCACCCGTGACAGATGTAGTCCTGTCAAATTTTAATAATCGCATAGGAATAAGCAATTTCAGGCAACTTCAAATTTTTCCCTTCAAACCTTGTACTGATAAAATAAATTACGAATTTTAGTAGAATGCGTATCATTCATTAGTCAAAACTGCGTTGCTACGACGACTAAATGTTTTTAGTCTGTGATGTCAGATTTGTTGCACACCAGCGCCATCTATACCAAAATCATCCTTTTTGCGTTTTTTATTATTTAGGGGTTGTTATCGGACAGCCTTATCACAAACTTTCGCATTTATAATATTATTAGGATAATACAAAACAATATGCAATCCACTTTTTTAAAGTAAAATATATATGATCACTACTTTAATCCCTAAGTACGGTAGACATACTCTCGGTAGAGGCACGTCCATATATTATATTTGATACATTATTGTGAATTAGTTAGCATTCTACGCGTTTTTTTTATTTTAAACCATAAATAACAATAGTAAGAAAACGATTAAATTGAAGTAGACCAAAAATTTTCGCGATTTTACAAAAACTTTTATTTACGGTTAATTAATAACGCGATAAACACCAGTTTAAATTACTGGTATAACATATTGACTAACTACTGCAAAATGTGGGCATATACCGAATATAATGTTTAGACGTGCCCCTGACTACCCCTACTAGACATCTCCAAAGGATCTAAGCGCCTGCTGATCTGAGAGGATGTCTACCGTACATGGGGATTACAGTCGTAATCCTACTAAGTAAAAATAAATAAACAACTTTATCAAAACAACATTTAAAAATGAATACTGAACATTTCATAACCTAATTGAATTAAGGACTAATAACGCCACGAGCGCTTCAGAGATTTGATGAGCGAACTGAAATTGAAGTTCAAACCGGAAGTTTACAGTTTCAATAATGAAGTTTCAATTAATAAAATGAGCGAAGCTTTTACCGGCGAACTTGCTAATTTTGTCATTGGTCGAACCTAGCAAGACATTTTTAGGGTTCCGTACCCAAAGGGTAAAACGGTACTCTATTGCTAAGACTTCGCTGTCCGTCTATCTGTCACAAGGCTGTGTATCTCATGAACCGTGATAGCTAGACAGTTGAAATTTTCACAGATGATGTATTTCTGTTGCCGCTATAACAACAAATACTAAAAACAGAATAAAATTAATATTTAGTGGGGCTCCCATACAACGAACGTGTTTTTTTGACGTTTTTTTTAAATAATGGTACGGAACCCTTCGTGTGCGAGTCTGACTCGCACTTGGCCGGATTTTGTTTTAATTTTTATTTGGAACCTTTATTCTCTGTATCGAGAGACAGAGACACTTGTTTTTGTTTTTGTTTTAAAATATATAAGTTCAAGTTATAATAAGTTTTCAAGTTGGATCCCTAAACGCAACCCACATGCGAATAAAATTAATAATTATTTTGTATGTATAGGATCGAGACTATTATCCCCAAGTACGGCAGACATACTCTCAGATCTCAAGGCGCTTAAGTCCTTGAAAATATCTAAAAGGAGTAGTCTGAGGCACGTCCAAACATCACGTTTTTTGGCACACTACCCACATTTTGCAGTACTTAGCATACCACCGCCGCTTATGAGAATACTAACTGGTTTCCTCACAATGTGTTCCTTCATAATTTTTAGCTCGTGTTAATGTGCATATGTTTTTGGAGTTAAAATAATCCATTTATGCACGGGCCGTAGCTTTGTAATACGAGCTACGAAGTTATTACGCGGTGCTACGCACCTACGCTTATGCTACGAGAGTGCTACGCTCGCCTGGTTGTTAAATCGGTTAGTGAAAACCAACCAAGTTAGGCATTGTTCAGTATGGACAATAATTAGATAGTGGCTTGTTATTCGATAGCCTTTGAGTTTTGACCCCAGGGTTAACTACGAGTATCTAGCTAGTCCAATAGTGATATCCTTTACGAAACATACTAACGACTAAAACAGAAAAACAAACAAATAGTATCATGACTGTAATCCCCAAGTGCAGTAGATATACTCTCAGGTCTCCAGGCGCTGAGATTTTTAAATATGGCTAAATGGGGTAGTCATAGGCACGACCAGACAAGATATTTTGCACATGCTCACATTTTATCGTATCATACGTGACAGGTTGCAAACCCATGGCCGCTTATAAGAATAAAAACGGCAGTTTTCATTTGGCCAACACTCTTTTTACTAAAAAGAATAGATAAATAATGATCAGTACGAACAAAATGTTGTACGGACCGATTTTCAAAGAAACTGAACTAGATAAATGTTTATCTCTTTGAAAGAAACAAACAACTTTTGTTATCTATTGAACTTTAATTAACTAGCTAGTTCACATAACCCATGTGTAAACAACTAGAACTTGTAATTTATATCTGTTATAAAGGCCCCAGTTCACTATTATTATGAATTATTACTTGATTTCTGGAATGCTATCTACTACAAAATGTAGGCATGTGCCAAATATAATATTTGGACGCGCCTCTGACTACCCCCACTAGACATCTTCAAGGAATAAACGCCTGGAGATCTGAGAAGATTTCTACCGTACTTGGGGATTAAAGTTGTGACCCTATTTAATTATTATATTATTTGTTTTTTGATTATAAATAGAAATACAGCTAATTACCACGTTTTTTTCTTGTATTGCTGACGTTTCAATACAATTCAATTAATTTTTATCATCGGATATGGTGACAACTTTTAAGATCCTTAGAGGTATTGAAATATCTCTATGAAAAAAAAACCGGTCGAAACATTGCTTCTTCTTGTAAGGATAAAACAAAAAAACACACTTGATTAACTAGAATACAAAATTGACTTGTGTCCTCCAAAAATAATTTGATCAATTAAATGTCCAAAAATGTGTCCAAAAATGTTTCTAAATACAAACCTATATTTTCTTTGAAAAGAAGCCAAAAGATATAGTTCAGACTCGACTCGAATGAATAGTATCCCGGGTCTTCTCAATGTTAACACAGACAAACAAAACATCTTTGTTATCGAGTAAAATCTTTTGGCCTGAACACTTTAACAAAATAAACCCTCAAATGAAACTCCTAGCTAGATTATTTTATTTGCTTTCTACGAAAAAGGATTTCAGAGGATATTTTTGTGTTGAGAAGAATGTGACGTATTAACGTGGATACAGGAAAAGTGTAGCTGGATTCTAGATAAGAAAAATAAAATAGAAGAAAAATTCAAGGACTGTGTTAGGACGAGTAATATTTTTTTTGATGAATGCATAATAATTTTTTCTCAATAACTGCATAACATACAGTTTTGATTTTATGACAAAGATAACTTAAGGATTTAATCTACATAAATTATACACAGATAGCCGATTGACGAATTTTTTCTCGATAGATTTATTTTCCAATGTTGGCTCTTAAATAACACTAATTTCGTTTTTACTCAAAACTATGAATAGCTAAACAGTTCATTTTTAATAATTCGTTAAATAATTATACTAGCTAATTAAATAATAGACAGTTTCTTTTTAAGTTTGATGGTTTTCAAGATAATGCGGTTTTATCATTTTTTCCGTCTTATCCAGGTAGACTCAGCCCATACAAATAATCAAATTTTCAAGCATCACCTTAAAGGGTATATGTATAAACAAATGTTAAAATGACTGGTGAAAGAGAGATATGAAAAATATGCTCTTGCCAACTTCATAATAATGCGAGACAAAGAGGTAGGCAGATAAGATAGAGGTAAAATAATAATGATATATACGTTCTGAGGCCAACTTTTCAAAGATTTTGCCAAGTTTTTTTATTGTAACTTGGTTATGTTAACAAAACTAGTTGTCTCACTCATTCTATCAACATAAAACATAATAAAGAGACAGAATACCTTGACAAAAGGAAAACATCGTGAGGAAACCAGTTATTGTTCATTTTATAAGTGGCGATGGGCTTGCAACCTGTCACGTATGGAATGCTAATCACTGCAAAATGCGCCAAATACAATGTTTGGACGTGCCTCTGACAGCCTAGACATCTTCAAAGGATCTAAGCGTCTGGTGATCTGAAAGGATATCTACCGTACTTGGGGATTACAGTCGTGATTCTATTTATTTTATTTTTTTAATTTTTGCCTCGAGAAATTTTTGAGTTCTCCTAAAATAAAACACGGTCAATTAGTTTTTCATTTAAATTATGCTTTTTTTTCTTGCACATTGAAGTTTATCTCCTTAGTTTATTACAGAGGCATTAAAAACCAATTTTATATGACTATTTTTTAATACAACTACGGTACAATTTCTAAAAAATACTTTACTTTTGGAGTGAAACCAGCAAAATTGATAGGTTTTTTTATTTACATATTTGTTCCTACCTATATACTATATATACCTATTTTTGAAACCCTCACAGAACAACAAATATTAACTGTTTGTTATTTGTAAAGTAAGTTCACGGTTTCTACAACTAATTTAATTTGTTACAATAAGTAGGTATGTACAGCAGATAGTGAATGCTATTTTGGTGAAATTAACTCTGAAACTATGAAAATAGTTCTCAAAAAATTAATTAAACTTTCTGCATCGTGAACATCATTGTTTTTCGTCAAAATTCAACAAAGCATTTTTGTTTAATTTAACTTTACATTTTGTTTTCAACGGGATGCTGCTGTTGCCATTCATAGGGAAAAAAATCAAAGAATTCATTTGCATTTTCAGTCACACATGTGAGCATTGTTTGCCTTTCTGAAAAACAAGACTGTTTTAATCAAAGCATATTTTGGTAAATCCATTTCTGCAATGTCATTCATTAAATCTGAATGCTGTTCCGATCTGCTTTTGTACTACAGAATAGTAGTAATATAGTAGTTCAAAAATTCAAATGAACTCGTAAAGAAATAAATAAATAAAATAGGATAACGACCGTAATCCCCAAGTACGGTAGACATTCTCTTAGATCTCCAGGCGCTCATTACCTTGAAGATGTCTAAGGAGACATTGACAAAATTATTTGTTGGTCTGCTTTTTTGTATACCCTGTAAATATAAAACACTGTTTAGATAGAAGATATGGAATACTTAATGCATAATATAGAACCAAGAAATTAAATGAAATAGGATCACGACCGTAATCCCAAGGTACGGTCGAAATCGACACGTCCCACGTCCTCGTGGGGTCGACCCAACATCTAGATTTTGCCAATTTATTTGGCTTGGGGTGTACAACCAGCCGCCTGCCTGACGTCAACCCGCCTTAGAATAATATGTATTTCATATTTTCATGTCAGCCTTGGCCCAGCTTTCATTTCTCATTTGCTAAAACTGATTGACCAGCCAGACCACCTTAAACTTGCCTTCCTCAATTTGTAAGCGTTTCTTAATCTTTTAACCCTTTATTTACCATATTTTTTATTTTTTATTTTATTTGGATTTGGTTGGAATTTCGTTTGTATTGTATATTTCAATGGGTTCCTGAATGGTTTGAAAATACAATTGGACTCAGTAGTTCGCGCTACTGTCAGTATGTCACCAAATTTGATTTGCTGTACTCTTAAGGCGCTCCCAGTCGACGATTGTTTTTGTTCGAAACGAAAAAAGAAATACTTCTGAACAAGCCACATCTCCTATTTTATAATGTATAGTATATGTGAATAAAGATGTACCCATCTTTAATCACTTCGATAAATAATCCTACCGACCGCTGCAATGACGACAAACACACGTCGGCGCGTGGGCCGCCTTTGCTTTTCGAATAAATTAATGATATAAATTATGTATAATTACTTATCAAAAATCTATTCTAATAGAAATCTAGATCTACATATTACCTATCTTTAACAATAAATCACAAGTTGATTTTAATAGTAGGTATATAAAATATTTCGATCATAAATTCTAAAACGTATCATTTTGAAATAATATCTTTATCGTGAAAAGTTTCTGCTATTATGTTTTCAGCTTAATAGAAATCTAGGTAGGAACCTGAAGTAATATACTTATAAAAATAGGAGATGTGGCTTGTTCAGAAGTATTTCTTTTTTCGTTTCGAAAAAGAGCAATCGTCGACATACAGCCCCTTAAAATACAGGCGGTACGAAGTTCGCCGGGTCAGCTGGTATTATTTTTTTTTTTTTTTTTTATATATCTTTACCAGAAAACAACGGACATTGATTTGAGTTCCTACCATAACTCTGAGTAATCTGACGAACGGACGTTATTGATGACATTCCTGTGGCTGGGATGGATTCCTGAAACAACATTCTGAAATCTTGATATTACAGATAACAATAATAAGCGGCTAATAATAAAATCATGCCTTTCGACAACATTGTTCAGTATATGTATTATAACATAACATTGAGGCATGCAAATGTGGGCATGTCAGTAATGTTTGAACTTGCCTCTGACTAACCCTTTTTAGGTATGTTCAAAGGTCTACGCGCCTGGAAATCTGAGAGAATGTATACTGTACTTGAGGATTACACAGTCGTGAACTTATTTAATTTTATAAAATACGAATTGAATTAAATCGAACCTATAAATGAAGCAAATCAAGTGTTATTTTACAAAGAATTTCAAACATAAAATTATTAGTTTTTAGTTTTCAAAGATGAAATCTTAATATTTACACAAGAATCTATACATATCTATATATATATATCTATACATATAATAAAACTGTAGAAGAGTTCAATTCTGTACATTGGATAAAAACTAAAAAAAATACTCCTATGGGCCTTTATACAAGTAACATAAGCTAAAAAAAATATTTTGAAATTTTTGTCTTTCTGTCTGTCTGTCTATTGTCCGACTTTCACGCAAAAACTACTGGATGGATTTTGATGAAACTTTTTTTGTTATGTAGCTATTAGTCCTCGGCAACATATAGGCTTTAATTTATTTTAAAGATTGGAATACCAGATGTGAAACTATCCGTCGACCAGCGAAGCGGGCACCGGTCAGCTAGTACATAATAAGACGCTAAAATGCTCTCCTTCCTCTAAGTTGAATCATTTATCCTTAGTCCATACTTCTCAGCAGTAGGTTGTACGAGTAAAGATAAAGATAAAGATAAAGATAAAGATAAATAAAAGTTAACAAAAGCACGAATTAAAAACAAACCTATCTACCAATTAAATATAACTTGAACAAACAGAACATAATGTATTCATTTTATTAATTAATATAAATAAACTAAAATTAGCGACCATTAAAAACAGAAACACGGGATAAGGGTTGATGGGTAGAGGGTTGCCTTTTGGTGGATAAGAAGGGATAAGATCGCGAGATCAAGTGGCACTATGGCAAGTGACAGATAAAAATGAAGGATCTAATTTTAATGAAGGAGGATTTTTTACGTTATGCCTTTGTAACAACCCGCATATTTAAACGACGAAAAACGAGAAGATTCTCAATTCAAAATGTATAATGTAAATCTATCTAATCTAATTAAATTCTCGTGTCACAGTGTTTGTAACTAAACTCTTCCGAAATGGCCTAACCGATTTATATGTTTTTTTTTGTGTATCTCTGTTTTTGTGGTCTGGTCGTAAAGTATATTTCAAACTGCTATTTGGAAAATTCAGCAAGCGCTTTTTTCTGTGAGATAATTGAAATTTAACAGTACAAAGTCTGTCGAGACAGCTAGTATTATACATTTTTGATATTATTTTATGTATGATCGCGCATATCATTTTACCTAGTGAACCAATTTGAATGTTTTTTTTTCTGTTGTATAGAAATAAATAATAAATAAATATTGGTGGACATTATCACACATCACCATTTAGCCCCAAACTAAGCAAAGCTTGTACTATGGGAACTAGATAACTGATAGAATACTTATTTTCTTTTTTCTTTTTTTTTTGTAAATACATACATATGATACATAATAACACCCAGACACAGAACAAACATATATATTCATTACACAAATATTTGTCCTGGGTGGGGATCGAACCCACAACCTACAGCGCAGAAGGCAGAGCTACTACCAACTGAGCTGTATAGAAAGTAGTCCGAAGACTGTCCTATTTTTTTTTAGTTGGTCAAAACATTATGTTAGGTTTTCCTTTTAGTTTTTGAAACGTAATTATAATCTTACATATGGGTCTTCTCTGAAGTATTTGGACAGCTCTTGCTTTACTGTCAAACTGAAATATTAACGAAAACCACTGTTCCTACCTGAAATTTTATTTTTGTTCATACCTGAAACCTGAAATTTGGAGAGTGTATAACTTTAGGTGTGAAGTGATGCACTGAAGCATTTCCTGAAATTCAATTCTTAATGAGGTGCCGCGAGGGATGAAGTCTGTTTGAAAATAACTTAACATAACGAAATCGCGAGAGTTTCTACTAGTCTTACATAAACATGGGCCTTCTCTGATCTCTAGTTTTGGGATATTATCAATATTAGTTTTATCGTTGAATACATTTAATCGCGAAGAGAATTACGAAGAGTAAAGAGCACTGCAATGCGTTGAAACATTACAAAGACTGCTTTCAAATTAGGGCAAACAAAAACACCTTCTAGTCTCGTACACAAATACTCACGCATATTACTACAACCTACACCCACACTCACGTGAGTCACTCCTGTAAACTCAGGCGCTTAACAAACACGTACATATTCATATATCTCAATTTTTGCAATGATCGGACGTGCCTCAGACTGTAACGAGAGGCACGTTCATCGTTCAACGATTCTGCATTTGGATTTGAGGGGATATTTGCCATACTAAAAATGTTTACCATGGTCCGATCACATGGTTTTAATTGATCAAAAAAGTATCTGTCTTGTTTTGTTAACTCTGTTTATTACAAGCTTTTATTTAACTTGTAATGTACTCGTATGTATGTATGTTTGTTAAGATGTAATTTTGCAACTCAATTTTGAAGCCGTTATCTCCAACTGATAAGGCTGAAATTTCACATACTTATGTAACTTCGGTGACTATACAATAATATGGTGAGAGTGAGCTAATCTGATGATGAAGTCAGGAGCTGTTCAACCGACACTCACAATGGAACTCCTAAGTATATACTTCGATTGAGTAAAAACTATGCCTATGACTATGTCAAGTTCAAGACAATGTTATATTATGATGTATCATTTAACAGAAAACTTATATTATTGGCCTTGTTTTCCTCGTGCAAGTATCACATGTTTTTATTTATGTTCTACTTAGGTTGTTGTTGTTTGATTCAAGGCTAGATCGAGTTCGAAACTATCAGTGCAAGCAATACATTATTTCTTAGAAAATATTGAAAATAAACAATTTATCTTTCTGTAGGAATAATGTACATTTCCGTTATATTGAAAGACAAAGTATTTTGTAATGGCATACTAAAATATAAACAAGTAAAGTACTTATTCAGTGGTACGCTTATCGTAGGTAGAATACACGTTTGGTTCTATGCTTGGTTTTTGAGCAAAGTCAACTGTCACTGTGACAGGTATTCGGACAGAGAGGTTTTTGGAGGGAAGTGAATTGGATGCTTAGCGATATTATTGGATTATGAAATATGAATAAAAGTATGAAAACTAAATGGAATTTGATTAATTATTGACCCTGAAGAAACGATTAACAATTTTAACCTTCACTGTGATATCTAGGTGTGTTGGAACACGGTGTTGCTCTGTATCGTAATCTACTTTACTACGGTTCTGGTCTGTAAAAGCGTTCGTTAAACTTTCATATGCCACTTTCGACGGGTCCGGGTTTAATTGATTTGATATTGACAATGTAAGGGACTGGGGCAGCTTGCATGGACTCTACTGGTACACACAAACTACACCGGACCACGATTGTAATCTAAAAGTACAGTAGACATTCTATGGCTAAAGTGTTTTTGTATTTAACTGCTTGTTAATATGTATAATAAGTATGTATTTACAAAAAAAGTATATAAGTATTTTATCAGTTTTCTGGCTCCCATAGTACAAGCTTTGCTTAGTTTGGGGCTAGATGGCGCTGTGTGTAAAGTCCGTAAATAAATATTTATTTTTTATATTTAAAAAAATATTTAAAATTTTCGTAAAAGCTGTTTTGATTTTAGTATTAATTAAAACTGCAATATATTTTTAAATCACACCTGTATATATTTTGATCTTTAGTTTAAAAAATAAATATATAAGTTCATCATTTTCTTCTCCTTTTTCCCACTTATTGTGGGGTCGGCATAACATGTTTACAAACAACCCTCAACCGTCTTTGGAATATATATAAAAGTTGTAATTTTTTTTACATACTTTAATTATTTATAAGAGATAGTTATAGTGATTTTAAATTTGAATGGTACAATACTTTTGTAATTGAATAAAATAAAAACTAAACCAAACACTATTACGCGGTAGACATCTTCACAGATGAGAGAGACACACAGTGTTAATTAAAGATTCCATAAGACGTAAACCGAGAGCACTTTCAATTAACGACCATTTACGGAAGCTGATTACTTCACAATCTACTACATAGTATAAAGCAAAGTCGCTTTCCGCTTCCCGCGTCTGTATGTATGTATGTATGTTTGCTTATATCTTTAAAACTACACAACGGATTTTGATGCGGTTTTTTTTAATAGATAGACTGATTCAGGAGAAAGGTTTATATGTATAATAACATGCTACCCGTGCGAAGCCGGGGCGGGTCGCTAGTAGTGGATAAAATAGAGCAATCAGGAGTCTATGATGCACCATGAAATTGGTAGCCAGTCTCAGTTGCTACTTCACGTAAATTGTTTACTTTACTGTTAAAAGCATTTGCTTTTGGTGTTAATAATATTAGCTGGAGAGATTTATAAAGTAAATAGAATCACGACTGTAATCCTCAAGTACATCCTCTCTGATCTCCAGGCGCTTAGATCCTGGAAGATGTCTAGAGGGGGTAGTCAGAGGCACGTCCTAACATTATATTTGGCACATGCCCATATTTTGCAGTAGTTAGCATTCCATACGAGACAGGTTGCAAGCCCATCGCCGCTTATATGAATACTAACTGGTTTCCTCATGATGTTTTCCTTCACCGTTTTGAACACGTGTTTTGATTGCGCATATAATTTTCGAACTGAAGAATCCAGTCTTCTAATTAATAATCAAACTTCTCTAGTTTTTCTTTAATAAAATCACAAAGATCACTTTGAAACGTCTTAGGAGCTAGGTGAAACTACGACTGTTCCTTGCGACCAAGCCTAGAAAAATCAAGCAACAAACACGGCTTGGGAGCCTATAATTTTTTTTAATGTACCTTTCCATAATGCTATGTAGAGCTCCAGTGTGATGCCGATCGAACAAGGTAAAGGCTCAAACAAGAATAATAATTAAAAGTACAAACCAAGTGATGACCTGCTCACACTACAACTAACAACAATTTTTCTTCCATCTTTATAATCACTCCATCCTAAAGTTTTATTCTAGTTTATGTTTCTGATATTATTCCATTGCACAATAAAGCTGTTTCATACAATAACAAAATTCTCTTTTCACGTGCCAATTCCATTGGCAAATTTACAATCAATACTTTATTAAATGTACTCAGCCGCTTTCGAACGTAAATGTGCAAAATACATTGTTGAGTGGTTAGCTTCACCTTGTTCCTAAGACGTTTCAAAGTGATCCTTGTGGTTTTAATGAAATAAAAATAAATAAATGCAAACCTGTGTGGAGTATGCCACCTGTCACGGGTTAAAATTCAACGTGACTAAGAATCAGTTCATGGTCTTTGAGGCCGGTACCAATAGCCCTGAACGGTGTCCCTTCAGAAAGGGTGGTCAGGTTTAAGTACTTGGGTCACACAGACTTCAAAGACAATGATGACATCGAACGGAAGTGGAGGGCTCTATCAGTGAGAGGCAACATGATAGCCCGCAGGTTTGCGAGTAACTCTATGGAGATAAAATATACTTTATTTACAGCTTACTGTACATCTCTTTATACGTGCGGCCTGTGGGTGAATTACACAAAAGCCACGTACAGTATCCTCCGCGTCCAGTATAACTACGCATTCAGGATGGTGTTGTGGCTGGCCCGATACTGCAGCGCCTTAGGCATGTTTGTTTTCATACAACCATGCGCAAACGATGCTTGTCCCTAGTGCACACTGCACAGGTTGAGGGCCAGCACTAACACCGTCCTGGCCATTATTGCCAGCAAGACTGACTGCCTATACGTACAACACTGTTGTAGCAAGCATGTACTAGTGGAATAGGGTAGATTGTGCTGTACCTAACTCCTTAGATTTTGTTTTGGTTTCATTGTTTTATTTTATTATATATAAATTACGCGTCAAGTTATTTTTCCGCGATGGACTCCTAAACTACTTATCTGATTTTAATCAAACTTTGCACACCGTGTGCAGTTTGATCCAACTTGAAAGATAGGATAGGTTACATCTCAATTTCTAGTCGCAATATTATTTTATTTCAAACTGTTAACACAGCAACGCGTGGCCGGGTCTGCTAGTTATTTTATACATTTTTAAGGAGATTAAGTAAATAATTAAGTGTAATGTGCCTATTATGATTCGAAATAAAATGATTTTATTTAATTATTATTTATTGAAGTTTTGTTAGGGATCTCTAATTTTCTGATTTCTAATAGCCTATGTAGCAGAGATAATGATACAATATTTATACCTAAATCAGTCAAATAGTTTTGAGTTTATTCGTTACGAACATACATAAATACAAATGTTTCCTTATTATAATATTAATGATAATATTTATTACGCAACGTATCAAAATAGCAGCTTAAAATAAATAGGCACTCATTCATTTTCACCACCGAGAATTGAAAGATAAACTGCGAAAAAGGGAAACTGTCGACAATATTAAATTGGTATCGGCAATTTCATCTATTAACTTTATTGTATGTTGCTTTTATGTTCTCATATCGGTAGACCACATTCGCTACATATAATGAAAGTTAATTATTTTGTACATTTAATTTACAGCCATTATTTAATTTTATTGATTTACAGCCTCAATTAACCATAATATTGGTTTAAACCTACAGTGATGAAATAGATTCGCGAGCTTTTCCATTTTAAACTCTCGGAATGCATTTCCTATGTACCTATAGCGTATACTGTTGCGTATTCTGAAGCGGAGGTCAGGTCACGTGATCCCAAGGTCAAGGCGAGTAATGATAGCGTCAGATAGCAATTATTTTTACCCTCCCCTTATTTTGTGAGAGCTATGTTTGGAGGATTTGGCGATTCGGCCGGTTTAGGCTCTGTAGATAACGATATTTCATTTTAATGATTGCCTAAAAATATTTTGCGGTTGAATATTTATGCTTCACATCACAGCCACAGTACATCAAGAGGCTTAAGGGATTATATTCAGGAATATTATTGTGTAATACTATTATTAATACCAACTGAAACATTAAATAAATGTGAATACTAATATGAGTCAAAATAATAATTCATATACTTTAATGAAAATTATGCGATTAATATTAATGGAAATATTAATCCCAGCAAAAACATTTTCATGTAAAATGTTGCCAAGGCAAGACTATTATAGCTCGCACTGTCAAAAAGTTATCAGACCTCATGTAGAGCCAAGCTTCTAATCAACTCTAAACTCCCTAGCTCAAGAAGCCTTAACTTCAAAACTCTACACCTTAGTCGAAATATGAAGCTTGTTTGTAAATATGTTCCCCCCAAAGCACGAAAGTGGATATATAATTTAAAAAAACCGGCCAAGTGCGAGTCATACTCATGAACGAAGGGTTCCGTACCATTATATTTAAAAAACAAACACGTTTGTTGTATGGGAGCCCCTCTTCATATTTATTTTATTCTGTTTTTATAGTTCTTGTTATAGCGGCAACAGAAATACATGATCTATGAAAACTTCTACTGTCTAGCAATAAGTAATATATTTATAAAAATAGGAGATGTGGCTTGTTCAGAAGTATTTCTTTTTTCGTTTCGAAAAAGAGCAATCGTCGACATACAGGGCCTTAAGACTTTTCGTTTGAACGAAACATTTTTTCTTCTTAGTTTTAACGTAATTATTTATTAATATGATACAATAAAATCTTTATTTCAGGCAACAACAGTAATTTAACTGCTGAAGACAAGACTAGGCTAAGAGCACTTCGCTACTAAGAGTAAAGGAAACCGCCTACACGTTTCGACAGGACACGACACTATGCCTTACAAGCTTCGAAACTTTTCAACTCGACTATAACATCGCTCTTTAGAAAACTGCTAGTATTACAGGGTATAAAAGATAGCTTCTTGAAAACCGGGAATTAAGACGAGTAATAAATGTTTTTGATGCATGCAAAATCTTTTTTTCTCAATAACAGCAAAACATACAGTTTTGTATTTTTATGACAAAGATAACTTAAGGCGAGTAATAAATGTTTTTGATGAATGAAGAATCGTTTTTTCTCAATAACCGCAAAACATACAGTTTTGTTTTTCATGACAAAGATAAATTAAGGATATAATCTACTTAGATAAATTACAGACAGAAACGCGATTGGTGAAACTTTTCTCGATAGATTTATTTTCCAAAGATGGCTCTTCAAAAATACTAGTTTCGTTTTTAATCAAAACTATGAATAACTAAATAGTTTTATTTTATATAATTCGTGAGATAATCAAAACAGCTACTTAAATTAAAGACAATTTTTTTTAAATTTGATGGTTTTCAAGATAATGCAGTTTTATCACTTTTTCCTTCTTATCCGTTTAGATTCAGCCCATACAAAACGTTAAAAATTTCAGGGAAATAACAATGGTTAAAAACCCAAAAGAAAATCGCTTCTTTCAATTCATTAATTTTGTAATTATTTTAGTATTGATTCAGAGTTACGAAGCTCTTCAAAATTATTTTCAAAAAACCATTTACGCATTTTTAATAGTTTATTGTTGTAAACGGCTCTGAATATTTTATAAATATTATCATCATAATTTAAACATTGTTTAGCATGAAAAATAGATCGCGACTCATATTCTTAAGTAAAATAGACATCTACTAAGATCTCTAGCCGCTCACATACTTGTAGACGACTAATGGGAGCAGTTATAGGCACGTCCAAATATCTAAACACTTTTTGGGTTAGATCGAGAGGCATGGCCTAAAATATTTTACATCTTGTAGGTTAAAATCCATGTGTACAACATAAGGGCTTGTAACTAGTTATTATTATTTTTATTACGTTATTACTTGTCGAAATATAAAATTTCGGTATAAGTGTAGCTCACGGGGCTAAGCCAAGTGAGTATCACTTTAGTTTTGTATGGTGTAGGAGTCGTGCTGTAAAAACTTTCGAAACTTTATTTCAAACTGCAGCTTTCTGCATCGTTACATGAATGTTTTCCGGAAGATCTATAATTTTGAGGTAATGAAGTAGGCTTTTCGGCACGATTCATGTACTTATTATTATTATGAACCTGTAGTGTCCCACTGTAGAGCAAAGGCTTCCCTTTCTTCTCTTCTTTCTCTCCAATCATCTAATTCTACTAGCGTGTAACCTATTTATTTCGTGCGTCCTAGGAACTTTTGTAAAAAGGATGAACAATCCTCCAAAGTGTCGCCTATTGAACGTTTGATGTTATATTTACAAGTATCTTTGTTCATTAAAAAGTTCTTAATAAGCAACAACCGCCTCTTTGAAGTGAGCTTAAATCGTTAAATTAAAGGCTTTTTAAATCAAAGCGTTGCGAACTGTGAAAACGATATCGGCTTAATTGAATGCAAATAAAGTTGTTCGTTCACGTATAAATTTATTTAAATAAATTTACCTCAAAGCCTTTTTATGTTTTAGTTGGTTTTAAGCTTACAATATTTGAATTCAGATTACGCTGGCATGAATTTATCATTTGCAGTATTTCTATTGGCTGCATAAATTGCTGTATTTCTATTGGCTAGTGGCGTCATTCATAGAACTAAAATATCTTTCTCTCATTCTTAATAGTATTTGAAACCTCTTTTTGCCCTCTCTCTCTATCACTCTTGCCATCTCATTTGATCTCATGAAATAATAATGATAAAACATTTAATAGGGTCTTGTTCTTCATGCCAGGGGATTATGAATAAGATGGTAATATGATAATATCTTGGGAACGCTACCGACTGTTAGTGATCATGTTCCGTCGAGCTATCTTTAGACTGTTTGCAATGGTCTTTAGATGTCTCAACTGGTTCTTGTGTATTTTGTATATATTAGTATTAAATGTTATTTTATTTCTGTAATTAATTATTATAAGTAGATGATAAAACCAAATATGATAATCGAAATAAATAAAAATAAATAAATAGTATCACGCCGGGTTTTTTTTTTTATTCTAAAAAAAATGCGTCTTTGTTTCCGACGATGTAGAGCATTTTAGCCGCGTCTGATGTTTGCGAGGCTAAAATACCCTGGAACAGGACCATATCGAGCTGGTTACCATCTAAATACCTAAACATTTGTTCCCTCATAGATGCACTCCGGGCACACTCCATCAGAAAGTGGTACACATCATCTTTTTGCCCACAAGTGTCACAATTCGGACTGTCATCACGAATGTTATCCCGAATAATGGGAGACATCCTCTGAGATCTTCAGGCCCTTGGATTCTTTTAAGATGTATAGAGGGGGTAGTCAGTGGCACGTCCAAACATTACTTTCGGTTATATTCTACTATTTAAATATTTTATAAGTAAAAATTTATTTATTTCAATAAAATCACAAGGATCACCTTGAAACGTCCAGCTAAGTGAAACTACTCATATCAAAAGTTCATATAAAACTAGTTTTTCAATGATAGGTTTTTAAGGGTAACGTACCATTTGACATTAATTTGATAGTTTTGACACTTTCATACACATTAAATTTAGCGCTAACTGGAAAGTAACTAATCAACACTTTACTTGAAGATGATGAAAAAGGCCCTAACTGACATAATTTTACGACAACCACTTGTTAGTAAATAAAACCTCAAAACGACCATTATAACATTGAAGGGCCGCTCTTAGACGAAGCTTCTATTGATAATTAAAAATAAATATACTTCTAAACAATCCTCGAGCTCGATAGGTTTATATCTATATATAGGATTAGGTTTGGCCAGAAGCAAAACATAATAATGCAAAATCTTAAAAATTAAATATAATGTCCTTTTTTTGATTTATTGTAAAAACCAATGTAACAATGTGTCTAAGGGCGAAAGGGCTGATGTTGATTATCGTTGGGCCGTAAGGATTTTTATAGGAAAAACTGCGTTTTTCTCGTAATTGGAATCGCGTGACGTTCTGATTACGACTGTAATTCGACGTCCACTTGAATGCCAGACGAGTATAAATACTAAGAAAGAGAACTGATTAACAAACATAATTGTGAATTTATCGATAACAAGCTAACCCGGCGAACATCAACAAATTTTATGTTAAGTTTCCGTCTCCGTTCCCGTTCTTGAACTCACTGTACTGAACAAACTGACCTCACTTTATTTTTTTTATTTTTCCTATTCCAGACGAAGACAATTCCAAAAACGCAAAAATCATTTAAAAATTGGTCCAGCATTTCTTGAGTTATAAATATTGTAACTAACACTACTTCGTTTTATATCTAAGTATAGATGTACGACTTTTACTTTTCTAATTTGAATATTGTTTTGTTTTAGGAAAATGTTTCACAAAAGTACACAATTTACAAATACGTACAAGTCCGCTATTAAATTTTTTGGTATTAATACTAATTTTTAAATAATTTCTTTACAGGTAAGTGCTCCAAACCTTATTACTCAACTAACGATAAGATGTCAACTTCTCTAAAGGCTGCATTGAAACGTTTTGACAAGGTAAGTAATAATTTTACGATCTTCTACAGTAATTGACTCTATTACTTATATTTTAATATAAAAAATATAATTCACACATAAATATTAGCGTAAATAGAATTTTAAAAGGCCTACTTTAGGTAAATACTTTAGCTCCAACATCTAAACGTTTTCGTGTTCCGTTATTAAAGTGGGTTTTCTATTCTACGTAAATAAAATGTGCGCCGCGCTGTCTATTCATAAAATTGATTCTCAGTAAAACACCATCTCCCTCTCTCGTCCCATAAACGAAAGTGATACCAAATACATTTAAGCTTTTAGAATACAATGAAAGGTACTTGGGATGGTCAAGAGGAGGAAAATATGGTTTTAACAGACTTCAAAATCATTCATTTAACCATCGAGTAGCATGTTTTTGTTTGTGCAAGTAATATGGTACTTTTTATACATAAGTACAAAATGCTTACAAAAGTGTTATGGCTACACAAACAAAACAATTAATAATATTGACGTTTATATCTATTTTTCTGATAAATATAATTATCGTGCCACAGTGTTTGTGACCACACTCCTCCGAAAAGGCTAGACAGATTTTTATGATTTTTTTTAAGTATATTAGGTAGGTCTGTTAATTAGCTTATAAAGTATATTTCGTATTTTCTTTTTCGAAACTCCAGCGTAAAGTTAGGGATAAACTAAGAGCTCTTTTTTTTCTTTTCTTATTAGCTAGTTTATTAATATAAAACCATTAAATTAACCAACCAATTTTATGATATAAATTAGATTTCTAATCGAAACATGAAGCAATACAAAGCCCTTTTAATATGATTTAAATTTTGAAAGAGAGTCTGTCAGCACCAAATCACTAGCTCTTGAAATATTATTATACCGTAGATTCTTGGCAAATCAAAGTGCTTACCGTGAATAAGGTAAACTACGAGTAAATAAATTGAAAGCCTTTATTCCAGGTACTCGTAAAGACGGTGAGGTAATACTGAAACACGTTGTAATATAAATGCAATTTACTTTCTCGACAAATCTATGAAAAAAAACGAGATTAATTTGTTTTCTACGGAAAAATTGCGCGTGCCGCGTATTTTATTTTCTGTACTTAAAAACTAAGAACTATTAAAGAACTAAAAAAGCAGTTGTTGGCCATTTATTTAGTATTTCTTTATAGCTTAACTAGGGTGTATTAATGAAAATTTATTCCGTTGTTTTTTTTTTATCCATTACAAACAAACGTACAAAAATTAGATGTCTTCACATGTAGATATATAAAGTACCTAGAGGTGTAAAAGGGTCTATTCAAGTGGTCTAAGTATAGATGCTGTAGGATATCAAGCGTTTTTTTCATAACAAAACATTATAATACAAAACAAATTACGACTATAACGCTGCTGAATCGTACATTTGTACAATTATGTGCAGTTTGTCCTCACTTGCCAATTCCTCTTAACAAGATACATAAACCACTCTACGTCGAAAGCGATGCGTATTTAAATATTCGAATCAAATCGGTCGCAACGTTCCCCTGTCTTAGAAATTTACATCGCATTAAAGAAATTATTATGAAATTTCATTTTCTTATAGTTCCTTAGCCACTTTTACATAATAGAATTTGTTTTTAGTATTCACATGACAGTATTCACAGGAGGACATTTTACTCTGCGCCATATTGTTCTAAACTAAGCTTGTAAGTACATTGAGACTAGATAACTAATAGAATACTAACATACGTTTTTATAATACATACCTTTGTACTAGGTAGGAATCAAACCCATAACCTAAAGCGCAGACAGAGAATCTTACTCATAATTTTCTTCTCCTTTTTAACCGACTTCAAAGGAGGAGGTTCCCAATACGCCTGTATGTTGTTCTTTTTTTTTGTGTATGTTACGCGATTACTCCGGCTTTTGTGGACAATTTTTTTTTAATTTGAAAGCCTATACTTCTGATCAAGTCAGCATCTGATGATGGAATCCCAGAGAAACGAGAGAAATCTTCAAAATTTATGGGCATTGATAATGGTTTTCATACACCCAGTGGAGAGCTAGCCGGGGTAGGAGCCCCTAGATCTCGCGGAGGGAGGAGCCCCCCACTACAATTTTTATGACATGAAGTCAGTTTTTTAAACAGAGCTTCAGACTAACCAGCTATAAAGCTATTAACTTAGCTTTAAGCTTGAGTATGTAATAACCACGTAATACTTGTGAGAATGAAAGGGAAACCAGAGAAAGTTGAATTTTAGAACGTCAACCAACCGAGGTAATTATTTACTGGAGGTTACGTCACTAACACATTAATCGACGGTATCGTAACATGCTTTAGAAGAAGGTACAATCATTCTTCAACAAAACAAAAACTACAATTAAATGTATGTCCCCATTAAGAAATACTAAATGGAAACACCGTGAGTTTTCTATATCATCATCACTACATAGTATAAAGCAAAGTCGCTTTCCGCTTCCGGTCTATATGCAATATGTATGTATGTATGTATGTATGTTTGCTTATATCTTTAAAACTACACAACGGATTTTGATGCGGTTTTTTTTAATAAATAGAGTGATTCAAGAGGAAGGTTTATATGTATAATACATGCATAATATAGTAGAGAAACACTGATAATTTTAGAGGTTTCTAATGTGATGTCGTAAATAAACACATTTTTTTGCGCTTACATTGCAAATGCTGGCTGAACCCCACGAGATATATCAAAATAATGTACAACAGTATTGTACACCTTAAAAACGTCTACAAAAAAGTCCACGATGGTATTAGAAATGTCTTACGCACAGCGAAGCGGGCACGGGTCAGCTAGTTTTAAATAAGGTCCAAAAGGCACAACTATAAAAATACAATATCATGCATGAAAAATACAAATAAATACAAGACAATTAAAAAAATTAATGTTCAAACAACGTCTGTCGGGACAGCTAGTTCAAACATAATTTTTATTTAGGAATATTCCAGGACAAACAAGGCATTATAGTGTTACAGATGTATACCTAGGCAGGCCGTATACCTGTTTATCTACAAATTATATACATTCTACAAAAAATCAATGAGAAGAATTTTGTTGACTCGCCGTCGTCATGGTTCATGGTTATTCGGTTGGTCGTCTAATCACGGCCGGCTGAAGAACTCCGTCACCACAGTTTTACCGCGTATAATCTCAGTGTATATCTAAACTAGCATTAATAGTCTCAACGACGAACCCTTGGATCTTTGCGGCTTGCACACAAAGACCTCCGTAAATCTAACACATTTGTGAAACGGTTATACGTTCCTTCCCACATGCTTCCAGCCTTTTGAGTCAACAAGGCCTAGTCCAAGATTTGAGATTGAACAAGGGGTGTTACATCTATCGGATACTTCTTAGTAGATTAAGTATTGAAAACAAGTATTAAATATTGGTAGTCTTTAAACATACCGCCATCTTGAACCAGATGACTGTTAAAATTACTTAAATACATTTTTTTGTAAAATACATCCAGACACCCAGAACAAACAATTATGTTTATCACACAAATGTTAATTCTGGGTGGGGATCGAACCCACAACCTATAGCGCAGAAAGCAGAGTTTCTACCAACTGAGCTGTGAGGCCAGTCAAATAGATTTACTTAGTATTAAATAAATAAATATAAATAAATATTGGCGGACTTTACACACAGCGCCATCTAGTCCCAAACTAAGCAAAGCTTGTAGTATGGGAACCAGACAACTGATAGAATACTTATATACTTTTTTTTTTGTAAATACATACTTATTATACATATTAACATCCAGACACAGAACAAACATCTATGTTTATAACACAAATATTTGCCCTGGGTGGGGATCGAACCCACAACCTACAGCACAGAAGGCAGAGTTACTACCAACTTATACTTATTATTTTAACACGACACGTTTAAAATGATCTCTTTTACTCTATTTGAAACAGAACGAATAAATGCTTTTAAGTTTTATTTTAGTTTAGTCTGGCACCAACAATTTTATTGGTGTGTTTCTTTGTACTAAATGAATAACAAGTTTTCTGTTGAAAAATATTTTTCAATGACAAGCTTTAAAGATAACTTATGGATTTAATCTAGATAAATTACAGACAGAAACACGATTGCTGAAACATTTCTCGATAGATTTATTTACCAAAGTTTGCTCTTCAAAAACACCAGTTTCGTTTTTAATCAAAACTATGAATGAACAGTTTATTTTTATATAATTCGTTAGATAATCATACTAGCTAAGTTAATTACACAGTTTCTTTTTAAATTTGATGGTTTTCAAGATAATGTAGTTTTATCACTTTTTCTGTCTTATCAGCCCATACAAAAAGTCAAAAATTTCAAGAGCAGCAAGTTGATCATACTTTGTGAAGTACAGTTATTAATTTTAATATCTTTCTAAAAGTACATAATATTGTCTACTTCACAATACAAAACAATGCAATTAAAATTTATTAAACAAGTTACTCAGTCTATTCGAGATGATCCAAACCTCTCGATTCGGAAGCGTGCTGTTGCTTTAAATGTGCACAGATCTTCATTATGCCGCATTTTACACAAAGATTTAAAACTGCACCCGTACAAAATCCAGTTAGTGCAAGAACTGAAGCCTCAAGATGCTGGTCAGAGGCTTGACTTTGTAAATCAGATGATTGAGCGCTTTCCAACGTTCACCAACATCTTGTTTTCCGATGAAGCCCATTTTCACCTGAATGGGCATGTAAACAAGCAAAATTGTCGTTACTGGAGTGCAACCAATCCAAAACAAAAACATCAGAAACCGCTACATTCACCCAATGTCACCGTATGGGCAGCGATGTCGGCGCGAATTATCGGCCCTTACTTTTTTGAAGATGGAACGCATGGACGCACTCTCACAGTGAATTCAGAGCGTTATGTGGAGATGTTAGACGAGTTTTTCGTGCCCCAACTGCAAAACTTTCCTGGTTACAACCAAAGAACATGGTTCCAGCAGGATGGAGCAACTTCACACACGTCCAACAGATCTCTGCCTCGAGTTCGAGAAATTTTTCCGAACAAATTAATCTCCAGGCGAGGTGACATAAATTGGCCTCCACGGAGTCCCGATTTAACACCTATGGATTTTTTCCTGTGGGGTTATGTCAAATCAAAAGTTTACGCTAATAAACCGACTTCCCTGGCACAATTAAAAGAAAATATCCGTCATGAAATGGCAGCCATCACGGAGACTACCTGCCGAGCTGTCATAGGCAATTTTAGTGCCCGACTAAATGAATGCCGAGAGCGCAACGGTTTACATTTGGACGATATTATTTTTAAAAAATAAATTCCCAAACGTTGTACTTCAATATATAATAAACATTTTTTCAATAAAGCTAAGACTTTTCTTTTAAAAAAAGATTTAAATGTGAACTTTCTTTTGAGACACCTTGTTTTTGTTGTTATAGCGGCAATAGAAATACATAATCTGTGAAAATTTCAACTGTCTAGCTATCACGGTTCATGAGATACAGCCCTGTGACAGACAGACGGACAGCGAAGTCTTAGTAATAGGGTCCTGTTTTTACCCTTTGGGTACGATTACCCTAAAAATGAATTGCTTTTTGTTAGTCTCGCTAAAACTCGAAAACGGATTTAACAACATTTTTCTTTATTCATATAAATTGTTCCTATATTCTTGGGTAAGTTCAGAAAATTACAAAGGATCGGTGAATAATTTGAATTATTTCGAAACGTGAACGGGTCTAAAATTTGTTAATTCTATGGCGTTACGAAGTTCGCTGGGTCAACTTGTCTTAAGTATAAAATTCTGTCACAGTGTTTGTAACCAAACTCCTCTCGCCTTGACCGATTTTAATGAAATTGAGAATAGGTCGTAGGGTATTTTATATACCCCTTTAGTGATAAGCTTGGCAGAAAGTTCGAGAAAAACTAAAAGTGCTTTTTTGTGTGGGATTGTTGAAATTTAACAGGACGTCTGTCGGGACAGCTAGTGTTTGTATAATTTACTAGTAGATTACTAGCAAAATAATAATAATAAATATTGGTGGACATTATCACACAGCGCCATCCAGTCCCAAACTAAGCAAAGCTTGTACTATGAGAACTAGATAACTGATAGAATACTTATATACTTTTTTTTGTAAATACATACATATGATACATAATAACACCCAGATACAGAACAAACATTTATGTTCATCTCACAAAATGATCCTACGTTAAGGTAATAATTATAATTTTTGTTTATGTATAGGCTGAGTCTACCCGGATAAGACGGAAAAAGTGATAAAACTGCAGTATCTTGAAAACCATCAAATTCAAAAAGAAACTGTCTGTAATATAATTAGCTAGTATGATTATCTAAAGAATTATCTAAAAATGAACTGTTTAGCTATACATAGTTTTGATTATAACGAAACTAGTGTTTTTGAAGAGCCAACTTTGGAAAATAAATCTATCGAAAAGTTTTACCAATCTTGTTTCTGTCAGTAATTTATCTAGATTATATCCCTGTTATCTTTGTCATAAAAAACAAAACGGTATGTTTTGCGGTTATTGAGAAAAAAATACATTTATTACTCGTCTTAATTGAAATAAATAAATTGAATTGAACTAACACTTTCAGACTCTATGGCTAAAATGATAATAAACAAGCTTATCACTACATAGTATAAAGCAAAGTCGCTTTCCGCTTCCCGCGTCTGTATGTCTGTATATATGTTTGCTTATATCTTTAAAACTACACAACGGATTTTGATGCGGTTTTTTTTAATAGATAGAGTGATTCAGGAGAAAGGTTTATATGTATAATAACATGCTATCCGTGCGAAGCCGGGGCGGGTCGCTAGTATAATATAAGTTAAAGTACTATTTGAATCAAAATAGCGTAGCCGACTGTGCTAGATTTCGGATGTAATCTTGGTAAGGTAATTATTATTGTTTCCGAACGTCTGGCATTGTTGTGCTGTTTGCTCACTAAATGGAAAGCGATTCACTTGGCTAACAACTTAGAACAGAACTTTGGAATCTGTTTTCTGAGAGCTTGTCTTACTGTATGCTGTACTAGCTGACCCGTGACAAACGTTGTCCTAAATTTTAATAATCGCATAGAAGAAAGCAATTTCAGGCAACTTCCAATTTTTTTCCCTACAAACCATGTACTGGGAAAATAAATTACGAATTTTGGTTGAATGCGTATCATATATCGACTAAAAGTATTTAGTCTGTGATGTCAGATTTGTTGCACACCAACGCCATCTATACCAAAATTATCCTTTATGCGTATTTTATCATTTAGGGGTTGTTTCTTGAATTATAAATTCCCCCTTTATTTATTCTGATTTTTTATCTACATACTACAGTAACTTTCATCTTAATCTTTTTTGTCGTTTATTTTTGATTAGGGAACAAACTAAGCAGCCTTATTACAAACTTTCGCATTTATAATATTATTAGGATATACTGATGTTGTATTCAAATTATAATTCAAAAATCATTTATTTCAATAAAATCACAAGGTTCACTTTGAAACGTCTCAGGAGCTAGGTGAAAATACACCTGTTCCTCGCGACCAAGCCTAGAAGAATCAGGCAACAAATACTGCTTGGGATAATTTTTTTTATGATCCTTTCTTTAATGCTATGTAGAGCTCCAATGAGAAATGTAAATAAATATTTTAGGGTCAAATTAATAATTAGATAATTGCTGGAATACTTAAATCTTTTTTTATAACACCTAGACACGAAACAAACATCTATCATCACACAAATGTTTATTCTAGGCGGGAATAGAACCTACAGCGTAGAAAGCAACTGAGCTGTGCTGTTTTCTATAATATTCTACAACATTGAATGTCGATTAAAAGCTCATATGTGGCTGGTGTCTTCCATTATGGGTGCCAGTCAGTACCTGTAACTTTAATAATTTTCATCGTCAGAAATAGGTATTAACGTATCATCAAAATTACTCAAGTAATCGAACCAAGCGAAATCTGCTAAATAAGCTGCAAATATTGAATATCCAATCATATTATTTTAACATTCAAGGCAAGCGGAAATCATCGGCTGTATTTTGAAAAACGATCACCGATTTTTCAGAGCAAGTTTTGAAAACCAATTATTTTACGACGAAGTAATTGGGGACCTGCGAAGCTTGTTTCCTCAGATGGAGCATTAAATTAAATGTGAACCGCGAAGTTTTTACAAATTGAAATAATATTTGGTTTTCGCGTTAACTCCTATCTTATTGAGCCAGGTTTCACTTCGCGGTGATACTCGCGACTTACTTTTATAGCCGTGTTGGCCGAGTGACTTTCATTTCGAAGGTTGTGGGTTTTAATCCCGGCGTGCATCAATGAATTTTTCTGTTCAAAAAATTGATTGGGCATAACACGTGCTCAAAACGGTGAAAAAAAAACATCGTGAGGAAACCAGTTAATATTCTTATAGCGATGGGCTTGCAACCTGTCACGTACGTAAATGTATGGAATGCAAAATGTGGGTATGTGCCAAATATATATAATGTTTGGACGTGTCTCTGACTATCCCCTCTAGACATCTTCAAAAGATCTAAGCGACTGGAGATCTGAGAGGATCTACCGTACTTGGGGATTACAGTCGTGTCGATCCTATGTATATATTTTACTTTTTATTTTACTGTTTTAAAACTAGAAATATAGTTATAAGTATAATAAATATTTATTTTTATTTTATACTAGCTGACCAGTACCCGCTTTGCTGGGGGACAGATAGTTTCACATTTGGTATTACAATCTTTAAAATAAACTATAGCCTATATGTTGCCAAAGACTAATAACTACATAACAAAAAAAGTTTCATCAAAATCCGTCCAGTAGTTTTTGCGTGAAAGCCTGACAACAGACAGACAGACAGACAAAAATTTCAAAATGTTTTTTTGTTATTTGTGTTACTTGTATACAGGCCACTGGAGTATTTTTTTTAGTTTTTATTCAATGTACAGAATTGACCTCTTCTACAACTTTATTATATATGTATAGATAGCTTACCACTATTTTTTAGGGTTCCGTACCCAAAGTACGTATGTTCATCACACAAATGCTTAGTTCATAATTTTTTTCTGGATGATCGAATATTTGTTTTTAGTTCTAAACTAGCTGCTGAAAATCCAACTTATAAAACTAAAGTAAGAAAATAAGTTCAATAAAGACTACTACTACTTCAAATAAAACTTTGAACTAGTTCAAATAATTCCTTGCGCTTTTGCAAAACTTTTAACCCCAAGTTTGAATCTAATTGGATGCACGGCTCGCCAGGAATTACCCATACATTCCAGCATTTGGGATAGTTAAGCGTGGCGCGTAACACGTGTTGCGTTATTTGTTTTGTTATAAAGTATTCCGCAAGTTCGGAGTTTAACTTTACACTTTCAACATTAAATACCTATTTAAATCTAGATACTTTTGCAAACCCTGTGTTCGATAATTCACTTCAGAGACTATAGGCATAGGCATCCTTAGTTTTAAAATTCTTCTACTATACATTGAGCATCCTAATAATATTATAAATGCGAAAGTTTGTGAAAAGGCTGCTATGTTGGTTCCCTAATCAAAAATAAAAGACAAAACGGATTAAGATAAAAGTTGCTGTAGTATGTAGATAAAAAATCAGAATCAATAAAAGTGGAACTTATAATCCTAAAAACAACCCCTAAATGATAAAAAAAACACAACAAGGATGATTTTGGTCTGACATCACAACTATCTGACTAAAAACATTTAGTCGTCATAGCAACGTTGTTTTGACTAATGAATGATACGAAAAATTGGAAGTTGCCTGAAATAGTTTTTTTCTTGACAAAAATGGACAGGACGTCTGTCACGGGTCGGCTAGTCTTTTATATAATATTTCACATTCCAAATTTAAGTTCGAAAAATCCGACTAAAACTAATGCGACTGCCATCCAGAGATGCCATCCAGACTATGACCCACCTACTCAATTGTCCCCTGTGCCCTACCACCTGTTCAGGGGACGACCTCATTAACGCCACCGAGGATGGAGTGAAGGTGGCGAAATTCCATGAATACATAATCTGTACTACCATTCACACGCAAGAAGAAGTTTGTAAAATTAGTATAGATTTATCTGACACTTTCTGACTACACATCAAAAGAAAGCTACCGTCAAAATTTCGGGATTCTTATGGTTTAGCTGTGCGTTTATTTTCAATATTAATAGGTATCCGTAAGAAGGGGCTCTGGTTAAGTAGTGCTAGTTATACATAACTCTGCCGCCAAGCAGCATTACTGTGTTTCAGTTTTATGGGTATGGTTACCGGTGAAGTTACTGGCATACGGAAATTAACACCTATAAGACCTGTATGTCTCAAGGTAGCGTGTGTTGTATCGTAGGACGCGTTCTAAACTTATTCAGGTAATTATTTTTAGGGTTCTGTAGTTTCAGGGTAAAAACGGGACCCTATTACTAAGACTTCGCTGTCCGTCTGTCTGTCTGTCCGTCTGTCCGTCTGTCTGTCACAGGCTAGACAGTTAGTTGAAATTTTCACAGATTATGTATTTCTGTTGCCGCTATAACAACAAATACTAAAAACCGGCCAAGTGCGAGTCGGACTCGCGCACGAAGGGTTCCGTACCATTATCTATAAAAACGGCAAAAAAACATGTTTGTTGTATGGGAGCCCACCTTAAATATTTATTTTATTCTGTTTTTAGTATTTGTTGTTAGAGCAGCCACAGAAATACATAATCTGTGAAAATTTCAACTGTCTAGCTATCACGGTTCATGAGATACAGCCCTGTGACAGACAGACGGACAGACAGACAGACAGACGGACAGCGAAGTCTTAGTAATAGGGTTCCGTTTTTACCCTTTGGGTACGGAACCCTAAAAACGAATAAAATAAATATTTAAGTGGGGGCTCTCGTACAACAAATATGTTTTTTTTTTTCGTTTGTATAGATAATAGTACGGAACCCTTCATTCGCGAATCCGACTCGAACTTGGCCGGTTTTTAAAAGAGAAATGGAATTCAAGAAAAAATATTCAGTAACTTTACAATTGTAATGTAAGATCTAACCAGGTACGAACGACTATCTGTTTATTGTAAACGGAAATGTCTACTGGTTCTGAACTTGCAAACAGCATTAAGGCGCTCCCAGTCGACGATTATTTTTGTTCGAAACGAAAAAAGAAATACTTGTGAACAAGCCACATCTCCTATTTTATAATGTATAGTATATGTGAATAAAGATGTACCCATCTTTAATCACTTCGATAAATAATCCTACCGACCGCTGCAATGACGACAAACACACGTCGGCGCGTGGTCCGCCTTAGCTTTTCGAATAAATTAATGATATAAATTATGTATAATTACTTATCAAAAATCTATTCTAATAGAAATCTAGATCTACATATTACCTATCTTTAACCATAAATCACAAGGTATATAAAATATTTCGATCATAAATTCTAAAACGTATCATTTTGAAATAATATCTTTATCGTGAAAAGTTTCTGCTATTGTGTTTTCAGCTAAATAGAAATCTAGGTAGGAACCTGAAGTAATATACTTATAAAAATAGGAGATGTGGCTTGTTCAGAAGTATTTCTTTTTTCGTTTCGAAAAAGAGCAATCGTCGACTGGGAGCCCCTTAACTCTGCAAGTTTGTTGCACGGTAAAGTTTTAAATATTGTTTCGAACGATGCCGTGTGCTACAGAATTGGGGTACATCGCACAGTGTATCTAAAAAACTAATCGCCAACTGTGAATCAAATTGAGTTTCGTGCCGTTAGAAAGTTCCTTACTAGCAAGGAAAATAATGCTGAAAGACATTGTCATCTTTACATGGAGACTCGTGCCCCAAAACAATCTCTCTCAATTTATAAATCCCAAAGTTTGTGAGGTTGTTTGTATGTTTGTGGGTCAATCACGCCCAATTGACTAAACGGAGTTGGATGAAACTTGTATTATAGGACAAATCTATAATTGCAAGATACTTTTTATCAAGGTACAGCGCGAGAAAAGCCGCGAGCGAGAGTAATTTATTTATAAGTGGCACAGTCTATTTATAGGCACGGTAGGGAGTCAATTGAAGACATCAGACATCATCGAAAAAATCGAAAAACTTTTTGTTATAGGTGCTCGAATAAAAAAGAAAGAACTTGCAGAAATGAAGTATCATCTACAACCAATCTAAATGTCGTATTGGCATGCCTAAGGTCGGTCAAAATGGGTACCGAGAATGCTCTCAGAAACGACAGAGCGTCGAGTGTTCACGCGTGTTTTTGGACCTCTGTAACAAGATTAGGGATGACATTTTAAAAAGGATTGTTACTATGGACGAAACTTGGGTTCATCCCTATGAGCCTCAATTAAAGTTAGAGTCCTTGAAGAGGCTGAAAAATCAGCACGAAAAAATAGATTCAAAGGTTCATTTTTTAGGGTTCCGTACCCAAAGAGTAAAAACTGGAACATATTACTAAGACTTTGCTGTCGCCTTTGCGACTTTGCCACAGATGATGTATTTCTGTTGCCGCTATAACAACAAATACTAAAAACAGATCAAAAAAAAATATTTAAGTGTGGCTCCCGTACAACTAACGTGTTTTTAGCCATTTTTTTATAGAGGCCGACTCGCACTTGGCCGGTTTTTTTATTTATCACAGTATTTTAATATCTTAATAATATAGTATTGTACCCTGAAAACCACCCAGTGTGTGTCTGTTAATGACTACAAAGAAAAAAGACTAAATATCATAGAGAGATACTATGCCCCTCTTCTGAAAAAATTAAAAGATGCCATTAAGGAACAATAGAGGGGAAAGTGGGCACAAGGAGTGCTTCTTTTACACGACAAAACACCCGTTCACAAGAGCCATGTTGCTATGGCGGCCTTGTAAAAATATGGCTACGGATCACTAAACAACCCAATAAAGGTAGTCCACACCTATCTCCCTCCGTTATTTATTTGTTTCCAAAACTAATAAAAGAACATTGCGAAATTTTATTTACTGACGAAGAAGACGATAAGTGTGAGGCCAAACGAGCGTAAATTTTTGAGTTGTCGCGTAATTTCAAACAAGACAATAATACTAATTTTGCGTCGTCGTGTGAATCAAACAGGACTTTTCTATAAAATGCAGAAATTACGCGACTGTCAACTCAAAAATGTACGCTCGTTTGGCCTCACACTTTCAGCATATTTTAATTTTTCCGAAAGTATTTAGGTTTTTGTTTGTAAACATTTACTAAATTACATCCAAATCAGTCAATCGTTACGTGATTGAAATACAACATATTTGTACAAGCATACTCTCATCATAACCAATGTTAGATTTTAAGATAGGAAAGATGTATTTAGACTTACTACCCTAACCAAAGGGTAGTGAAATTAAATTGCTTCACTATATAGGGTAGTCAACTTATGATTCTTCTTTGTCGTATGAAACAGGATTAGCTTCACTTAGCTTAATAAAATACCTCTGACTTTAACTGCTTTTGTATGATTGTGAAAAGATGAACTTTTTAGAAATCCTGCCATAATGACAATGCTACAAATGTCGCTAATGAATTATTCAGCCATCGGAGTTTATGAAAAGGCCAGATTATTAAATTAAAAAATCTACCTTTTGTACTTGTTTTGATTTTTTTTGGTGATAATCGATCAGTTTTTCAAATTCAAATTCAAAAGGCATTTATTGCAATAAAATCACATGAATCACTTTGAAACGTCTTAGGAGCTAGGTGAAGCTAAGCCTGTTCCTCTTGGCCAAGCCTAGAAGAATCAGGTACAAACACGGCTTGGGGCCTATAATTTGTAATGAATGATTCTTTCTATAATGCCATGTAGGACTGAAATGTTGTGCCGATCGAACAAGGTGAAGGCTCAAACAAGAATAATAATTAAATGTACTAACAAAGTACGTACAACAATAAAAAATGAACTAATGAGCTTCAGCACTTTCGGAGTAGTCTTACCAGTACACATTTTTTTGATGAATGTATTATTATACATTCATCTCAATAACCAATAGAGCCAATAGACCAATAGAGCAAGAGAGATTAAGATTTTTCTCAATAACCGCAAAACATACAGTTTTGTTTGTATGTCAAAGATAATTTAGATAATTTAAGGATTTAATCTAAATAAATGTAATACACAAAACACAATTAATGAAACTTTTATTGCTAGATTTATTTTTAAAGTTGGCTCTTCCAGAACACTATTTTCGTTTTAACTCAATATTTATAATATTTTCATTTTAGCTGAACAGTTCATTTGTATATAATTCGTTAGGTAATCATACTACTAGGTACATAAATAATAGACAGTTTATTTATAAGTTTGATTTTTTAAAGAAAAACGGTATAATCACTTTTTTTGCTTTATCCGGGTAAACTTAGCCCATACAGATAAACCATAAATATGTAAGTGCAAGTATCACCTTATTACACCCTGTATAGTTGCGGGCTGTCCCGGGGCGCCTTTAGCGAACAGTATGCTAGTTAGAAATTTCAGTGGATCTTGTCGAGAGTTAAGTCTTGATAGTTGTTTTCGTTTGCAATTAGCATAGCAAGTTTGAATTTTAATATTTTACACAAACTCTGTGTTTCAATCAGGTTGATTAGTAGGTTTATTATTCTACTCCTTTTTTATATAAGCTATTTAGTATATAAGCCGGGAATTCATGGATTTTGCTATTCGAAAAGATTAAATGCGTTTATGGCTACGGTCTTGAAAATTATAATCAATTTTAAATTTTTTGACTTTGTGGCGTATGAAGTCTTAAATTATCCTTTGTATAATTTATTCCAAATCCCATTTGAGTGTAAATTACTCATTTATAACAGTAGCTTGGCTTATTTATATTTGATCTGTCAACATACAACAAATGTCTAAAGGCTAAGAAAACGTAAAAATAAAATCACAGTGCATAGTTAGTTGTATGCAAATAGTCGTATGGAACGGCAGCATGGCTTATCCGTTTTGGTTCTGTCAACAAACAAAATGTCAAAAAGCTAGGCAATGCGAAACTCTCGTAACAAAAGTTAGAGGTAGTTTGTATAGTACAAACTACCTAAAATGAACGAAAATGTATGTCAACAAAAAATCACCGGCGGCAATGTTTTACGAAATAGTGTGATGCGAATGCGACTAGAGTTTTGTAGTCAACATAAACTTTCTGAGCTCGCTTTTTACAAGATTTTATTTAAGACGAGTAATAAATGTTTTTGATGAATGCAGAATCGTTTTTTCTCAATAACCGCAAAACATACAGTTAGTACAAAGATAACTCAAAGATTTAATCTAAATAAATTATAGGCAGAAACACGATTGGTGAAACTTTTCTTGATAGATATATTTTCCAAAGTTAGCTCTTCAAAAACAGTAGTTTCGTTTTTAATCAAAACTATGTATAGCAAAACAGTTCATTTTTATATATATCGTTAGATAATAATCATACTAGCTAATTAAATTACAGACAGTTTCTTTTTAAATTTGATGGTTTTCAAGATAATGCAGTTTTATCACTTTTTCCGTCTTATCCGGGAAGAAAAGTCAAAATTTTTACTTATCACCTTAATTGACCTGATTGACCTTAAATTTTGCATACACCGTTAGTTCTGGTCACAATACAATAATAAGGTTATAGCGAGCTGTTCAACAGACTCTCTCATCGGAACTCCTTAGTAAATACTTCAATTGTGTAAAAACTTTGCATACTTGTCAAGTCCGATGACAATATTACATTATGTGAGGTGGCGCGCTGGTGCTCGATGGTTGAATGATTTTACAAAAGCTTGCCATTGGAAAAAACTATTTCAACAGGAAACTTATTATATTGTTTGCTTGATATTCTAGTTACATTCTATTGAGTAGATAAGCAGGATACGGTATTCTTTCAGTTGACCTATCCATACACCGTTGACAACGCTTTCTTAGAAAAACAAAGATAGGCAGGTACTTAGACATTAAGGCTTTGTTATAAATTAATAATAAGTACTTAACCTTGTCAATCAGTATTGTCAGCGCTACATTGTTCTCGTACCAAGTTATTTTTGTATAATGTTACAATAACATTGTTTACGTTGTGTTTATCTTCATTGATCAAGGAGGTAATATTTCATGATAATAGTGCATCTTAAGGTGATAAAACTGAATTATCTTGAAAACCATCAAACTTAAAAAGAAACTGTCTTTAATTTAGGTAGCTAGTATGATTATCTAACGAATTATGTAAAAACTAGCTGTTCAACTGTTCACAGTTTGGAGTAAAAACGTCAATAATAATTTTGGAAGATTCGATTTATTTCCCAATTTTGGAAAATAAATCTATTGAATAAAGTTACACCAATCGTGTTTCTGAGTAACATTTATCTAGATAAAATCCATAAGTTAAAAAAAAACTATTCAACATTCATCAAAAAATGTATACCAAATCTTAATAACGTAATTGGCTTCAGCTGCAGTTAATATATCAGAAATGACTTATTATTACGAAAATAATTACTGTAAATATGTAGCTAAGCCGTTTTTAATATGAAGCTGTGTGAAATATGAAGCATTTGTTGATCGTGTGTTAAAAAAATGTAACACACGAGAACTTGACCTTGTTAGAAATAATTTGGTAACACCTTCTCGTGGCGAATAGTGGAACTAGATCCCAGAGTTTTACCGGGAGGAAAAGTTTACCCACGCTCGCTTTCCAAGACGGAGAAAAGCTTGAATTATTCTATTACCATTTGCGACTATGCGCCACTAGCGGCGAGTGGCGGAACTATGTTCCAAAGCACCTTTTCCCGCATCCAAAATAACCTCTCGTTTCCCGGAAAAGCTTGAAGCAAGTTGTATGAAACTGCTACTAGGTAGCGCTTTAACAACGCTTCGCATATTCTCCGCTAGGTGGCATTACTAGTACACATTTAGTGTGGTTGTTTTGGGGTGGTCAGACCGTTCTGGTTATAAAAGGTGTTTGTTTTGAGCTTGTGCTCAAAGCGCCTTTGTGTATAGCAATCTCGGTATGAATGGGATAGGTAAATCCCGATGGAAATATTTCTTGCTCTAGTTATTTTGGAGTTACTACCTACTTTACAGACAGACAGGTCAGACATCAAAATTCTAGGTCCTAGATATCTTAAACTAGGCGGGGGCTTATACGCCGAGTAATAACTCGAACCTAAATGTTCCTAAAGGCAAAAAATAATCTTGCAAATACCATAATAGGCTAGAAATGCTGTATTTAGTTTAGATGAAGTGCTACATAAAGCGTAGTTATAAAAATATAATATAAAAACTAATAATATAAAAACTAAGCGTTGCGCTTAGTTTTTATATTATTAGGTACTTTCAATGCTATTTGATATTATGTAACTTTATAATATACACACAAACTCACTTTCTTCTTACATATATTATAACTTTATCATTATGTATGTATAGTTGTGTTTTTTTCTCTTCATCACGGGGGTTAGCAAATTAAGAAGTTAGATACTAAAATAGTAAATATAATTGAATATGGGAATATAATAATACAAGTAGATTTTGACTAAATGCTACTCGTACTTTTCCGGTAACTACAAAAGCAAGGCCGCGGGCGGAAACTGGTATACAATAAATCTAAGAAAAAGGTCAACCGATTTTGCAATGGGCCTACGGGCGTAGATGATCGTAGATCTACTACGCCAGCCTAGGATGTGGGTTTGATCCCTACCCAGGACAAACATTTGAATAAGTGAATGAATAAATGATAATAAGTTTACTGTAAAAATATTTAAAAAATAGGATCACGACTGTAATCCTCAAGTACGGTAGACATCCTCTCAGATCTCAAGGCGCTTAGATCCTTGATGATATCTAAAGGGGTTAGTCAGATGCACGTTCAAACATTACATTCGGCACATGCCCATATTTTGCAGTAGTTAGCATTCCATACGGGATAGGGATTCCAACATCAAAACAAGCTTTTATAAAATCTTCCTTAGAGCTAAGAGACCAGACCAGCTCGCTGTCACCTATCACATAATATTACATTGTGATTGGAACTTTACTGGTAAACCTATAACCTTACATTTTACCCTTAAGGAGTTCCTTTGAACAGCTCCCAGATAAGTTTTACCGATCATATTTTTGGATTTAAGCCCTAAAGTTATCTGGGTCATAAAAATAAAATTGTATGGTTTGCAGATAAAAAAAAACACGACCTAAATGACCAAAATGAATGAAATACTCGCCTTAAGTCTTCTCAGGTGGGTCTATGCGAAACGGTCTCTCGTTTAAATGTTTACGCAATTTAGGCGAGGCTTCTAAGTCGGATTCACATCGCATTCTTTAGTGAAAATGTATCTATCTCTTTCTGGTGGTTCACTTTTACAGCTGCACTGACCGAGATGGATGTACCTTGACTTTAAATCTGAAGGTCGTGAGCTCGAATCCCGGCCGTGCATGGATATATTTATATATGCGCATTATTATGTACTTAAGGCGGAAAATCGTAAAATCGGCCAATAAGCAATGATGGGGCTTGCAGCCTGTCACGTATGGAATGCTAACTACTACAAAATATGGGCATGTATTATGTAATATTTGGAAAGTGCCTCTGATTACCTCTTTTAGATATTTTGTATCTAAGCGCCTTGAGATCTGAGAGGATGTCTACCATTACTGGGGATTACAGTCGTGATCCTAATTTATTTTCCTTCTGGTTCTGTTACTTTTGTAACAAATGGGTTTTTCTCTGTTTCTGATCTTGACATCACTTTATCAAGCGGCTTCAATGACTTAATCGAAAAAACTTAGACCAAACTTGGCTACCACACGACAACAGTGTGTCGATATTGCGGATAAATGTATAAGCCAAATGCCCGCATAAACAGACGAGCCAAATGAAGCGACTGGGGCATTTCGTTTTTGTGCACATATCAACTTTTTTTCTTCTTTCCTGCCGTTCACTGAACACTTGGAATATTCTATCCAACCGTTTTGCGACAGTTGAAACAAAAAATATACCCGTCTCAATTCTGCAGCCAACCGTGAACGAAAACATAGCATTTTCGATTTAACGAAGCTAACCTTCGCAGTGGCGCGATTGTTCTGCCAGGGATCCAATTACACTCGTTAACCAATGACGACTCGTTTATCTTGCAGATATGTTAATTTTGCTTTTGCTAATTTTGAATAATAATAATTTGTCAGATTAGCGGCTTAACTATAGATTTTAACACGGGTGTTTATCACGTAATTACTTTTAATTTATTTTCCCGACGAAAATAAGATAAGCGGCTCTAGTGAGAAGCCTCAAAACAATAGCTTATAACACTTGTGTTTTAGCTTGGTGAGGTTACGTATTACAAGCCGTTTCACTTATGTAGTTTCATAAAAGTAAATAAGAATGTGTTTAAGATAAATTATTTTTGTACATTTACGTAAGTTTCTTCCGTACTAAGTTTGTTTACCATTTTCTTTATTGAGCAACAGAATATTGTAGATATGCGATGCACAATAATAGTAGTTTAGGATAAACACGATACCGTCAAAAATAATTCCAATAGACAAGACTAAGTGCGAGGCAAAGTTGAGTTGGCGCAAATTTTGGTGGAGGCGGCGTGGCGCCGAGGGTAATGAGGGGGCAACCCAACCCCCAACCCCTAAATGCTACAGCAGTGCGACGTGACTCCGCTGAGGAACAGACGCGTTTTTAGGTCAGCAGTGGACGAGATGGGGCACGTTCCAGCCCTTGTTTAGCGCTAAACACGCTGAGTTTTCACTTTTGAACGAGCTACGAGTATAAATATCCATTCGTATTATAAGTTAACAACTCTTGGCATTAACTAGAACCAACTATATGCAAAATGCATAAAATTCACTTTGAAACGAATTCTTGAAAGATAATTCTGATCACTCTTAAATCGCTTGCTAGAATTTTGCTGTATACTGCTGTAGTTATTGAGGACTGTTAAGACGCTATACCGATTTTAATACAAAGTCAAAAGAGAGAAAAAATCATGACTATAAATACACACTGACAATACATTACCTGTGTTTAACGTAGGTGTACGTAGATAATTGAACGTTGAAAACCTAAGTTATGACTGTATCCACTCAGGTGACCAATTACACTTACCATGACCGAGTTGCAAGCTTCTAATTTTATGGATTACAAATCGATATCCTCAAACTAGTGTCAAGAAGCTCAGTAGTAGAGCAACCTTATCCAATGTACTTACTATTAATAGGTGTTGAAAGCCAAAAACCTAAATTTTGTGTGTTTTCTTTCATACCACAAAGTACCACAAAGTGAGCTGCGAAAGGGATACTCAAACATCAACCTCTAAATGTGTGTGACTTCACATGAGCAAAATATCAAGAGCTTCCACTATAAAAATATGTATCTAAGCGATTCTAATACTACCTCAGGCCCATTCACAATACCAATTTCAATAGAAAACTTTCTCTTTATAAAACGAATTGAAATACTGAAGTTGTTGGTAAAATAAACAATCCGTTCATGTATTCGTTTGTGAAAGTTAAATGTATATTCGTGGTCGACTGTAGATCGCAGACATGAATGGAATCCAGCAATAAGCTTAGTTGCGTACACGGCTTAAAAATATATTGACTGGTTTTACAGCTCAGTTGTTTGTAGCTCAGACCTATGCGCTGTATTATGGTATTCGATTCCCACCTAAAACAAACATTTTATATTTCTGAATATATTATGTTTGTTTTGTGCTTGAGCTTTACCAAACCCTTAAAAACCCTAAAAACCTTACACTGATACTTTGACGCTTCTCCTTTTTGGGAGGTGGTTTAGAATAATCCGCAACAATCTACAGTCGCATGACTAGAATTCTACGTCCCGCGACATGTCCCCTAATGAAAATGCGTTTTATACTCATTAGCTCTATTATCAACTAGCTTCTATCTACGACTTCGTCTGCCGAGATTCAGAAAATCTTTTTTTGACTACTTTATCGTAAAATATTGAAATTCCTATAAATCGTTTTTTTTTTTAAGTAACCTATGTTGATCCCAAGGCTTTAAAATATCTCTATTTATGTTTAATAACAATCGGCCCAGTGGTATGGCCTAACGACACAGATAGACAAAGTTAATTTCGCATTAATAATATTAGTATAGATATTATAGTATTCACATACAGTATGTATTTGATTGTTGGGTATTGAAACTGACTCTGTAGTAGGATTTCCTGTAGGTATCATAAACTACGGGTACCAAAAGCATCACAACCCCCAGACCAATAATATACGACAACATAAACCAATTACCTATTAAAGTAAAAGAAATAAGATTTGTGAGTTCCGTTGCACGCAATGTTGGCGGGGTGCACAAACGAAGCAAATACGGGAAGCCTAGTCTTGAATAGCCCGTAATTACCAACGTCTGCATCCGGGATTCCGGGATGGATCCCAATTTTTCCGGTCCGGGTATATAGGACGCGTGACGTCACTTACTGCAATATAGCGCAATAGTACTGTAGCATACCGGACATCACGGAATTTTAAATCAGAGTTGGTGCAGCTCAAAACGAATTACCCGGTGCCACGTATACTGCTGATAATATTGTACAACAAGCTGACCCGTGACGGGCGACAGACATTTCTAAATTTCCGATCTTCCGAAATTATAACCTATAAGTTGCCGAGGACTAATAGCTATATAAAAAAAAGATTCATCAAAATCCGTCCAGTAGTTTTTGCGTGAAAGCCGGACCACAGACAGACAGACAGACAAAAAATTCAAGATGATTTTTTTATTTTGTGGTTCTTGTATGAAGACCCCAAGGAGTATTTTTTTTAGTTTTAATTCAATGTACAGAATTGAACTCTTCTACAGTTTTATTATATGTATAGATTTTTCAAACAAAATTCATATTCAAATGACATTTATTTCAAGTCTTAGGAGCTAGGTAAAGTTACGCCTGTTCCTCGCGAACAAACCTAGAAGAATCAGGCAACAAACACGGCTTAGGACATTGACATAATGACCTACAGTGAACATAATTCGATGAATCCACTAATATTTTTTTTTTCAGTTGACAAAAGTACAAATTATCGACGCGGTAGGTACATGACATTCCCGTTCATCACGTTCATGTTTAGTTAAGGTGATATGTGAAATGTTTAGTTTTTTTTATGGGCTGAGTCTACCCGGATATAACGGAAAAAGTGATAAAACTGCATTATCTTGAAAACCATCAAACTTAACTTACCATCACTTAACTGTCTATAATTTATTTAGCTAGTATGATTATCTAACGAATTATATAAAAATGAACTGTTTAGCTATTCATAGTTTTGATTAAAAACGAAACTAGTGTTTTAGAAGAGCCAACTTTGTAAAATAAATATATTGAGAAAAGTTTCACCAATCGTGTTTCTGTCCTTATCTTATCTAGATTATATCCTTGTTATCTTAGTCATAAAAAACAAAACTGTATGTTTTGCGGTTATTGAAAAAAAAAGATTCTGCATTATATTTTTTTATTTCAAACTTTTTGGTTAGGTTAAAAATAAAAAATAATATAAATAGGATCACGACTGTAATCCCCAAGTATGGTAAACATCCTCTCAGATCTTCAGACGCTTAGATACTTTGAAGATGTCTAGTGGGGGTAGTCAGAGGCACGTCCAAACATTATAATTGGCACATGCCCATATTTTGCAGTAGTTAGCATTCCATACGTGACAGGTTGCAAGCCCATCGCCGCTTATAAGAACACTAACTGGTTTCCTCACGATGTTTTCCTTCACCGTTGTAAGCACGTGTTTTTGATGCGCATATAAATTTTTGAACAGAAAAATCCATTGAATCACGCCGGGATTCGAACTCACGACCTTCAGATTGAAAGTTGAGGTATATCCCACTCGGCCAACACGGCTTTTTAGGTTTGTTTTGGTTAGGTATAGTACCTATATTGGATTCACGCTTGTAATTTATTATGATTTTCCAGTGTACACTATTGGCAGCACATAAATGGGATGTGTTATTTATGGTACGTACTTCCCCAGTGGAATAACCATCAATACGATTTTTTATAGTTATAAAACCATTATAATGTAGAATATTGTTTATCATATTTTTATGGGAATGAAAAAACCCATCCACCCACGTGACTATTGTATCTCATATTATCAGTGCCATAAAATGAAGTGAAGTAAAGAAATGAGGCAGGAATTCTTCTAAAAAAAAAAATTTTCTTTGCATCATAATCTATAAATATATTTAAAAACATATACAAACTAGCTTCCGCCAGCGGCTTCGCCCTCGTATCCTGGGTAAAAAGTAGCCTATATGTTATTCTGATGTATAAGTTGTATTACTGTAAAGTTTCATCTAAATCCGTTCAGTGGTTTTTGCGTGAAAGAGTAACAAACACACAAACTTTCGCAATCATAATATTAGTACGCAGTAGTAAGATTTCAAGGCACTTAGATCCTTGAAGATGTTTAAAGGGGGTAGTCAGAGGCACGTCCAAACATTATATTTGGCACAATACCAACATTTTTCAGTACTTAGCGTTCTATACGTGACAATATATTTTTAGACAAACAAAATACACAAATCTTCATACAATCTTCTAAAAGTTTATGTAAAAAAGGATTACTAAAAGAAATCGTACATTACAGACCTGCCTCGTTCTACCTAGTTAGTATGTCCTGATGGTCCATGAATATACGGTAGATGAGAATCATTTATTCAGCTAGGGAGCTGTGTGCAACATGTGTAAGTTTATGTACAAACCTTATGTGTCTACCTACATATAATATACTAGCGACCCGCCCCGGCTTCGCACGGGTTTAATACATATAAACCTTCCTCCTGAATCACTCTATCTATTAAAAAAAACCGCATCAAAATCCGTTGTGTAGTTTTAAAGATATAAGCATACATACAGACGCGGGAAGCGGGAAGCGACTTTGCTTTATACTACGTGTACGAGCTTAATGTAGTGATTTCAAAATATGTCAATGTTTTTCAAGTACTTTTTGTGTTAAAGTGACACATTTTCGGGATTTTTTATTTGACCATCCCTTACTAATAAAATTGATTGAATTTTCTAGTATATTTTTTACTAATCCTATCGATGTTGAACTAAATAATATCCAGAATTTAGAATGATTAAATAGCACTTTAATTCAAACAGATACAAGATGAAAAAGACAAATACCTGCGAAACACAAACACATTTTTTTGATTTCCCAAATACACGAATTTTGGATTGAGTCACTTTCATTCTCAGGGTGCAATATCTGCATTATTCAAAGATAACAAAGTAGCAGTTACCAGTATGCTGAGCTTTTGGTATGATATAAACTTCTCGTTATTACGCTGTCAATGGTGAGAATAATCACAGTCGCTTGCCTCACTCCTATGGGAATGAGGACTGCTGACAATAAGCGTTTTTCTATTAGCCGGTACGACACCGGCATGGCAACGATACGACGTTCGAAACGCAAAAATATACGACGGGTAGAAGAACATGCCATATTATCCTGTTGTGACTTGAATGATCTTACAACGTACAGCCACTCGTTCTAGATACTTGAAATGAGTGTATTCGTTATGGCGTGTAAGGAATTCAAAGGAACACAGCGGGGATTGAAGTCTGTTTTAAAATTCCGCCGGGTCCGTGTCGGCTCCGGAGCCGTGCTGGCTAGTGTAAAAACGTACATTGATATGGTATCTTTTATTGCATAATACTAGTATGAAACTATTGTATAAAGAACAAAACCCGTTGGAAACTAGTCCGTGATTCTGATTTTACGTTTTGTAGTTTCGATAGTTAGTTTCGATGGGCTTACAACCTATCACGTATGGAATGCTAACTACTGCAAAATGCGGGCATGTGCCAAATATAATGTTTGGACGTGCCTCTGACTACCCCCACTAGACATCTTCAAAGGATCTAAGCGTCTGAAGATCTGAGAGGATGTCTACTATACTTGGGGATTACAGTCGTGATCCTATTTATTTATTATATACTAGCGACCCGCCCGGGCTTCGCACGGGTGCAATGCTGATACTAAATATACTACAGAATGTCTTTATATAAAACGTTTTTCTTTCACAGCTTTTTTGTCATTAGACAATTATTGATGATTTCTTTTTTTCTCGAACGTTCGCGACCGGCCGAACTGCGCGTTTGACGCCTAGCTGTTAGGCCGGTCGCGAACGTTCGAGAATGTTCGTTTTACGAAGCTACTCGCTAGGTGACTCGCTAGCCTCTAGGTGCCAAGCAAGCCTCCTATCCTACCTGTGCGTTCGCGTTTTTAATTAGGGATGACTGAGAGTGTTATAAACGTAAGAGTAGACAAATATAATCAGAAAGCTTCGAACTGCTAAGCTATCGGGAGTTACACGTGTTATTGTAAGTCAACCATAAAAGATAGACATATGCAGTCATGAGATATTTTTTATATAATTTTAAGGAGAACATTTCCGTCATACATGATTTCTATGTAGCTTTAACCATTAAGGTTGCACACGCGACGGAAGCTTAAAAAATGGAGTAACTTCTCCCGTTTTCCCAACATTTCCCTTCACTGCTCTGCTCCTATTGATTGTAGCGTGATAAAAAGTATACTATAACCAGCTCAGGAGTATGAAAAATAATTGTACCAAGTTTCGTTAAAATCCGTCGAGTAGTTTTTGTTTCTATAACGGTTATACAGACAGACAGACAGACAGACAAAAATTTTACTGATTGCATTTTTGGCATCAGTATCGATCCCTAATCACCCCCTGTTAGTTATTTTGGAAATATATTTCATGTACAGAATTGACCTCTCTACAGATTTATTATAAGTATAGATATATATATTTTTTTTTTTATTTAATTTTTCCAATAAATGGTTTTTTATTGTAAAATGATTAAAACGACGATTTCTAAACAACATCGAATAGAGTATTTATCTATCTCTTAGGTTAAGCAAAAGTTTTGTAACAGGCGATATTTATTTATTAATTATTCAAATGTTTAAAGACAAAACGGGACAAATATCTAGTTGTGGTCAATCACATCTAGAGGCATAACTCATCACAACTGTCACTAACTGATAGAATACTTTTATCTTTTTTTATTGTAAATACACGCTTATTATACATATTAAACAGACAGAACAAACATCTATGTTTTTCACACAAATATTTGCCCCGGATGGGGTTCGAACCCACAACGCAGAAAGCAGAGTTACTACCAACTGAGCTGTGAAGCCAGTCTTGAGTATCTACGATGTTATAGTTATAACAACGTAGATAGTTACATTACTCTGAGTTAGAGGAGGAATCGTTAAAGTTTATAGCGAGGTTTAATGCTTCCAATTATTGTTATGAAAGTCCCTTTGCCTCGAGAATTAAATACTACCAACTGGTACTGAGCTGTGAGGCTAGTAGATTTTGTCATTTCACACATCGCCGTCTAGCCTCAAACTAAGCAAAGCTTGTACCATGGGAACCAGATAGAATACTTATAGATTTTTTTAATACATACATGTTACATTAAACACCCAGACATAGAACTAACATCCATATTTATCACACAAATGAATGTCCCGGGTGGGAATTGAACCCACATCCTACAGCTAAGACGGAGCTACTACCAACTGAGCTGTGAGGACAGGTTTTCCATGGGGTTTCATGGTATATTTATCTAACGAATGATTTAAAAATGAACTAATTAACTATTCATAGTTTTGAGTAAAAACAAAATTAGTGCTTTGGAAGAGCCAAATTTGGAAAATAAATCTATCGAGAAAAGTTTCGCCAATAGTGTTTCTGTCTCTAATTAATCTAGATTAAATCCTTAAAGTTTACCTTGACATAAAAAAACAAAACTGTATATTTTGCGATTATTGAGAAACAACGATTCAAATTCAAATTCAAATTCAAAAATTATTTCAATAAAATCACAAGGATCACTTTGAAACGTCTTAGGAACTAGGTGAAGCTACGCCGATTCCACGCGACCAAGCCTAGAAGAATCAGGCAACAAACACGGCTTGGGGTCTACCTTTTTTTTAATGATCCTTTTCTTAAAGCTATGTAGAGCTCCAGTGTGATGCCAATCGAACAAGGTGAAGGCTCAAACAAGAATAATTATTAAAAGTACTACTCAAGTACGTAAACAATAAATTTTTATAAAAAAAATGTATTACTCGTCATAATCGTCTGTCTGCTTTTTTAATACGGATACATTTCTCTCTTTGAGTCTCGTAATTCCTAGCACTTAAATATATGAACTAGGCCATCCGCTAAGTTGGCACCTGAGCCAAGCAGCCTCTTTATTCCCTTTTTAATCGGTTACTGGAACACGACAAGTATTCATAAGGGTAGATTTATATTAGACCGGGCCGTGCATTGTACGTGGCGACGGTACACGGATTAAAACGTAACAAACATTTTGTATGTATCCTTGACCCGTCCGGGCTCGTCTGCTAACTAAAGGCTCCGGCACGCCCCGGACACGGCCCGGTTTAATATAAATAAAGCGTAAAATGTGTCACGTTGGCTCTTATAGATATAACCATCGACCACATAGACCCATAGACGCCTAATGGCTTCATTTCTTCGAACAATTCTGTAAGACCGTTGAGGTCGGGGGAACGGTAAAAAATGCATTCTTATTGCCGGTTCAATGTCACAACCCACCGCGGGGCGCGTCGTAAATTGCGCTCGGTGTCTTATATCAGCAGCAGTAAGCCTAATGTGTTGTAAGAAAGTGTTCGTTTTGCCTTATGTTTAGGTCTTATTCATCTGTCAGCCATGTTGAATAACCATCCTAACAGCTACAAACTCAGGTTTCAATGGGCAACAATTCACGAACAGAAACAATATTAGCTACATTGTATACATACGTAGTTTTTATGATCCTCATATATTTTAAACTAGCAGTTCGCTCCGGGTGTACTAATGAAGATAATATGCAAATTTTTGATACCTAAGGTTTTTATGAAACATTATTGCAATTTTCATGAAAATCTCCAATTATTTTAAAAATAATATATAACCTATGTAAGGAAAGATTTATATTAAACCGGGCCGTGTCCAGCCCGGGCCGGAGCCTTTAGTTAGTAGACGGTCCCGGACGGGACACGGATCTAAACTGCTTCATACAAAATGTATGTAAAGTTTCAAATCCGTGCCCCGTCCGGGTCTCGTACACGGAGAGCCCCGGGCATGGCCCAGTCTAATATAAATTTAGCCTTACTCGCTGATAATGAAGCTTTTGACAAGTGTAAGAATTATTTAAATTGGTCCTATAAATAATTATTTCGTTAATCAGGTGCTAACAAAAATACAAAATTTTACCTTGTAAATAATAAATAAAACAAAAATAAATAAATAGGATCACGACTGTAATCCCCAAGTACGGTAGACATTCTCTCAGATCTCCAGACGCTTAGATCTTTTGATGATGTAGCATTATATATGGCACGTGCCCACATTTTGTAGTAGGTAGCATTCAATACGTGACAGGTTGCAAGCCCATCGCCGCTTATAAGAACACTAACTGGTTTCCTCACGATGTTTTCCTTCACCGTTGTAAGCACGTGTTTTTATTCCCATATGAATGCACGCCGGGATTCGAACCCACGACCTTCAGATTGAAAGTCGATGTACATTTCACTCGGCCAACACGGCTTTTTTTTGTAAATAGTAGGATAGTAAAGTATATTACGAACAATCCATCCTTCTATACCTCGTAAGCTGTTTATATGGTTGGTTTCCATTCCATCTAGTTACTTACTGTACGTACACAAACAACAATGCAAGCTTAGATTATGTCACATGTCTTATAGCTTCAACCTAGCTCACTGAGCACTGACATCACTCTGTAACCTTAGTTGAAGCTCGTGTTAAAGCATGTGTTCCCAAAAAAACGGCAATAATAACGAACGTAATAACACCACCATTTTAAATCTTTCTTTCTTGAAATTATTGTTACAAATACTCTCCTTTTAACCCACGAAAAATGAGGTTATCCGTCCTCATTGGGCATGCACAACATGTAGATGTTGCAAATGGATTTGGCTTGGGGAGTTTTACAACCGGCCGCCTACCTGACGTCAACTCTCAATGGGAATGCTTGCAATACATAAGAAAATCAGGCTAGTACTTAATATAACAAAGTTGTATAACTCATTATTTTAGTTCACTCAATGCTACGAATCTACATCTACGACGCCTACGCTGCATAGAGCGCTTGATCTACGTCGGTCTACGTAGGTTCTACGAAGGGTCTACGATGAACAGGACTAGAGTATTTAAAATCTTTATAAATAAAAATAAATAAACAGGATCACGACTGTAATCCCCAAGTACGGTAGACATCCTCTCAGATTTAAGACCGAACGCTTAAATCCTTTGAAGATGTCTAGTGGGGATAGTCAGATGCACGTCCAAACATTATATTTGGCACATGCCCACATTTTGCAGTAGTTTAGTAGTAGCATTCCATACGTAACAGGTTGCAAGCCCATCGCCGCTTACAAGAATACTAACTGGTTTCCTCACGATGTTTTCCTTCACCGATTTGAGCACGTGTTTTTTGATGCAGAACAGAATGTTTTTGCACAGAAAAATCCATTGATGCACGTCGGGATTAGAACCCACGACCTTCAGATTGAAAGTCGAGGTACCTCCCACTCGGCCAACATCTTTGCAAGTAGATTTTCTGACTGTTTAAAGATTTGTTTGTTAATACACAAATTCAAATTCAAATTCAAAAATCATTTATTTCAATAAAATCACAAGGATCACTTTGAAACGTCTTAGGAACTAGGTGAAGCTACGCCGATTCCACGCGACCAAGCCTAGAAGAATCTGGCAACAAACACGGCTTGGGGTCTACCTTTTTTTTATGATCCTTTCCTTAATGCTATGTAGAGCTCCTTAATGCTGTGTGGTGCCAATCGAACAAGGTGAAGGCTCAAACAAGAATAATAATTAAAAGTACCTACTACTCAAGTACGTACAACAATAAAAAAAATAACTAAAGAGCTTCAGCACAAATTCAAAAAGCAACACACGCTACACTTGATTTAGAATTAAAACTTACAGATAAAATAACACACACACACACACACACACACACACACACACATTTACCCAACCAACAGTAGAAGCTTTCAATCCAACTAATATTATAGCGAGAGTAGGTACCTCTGTCTGTCTGTCTGTGATGTTATCAAGGCCAAACCGCTGGGCCGTCTGTGATGAAATTTAATATGATGATAGTTTAAAGTTTTAGCACGAACTTAGGCTTGAATTTACGAAACGAAGACGCGGGTAAAAGCCAGTTTTTAATATATTTTTAATGTTACCTACTATATCGCTAATATTAAATGTATATCTTATTTAGTAACCTATACCCATCTTTAGATAATACTCAAGTCGAATATTGTTTGTAATAAATATTAGTACCTGGATGACCGAGCTTTGCTCGTTATTTAATTGCTTAAAAACACGGATAATACAACGTTTTCTAAAAAAGAAATCTAGCTAGAACGATTTATCGCCCCCGAAACCCTCTGCATACTAAATGTCCTAAAAATCGTTGGAGTCGTTTCCGTAATTCAGATTATATATAAACACAAGAATTGCTCGTTTAAAGGTCTTAAAAAAACCTACCAAGTGCGAGTTGGACTCGAGCACTAAGGTTTCCGTACCATTATCCATAAAAAACTAAAGAACACGTTTGTTGTATGGGACCGCCTAGATATTTATTTTATTTTGTTTTTAGTAGGTATTTGTTGTTATAGCAGCAACAGAAATACATAATCTGTCAAATTTCAACTGTCTAGCTATCACAGTTTATGATATACAGCCCTGTGACAGACAGACGGACAGACGGACAGACGGACAGCGAAGTCTTAGTAAAAGGGTCCCGTTATTACCCTTTGGGTACGGAACCCTAAAAATAGATAGATAGATAAATTAATATTATTATTTCTTTGCTGTATTGCGTTTTGGTCGCAGTGCTTGTGCACGTACCTTAAGCCATTCACATTGTCATGGTAATTCTAGAGATTACCGCAGTACAACTGCTAAATACACTGTGGCACAAAGTGAAGGTCAAAATGGCGTAGTCTTGAGTAATAGGAGCTAGTCATTTGTTGCATTTACATTACATCGTGGGCGAGGACATACAAGCTTTTTCATTGCAATGTAGCAAACGACAACGATGAATTTTATCACGTTTTTATATTTTTACTTGTGGAAACCTTTGCGACTATTTTCAAAAAGACTCAACCCCGCTGTGCCTCCTTAAAGGTTTCTTAGCTATACACTAAAAAGGAATACACTAATTTCTAGTTTGTAGGACCGGTGGTATAAGATGTGCTTTAATAGATCAGTCAGTCATTCAGTTACACAAGATTTTTATATATTTAGAAGATATACCTAACAGTTCCTCCTAATTAAAAAGTAAGTTTTCTGATTGCTAGTTGCAAAATAATAAATATATACATAATTATATATTATAATAATAAATGCTAAATTACACATGGAATATGTAAAAAAAACCGGCCTAGTGCGAGTCGGACTCGCGCAAGAAGGGTTCCGTACCATTATATTAGTATGGGAGCCCCCTTAAATATTTATTTCATTCTGTTTTTAGTATTTGTTGTTGTAGCGACAACAGAAATACATCATTTGTGAAAATTTTAACTATCTAGCTATCACGGTTCATGAGATACAGCCCTGTGACAGACAGACGGACAGACGGACAGCGAAGTATTAATAATAGGGTCCCGTTTTTATCCTTTGGGTACGGAACCCTAAAAAACGCTGAATGTATTGCTAAGCGCAAATCTCGAGAGCAGCTGAACCGATTTCGCTAATTCTTTTTTTGTTGTATTCGTTATTATCAGGTTTTTAATGAATTTGAGGACAGGACAACGTCTGTCGGGACAGCTCTCGTAGTTTCTAATAGTAATAAAACCGGCCAAGTGCGAGTCGGACTCGGGCACGAAGGGTTCCGTACTATTATCAAAACGGCAAAAAAATCACGTTTGTTGTACGGGAGTCTCACTTAAATATTTATTTTATGCTGTTTTTAGAGAAATACATATGTGAAAATTTCAACTGTCTAGCTATCACGGTTCACGAGATACAGCCTGGTAACAGACAGACGGACAGCGGTGTCTTAGTAGTCCCGTTTTTTACCCTTTAGATACGGAACCCTAGAAACATAAAAAATAATTCATAATATCTCGTAACCTACCTATTTACCTAACTACGTAGTTAGCATTCCACACGTGACAGGTTGCAATCCCGTCGCCGCTTTCAAGAATACTAACAGGTTTCCTCACGATGTTTTCCTTCACTGTTATAAACACGTGTAACGCGCATATAGGTACATTTTTCGAACAGAAATATCCATTGATGCACGGCCAGGATTCGAACTCAAAATTAATTGGAAATTAATAATATCTACCTAGGTACCTATTTACCTAACTACATGAATTCAATAATTCAATTTCAAACTTTTTATTCGATCATGTGAAGTACCACCTATTTACCGACTTACTTTACCGATAGTGGTAAAATAGCGCCACCTGCCAGCGGAATCGCAAACCTCTTTCATCTAACCTCTCAAACCCCGAGCGGTCGCATGAAAACCGCGAAAAGTACCTATAATACGTAGTAACATCAAATGAAACTAGATGGCGCTGGAATGCAAAAATCAAGTTTGTTGTATGGGAGCCCCCCTTAAATATTTATTTTATTCTGTTTTTAGTATTTGTTGTTCGAGCAGCAATAGAAATACATAATCTGTGAAAATTTCAACTGTCTAGCTATCATGGTTCATGAGATACAGCCCTGTGACAGACAGACGGACAGACGGACAGACGGACAGACGGACAGACGGACAGACGGACAGACGGACAGACGGACAGACGGACAGCGAAGTCTTAGTAATAGGGTTCCGATTTTACCCTTTGGGTACGGAACCCTAAAAATGAAATGCTTTGACTGCATTCCTCACGCCAATGTCATGTCAGGTTGCGAATTCACCTCCAGAACTGGACTCATTCTGTGCCAAAACCTACATAACATGTCCTTGTAGCATACCTACTAATACACATAGCTTTTATTATAATAGAATAACTATGAGCCTGCGACTTCGTTACTAACAAACTGCAGCCGTCAAGTTTTCTTATCGAATGCTAAAATAGCCACAACCACAACACGACCTTCAAAGCATTGCCTTGCTTAGTTAAGGCGCTCCCAGTCGACGATTGTTTTTGTTCGAAACGAAAAAATACAAGTATTTATTTTTTCGTTTCGAACAAAAACAATCGTAATTATACATAATTTATATCATTAATTTATTCGAAAAGCTAAGGCGGACCACGCTCCGACGTGTGTTTGTCGTCATTGCAGCGGCCGGTAGGATTATTTATCGAAGTGATTAAAGATGGGTACATCTTTATTCACATATACTATACATTATAAGATAGGAGATGTGGCTTGTTCAGAAGTATTTCTTTTTTCGTTTCGAAAAAGAGCAATCAGCGACTGGGAGCCTCTTAAGTTATTTAGCTGTCAACTATCCCTATACAAGCTTGACATTTTTTAACCTAAGAGTAATTTGCCCCAATTTTTTGGAGTTTACTCCTTAAGAATCGGTTTTTGATTTAAGGCGCCCGGTATGAAAAAAATGTGAGGAGTAAAATCTACTGAACGAATGACCTCGTTAAGTTTTTGGTGCGCAACCTATCGTGCGCAACTTTCTAATTTGGTGTGAGCAGTGCAGCTAGATCGTCGGTAGTGTGTACCCATCGACTACATATGTAGTCGATGTGTGTAGTGTGTACCCTTACTTTGCCTATACTTTATAATGTTTGCGTCTGTTTTGACAATCGTACTTAAGGAGTAAACTCCAGTCGTGCGTCGGAGCTGACACACACAATTTTTATTTTGTACTAATTTCAAGCCTGAGTTCTTTGCCCACTAGCATAATATAAAATCTATCACTCATTACATACAAACTCTGGGTCATATTATACAAATATTGGGATTTGATAAAGCGTATATTACATATTACCCCAAACCAATCAAAGCTTGTTCTATGAAAACTATATGTATTTTTTATTGTAAACAAAAAACACCCATACACAAAAAAACATCTATGTTCATCACACAAACAAATATTTGTCTCGAGTGAGGATCGAACCCACAACCTACAACGCAAATGGCAGAGCTACTACTGAGCTGTGAGGCCATAGAAATAATAAGACACGGAAAGCTATGTCACAATAAAAAACCGGCTAAGTGCGAGTCGGACTCGCGCACGAAGGGTTCCGTACCATTATCTATAAAAACGGCAAAAAAATCATGTTTGTTGTAATAATATGTGGAAATTTCAACTGTCTAGCTATCACGGTTCATGAGATGAGATACAGCCATCGACGGGCTATGTAGTCGATGGATACAGCCCTGTGACAGACAGACGGACAGACAGACGGACAGCGAAGTCTTAGTAATAGGGTCCCGTTTTTAACCTTTGGGTACGGAACCCTAAAAAGCATAAAATAATCTTCACGGTCATGCAGTGAAATATATCATCCCATATGTGGAAATTTCAACTGTCTAGCTATCACGGTTCATGAGATGAGATACAGCCATCGACGGGCTATGTAGTCGATGGATACAGCCCTGTGACAGACAGACGGACAGACAGACAGACAGCGAAGTCTTAGTAATAGGGTCCCGTTTTTACCCTTTGGGTACGGAACCCTAAAAAGCATAAAATAATCTTCACGGTCATGCAGTGAAATATATCATCCCCGAACTCATTATTCTAAGGTTACTACTATCTGGCGGAAAATTGCAACAATAATGCAATGCCACGAGATCGGAGGCTGAGGTTGATTGTTTGACCCTGAGGGTAGTGGAGAAATTGTAGTCTTTTATGTAACCACCCCCCAGGGACTAAGAGAACGGCTAGATTTAAGACTAGTGTCTTAAGATTATCTTGGAAGGACTTTAGGTGTGATTTTAGTGGGCTTGTTGTGTTGATAATGAACTCATATTATTGATTTATTCTTAAAACTAGCTTTTGTCTTTGTCTGCGTAGATTCAGGTAATCGATTTTTGCCGATTTTATTGTAAAACATTGAACTTCCCAGAAATAAAATAAAAAATTGAAAACTACTACGGATTACTATGTCATTTACATTTTCTAAAAAAATGATTTAAAATGTGTATTTGTATAGATGTGTATAGATTTAAGATAGATAATTATCTATCTTAAATCTAAATTGTATATTTTATTTTAATACTTTATTGTACACCAGAAATAAACAAGCAAAACATTAAACAAATAATTTTCGAATTACGTACAATGGGCGGCTTTATCACTAAAAAGCTATTTCTTCCAGGAAACCTGAGAATGGAAAGTAGTGAGCAAAGTAACAGTGGAAGGCAGTGTATAAGCAACAAAAATAACTTTTATGACCTATGATATTTTAGTGCATTAACAGCCAATTAATAAGCCACATTAATGCCTAGCGTATAGTGAAGGACCGAATGGCAGCGGATTAAAAAAATATCAATTGGAGTTAATAGTTATCCAAATAAAATAAGGTATATTTCAATACTCGGTGATCGGTCTCGGAGCATCGCAGCGCAGTTTTGCGAGATTAATCTAATTTTAAATCCTCTACCGCGCCGTGCGCCAGTGTACGCCAACCATTAGCCGTTAGTAGTCTCCTTTACAAGTACCTACCGATTGTGTAGTCATAGTCACCTTACAATACCAGCTATACTCAGACCTTGCTTCAAGAAATAGCCGAGAATAAAACGAGCAGGTACTTAAGCGAAATAAGATTGGCTGGCTTTTTAAATAAAAATACCTTCTAGATACATACAAAAATTATTTATTGAACAATACAAGAACATGTACGGCGAACTTAATGCTCGTTAGCATTTCCTTCCATCAAATCTTTGTGTAATACTGGCCTCACAGCTCAGTTGGTAGTAACTCTACCTTCTGTGCAGTAGGTTGTGGGATCGATCCCTACCCAGGGCAAATATTTGTGTGATGAACATATATGTTTGTTCTGTGTCTGGGTGTTAATATGTATAAGTATGAATTAACAAAAAAAAGTATATAAGTATTCTATCAGTTATCTGGTTCCCATAGTACAAGCTTTGCTTAGTTTGGGGCTAGATGGCGCTGTGTGTAAAGTCCGCCAATATTTATTTATTTATATTTATTTAATCTGAAAAGGGAATGGTAGTGCTTTATTAGTGAGAAATAATTTAATTATTATTTTTATACACATAGTACTAAATATACATAGACTTACAATAGACCATAATAGTATCTACAAATAAATACACATAGATTCAAATTCAAATTCAAATTATCTAAAACATCATTTATATAAATAGGATCATGACCGTAACTCAAAAGTACGGTAGACAAGATCTCCAGGCTCTTAGATTAAATACTAGCTGACCCGTGCCCGCTTCGCTGTGCGTAAGACATTTCTAATACCATCGTGGACTTTTTTGTAGACGTTTTTAAGGTATACAATATTGTAGTACATTATTTTGATATATCTCGTGGGGTTCAGCCAGCATTTGCAATGTAAGCGCAAAAAAATGTGTTTATTTACGACATCACATTAGAAACCTCTAAAATTATCAGTGTTTCTCTACTATATTATGCATGTATTATACATATAAACCTTCCTCTTGAATCACTCTATTTATAAAAAAAACCGCATCAAAATCCGTTGTGTATTTTTAAAGATATAAGCAAACATACATACATACATATTACATATTACATACAGACGCGGGAAGCGGAGAGCGACTTTGCTTTATACTATGTAGTGATGGGCATCCTAAAGAGGGTAGTCAGGGAGACGTTCAAACACTTTATTTGGGACATGCCCGCATTTTGCAGTAGTTAGCATTCTTTGCGTCACAGGTTGCAAACCATCGCCGCCTGATTATCTAAGATATGTATCAAATTAGCATAATTTTAAATTGACTTTATTGTTGCCCCGTGATCTGGGTGATGCAGTTTTTTGTACACACAGCTGGCTTATTTTTAAAAATCTATGACTTTCATAGCCATAGCTATGAGAATAGATTCTATAATAGTTACTATGATATTGGTATTATTTAAATTCGACTGATATTCATAGCTATGGCAATGAAAATCATAGATATTTACGAAATAATCCAGCAGTTCATGTAATGCGAATAAAAACTTAACTTTTTGCAGATAGTACAAGAATTGGAAACAATTTTAATTTGAATTTGAATGTAGCAGTAAATAACCCCGTAGACCTTCGAGCTCATGGAATTTGGCACAGTTTACATATTTCATTAAGTGAAAAGTGAAAGTGGCGCAAAAACACTTTTGGTTAGCTAGTCTAGCGCAAGACCAATGGTGGGGAATAAAATGCTTTCAGTACAAACTCTACGGATAAATATGGTATTAGTTCACTTGTTCTGACTCTGACCGATGGCTATTATGCGGATTTATTCGTTTTTATCAAACATTTTTTTTACTTTTTTTTGATTTACTCTATATGCGGATTTACTCGTTTTTAGGGTTCCGAACCCAAAGTGTAAAAACAGGCTATTACTAAAGCCGGGGTCCCACGGCGCGTAAAACGTCGGCGCGGTCTGGCGCGTGAAAACGCGGGACATGGGACCCCGGCATAAGACTTCGCTGTCTGACATTTGAAATGTTTAAAGATGATGTATATCATTATGTTGCCGCTAAAACAACAAATACTAAAAACAAAATAAAATAAATATTTAATTGGGGCTTCTTGTATAGAAGCCCAAACACAAACGAGTTATTTTGCATTTTTTTATAGATAATAAATAGTACGGAACTCTTCCCCAAGTCCGACTCTCACTTGGCCGGTTTTTTATTATTATATACATATTCTAGGTACATTATATAACTATTATAACATTTATAAATAGTAGTGTTAATAAACACCATGCCACATGTATAAGCGGATGACTACCAACTGGTCTGAATAAAGCGTCTAATCCCCATATTTTTAGTTGTAACCTCGAAAATTCTTCACCTCGACTCGACCTCGAAACCGTGTTTCGGTAGCTTTAGTTGATAAAATCACCTCAAATTTGCCTCTAGTCGAGGATTCCTCAGTCAATAGAATTCTCAACTCAAGGTACTTCGAGATGTACCTTGACATTCGTTGATACTAAAAACATGAGGTACTGGAACACACTGGACCACACTGGACCACACTGGAGCTCTACATAGCAATAAATAAGGATCATTGAAAAAAAAGGTAGACTCCAAGCCGTGTTTGTTGCCTGATTCTTCTAGGCTTGGTCGCGAGAAATCTGCGTAGCTTCATCTAGTTCCTAAGACGTTTCAAAGTGATCCTTGTGATTTTATTGAATAAATAATTTTTGAATTTGAATTTGAATATGGAGGCGGCACTGCACTGGTGAGAAATAGACGGAGAGAGCTGCATGAAGTACAACAATAAGAACACAGTTCTCAAGTTAGAAAAAAAGACACTATTGAGCTCTGGGAACACGAATCACTATCGTATCAACATCGTATCGTTGCTCAGGTGTTTTAACAAGTAGTAAAATGGTACTTCAACAGGTATTTATCGATAAAAAAATTATGATGAAAATCCGTTTGAAATATCAAATAGCGTTACTAGAAATAAAAAATAGCTCCTGTATTTTATGTGATGTGTATTCGACGCTTTTAGCGATAAGGCCGCCCTTTGAGCATAGTGTTATTTTTTTCTGTTCATAAATTTTGTATCCGTGTGAACGTGTGGTAATCAATAAAGTGTTATCTATCTGTCTGTCTGTTTGACTGTCTGAGTAGTACTTTTAATAATTATTCTTGTTTGAGCCTTCACCTTGTTCGATTGGCATCACACTGGAGCTCTACATAGCTTTAAGAAAAGGATCATTAAAAAAAAGGTAGACCCCAAGCCGTGTTTGTTGCCTGATTCTTTTAGGCTTGGTCGCGTGGAATCGGTGTAGCTTCAAATAGTTCCTAAGACGTTTCAAAGTGATCCTTGTGATTTTATTGAAATAAATGATTTTTGAATTTGATATTGAATATGTTCTCAATTGTAAAACTTCTATATTTGTTATTTTTTTGTCGAACTTATCCTTTCCATTCTTCTACAACAATAGTGACATCGAGTTAATAATTAACAAGTCAAGTTCAAGAGCAAACAGGCATCTAGGTACAGCCGCAGATCGCACTAGCATATTCTGCATTCCATAACGTCAGACCTAAGTTTGCCGGAACTATGACGGCGCGGTTGTGTGGATAAATTCCGCTAAGGTTTCTCTACGCTATTATAAATAGGTAAAATTTGTACTTTTGTTTGTTGTAAATAAACAAAAAAAAAACTTCAGAACTATATAACTTACACGTAAACTGGCCTATATTTTCTTTAAAAAATGGAGTTCCTCTCGAATATTTCAATCACTATCACTACATGGTATAAAGCAAAGTCACTTCCCGCTTCCCGCGTCTATATATCGCGTCTATGTATGTATGCTTATATCTTTAAAACTACACAACGGATTTTGATGCGGTTTTTTTTTTATAGATAGAGTGATTCAGGAGGAAGGTTTATATGTATTAAACCCGTGCGAAGCCGGGGCGGGTCGCTAGTAATAAATAAAAATAAATAGGATCACGACTGTAATCCACAAGTACGGTAGACATCCTCTCAGATCTTCTGGCGCTTAGATCCTTTGAAGATGTCTAGTGGGGGTAGTCAGAGGCACGTCCAAACATTATATTTGGCACATGCGCACATTTTGTAGTAGTTAGAATTCCATACGTGAAAGGCTTATAATCTTCGTAAGTAAACTTGTGCGAAGTCGGGGCAGACAGCTAGTGGTTTGAAGGTGATATATTATTGCGATTCTGATTTGCTTTCTAATAAATTCCATTTTATGTTTCTATGCATAAACTGGCAAATTATTCCTCGATTTTCTCGAAACTCACTTCAGTTGAGTTACCGTTTGGTTTCTGATGGCAGAATAGTGGTTTCTCGTTTTATGCCTTTTCTGCGGTCGCTCAAAACGGCGCTGGAAAACATCGTGAGGAAACCAGTTAGTATTTTACTTTACTGCAAAATGTAGACATGTGCAAAAAGTAACGGGCGTACCTTTGATTAACCCCATTAGACATCTTCAGAGATCTGAGAGCCGGGAGATCTAGTCTACCGTACTGGGGGATAAGTCGTGATCGTTTTTAAATAAAAAAACCGGCCAAGTGCGAGTCGGACTCGCGCACGAAGGGTTCCGTGTCGTTATCTATATAAACGGCAAACAAAATCGTGTTTGTTGTATGCGAGCCCCCAAATACGTAGGCCGCTGCCTAGGGTAGCTTTTAAAAAAATACTTTAATTTTAAATCTAAATTTAATCGAAAGTAAAAGGATTACAAATTAATTATCTTAGATGAAACAAGTTCGAAGTTTGAACAAAGAATGCGAATATAAAACTAGGTAGTTTCCGTGAAACTCGCGATTGACGTCAAGCGACCACGTTCCCGCTGACGATGCGCCTCGTGAGTCCGATGCACCTTGTACCGCGCTTGGGACAGGTCGAGCCTAGCTCAGCTATATCCATACGTTAGCTTTGCGTAACACCTCCCCCCGAAGAACAGCGAGTATTGAAGCTTGTCGTAAATTGAGCTGGGGGTTGGTTGGGATCAACCCTTTTGTTGATTGGAAGAGAATAGACTCCTTGTAGTTCAGCTTGGCTTGCTTCAGAAATTTGGTGCGAATCCTTGTTCCGATTAGGTCCATATCTTCTGTATAGTAGGTAGCTAATGAGTGCACATGCACTGGTTATAACCCCGTACATAGGAATTGTTGTGTGGTATAAACTGTAGTCGATGTCCTTTTGAAGATGAAGTGGCGATTGTAGCGAGATTTTCTTATTGGTAGCATGAAGGTGGTCCAAGTTGATAGAGTTCAATTTGAATGCTGGAGCTGAAGATGATGTCACGAGGTCACTCTCGGGTAGGTCCATTATCTTGATCGCTTGTCCTTTCAAACGATCGTTGGCGTTGGATATCGTGAAATCTTGAGTTTCCAAATAGCATTTCTGAGGAATTATAGCGAGATAGCTGCCTTGAAAAGTCTTGTAGAGATCTTGCCCGCAGGATAGATGTACTTTCGTAGAAACAGGGAAGCTGATGCTGTAATGTTTCTCGTCGAGTTCTTCATACGCTGGTTTAGTTAAGGTGATGGTGGTAGGGCTGCATGTCTCGTCCCGCTGCTGCATAGATATAAGTTTCTGGATGCAATCATCTGGTGATCGATTCTGCGAGTTCCTTTTCTCGTCGCAAATGTACCATTTACTGGTCTTCGGGCATTCAGCCTCAATGTACTTGAAATCTTTCTCATGGATAACTAGGTATGGGAAAGGAGGAATAAGGATCTCGTGCTTCTTATTGGGAATAATAGATAATTTATACATATCATATGTGGATGAGAGGATGATCGGAAATTTATATACTATAACTATCTCATTTCCTACGTAATAAAAGCCTAACCTAATTATATCAAAATATTCTCTAATGTCTAAATCTAAAACTTTTTCACTTCCATATAGTAATTTTAATTTGCGAATAATATCGCGAATCATATCTAATTTTAATACCGAATGATGAGCTGTGGAAGCCCTAATAAAAGCAAGAACATCCTGTAATTTAAGTATTTCTTGAGAGATAGAATCTACGTTATCTGTTAAAATCCTAAGGATTTGAACTAAATGCGCATACTTTACTAGGTCATAGTCCTTAGAAATTTCTACTTGTTTTATTTTATTCACTAATATTTCAATCTGATTCTGATTTTCTACAACACTATCTAAAATTTTTGAATATTGAGAAGTCCAATTTTTAGATAAACTAACATGATTGTTTAATTCGGTTACTAATTTATTCTCGTTCTCTTCTAAAGATTGAATAGCATTATTATAATGCAATGCATCTGTATAATCAAGATTACCCGTGATACTCTTAACTACCGATCCGAGACCATCTACGAGTCCTCTTTTTACACGCTTTATCTCAAATGTTTCTAATTGATTAAGTACACCTGCAAGCTTTTTCTTCAAATAATCTATGTAAGGTTCAAATAATGAATTTGTTTGATTATTTAGATGAGAGCTAAAGTTATCTATCTGATTATCTACTGAATTTACTTTATCTTGCAAGTCTTGGAGATTTACATTTTGTAGAAAGGAATGGTAGTGGGAAACGAGTTTAGCTGAGCCTAACTTAAAAGGTAAAATGCCAGGCCCGTCATCGAGACTTTCAAGTTTTATCTCCTGCATCAGAGCTGGTGCCAGGAGCAGGTGAATTATAAGAAGGATCCTGTAACAATTGGGCGCTTTTAGGGAGACGCTTCAACCTAGATTTGGCAATGGGACCTCGCTTTTTCTTAGTGTAAATATGAATAGGGAGGTCTGCCATTACGACGTCATGAGTAAAACGAGGGGCTAACTTTTGTCTAGAAGCAAACGGATTTTTAACGAAAATCTGTTGCTCGGGAGAGTATTCAGCCTCTGGTTCTCGTTCCTTGTTTCGGTTATCTGTAAGGTCTTTACGAGTCGTGCTACACATGTCATGAATCGCGTTATAAGCTTTAGTCATCTTGTCTTTGTGGTTGGTCATGTACTGTTGTAGTAAGTGAGCTGAGAGATCTACGTCGAAAGGATCACGAGGATCATAATGTCCTGTAACTACATCTATTGGCTTGCACCTTGTAAAACTATGAATACTACTATTATATGCCAAAAGGGCGTAGGGCATTAAATTAATTACAGATTCGTTTTTCTGACCTAATTTTAAAATACGGAGATGTTCCAGTATCGTTGAGTGGAATCTCTCAACTATACCGTTCTCATTTGGTGTATGAGGAGCAACTCTATGATGCTGGATCTTATGCATCTTCATAAATTCTGCCACAAGCTGATTTGTAAATTCGGTTCCGTTATCGGTTACTATAGTGATAGGTATTCCGTGATGAGTACAAAAATGTAATAAAGCTTGTACTACACTTACGGCAGTGCCGTCTCTTAAATGATATGCTTGTGCATATTTGGAGAATGCGTCTACGATTGTAATGAATTTCTCGCTTTGAATAGTCAATAGATCTAAATGGACCAGTTCAAATGGCTTAGTAGCGGGTGGTACCACTTTAAATTGTTGTTTTATCGGGCTGCGATCATATTTCGCTTGACCACAGATAGTACATTCATTTATGAATTTACTAATTTGCTCTCTCATTTTTGGCCAATAATATCTATGGGATAACGCTAAATAACATTCATTGATACCGCGATGGTTTGTCTTGCCATCGTGATACTTGTTTATAATTTCCTGCTGTCTCAAATATTCCCTAACGTTTTCTAATTCAGTCTTAGTCAGTGTAAGATTCATAGCCGAATTTTTAAAGGTTTTCTGTATAATAGGTATAATAGTGTACATAGCCAAATAGGGGTTTATTAGTAGTCCGGTCTTTATCTTAGGGTGGACGTACTCTTTGATTGCATTTATAACATCTTCCTCTACATTAGATTCAGATATTTGGACTGTAGTACGTGTGTGCGTCTCGAAAGGCTTGGTGACCATTGGTCGTCCTTTAATGTCACCTACAACATTAAATATAAGCTGTTTCGTGAATTTATTTAAAGGGTCATCAGTAATTGGTACTTCCAAGATGGGGCTTTCATTATTCGTGTGAACAGTGGCGGTTCTAGAACCAGCTTCAGTTTCTGTAGCTGTTATAGTTCTAGACTCGTCCAACGCGGGATTAGTCTCAGATGGATTTACTGCAATTGACATGAGCTCTTCGTTATTAATCTCAATACGCGATAGTGCATCAGCATTTGTGTTGCACTTACCTTGTAGGTATTCGACTCTATAATCATATTCGCTAAGTTTCAAACGCCATCTTGTAAGTCGTGAGCTAGGATCTTTTAAATTCACTACCCATTGTAAAGGTCTATGGTCAGTTAGGATTAGAAACTTTCGTCCATAAAGATAAGGTCTAAAGTATTTAGTTGCCCAAACAATAGCCAAAAGCTCCTTTTCGATTGTGCTGTAATTTAATTCGCTTGAATTGAGAGTTCGCGATGCGTATGCGATCGGTTTATTTGAACTCTTTGTGCCTTGAGATAAAATGGCACCTATAGCTACGTTAGATGCATCTGTAGTTAAGATGAACTCTCGCGTAAAATCTGGATATTGTAAGATCGGGTCATTTGTTAAGAGCGTCTTACAATGTTCGAAACAGTTGGTGTAGTTTTTGTCTAGCTTGATTTTAGAACCTTTCTTTAAACATTGAGTTAGTGGCTTGGTAATACGAGCGAAATCTGGAATAAATTTCCTATAATAACCGAGTAACCCGAGAAAACGTTTGATTTCAGTGGTAGTCTTTGGAATGGGGTAATTTTCAATTGCTTTAATTTTATTAGGGTTAGGTTTTACACCTTCTTTACAAATTACATGACCTAAAAATTCAGTTTCTAACTTCAAAAATTCAGATTTATCCATTTGAATTTTGAAGTTCGATTCTCTCAATCTGCTGAAAACCTTGTCCAAGTTAATAATGTGTTCCTGAAGGGAAGTACTGAAAATAATTATGTCATCGAGATAGACTAGGCAGATTTCATTCTGGAGTCCTCTCAGGACATTATCCATCACACGCTGGAAGGTTGATGGTGAGTTTTTGAGGCCCATTGGCATCCTTAAAAACTCGTAATGCCCATTCTCTACATTGAACCCTGTTTTATGAACATCAGAAGGGTCCATTTCTACTTGGTAGAATCCACTGGCCAAATCAAGAGTCGTGAAATATTGGCATTTGCCTAGTTTGTCTAGTACGTCTGTTATGTTCGGAATTGGATATTTATCATCAATCGTTTTCTCGTTAACTTTCCTGAAATCCACGACAAGACGCCATTTAACTTTGCCTGAAGCATCTGCCTTTTTGGGTACAATCCAAATCGGAGAGCTCCATGCAGATTCTGAAGGTCTTATAATATTTTGGTCAAGCATCTTATTGATTTGATCTCTGACCTCTTGTCTGTGAACGTAAGGATAGCGATAACTCTTAGTATGTACTGGAATTTCATCATTAGTCCTAATTTTATGTTTGATCTTGTTGGTGAATGTAAGTGGTTCACCCTCAAGATAAAACACGTCCGCGTAGTTTGCACATAAACGTCGTAAATTAGCAAGTTCTTCCGGATTAAGATGATCTGTCCGAAGTCGAGATAAAACATCCTTTTCGCGGTCTGATAAAATTTCAGTACTGTCACATTCAATATTAAATATTTCAGCTTCTACAGGACGATCCATAGAAAATATAACATCATTAGAAGTCGGGTTAGTAATCTCTACCCAGCCTCGGTTATTCTGGACCGTCGTTATACAATCTGAAATAAGGCAATTACAAATCGTCTGGTTCTCTATCAGAACTTCACCGTCTAGTGTGTTTATCGGTAACCTAACTATCTTCGTAGAGTTAGCTGGAATAATTTCTTCATATAAATTAACGTTTCTAGAGTCGTACATCTGAATAGGTATCTGCGTATTACGAGTCATCAGTAACTTATTTTTTAGATTAATGTTAGAGTCCCATACGTCAAGTAAATCAAAGCCTAAAAGTCCGTCAAAATAGTTATGAAATTTATATATATATAAAGTCATGTCATTCGGGTCGTTAAATTCATTAAAACAAGGCAACGTAATTGAATAATCGTTCTTACTAGTCGCGTGCACATTTGTCACTTCAAAGGGATCGTAATTTAAAGGAATGTGACGGAAATATCTTTCTACAGCATCAGGGCTGATAAAAGATTGATTAGCGCCTGTATCGATTAAAAACTTAAGAGGAGGATTCGCTATTTGAATATAGCCTAGTTGCCTTTGGATATGAAAATTTACTTCTATTTTGGCTTTTCTAACTTCGAATCCTGTTGAAAATTTTCATCAGCTGGCACTTCCTCTACCATCGGTGGTTCTGGATAGGAATACTGATCACATGGGTAATAATCAGGATATTGTTCACAAGAATAGTAGTCCTGGTAGTACTCAGGATAGCCGTCATAGTCGTCACAGTAATAGTAGTAGTTACTATCGTATCCGTCAGATTCGTTGAAGTTAACTTCGCGTGTCTTAAAATAGTTAGTCGGGGGTGGATTCCCGTGCTTTCGCCAGTCATGTCCTGTCAACGCAAATGTCGGTAAACGTCTTTCGACATAATTACTAACACCACTCATTGGAGTTGGACGCGGGGCATTGCCATAATTTTGTGGTTGCTGTGGCTGAGGTCTATAGGGCATTCTAAATGCATTACTCTGTGGGTTATAATTCTGTGGAGGGGCACGGAACATCTGCTGAGTGCGAGTTGGCCCACGTGGTGGTTGCGATTGGGACATGGGGTTAGGCCTCCAACCTTGGTTAGGATGAGCCTGCATGGGGTTCGGTCTTGATGGACCGGGCATGTTAAACATTTGTTGATTCATTGGTCTAAATCCATGTCCGTTAGTCAGTCTAGGAGTGAAGTTATTAAGAGGGAGATTGAACTTCGATGCGTTAGAGGTCGGCTGCTGCCAATCCTTTCTACTAATAGATGAACCACCATTACGCTCTTGCATGTATAAAGTGTTGAGCTCTTCCTGGATAAATTCCAGGGCTTTCTCCATAGACTCGGGTCGCATACAACGTATCCTAGATCCAAGTGGGTCCTTGAGACCTCGTAAATAAGCCTGAAGGGTTAACTTTTGGTACAGGACACGTTTTGCCTGAATGGTAGTCGCTACCATCTCATGAAGTGAGACATACGTCATTATGGTGCTAAACAAATTTTGGCACCGTTCGTAAAACTCTTGCGGGGTACTTGATCCTTGACTCTCTAAGGATAAATCACTATACAGAGCGGTCTCGTCACGATGGTCTGCGAAATTGTTAATTAACGCGCTTCTAATACCCTGCCAGGTTTCTGGTATCCCATTTGAATTAATCAGCCTAGCCGCGGACCCCGACACTTTATTCAGAATCCCATTTATAAGTGCTAAATTAACTAATTCTTTACCTGGCTCTGTTGAAAAATGAGCCACTACAAGTTGGTCACAAAGATTAATAAACCTTGTAAGAATGTGCGGATTTCCATCGAATTCCGGCACAAGTCTTAGATTCTTATAAATCGTATCAATCGGATTAGCCATATTATCTTCTAAATCTCTATACTCGTCAATTACACTGAGTTTATTTCTAGATAATCTACTGCTACCTAATCTAATATACCGTGATTCTCTCGGATGGAAAATCTTGGATTTTTAGTCTAACACACAATAAATGAAATACACACACATATAAAATGCACTAAAGAAAGGATTATAGTAAGGATAAAGAAAGGACTTGAAAGATTCAAGGACTTACAGCATTTCTCGTCGTCTCGTAGCAGAATCGATTTCTAGATTCACCCTCGAACAGCGACACTAGTAGGTTCTTTTTTACTTGCGAGATGAGGTCTCGTGAGATTAAGATTAATCAAGTATCCTACCGGCTGCGCCAAATACGTAGGCCGCTGCCTAGGGTAGCTTTTAAAAAAATACTTTAATTTTAAATCTAAATTTAATCGAAAGTAAAAGGATTACAAATTAATTATCTTAGATGAAACAAGTTCGAAGTTTGAACAAAGAATGCGAATATAAAACTAGGTAGTTTCCGTGAAACTCGCGATTGACGTCAAGCGACCACGTTCCCGCTGACGATGCGCCTCGTGAGTCCGATGCACCTTGTACCGCGCTTGGGACAGGTCGAGCCTAGCTCAGCTATATCCATACGTTAGCTTTGCGTAACACCCCCTTAAATATTTATTTTATTCTGTTTTTAGTATTTGTTGTTAGAGCAGCAACAGAAATACATAATCTGTGAAAATTTCAACTGTCTAGCTATCACGGTTCATGAGATACAGCCCTGTGACAGACAGACGGACGGACGGACAGACAGACAGACGGACAGCGAAGTTTTAGTAATAGGGTTCCGATTTTACCCTGTGGGTACGGAACCCTAAAAACAGGATAAAATGTAGAACAGGCAAACTGGAACACCCTTCTTGGATCTTGTCCAACAATCGCTGTAGCTTGCGATTCGTCCTGAGTTAAAGGTACACCCCTCTTTATTGATGAGGTCTGGGGTCACAGAGTTTTTAGGATCAAGATATACTCGTAAGCTCTTTCTTTCGATGTTTTATTCCTCATTGCAAAAGACAGTACTTTTTTACTAAAATACTTCAATACTTTCTTTCGCGGTTTGTATCTACCTGCATTTTTTTTTCATCTGTGTGGACCAGGGGCTTCTCTCAGACTTATTTTCAGTTCACATATTTTTACTTGTAATGAAGCTTATAAATAAATAAATATGCGTGTTAGTTACACAATTTAAAACTCAAGAACGGCTGAACCAATTTGGCTAAAAATTGGTGGGGAGGTAGCTTAGAACCCGGAGACGGACATAGGATAAGTACTTACGTACTTTTTATAAGGGTACCGGGAACGGGAGTGGGAACGGGAACGGGAACGGGAAATTATATAATAATTATATAATAGCTATATTTTGTACGCTGAGCATTTTGTATTGCAATAATACTGCTATAAATTTTAGTAATATAAAGAGCCACAATTATTTGCAGCTTATTGCTTCCAGCTATTATATAATCGGCCAAGTAAGAATCGTGCTCGCAAATTTAGTGTACCTACACTTTCATTTTATTCTGAAACTAGCAAATTTCTATTATTGACAATAAAGGTGCGATTTTCCGGTAATCCTAATTAATCGTGATTATAAATGATGGTTCTCTTTTTCGCACTTTTTGAGCTATGACTTTTTACTTATTGGGCTAAAAAACTGGCGCCGCACCACACTTCGCTTGCTTTCTAAGTTCGGCAGTGTGCGACTTTAATGCTGAGACGGGGTCCTATTTGCTCCCATGACACAATCTGCTGTATACCTGTTATTGTACTTCTTTATTAATTGTGTTGGGCTTGTGGTGCATCAAATAAACGGTATTTTTTTTGGAAATTGGAATCCTCAAAATAAGAGTTTTTCTTTGGTAGATCTTCTGAGCTTTTTGAAATACAATTTAATGCGTTTTAAAAACACCACCAAATTTTTGAGCAGAGTGCGACAGATCGACAGACATGAGTGATCTTATAAATATTCCGCGGAACCCTAAAAAGAGATCGAAATTGGCTCAAGTTGCATCCCCGACCTCTGATCTAGATTAGTAAGTGCGCTGGCTGGCAGTGGCAAGTGTGCGAACAGACGACACTGCTGTGGGCGCACTACGAGATGGCGCGCGCCCAGCACGGTCGTGCGCTGTCGGTCGCCGGTCGCGGTCGCCGGTCGCCGTTCAGGTCGCCGTTGCCGGTTGTGCGGGGCTAACTGTCGCATGCCGGCGCACCAACCTGAAGCAGGAAACCGGATAAGCAGGATAGCTCATGTAAATTTTAATTTAATTTAATTTTCTTTACAATTTTTCTCAACTTTTTTTTACAAGGTATCTGATAAATTATCATTTTTATCTGTAAAAACTCAATTAAATTTATTGATCAGTAGTAAAATAAACACTACAAAGATATAGTTTCGGACAGGAAACCAAAAATTATCGTAGATACTGCCTACGCCTACTGATTCCGATTCTCGGAAAACGGTAGTAAGGGCAAGATAAGCGAACGGTTCCCCGGGAGTGGGTTGTCGCGGCGGGGTTGCGTGCGTGAGTGCGGGCCAGGCGCGGTACGCAGCGTTTGGCGTGTGAGATGGACGTCGGTGGCAACGGGTGCGTAGCCCACACGGGCCGGTATGCCGCGCCTGGCCGCGATGCAGTGGTCGCGGGCGGTGTCGATACGCGTACGGCATCGCGGCGCGGGCCGCCGCCGTCGTCGTCGCGGGGCGATGCGGGGGACCTGGGTGCGGCGAGGGGGAGGGAGAGGGAAGACGCTCGTGCGCCCCACCAGTCCGCCTCCGCTGCGCACGTGCGACACTCGCGTCAGCACGCGTTAGCGAACGTACTCGCGCGGTTCCGAGAGATCATGACTCGCCGGTCCCGGTGAGGCGCCACCAACAGCGTCCTTCACTACCGTTACGTAAGGACAGATGTCCCGGTGACCAGTCGTGACTCGTAACCGTTCCTCGTGCCTGGTCGGTCGGTCCACATCTCAAATTCGCTCAGTCAACTTTTAAACCATAACTGAAAAGATAATATCGCAGTTTGAAAGCTTAACCCGTCAAAGCTGGTGCAGCATCAATTCTGAGCCCGTCTGCTGTATTTGTCCGGCCCAGTCCCAGCTTGCGCAGTCCCTGAGCGGTACGCGGTGCGGTCTCAGCGCGCTGCAGTAAGCCGAAGTCCGAAGGCACTGGCTCCGGCATGAGCGGGGCAGGTCCCGAAAGCCCCCGGGAGTAGGCCCCAGGCACCATGGTGTGCGCATGACGTGGCGGGGGGCAGCCGCCAGCCGGCAGCTCGACGCGACAACCCCACCGCTCCGCTGACGCTCCGACCCGATGACAGTTTGAACTCGAGCAGCCACCATTGCTCGTATAGAGTTGGTCGAGAAATGGGGGCTGACGCCTGTCCTCAGGCCGAGGCAGGAATGCCCCCGGGCCCAGGAGGAAGGCGGAGAACAAAGGTATGTATCGCAGCAGTAGTGGTTTGCTGGAGGCAATGATGGCGAGCGGCGTCATCGTGCAAAGCTCATAAAACGGTTGGTGGCCAGGATGTTTGGTTTGCGTCACAATAGGCAGAGGCAGGCGGCTGTGTGACCGCGGGCCACACGCCGTGCTGCCGCCTGGTCGCTGGTCGCGCGCCGGCTCGCGCTCCGATCATGGCATTACACTTGTGTTGGTGAGTGCACGCATGGTCATCGATGTTGTCTTCTACTAACTCTCTGATCATCTGTGCGTGAAACCAATAATTATTCTTCAATACCGTGACCTTCATAAGTTTTACAATCAAAGGTATGTTCTAATTATATATGATATATCCGAATATTAATTAATTATTAATATTAATTATTAATCATTATTTATTTTATAAAGTAAAGTAATTAAGATAAAGTAATTATTATTTTATCTCTAACGAAGAATGCTCTCCGGAAATTAGGTGAATTTATGTTTAACTCATTTTGTAATTCTACAACATTAACTACGTTATCAGTACGTTTTCAAAATTATCATTAGCATCTACATTTTGGATGCCATCAAAAAGCTAAATAGGCAAAACAATTACGATACTTTGTAAGAAAAAACCGCATTGGCCTTGTCTGAGGTACCACGACTTTCAATCCCAAGGAGTAGATTGGAATCCCGATAAATCATTAAAGGATTTTGTTAATTCGTTTAAAAATCAAATAAAAAAATCGCATAAATCGCACATTCGCAACAGTGAAGGAAAACATCGTAATTAAACCAACGGATTAGTCAGCTCCTCCAGTATTGACCTTGTCTTTCCGACCGAGTGGATGAGGCCGACTAAGCTGTGAGAATTATTTAGGTGCTGGACAAACCTTGTCCATCCAAAACTTGTCCGAGACATTACATAGTTAGAAGCACACAAACGCACTGGCATCTTAACACGCGTCAGACTCACTAGACTCAAAAGAATGTTAATAATCTTATGATTCACTAAAATATGTTTTGATAAACAGAGTCATCGGAAATGATGCTAAGAGCGTGCCGCTCCCATCAATCAGTTGTTGCGATCTTTCCAATCTCAGGATAAATCATGAATCTTCCGCAATGCGCCGTGACTCTCGCCGAGTCGCGTTGAATCAGCAGGTTTTAGGCACACATGAAATTATGAATAGATCAATGTTGGTGGTCAGCCGAATTACCGGAAACATTAAGATCCGCTCGTAAATATAGGTTTTATTTTATAACTAAGTTTCGATCAAAATATTATGTCGTCATATTGCGCACGTAACACGCAATACTTTTACTTTAGAGGGTAATAAAACGAAGACGAGTCGCGCGTGAGAACGGATAAAGCTGAAAATAGGCAATTTGGATGCCGTCTGTTCCACAAGCACAAGGGATGGGCCATTTGCGCAGGCGGCTGCATCTGGTTGCACGCTGCCGGGAGATTACTCGTCTCGGCCGGCGCGTCGTGATCCTACTTGCTGGGTATTTCAGTTGATGCAGCGAGGCCGGCTTAAGGGCGCATAGCCGGCTGTGGATCCGCAACGTGCCCGGTACACTTGGCATTAGTTATCAGTGACGCCACATCGGCCCGCGATTTCATGTTCACAATGCGGCATTTCACGCCGATGAGAGTATCGATTGCTGCAGATTCTACACTTTGATCACCAGCAGACCGTTGAACCTGGTGAAGTTTTACGGCACAAATCTCGATTTTTGGAACGGCGACAAGAAAAGCTCGTTATCGGAAGCGATTTGGAACTGGAAATAATAGCTGAAATGTGAGTTGTTAAAGCGGATACTGGAACGGGGAGGAATGCGATAGGATTGTTCTCGAACTCGGATTCTTCTAACAGAAGAAGCGTATGAAAAAGATTAGAGGAATGTTGGTATGGGATAAATTACCACATTCACAGTGGTTGATTGAGACACAATCGATACGTTTTCTCATTAACCGAATTGTTACTGTTATTCCTGGTTATTTATCAGACTAGGCTATCCGTACTGCGGTAAAATTAACGTCTCGGGCAGGGTTATCGCGACGTGGATACTCATGGTTAATTAATGAGAACTGTTAACATGTTTAAATTTATTTCACTCGTTTATAATTAGCGCATTCGTTATGGCTTATCTTCTTTGAAAAGCTACCTTGGGTATGTTTTATGTGTTATCGTATCTTTTTTTATTATTTACTAGATAACCTTGACGCAACTTTGTTTGCATTTTTCGATATGATTTTGGAAACTTTGAGACCTCTCTACAACCCATGTAGAAATTAGTTAGTAAAAATCCGAACGCATTTTCTTTAATTATTAATGTTTGGAGTTAGACAAAAAGTGCCCGATATATCTCACCATATAAGCTTTATCGGTCTATTGCACCCTTGTTCATGGGTATTGTTTAAAACTCTGAAATACGTATTCAGTTATTATTTTACTGAGAGAACCATTTTCATCAAATTACGAGTCAATCATCGAAACTTTTGCATCATATGAATAATACTGAAAAACGTTTATAGTCATGGACAATATTTAATCTTAGTCAGTTAAAAATAGAAAAATATGATTTTAATGTTTGATAAAGTTGTTTTATTTTACGTCAAAAAGATGTTTAGTAAATCTTTAAGAATGATTTAAGAATAAAACTCACAAATTACAAATTACGATGATCTGCCTCTAGATATTAAAGTGACCTTGTATACCAAATTCCAATAAAATTTAAAGTTATGATAAAAAACAGTAGGCACGCTAATTTCTCTGACTAAAAAAAAAAGGATCACGACTGTAATCCCCAAATACGGTAGACATCCACTCAGATCTCTAGGCGCTTAGATCTTTGTGAAGATGTCTAGAGGGGGTAGTCACAGGCACGTCTAAAAATTATATTTAAAACTTGCCCATATTTTGCAGTAGTTAGCTTTCCATACGTGACAGGTTGCAAGCCCATTGCCGCTTATAATAGCCGAATGGTTTCCTCACGATGTTTTCCTTCACCGTTTTGAACACGTGTTCTGATACGCATATATAAATAAACAAAAAATCCATTGATGCACGCCGGGATTCAAACCCACGACCTTCGAAATGAAAGTCAAGGTACCTCTCACTAAGCCAACACGGCTTTGTATTTAAATAAACTACTGTAAATTAATGAAAATTATAATCGTGTAATTGAACTGCCCGCCCCGGCTTCGTACGCATATACTATTGAAGATAGGCAAATTTTTGATACCTTACGTTTCATTATTGACATTTTCGTGGGGTACGTAAATTTTTACAAGCTTTTATTTAACTTGCAATGTATGTATGTAACTATATAACTATGTTTCTTAAGGTGGAATCTTGTAACTCAATTTTGAAGCATTCATCTTTAAGTGATTGAGCTGAAATGTTGCATAATTATGTAACTTCGGTGACAATGCAATGGTATGGTAACAGAACGCAGATCTGATGATGGAGTCAGGAGCTAGTAAACGGTTCTCCTCAGTAAATAGTTTGATTGAGTTCAAACTTCGCATACTTGTCAATCTCAAATGACAATGTAATATTATGGTACTAGCGAGCTGGTCTGATGAAGGAGTTCGAATGTAGTCATAGGAACTCCTCAACTACACAACATAACTCCGTCGTGTTTGGGCTCATTGAATTTGTCTCGACGAGCTCTAGGAATTTAAAAGCTTGTTTTAAAAAAATATTTTTAATAAAAAAAACTATTTTTTAATAAAATACAGCGTTACTCGCTAATAACGTAACTTTTGATAGGTGACAGAATTTTTAAAATTGCTTCGATAGTTTTCTAGATTATTTACACAAACAAACATAAAATCATTATATTATTATTGTAGATAACTATATACTTATATAATTGGTCCGTGATCTATCTAAGATTGATGAAAAAGCTATGTTTAACTGGGTTTCATCTTACTTGGAAAAGCAGCTTAAAATCTTAGTTAAACACAACATCTTAAAAGATTAATTTCCTTCGCTAGCAACTTAATTATTGATGAACGTTGTTTTTTATTGACTAAAATAAAGCTTTAAGGGGCTCCCAGTCGCTGATTGCTCTTTTTCGAAACGAAAAAACAAATACTTCTGAACAAGCCACATCTCCTATTTTTATAAGTATGTTACTTCAGGTTCCTACCCAGATTTCTATTAAGCTGAAAACATAATAGCAGAAACTTTTCACGATAAAGATATTATTTCAAAATGATACGTTTTAGAATTTATGATCGAAATATTTTATATACCTACTATTAAAATCAACTTGTGATTTATTGTTAACTAGCGACCCGCCCCGGCTTCGCACGGGTAGCATGTTATTATACATATAAACCTTCCTCCTGAATCACTCTATCTATTAAAAAAAACCGCATCAAAATCCGTTGTGTAGTTTTAAAGATATAAGCAAACATACATACATACATATTACATACAGACGCGGGAAGCGGAAAGTGACTTTGCTTTATACTATGTAGTGAAGATAGGTAATATGTAGATCTAGATTTCTATTAGAATAGATTTTTGGTAAGTAATTATACATAATTTATATCATTAATTTATTCGAAAAGCTAAGGCGGACCACGCCGACGTGGTTTGTCGTCATTGCAGCGGTCGGTAGGATTATTTATCGAAGTGATTAAAGATGGGTACATCTTTATTCACATATACTATACATTATACAATAGGAGATGTAGCTTGTTCACAAGTATTTATTTTTTCGTTTCGAACAAAAACAATCGTCGACTGGGAGCGCCTTAAGTAGTATCTAAATATATTGGAGACTATTTCACACAGCGCCATATAAACCCAAACTTCTCTGCATTTACTTTGCAGTTTTAATTGTTTTTAACCGACGAAAAACGGAGGAGCTTCTCAAGTCTATATTTTTTTTATGCTTGCAACCTGACACGTACAGTGCTAACTAACTACTGCAAAATGTGGGCATGTGCCAAATATAATGTTTGGACGTGCCTCTGGCTACCCCCACTGGACATCTTCAAAGGATCTAAGCGCCTTTAGATCTAAGAGGATGTCTACCGTACTTGGGGATTACAGTCGTGAACCTATTTTTTTTATTTTTTTTTTACATTGCATACATAACTTACAGAGTAGTCCAATTTTGTTGTGGGTTCTAAAACGAGCCGTATATCTATAGATTTTTCTCTATGAAAATCTTATATCCACGTGGTAATAACGATGAAGAAAAACATCGTGAGGAAACCAGTTAGTGTTCTTGTAAACGGCGACGGGCATGCAACCTGTCACGTGTGAAATACTTCTGCAAAATGTGGGCATGTGCCAAATGTAATGCTTGAACGTGCCTCTAACTAACCCCTTTAGACATTATCAAGGATCTGAGATGATGTTTATTGTACTTGGAGATTACAGTCGTGATCCTATTTTTTTATTTAAAATGCAAAATTACTTGGAAATCTAACAAAATGTTCTACTTATTAAACTGAATAAATATTAAATGAAAAGGCTCGCAGAAGACTGGTAAGAGTAAATCCGAGTTAAAGAAATGAATTCACAAAGTTAAACATCTCTTCAAATACAATAGAGAATTAAGATTTTAACACTTGAATTGTTCATTGCAGTGTTTTGAGGAAGTATTTTATGCCCTCTTTTATTTATTTAATTACACTTTTAATAAAAGAAAGTCGTGTTAGTTTCACTATTTACAACTCAAGAACAACTGAACCGATTTGGCTGAAAATTGGTGGGGTGGTAGCTTACAACCAGGACGGACATAGAATACTTTTTAACGGGAACGGGAACGGGTAAAGATGATAAGATAAGATAAGACGGATAAGACGGAAAACGGAAGTGATAAAACTGCATTATCCTGAAAACTATTAACTTAAAAAAACTGTCTGTAATTTACTTAGCTATGGTTATCTAAAATTATATAAAAATGAACTGTTTGAAAGTGTTTTTGAAGAGCCATCTTTGGAAAATAAATCTATCGAGAAAAGCTCATCGTGTTTCTGTCTGTAATTTATCTAGATTTTATCCTTATGTTATCTTTGTCATAAAAAAACAAAACTGTATGTTTTGCGGTTATTGAGAAAAAACGATTCTGCATTCATCAAAAACATTTATTCCTCGTCTTAACGAGGGGTTGGCACAACAAGTTGACCAACATGTTGCGAAGAGGATTTGGCTTATGTTTCACAACCGTCCGCCTGACTTCAACCCTCTTTGGGAATACTTGTAATTTTATTATCTTCCCAAGAAAATAATCTTCCTTTTGAACAGTATTGACTTAAATGTTCATTGCTATTCTTTGAAAAGGATTGCGTGTTGCTTCTCTAATAACTATAACAAATGTGTGAATGTGTCTAATTTTAGTTAATTATAATTAGCGTTGTTTGGAAAAGACTTATGTAACATTAAAATGAACCGTGTTAATTCGGGTTGGTTGGGTTCATATAGCTTGGACTTTAAGCCGTTTGAGCAAAATGGCTGTTATAAAAAAGTCGATGTATAGAAATCGACTTCTAGACATTATGTACATAATGTATTTACAAAAAAATGTATATAAGTATTCTATCAGTTATCTGGTTCCCATAGTGTACAAGCGTTAAGTAAGTTGGCGCTGTGTGTAAAGTCCGCCAATATTAATTTACTAGCTGACCCGTGCCCGCTTCGCTAGGCGACAGACATTTCTAAATGTGATTATTTTGAATAGGTATGGCTATAGTATGGCTCCAGATTGCTTTAGTTCCACATCTAGTATTCCGATCTTCCAAAATTATAGACTACTAGCGACCCGCCCCGGCTTCGCACGGTTTTAATACATATAAACCTTCCTCCTGAATCACTCTATCTATTAAAAAAAACCGCATCAAAACACTACAAGTTTTTTAAACAAAAAAGCTGTGAATTTCTGCGGACACTGGCACTGCCGCCCTCATTCATGTCGGGACATTTGTTTGTTTTTGATGCGTCGCCTTTCTCTTTTCAACTCGGTCTATTTTTCTCCGCGAAAAATTATTTCATTACGATGTTTAGGAAGTTGTATAACATCTCGTCGTACGTAATCCCCAACAATAATTTTATAAAAGTGAAATTACCGTTTGTTTTGGCTTCGCGTTTCGGCTGAATATTTGTTACAAAATATTATCAGATAAGATAGAGACTAGTGGCAGAAGCCCTATGCCCAGCAGTGGGATGATAATGGCTGATTATGATGATCATGATTGTCATAACTCTTAAAATAAACTAGAACTCACTAGCGGCCACGCACGCGTGGTACCTAAAAAAACTAGCCTATATGCTATTCAATATACATTTGAAGTTCCATCCGAATCCGTTGAGTCGTTTGAGCGACAAACATACAAATCCTCACAAACTTTCTGATTTATATTAGTAAGATCATCAAAATTTACCTCATATTTGAGTTATCGCGAAAGAAAACGCGGGCGACCACTAGCATTGAATAACAGATGTTACTTCTTCGAAGGCCGATGAAGTCATGGTAAAATGGTGCAAAATAGTTCGCATAACATGCTCGATTGGTTAGCCGCGTAGGAATGGTAACAATGAGTGCGACTTAAACATGTGGTAAGGGTACATTGTTCTACTAAATATGTTGTTTACCTAGTTGTTCCGATATCGGAATTTCCTCTTGTATCCAGGAATTGTTGAGTTTTACTATAGAATGTTTTAGTACTTGGTTGAGTATGAGCATTATCAAAGAGAGTTGACGTCAGGCAGGCGGCTGGTTTTAAAACATAAGCCAAATCCTCTTCGCAACATGTTCTGCCGACCCCACATTAAGGTGATGCTTGACATTTTTGGTGTTGTATATGGGCCGAGTCTACTCGGATAAGACGGAAAAAGTGATAATACCGCATTATCTTGGAAACCATCAAACTTAAAAAGAAACTGTCTAAAATTTGAATTATATATACAAACCCGGCCAAGTGCGATTCGGACTCACTCAAGGGTTCCGTACCATTATCTATAAAAAACGGCAAAAAAAAACACGTTTGTTGTATGGAAGCCCGATTTATATATATTTATTTTATTCTGTTTTTTAGTATTTGTTGTTATAGCAGCAACAGAAATACATCATCTGTGAAAATCTCAACTGTCTAGCTATCACGGTTCATGAGATACAGCCCTGGACAGACAGACGGACAGACGGACAGACGGACAGCGAAGGCTTAGTAATAGGGTCCCGTTATTACCCTTTGGGTACAGAACCCTAAAAAATGAACTCTTTAGCTATTCATAGCTTCAGTAAAAACTAAATTAGTGTTTTGGAAGAGACAACTTTGGAAAATAAATATAAAGAGAAAAGTTTCACCGATCGTGTTTCTTTCTCTAATTTATCTAGATTATATCCGTCATAAAAAAACAAAACTGTATGTTTTGCGGTTACTGAGAAAAAACGATTCTATATTCATCAAAAAATTTGATAACTAGTCAGATGGGAAAAGCAGAAGAAAATTATGAAATGATGGTTGGTTGATGCTCCTAGCATACTCGTTGGGAATGATTTAAAATGTAACGCATAACTGACGGTTAACCTAGATTTCATAGGCTTGGTAAAGTAAATTTACTGTGTCAGTGACCTAGGGCCAGCTAAGTCTTACAATATACAATACTAGGAGTCCGCCCCGGCTTATAATGTTTTGCTATTTTGCTACCTTAAGTTATAATTATTGTAATTTTTTAAGGAACCCTAAATTTTGTAGCCTATGTTAATCGATAATGAAGCTTTTGATAGATGCAAGAATGTTTAAATTTGGTTCAGTTATTTTTTATTTTACACTACAAACATATACAAAGATACTAATTTTACCTCAAATAAAAATGTCCCTTCTTACAATTTTTTTTGCTAAAAGCCGTGTTGGCCGATTGTGAGGTACCTCGACTTTTAATCTGAAGGTCGTGGGTTTGAATCCCGGCGTGCATCAATAGATTTTTCTGTTCGAAAAATTTATATGCTCATCAAAAACACGTGCTCAAAACGGTGTAGGAAAACATCGTGAGGAAACCAGTTAGTATTCTTATAAGCAGCGATAGGCTTGCAACCTGTCACGTATGGAATGCTAACTACTGCAAAATGTGGGCATGTGCCAAATATAATGTTTGGACGCGCCTCTGACTACCCCCACTAGACATCTTCAAAGGATCTAAGCGTCTGGAGATCTGAGAGAATGTCTACCGTACTTGGGGATTACAGTCGTGATCCTATTTTTTTTTTTTTAGTAATGATGATTGAATCTATGTAACAAATTTGAAAGTTAGAATTTGATACTCGTAGGTATTATTGTTTGTTTTCAAAGTAAACCTTTTTTTAGTTTCACTCGTATTTATTTATTCAAATGTTCTAAATATGTAGATGGTGCAACCGAAAAAGTCTATTTGTGTTGCATTTGCGTGCAGTTTCTGTTCACATTGCAAGTATTGTGGATTGAAAGCACGTACGGGTGATGTGATAATCGCGCTCTTCGTTGCAGGTTGCCTAATGGATGCAAACCTCACGCATATCAATACGGAAACATGATATTCCTGCCTGAAATAGTTTCATTTGTGATTTACGGACTATGGAAAACTAACTTCCGCTTCCAGCTTCAATACCTGAATAAAAATAAATATTGGCGGACTTTGCACAGCGCCATCTAGCTCCAAAGTAAGCAAAGCTTGTACTATAAGATAACTGATAGAATACTAACATCTTTTTTTTTGTCAATACTTATTATACATTATAACACCCAGACACAGAACAAACATCTATGTTTGTCCCGGGTGAGAATCGAAATCACAACCTACAGCGTAGAGAGCAGAGTTACTACCGACTAAGCTGTGAAGTCAGTGAAAAAGTATTATTTATGTTATTCCAAGACATAGGCAATGTATATTCCGATTTCTGTTTCATCAAAATCTGCTTGTTAATTTTTGGCATGATCATATTTGTATCCACAAATATACAAATATCTTCATAAACTCTCGAATTTATAATAATTAGAATACACTACATAGATTTAGTTTTAAAAAATAAATAAATAGGACCACGACTGTAATCCCTAAATACAGTAGACATCCTCTCAGATCTCCAGGAGCTCAGATCCTTGAAGTTGTCTAAATGGTGTAGTCAGAGACACGTACAAACATAACATTTGGCACATGCCTACATTTTACAGTAGTTAGCATTCCACACGTGAAAGATTGCAAGCCCGTCGCCGCTTACAAAAATGCTAACTGCTTTCCTCACGATGTTTTCCTTATAATTTTTTTCGAACAGAAAAATCCATTGACGGTAATCCACACGGCTGGGATTCGAACCCACGACCTTCGAGGTACTTCCCACTCAGCCAACACGGCAACACATTTAGTTTTGACGAAGTATAATGCCTCTATTTCACCAAAGACCACAACTCTCCTACTACTACCCGACCGTTTAGCGGCTATAATTATAATGTCTCATCAATCTAACTTATGGCGCTCTCAGTCGACGATTGTTTTTGTTCGAAACGAAAAAATAAATACTTCTGAACAAGCCACATCTCCTATTTTATAATGTATAGTATATGTGAATAAAGATGTACCCATCTTTAATCACTTCGATAAATAATCCTACCGACCGCTGCAATGACGACAAACACACGTCGGCGCGTGGTCCGCCTTAGCTTTGAGAATAAATTAATGATATAAATTATATATAATTACTTATCAAAAATCTATTCTAATAGAAATCTAGATCTACATATTACCTATCTTTAACAATAAATCACAAGTTGATTTTAATAGTAGGTATATAAAATATTTCGATCATAAATTCTAAAACGTATCATTTTGAAATAATATCTTTATCGTGAAAAGTTTCTGCTATTATGTTTTCAGCTTAATAGAAATCTAGGTAGGAACCTGAAGTAATATACTTATAAATATAGGAGATGTGGCTTGTTCAGAAGTATTTCTTTTTTCGTTTCGAAAAAGAGCAATCAGCGACACGGCAACATTCATTAGATTCCCGAGTGGAGAACACGCAGTGTGCAGAAAAGTGCAGGATAAGTGCCGTTAGGACGGCCCGGGACAAGATGGAATGACGACCTGTTGAAGGTGGCTGGGAGCCGTTGGGTGCATGTCCCACAAGATACATATTAAAAAACTTAAACAACTGGCCAAGCGCAAGTCGGACTCGCGCACGACGGGATCCGTAGCATTATCTATAATAAACGGCAAAAAACACGTTTGTTGTAAGGAAGACCCAGTTAAATATATATTTTATTCTGTATTTAGTATTTGTTGTTATAGCAGCAAAAGAAATACATCATCTGTAGAAATTTCAACTGTCTAGTATCACGATTCTTGAGATACAGCCCTGTGACAGACAGACGGACGGAAGGACAGCGAAGTCTTAGTAATAGGGTCCCATTTTTACCCTTTGGGTACGGAACCTTAAAAACTAAACAAAAATTGGATTTACACTGACCATAGCGCTTTTACTAGTAATATTTGTTTACATGGATTCAGAATCGTTTTTTCTCAATAACTGCATAATATACAGTTTTGTTTATTATGACAAAGATTTAATCTAGATAAATTATAGACAGAAACACGATAGGTGAAGCTTTACTCAATAGATTTATTATCCAAAGTTGGCTCTTCCAAAACACTAATTTCGTTATTACTCATAACTATGAATATCTAACCATTTTTATAGAATTAGTTAGATAATCATACTACATACTAAAATGAAAGACAGTTAAAAGAAAGACAATATAATGCGGTTTTATCACTCTTTCTGTCTTATCCGGGTAGACTCAGCCCATACAAAAAAAATCAACCATATTTATATAATTTTGTCATTTATCCGATGGTTGGTAAAAGCTTTTAAACGAAGCTTACTTTGAGTGATATTTAATAAATTTAGTGTGGCTGTACTCATCTCAGCTAGGTTTCCATTTATGCAACCAAAAAGGCTCGTAAAAAACATTATTATTCACATGCATTATGCATTATTCACATATCGGCTTAAAAAGCCCGCAATCGGCTGGCGGGCGTGCTGTAGCGAGAGTATGTCTTTGTAATGGTAAAGAGATGACATAATCGCTGCCTCTACAACTTCCCTCCAAGTATAGTTGCATAACGTCGCTCTGATACAGTTTTGTTCACTTGAATTTTTTTTCAACTAGAATATGGGACTTTTGAATAAAAAATAATAGTAGGGTGGGTCCGTCTAATCTTAAAATTAACGCCTTAAAATGTTTATTTTAGTGTGAGAGAAATGCGAAAGTTTGTGAGTTGGTATGTGTATGTGTTTGTTACTCTTCACTCAAAAACTACTGAACAGATTAAAATTAAAGTTTAAAGTAATATAGCGTATATATCAGAATAACACATAACACACTTTTTATATAGGTACAACCCGTGCGAAGCCGAGGCGAGCAGCTAGTGACAAATATTCCGCCAATCGATAATGTCACAAAGATTTGTTTTGAGGGGTTGGATATTGATAATAATTGAAATACCCCGAGGGCCTCTCGGGGATACGATTTTAAGGGTTTCTGTGAAAAAAAACTTATTACAAAGAAAAAAGAAAAACTTTATTTTAATAAAATTATGAAATGTAACACACACTCACACACACACACACACACACACACACACACACACACACACACCCACTCACAAACTTTCGCGTTTATAATATTAGTAGGATTATGACGTCTGTCAGACAGAGTAAACAACATATTATCGCACCGGAACTATAACGAGTTAACCGTTTATCTCAGCTTAGCCATTGTCTACCAAATTCAAGGCATATTGAATTGATCTTCTAGAACTCGTAACTAAATGTCGCTGCAATGCCTCGAGCTTTGGCTAACTTCTCGATAGGCAAACTTTGACAAATTGGCCAGGTAACTCGTATCTCGATTGTTCGGGTTGCAAACTGGGAGTTGAGAGTACGTTAACTTAGTGAAGCATTTGATTTGCGAATGAGTTAGCTCGTTTATGTAGACTCTACACAAACGTGCTAACTAGCTGCTAGCTAACCTACGCTGGAAATGAGTTACAATGAAAAGTTTAGCTCTGTATGTTAATTCAATTTGTATCTTTTGAATAAAAGCTCCTGTCACGTATGGAATGCTAACTACTGCAAAATGCGGGAATGTGCCAACTATAATGTTTGAACGTGCCTCTGACTACCCGCACTAGACATCTTCAAAAGATCTAAGCGCCTGGAGATCTGAGTGGATGTCTACATTGTCTACCGTACTTTGGGATTACAGTCATGTTATATATTTTTTTTTTATAAAGCTCGCATTTAAAGTTAAAAAAAGATGAAACATTATATTTAGGTGATGAATATCGGTATTATAAAAAAAACCGGCCAAGTGCGAGTCGGACTCGCGCACGAAGGGTTCCGTACTATTATCAAAACGGCAAAAAAATCACGTTTGTTGTACGGGAGTCTCACTTAAATATTTATTTTATGCTGTTTTTAGAGAAATACATCTGTGAAAATTTCAACTGTCTAGCTATCACGGTTCACGAGATACAGCCTGGTAACAGACAGACGGACAGCGGTGTCTTAGTAGTCCCGTTTTTTACCCTTTAGGTACGGAACCCTAGAAACATAAAAAATAATTCATAATATCTCGTAACCTACCTATTTACCTAACTACGTAGTTAGCATTCCACACGTGACAGGTTGCAAGCCCGTCGCCGCTTTCAAGAATACTAACAGGTTTCCTCACGATATTTTCCTTCACTGTTATAAACACGTGTAACGCGCATATAGGTACATTTTTCGAACAGAAATATCCATTGATGCACGGCCAGGATTCGAACTCGAAATTAATTTGAAATTAATAATATCTACCTATATTTACCTAACTACATGAATTCAATAATTCAATTTCAAACTTTTATTCGATCATGTGAAGTACCACCTATTTACCGACTTACTTTACCGATAGTGGTAAAATAGCGCCACCTGCCAGCGGAATCGCAAACCTCTTTCATCTTACCTCTCAAACCCCGAGCGGTCGCATGAGACCGCGAAAAGTACCTATAATAACGTAGTAACATCAAATTAAACTAGATGGCGCTAGAATTCGAAAATCACGTTTGTTGTATGGGAGCCCCCCTTAAATATTTTTTTTATTCTGTTTTTAGTATTTGTTGTTAGAGCAGCAATAGAAATACATAATCTGTGAAAATTTCAACTGTCTAGCTATCATGGTTCATGAGATACAGCCCTGTGACAGACAGACAGACGGACAGACAGACGGACAGCGAAGTCTTAGTAATATGGTTCCGATTTTACCCTTTGGGTACGGAACCCTAAAAAGAAAGTATTCTATCAGTTATCTGAAACAAGCTTTGCTTTGTCTGAGGCGCTGTATGAAAAGTTTATAAAAACGACGCTTTAATCTATAACAACACATATTTAAAATGTTTTTCACTAGTTCCATATAAAACGGATAAAATCGATGGGTTAAATACACAGCAATTTGAAACTGATTTCTCCTATTTTGAAATTGATAAAGATCAGCTACTATTAACTCGAACAGGCAACATTTTCACAAAAAATGTCAACAATACCACTAAAAATAGCGCTGGCATGTTTACAGACGGCGAGACTCGTGTATTTGCCGTTGGGAACTTTCGACAAGTCGTGCTGTGTGAGTCTGCCTTAGGCTATAATTTTGAAAGCTTTTGTTTTCTGTCTCGCCTTACTTTAGCTAAAACTACAGTCATGCTGCTGTAGCTAAGCTACTTGTACCTATTTTGAGAAAGACAAATTCTACAAACACAGAAAAGAATACAGTTTAATTTTACCTGATAAAATACGATGGCCGACTGGGAGGTACCTTGACTTTCAATCTGAAGGTCGTTGGATCAATGGATTTTTCTGTTCGGAAAATTTATATTCGCATCGCAAAAACACGTGCTCAAAACGGTGAAGGAAAACATCGTGAGGAAACCAGTTAGTATTCTTATAAGCGGCGATGGGCTTGCAACCTGCCACGTATGAAGTGCCAAATATAATGTTTGGACGTGCCTCTGACTACCTAGAAATCTTCAAAGGATCTAAGCGTCTGGAGATCTAAGAGGATGTCTACCGTACTTGGGGATAGCAGTAGTGATACTATTTATTTATTTATTATTTTTTATTTGAATTTGAGTTAGTAACACAGCATACCCATCGTTGATTTTGTGTTACCTACTTGGTATCACAAATTCCTTTCTAAACCGCTCCATTCTGTGTATAAATTTCGCTATTTAGTTTAGTAGGATCCGTTAGAGGTTTTCTTTTGATGTTCAAATTGAAAGCAATTTTATTTTCTCGGCCTCCTTTTGCGGTATTATTTTCCATTTGCAAAATATACCTCAAACGTGGAATAAATGTTATATCCGATAAGAAAGCAAATTTACATTCTTTAGAAATATTCATGATATTAGTATCGATAAAATAAAGATCTAGTGACTATTTAGTTTAGCTATTGATTGTAACCGCCTTACTAACCATACTCTTTATTTTTTGGAACCTTTATTCTCTGTATCGAGAGGAGGGCGTTGGTGTCTGCGACACAGTCTAGCATTTCTGCAGGCATCATTGTTTTTTGACTGTTTGTTAAAACCTATATTCTTGTTCTCAATAAATATATTTCATTTCATTTTATTCCACTCTTTAATTTGTGAAATTAGTTTATGCAATATTTGTATCGTTCTTTATTTTTTTTATTGAATTAAACTTAGTAGGTAACTGTTATGTTCAAACGCAGTGGGTCGTCATGTACAATTTTTGAGTTTTCCCTACACATATCGCGATGATACATTTATCATTGTTTTTACAAAAACGGTCGAATTTATGTTTCATCGCGATGAGTGCAGTACAACGCAGGTGAGAATTGTTAGAGTGAGAAAGTAGTTTTCATACAAAGTAATGTATTTTTTATATTGTGATCCACCGTACTATGTATTTAAATTCTAGTAATATTAAAATGCCCTAATAATACGTATTAATTTCCGCCATTTAACGACCGTAATATTAATTATAGTACTCAAGAAAATCGAGATTTTTTCTACCTATAACAAAAATCTTCCGGTCTGAATTTGCTCGTACGAATTAATAAAGTTTCAGCAATTTTCGCGAGCTTATTGTTCGTGATAAAATTGGACTTATCAACAGCTATTGCCAGGTACCGGGAATGCCTTGTGTCATAAATGGCATATGCGTAATTCGAATACGAGGACAAAACTCGCTGAGCGTTAAATAAATATGGATTTATTGCGGAAGCAGGTGTCGTTTGCGCGAATTTTACTGCGTGTGATGTACGTTTGTGTAACTGTATCACGGGATTCACCCGGGGCACTTACATCGCCGTTACACATTAATAATAAAAATAATTAGTCAGTTTTGGAAGCCTGTTCTTTGGCGATATGCTTCGAAAGTATTATATGAATCACTAGCGACCCGCCCCGGCTTCGCACGGGTAGCATGTTATTATACATATAAACCTTCCTCCTGAATCACTCTATCTATTAAAAAAAACCGCATCAAAATCCGTTGTGTAGTTTTAAAGATATAAGCATACATACATACATACATATTACATACAGACGCGGGAAGCGGAAAGCGACTTAGCTTTATACTATGTAGTGATGTACAAAAAAATCTCGTTTAAAGGTAGATAGATAGATGAGAAAGCCGTGTTGCCCGAGTGAGACCTCGTCTTTCAATTCGAAGGTCGTGGTTTCGAATCCCGTTGTGCATCAATGGATTTGACTTTCCGAAAAATATACGCATTAAAACGGTGAAAGAAAACATCGTGAGGAAACCAGATAAAATTCTTATAAGTGGCGATGGGCATGGAATGCTAACTACTGCAAAATATGGCCATATGCCCAACATAATGTTTGGACGTGCCTCTGATTACCCCCTTTAGACATCTTTAAGGATCCAAGCGCCTGGAGATTTGAGAGGATCTGTACCGTACTTGGTGATAACAGTCGTGCTCCTATTTCATTTATCAAAATATTTTTTCCAGTTTAGAGAAAGTCATAATAATTCAACATCTATTTTAGTTATTGACACGCATTTATTTACTTGAACATCTGTCGGAAGGTGAATCCTTGCAAACCCATTATGACGCATTTCCTATATCTACTATTCCGTTAAATTATCTTGGAAATAAAATGAGAATGATTGGATATAAATTGAGGATTACAGTCGTGATCCTATTTATAAAAAAAAACTATTTCAATAACACTACAAGAATCACTTTGAAACATCTTAGAATCTAGGTGAAGCTACGGAAGTACCTTACCAACAAGCAGTGAAGGTTTTCTGAATATACGATTCCGTTGAAAATTGATTCTCGAAGTTTTATTTTCTTCACTAAAATCCATAATTTCGTCTACTCTAAAATAGGAATTAACGACACACAGTTTTACCTCATCAAGCTTTCCCTCACAAAATTCAAATTCAAAAATAATTTATTTCATTAAAATCACAAGGATCACTTTGAAACGTCTTAGGAACTAGGTGAAGCTACGCCGATTCCACGCGACCAAGCCTAGAAGAATCAGGCAACAAACACGGCTTAGGGTCTACCTTTTTTTTTAATGATCCTTTCCTTAATATAGCTTGAGGAACTTATGCATATGAAAAGCCACATTTACCTTCTCCTACGTTTTGATTAGTGTCTAACAAAACTGTGTAAATAATTATAATGAAGCGGTTACACTTAAAATTAATAGCCTAATTAAGGAGCCATTTATTCATGAACCAACAACAAAGTAAAGATATACGTACTCTAAACAACACATGTTTCTAAAGAGATTCGCTTTAATCTGGGTCGTATTTGCATAAAAGTTGATAGCCGGTACTTTAAAAAAACGTTTAGATACGCAACTCCTTCGTTAATAAATTCGCCGAATGACCGTTATCGTGGCTAACGAATGCGTTAAAGAAGCCGGCAGGTGCGACGTAAGAAATTAAAAACCGGCCAAGTGCGAGTCGGACTCGCGCACGAAGGGTTCCATACCATTATCTATAAAAACGGCAAAAAAATCATGTTTGTTTTATGGGAGCCCCCCTTAAATATTTATTTTATTCTGTTTTTAGTATTTGTTTTATGCAACCGAAATACATAATCTGTGAAAATTTCAACTCTCTAGCTATCACGGTTCATGAGATACAGCCCTGTGACAGACAGACGGACGAACGGACGGACAGACAGACAGACAGACGGACAGCGAAGTCTTAGTAATAGGGTTCCGATTTTACCCTTTGGGTACGGAACCCTAAAAAAGTTAGGCACGTGGTTAGGTTTTTCTGGGAACAGTTTCGGTTCTACGTGGTATAACCTTATGCCGGCACAATTATGTCGTAGCGTGACCTGCCTCGATCTCTTAGACTTTGTTATTATTCTGTGCAATGCAGACTTTCGCATTGCTGATAGGAAAGTTTTGTTATCTAGGGTAATAAGTGATCGATGTAGAATATAATAGAATAGTACGGTAGACTTCCAGGCGCTTAGATCATTTAAAGATGTCTAGTCAGCACATATAAACATTATATTTGGCACATGCCTACATTTGGCAGTAGCTAGCATTCCATAAGTGACAGGTCGCAAGCCCATCGCCGCTTATAAGAAAACTAACTGGTTTCCTCAAGATGTTTTTCTTTACCGTTTTGAGCACGTGTTTTGATGCGCATATAATTGTTTTCGAACGGACGGACGAACCACGGCCTTCGAATTGTATTATTGACCATTGTACCAACTGGAACAATAAATGAATATGAATATGAATATTGAAAGTCGAGGTACCTCCCACTTGGCCAACACGGCTTTGCTCGGTAATTGATGTATATTATACATTAGGCAATTCTTTATTATACATTGTATAATAAAGAATTACCTAATCGTGATTAATCTGTTTGCAAATCCGACGTAAGCTCGCATTCAAAGAACACATTAAGAGGCTGTATGTCGACGATTGCTCTTTTTCGAAACGAAAAAAGAAATACTTCTGAACAAGCCACATCTTTATAAGTAGTAGTATATAAGTAGTAGTATCTTTATAAGTAGTAGTAGTATCTTTATCTTTATAGTACTATTTTTATAAGTATATTACTTCAGGTTCCTACCTAGATTTCTATTAAGGTGAAAACATAATAGCAGAAACTTTTCACGATAAAGATATTATTTCAAAATGATACGTTTTAGAATTTATGATCTAAATATTTTATATACCTACTATTAAAATCAACTTGTGATTTATTGTTAAAGATAGGTAATATGTAGATCTAGATTTCTATTAGAATATATTTTTGATAAGTAATTATACATAATTTATATCATTAATTTATTCGAAAAGCAAAGGCGGACCACGCGCCGACGTGTGTTTGTCGTCATTGCAGCGGTCGTTAGGATTATTTATCGAAGTGATTAAAGATGGGTACATCTTTATTAACATATACTATACATTATAAAATAGGAGATGTGGCTTGTTCAGAAGTATTTCTTTTTTCGTTTCGAACAAAAACAATCGTCGACAGGGAGCGCCTTAACAAGTTCTTACTTCTCGTATTGTGATTATGATACTCAGCGTTACCGTAAAACATCGACTACATAGCCTAATAGACGCCTAATGGCTTCATTACTTCAAACAAACAACTCTGTCAAGTCAATGAGGTATGAGGTACGGGGGGAGTGGGAAAAAATGCATTCTGATTGACCGATTCAAGATGACGTGATTCACTAGGGATGGGAAGTGTTGTCATGAGTTGTCGAAATATTATACACGTCCAAATATTATATTTGGCACATACCCACATTTTGCAGTAGTTAGCAGTCCATACGTGACAGGTTGCAAGCCCATCGCCGCTTATAAAAATACTAACTACTGGTTTCCTTACGATGCGATGTTTTCCTTCACCGTTTTAAACACGTGTTTTTGATCTATATATATATGTATAAAAATCAATTGCTGTTCGTTAGTCTCGCTAAAACTCGAGAACGGCTTAACGGATTTATTTTATCTTGGTCTATTTTATGTTCGTGGAGGTCTATGAAGGTTTAAAAGGTGAAAAAAAAATCGAATAATTGCCAGGAAAACCCTAAATACAGCCCTTTTCTTTTTCCCATTCCTTTCCTTTTTCCATTTCCCAAAGTTAAAAAAAACGTAGAGTCCATTTGAGCTTTATTAGGTTTGATAATACGAGAACGGGAACGGGATCGGGAACGCGAGCGCGAACGCGAACGCGAACGGGAACGCGAACGCGAACGCGAACGGGAACGGGAACTTAAGACAACATTTGTTAATTCTAAAGCGATAATATTATAAATGCGAATAGCAAATAGGTTACTTCATATCCATGTAGGTACAACGCGAGCGAAGCCGCGGACGGAAGATAGTTGGCAATAAGTAGTTTTACTAGTTAGGTCCAAATGTTGTTGTTACTACTATGTAGGTTTATCGATCATCAATTATTGAGTAGTGGTACAACACTATTGACTTTCGACAAGGAAAATAACCAGTGTAACTTGAGCTTGTGGTTATAGTTTTTTAGCATAAACAGACGAGATGTGCACGGGTCAAGGAAGTGGTCGGTACTACTGCAGGTTTGACGCGCGGTATTTTTTATCGGCCGTATAAGCCTGATGTTTTGGATGACAGTGTTCGCCTTGCATGCGGTATCTTCTGGGCTATGTAGTCGATGCCGTAAAAGGACGGATCGCATTTAAATTAGTCCATTTAAAGAGACATAACCGTAAAATTTAAACGAAACCGAACTCGGTCCGATACGCGGTAGTAGGTTTGAAAAGCTATTCGCTGTATTCATTCAGTAAAATGTTATTTTTTGTGTAACCACACTTGTGATGACTCGTCGAAAAAGTTATGATCAAGTGCATGTTTTTTTTTATTGTTGGACATTTCTCTCAACGCCGTTTAGCCCCAAAATAAACAAAGCTTGTACTATGAGAACCAGATAGCTGATAAAATACTAATACTTTTTTTAAAGACGTAGATACCTAAGATACTATATAACACCTAGACACAGAACAAACATCTATGTTCATCACACAAATAATTTCCCTGGGTGGATTGAACCCACAACCTACAGCGCAGAAGGCAGAGTTACTACCAAGTGAGCTGTGAGATCAGTCAAAATATGATAAGAGTAAATGAAGCAGAAAATCGTATCAAGTAGAAAGCCGTGGTCCCTGCCTACCCTGTTGGGAAGCATGCATAATTTTATTTATGTAGAATCACGCTTGTAATTTATTTTACACAGTGCCATCTAGCCCCAAACTAAGCAAAGCTTGTACTATGGGAACTAGATAACTGATAGAATACTTATATACCTTTTTTTTGTAAATACATACATAATGTATATACATATACAAACCTTTACTACCAACTGAGCTTTGAGGCCGTCAAAGATGATCGTATCAAGTAGAAAGCCGTGGAAATTTTATGTATGTAGAATCACGCTTGTAAATTCGAAACCCGTTTAGCCGATACTTTTTACTAGCGTCGTCCACCCTCACTGCATTTTTCATGTTCCTTATAAACGTTGAACTGCTCGGTCTCGTGATATGCAATCTTACGCCTAGTTAGCCTTAACGACATCATCCGCCGGACTCTTACCGGCCTGTGAAGGAGCTATCAAGTACTACCACTATACTTATTTCTGCCGCCAAGCAATATTGCAATATTGCTGTGTACCTGTCGGTTTAGAGGTTTTTTAGGGTTCCGTACCCAAAGGGTAATAACAGGACCCTATTACTAAGACTCCGCTGTGATAGCTAGACAGTTGATTTTTTTCACAGATGATGTATTTCTGTTGCCACTATAACAACAAGTACTAAAAACAGAATAAAATATATATTCAAGCTCCCATACAACAAACGTGTTTTTTTGCCGTTTTTTTATAGATGGTACGGGTACGACTCGCACTTGTCCGGTTTTTATTAACATATGATACGAATATCTCACATTAGTAATGGAGTCTTATCATTATTAGTGAGTAAGAAAAGATGGAAAATTATTTTTCATCAGTGACCAAGCGCTCTTCTAGCTCTTCTAGACGGGGGCAGCTGTATCGTATCTCGCTACGCTCATAGGAATGCACGCATAGGAAGTAAATCTCAAGACGTGGTTGTCATCTCCAAGTTAGTGTTTTGATGATACATGCCATACAGCATGACCATTGACCATCTCCATGTTTTACCATGTCAAATGGTATCAAAAATAATATACCTAAAGTAGTTTTGTAGCCTCGCAGCGAAAATAGGCAAAACAATTCATTAACTATATAAACATCTGAAAACTGAATTCGTAACGACCTTGTTTCGGTTCCATTGTTTAAATTTTACTTTAAAATACCAGTGTGTGCATGTGCATTGCAGTTTCACGTTAAACCACCGTTATATATTCTTAAACTAATCAAAAACTTGTTCCGCAAATAAAACATGACCTCTGTTTAAGTATAGGTATTTTTAGTTTGTTATCACAGTTAAAAATTGCTACTTTTACAGTGCATGTTGTTAAAGCTAAATCAATTTGGCTCCTGAAACACAGTTTTCACTAATTCTAGCCAATAAAAATAAAACAAATATAAATAGGATCACGACTGTAATCCCCAAGTACGGTAGATATCCTCTCAGATATCTAGACGCTCAGATCTTTTGAAGATGCCCTGTGGGAGTAGTCAGAGGCACGTCCTAACATTATATTTGGCACATGCCCACATTTTGCAGCAGTTAGCTTTCCATACGTGACAGGTTACAAGCCCATCGCCGCTTATAAGAATACTAACTGGTTTCCTCACGATATTTTCCTTCACCGTTTTGCGCACGCCTATGGATTCATTAAATTATGTTCACAGTAAGTTATGACAATAAAATAAATTTGAATTAGAAATAAATGAATGAATATTGATGACCAGACATAGAACAAACATCTATTTAAATCACACATATATTTGTCCTGTGTGGAGAACCTACAGTGCAAAAGGCAGAGCTAAAACCAACTGAGCTGTCAGGCCTGTCAAGTAAACCCGCAGAGAGTAGAAACCACAGTTAAAGCTATTTCAAACGCAGATAGATATACTTCGAGCCACTTAATGGGCCGTACCAAATGCAGCAACAAAATACATTTTGTGAGAACATTTTCCTTCAAAATAAACCCTATCACTTTTTAGCGCAAAAATAACCCTTAAATATAAACGCAAAAAGGGTGATTTTGGTATAGATGGCGTTGGTGTGCACAAAATCTGACATCACAGACTAAAAACATTTAGTCGTCATAGCAACGCAGTTTTGAGTAATTAATGATACGCATTCTACCAAAATTTCTAATTTATTTTATCAGTACAAGGTTTGTAGGTACAAAATTGGCCAGATATTTCTTTTTCCTACGTGATTATTAAAATTTGACATTACAACGTCTGTCACGGGTCGGCTAGTTACTTCATAAAACTTAACAACGAATATTGTCCCTTGACTTTTCGATTGGCCGAAATAAACATTTTCGTCGGTCTTCTTTTTATTCGTTTTATAAAACGTAAGTAATTATAATGTTGCAACTGTGCTCAAAATGCTGAAGGAAAACATTGTGAGGGAACCAGCTAGTCTTCTTGTAAGGTTTGCCCATAAATTTCTACAACTGCGTATTTTTAGGGTTCCGTATCCAAAGGGTAAAAACGGTACCCTATTACTAAGACTTCGCTGTCTGTCTGTCCGTCTGTCTGTCACAGGGCTGTATCTCATGAACCGTGACAGCTAGACAGTTGAAATTTTCACATATGATGTATTTCTGTTGCCGCTATAACAACAAATACTAAAAACAGAATAAAATAAACGTTTAAGTGGGGCTCCCATACAACAAACGTGTTTTTTGCCGTTTTTTACAGATAATGGTACGGAACCCTTCGTGCGCGTGGCCGACTCGCACTTGGCCCGTTTTTATTTATTTTAAACGCTTTTGTCACACTGATATTGAAAACACAACGCATGTCATTGTACAACTAAAATTGTTGTAGGTAAACGTGTTTTACTAAATCTAAAAATAGTTTTGTATACGCCGTAAGAGTTATACGGTTGTCGAGTTTCAGTTTTAGTATTTGCGTTTATGCAAAATGAAATTAGTCACGAATTAAGTGCGTGTATAAAATCGCTGGAGCTTAAAAACCTTATTTTGTAATTTAAGCGCGATATTGAAGATAATCCTAATCAACATAGTATAAAACAAAGTCGCTTTCTCTGTCCCTATATCCCTATGTATGCTTAAATCTTTAAAACTACGCAACGGATTTTGATGCGGTTTTTTTAATAGATAGAGTGATTTAAGAGGAAGGTTTATATGTATAATATAGAAGAAACACTGATAATTTTAGAGGTTTCTAATGTGATGTCGTAAATAAATTGTGTATTTTTTGACATTTGGACGATACGTTGTCGATACGATACTGGTTCATGCTAACCCCCCAGGTAGATTAAGTAATTCATAAAAGGTAACATTATAGACAGTATAAATAAAGAGAAAAAAACATGAATTCGGAGTATGTTATACATCTTAGGCCGTGGTATGTCCAAACATCACATTTGGCACATACCCACATTTTTCAGTAGAAAACATTACATTTGTGATAAATTGGCAAGACTATCGGCGTTTATAAGAATACTACACTGGTTTCCTCACGTATTTATCCTTAATCGTTTAAAACATGAATTAAATACAAATCCTACAATCTTCGTTCTATACTTATTTATTTATTTATACCTTAATTGCACTTATAAAATAAATACAAAAAGGCGGACTTAATGCCGAGGTATTTTCTTGAAAACCGCCCTTTTTTGGCTTCGATTAAAAATACCAACGGAAACTTTTACACACATTGTGTTGAGTCACAAGTGGATTTTATGGAAATAAATGCCTTTTGACTTGACTTTTGTCCTTGATTATGATCATTTGACAATACTTTAAAAAAAAAATAGGATCACGACTGTAATCCCCAAGTACGGTAGACATTCTCTCAGATCTCCAGATGCTTAGATCTTTTAAAGATGTTTAGTGAGGGTAGTCAGAGGAACGTCCAAACATTATATTTGGCACATGCCTACATTTTGCAGTAGTTAGCATTCCATACGTGACAGGTTGCAAGCCCACCGCCGCTTATAATAATACTAACTGGTTTCCTCACTATGTGTTCCTTCACCGTTTTGAGCACGTGTTTTTGATGCGCATATACTACCCTAATACTACCCTATTATTAATGCTGCACGTGATGTCGCTCTACCGCTCAATGGATAAAATATTGTTAACACCGGTTTCATCTTCGTTTTTATGCAAAAAAGCTCAGCACATTAATTGACCTTATAATTTTTATTATATTGAAATAAATGAAGATGACTAGATTTTAATCCCTAAGTACAGAAGACATTCTCTCATATCTCCTTAAACATGTCTAAAGGGAAATCAGAAGCACGTCCAAACATTATATTACATTAACAAACATTCATTTTATTAGGATTCCGTACCCAAGCGGTAAGAACGGGACCCTTATTACTAAGACTTCGCTGTCCGTCTGTCCGTCTGTGCGTCTCTCCGTCTGTCCGATTTTCACAGATGATCTATTTCTGTTGCCGCTATAACAACAAATACTAAAAACAGAATAAAATAAGTATTTAAGTGGGGCTCCCATACAACAAACGTGATTTTTTGCCGTTTTTTCATAGAAAATGGTACGGAAACCATCGTGCGCGAGTCTGACTGCACTTGGCCGGTTTTTGTGTTTGTATTTCTATTTGTTTCCATAAAAGTAAGGTTATTCATCCGTGAAAAAGAAAATTCCATTTGATAAATCCTTGACATATTATTGTACAAAGAACGCACCGAGTACGAATAGTTCGAATTCCACTTTGCTTCTAACCACTGACCTAATCGAATCACTCAGCTGCACGACCACTTTTTGTTCTGGTACACCGTTGAGCATGTAAGTTTATTTTGTTTGTATACATTGAGCGGAACAGACAAACAGAATTACTAGAAAAGATTTAGAAGGAATATAAAAAATAAAACCGGCCAAGTGCGAGTCGGACTCACGCACGACAGGTTCCATACCATTATTTACAAAATTTGCAAAAAAAAAACATGTTTGTTGTATTAGAGCCCTACTTACTTTATTTTATTTACTGGCCTCACAGCTTAGTTGGTAGTAACTCTGCCTTCTACGCTGTGGGTTGTGGGTTCGATCCCCATCCAGGGCAAACATTTGTGTGATGTATGTATATGATGTGTATATTATGTATGTATTTACAAAAAAAAAAAGTAAATAAGTATTCTATCAGTTATCTGGTTCCCATAGTACAAGCTTAGCTTAGTTTGGGGCTAGATGGTATTGTGTGTAAAGTCCGCCAATATTAATTTATTTAATTTATTTATTTTTGGTATTTTTTGTTATAGCGGCAATAGAAATACATAATCTGTGAATATTTCAACTGTCTAGCTATCACGATTCATGAGATACAGGCCTGTGACAGACAGACGGACAAACGGACAAAGGACAGCGAAGTCTTAGTAATAAGGTCCCGTTTTTACCCTTTGGGTACGGAACCCTAAAAACATCAAAATGGACTAACTTCTGCAAAATGTGGGCATTTGCCAAATTTAATATTTGGACGTACCTCTGACTACCCCTCTAGACATCTTCAAAGGATCTAAGCGCCTGGAGATCTGAGAGGATGTCTACCGTACTTGGGGATTACAGTCGTGATCTTATTCTATTCTATTTATATTCTATACTAGCAGTCCGCCCCGGCTCCGCACGGGAGTAACGTATTATAACGATTTTATGGGTATTTTTTACCCAGGTTACATTATCGAAGTTTTAATAGAGATCCCTATTTTTTTCAAACAATAAATATGGCCTATGTTACTCAGAGACAAATAAACTTTACATTGTTCTGTGTCTGGGTGTTATGTATCCTTAGTATATATTTACAAAAATAAGTATATTTATGTATTCTATCAGTTATCTGATTCCCATAGTACAAGCTTTGCTTAGTTTGGGGCTAGGTGGCGCTGTGTGAAATGTCAACTAACATTTATTTATTTCTTTACTAGCCGACCTGTGACAGACGTTGTCCTGTCAAATTAATAATAATCGAAAAAACAAAGACTGAATGTTTTTAGTCTGTGATGTCAGATTTGTTGCACACCAGCGCCATCTATACGCAAATCATCCCTTATGCGTTTTCTTATCATTTCAGTGATGTTTTTCGCATTTTTAAGTAGTCTATTATTTATTCGGGCATTATATCTACATCTACAGCAAATTTCTACTTAATCCGTTTTGTCGTTTAGGCCTGATTGATGCACAAAAATACATACAAACTCACAAACTTTCACATTTATCTATCTATACTAATAATATTATAAAGAGGAAAGATTTGATTGTTTGTTTGTTTGTTTGTTTGTTTGCATCGAATAGGCTCCGAAACTACTGGACCGATTTGAAAAATTCTTTCACCATTAGAATCCTACATTATCCTTGATGAACATAGGCTATAGAATATTTTAAAAAATATTAGGGATCCGTATGAAAACTTCGATAATGTAATCCAAAGTGTAAAAAATTAAAAAATAAATCCTTATATTGCGTTTGCTACGGAAATTATTGACAATAGAGCAAAGTGTTGTACTACAGTTTTAAAGAGAACATCAATATCTACAAAAAAAGTATGCAATACCATATGTCTAACTATTAGGATCCGTATGAAAACTTCGATAATGTAACCCAACGTGTGAAAAAATCCAAAAAAATCCTTTTATCGCGTACGCTGCGGAAATTGTTCACAATAGAGCAAAGTAATGTACTACAGTTTTAAAGAGGACAACTATATTATAAAAAAGTATGCAATATTATTTGTCTAACTATTAGGGGTTCGTATGAAAACTTCGATAAATGTAACCCAACGTGTGAAAAAAATCCAAAAAAATTCTTATATCGCGTACTCTGCGGAAATTGTTCACAATAGAGCAAAGTAATGTACTACAGTTTTAAAGAGGACAACTATATCTACAAAAAAAGTCTGTGATACTAAATGTTTTATTAGAGATCCTTATGAAAAATTCGATAATGTAACCCAAGGTGTAAAATTATTACCTACAATATCATTATTACACCCGTGCGACGCCGGGGCGGACTGCTAGTAATATTATATTAGGATTATGTAAAGTACACCACTAATTATCCTCACTAACATGCACTCACTAAACTCTACAACTTTACCATAAAGCCGGGGTCCCACGGCGCGTAAAACGACGGGCCGCGCCGGATGGCGCACTGCCTGTGTGCGTCCGGCGCGTCGCATACAGAGCGTTCCGAGCACGGGCCACCACGGATGCATCGTTCCCACGGCGCGTCCGTCTGCCTTGGCGCGGTCTGGCGCGTGAAAACGCTGGCCGTGGGACCCCGGCATAACTCTGACGTGTACTGGCATCTGACAGACAACTACACATAACGATGTTCCCCTCAGAATACCGACCATATTCTAATAAGTACGCACCTTCCATCTAAATGCTTACGAAACTATCATGAAACGGACACTGGCAGAGTTGTGACAACAAAAGTCATAGAAGCCATAAACAAGAATTGAATTGAAATAACGATGTTCTAAAAGTTCCTGTCAAAAGCTGAACGTGTTTTGGTTCACCTGTCAGAGCCGCGCGCATCATATTCTGAGTACGTATACACGCATATTTAGTAGTAAACTTGTCTTAATCATAGTCAGTTTGTTTGTCAAAGTCGGACAAAGTTTGACAGCACCTGGCAAAGTGGGATTGCACGATTTTTTTACTAAATAAATAGGATCACGACTGTAATCCCCAAGTACGGTAGAAATCATCTCAGATCTCCAGACGCTTAGATTCTTTGATGATGTCTAGAGGGGGTAGTTAGAGGCACGTGCAAACATTATATTTGGCACATGCCCACATATGTATTCTTTACGTGACAGGTTGCAAGCCAACAGCCGCTTAAAAAAATACTATTGTGACACAACAAATATGAACAGAAGTGTGATTCTTATGCGATGGTTGTATCGATTTGTTTTAGTAAAAGTATATTCGCTGAATCACCTTATACTTCAGTAAGCTGTTTTTAATTGGTGGCCCTGACAAAGACTTTCTATTATTTAAATGTCCGGCACTGAAGGTTCCGCTGAAAGTTATTAATAACTAATAGAGGTGAATGCAACAAAGCGTTTATTGATCACCATGCTTTCAAATTGATAGTTATAATAAACCAAAAAATAACTCAATTATTAACAAATTCAAAAATCATTTATTTCAATAAAATCACAAGGATCACTTTGAAACGTCTTAGGAACTAGGTGAAGCTACGCCGATTCCACGCGACCAAGCCTAGAAGAATCAGGCAACAAACACGGCTTGGGGTCTACCTTTTTTTTAATGATCCTTTCCTTAATGCTATGTAGAGCTCCAGTGTGGTGCCAATATCGAACAAGGTGAAGGCTCAAACAAGAATAATAACTTGCTGTCCCAACTGATGTTGTACTGTCAAATTTCAATAATCCCACACTAAAAAGCACTTTCAGTTTTTCCCAAACTTTAGGCAACCATAAATGAAGATTACAGGCTAATTTTTGATATTACTGATGTTCGCTGATAATGTAGCTTTTAGATGAAAGGAAAATTTCATTTTAAGGCCCGGCTCACACCCACACACGTATTTCAATGATTTTCAGGTACCGATTTAAAAACCAGGAATCACAGTTGTGAGGATATAATGATACAAAATTACTGATAATATATTCATCTTTAATAGTAGATAATAAAAACTGGCCAGTTCTATACAACATTTTCAAAAAAATACGTTTTTACCGTCGCAAGAACCGCTGAAAATGTCGAAAAATGGGGTCTGGTTAGGTACCAATATCTTTAGACCCACAGCATATTTTTATTTGAAAATAATACGAAATTGTAGATTTTATATTTCTCTATACCGCGTGGCATTATCTTGTTTTCAAATAATTTACTTTTTCATTTATGAACAATATAAAATGCAATAAAACTTCTCCATACATTTTTTCCATACAAAACTCACATTCACCTCAAGTCGGCACGTCAGTTAGCGTTCAGACGCGCTCGGGGAAGCACGTCCACGTCACATTTTTCTTCGAATTTAGAGGAGGTCTTACATAATGGTATACCGGGGTAAAATACTGGACATGCAAAACTAATGATAACATTTGTATAATATATTGCCTTGAAGAATTTAGTGCAAGCCACACAGATGAAGGTTAGGTACAATGCATGGTTTGTTGAAAGAGTTGGATGGTTTTATTTTGTAGAAGATGCGTTTCATCGAGTTTGGTTTCGAAACAATATGATAATAGTATACGGTTTTACCTTTTTGCATACGTCGCGTCGGAGCAAAATCGAAATAAGCCGATGTTTCGTATTTGATTGTTATTTTAATAAAAATATTAAATTTCAGGAAAATGTGAACCTGGTTGTGTCCCTAATTAATAATAAATAATAAAAGCTTTTATTTCCTTGCACAATATAAAATTAACTTAAATATGTATCTATGCATAGGTATATAAAATTATGTGTAAGGACCGCTTTCAGCGGTAAAAGCCTCCTCCAGCTCTATCCATTTTTCCCGATCTCTAGCGGCTCTGCTCCATGTTTTGCCTGCTACTTTCACGATGTCATCATCCCATCGCATAGCAGGCCTTCCTCTTCTTCGTTTTTTATGTATTGGGTCCCAATTCATAATTGTTTTAGATCACCTCTCATTTTGTAATCTTTGTATGTGCCCGGCCTATTTCCATTTTAGTGATAATACTTTCTGGACAACGTCTTTTGCTGTGGTTTTTGAAGTGTCCCTAATTAGTCCTATTAAATAAATATAAATGTTGATTTGATACATTTCTGTTTTGAAATGAAAGTTCTAAGGTACCATGATCCTTACCTGTATCGCTTAGACCCAATCTACCCTATATTACCAAGCGTGTTTTTTTATACATGGATGGAAAAAAATGATACTTTATCTATAATTGGATTTAGAAAAATTACATAAATTTCAGATTATGAATATAATTTATAATTATTATTTATCTACCTTTAATATTATAAATCTAAAAGTTTGTGCGGATGTTAAGTATGTTTGGATGTTTGTACCTCAATCAGACCTAAACGACTAAACGGATGAAATTGAAATTTGCTGTCGATGTAAATATACCTCTACCTTATAAATAGGCTATTTTTAATTAAAAAACATCCTCAAAACTATAAAAAGACTCCGAGTGCTGGTGTGCAACAAATCTAGCATTAATCAATTTTGACGACTGATGAATGACTGACGAATGATACGATACGCATTGAACCTTCTAAAAAGGTCGGTATTTGTTATTATCAAAGCAAGGTTTATCTGGGGGCACGGTAGTGCCCCCGCCAAGTCAAGCAAAAAAGCGGCACAGTCGTACCATCCTTTTCTCGAAGCAGTTCAGGCCATTTTTTAGACAGACAGACAGACATTGAAATCTCACAACTTTTTACGATAGAAGAACTGATGGGTTTTTGGTTAAATTATACACGATCTGGGTGATATATATGGATTCTTTATTGTAGAGATATAGAACACGACCAGCCGTAACAAGTGAACAGGGAAGAGAGACTGACATCGACAGATCATCTCTGGTCATCTTAGGCTACTTATACAATATCTCACAAGTTAAGTTTACTACACACGAGCATAGTTCCAACAAAAAAAAGACAAAAAAAGAAACTGAGTTGCGTTGCGAGAATTGGCTTTTTATTTTTATTTTTACAAGTTGTTTTTGATGGCATATACTTAAGTTTAAGTACATGATGCAAATAATTAAATATTAAAAAAAAATAAAGTGTCCTGAAAAATTGTTTAATTCTAAATACTGAAAGTGCTCTTTAGTGTTTCGTAGTTTACAAAAAACCCTTATAGTTTTGCCATTTTCGTCCATTCGTCCGCAGCTTAGCTCAGATACTCTTAGTACTAGAAAGCTGTAATTTGGCATGAATATACATTAGTCACGCCGACAATGTGGTAGAAATAAATACATATTTTCAGATGTTTTTTTTTTCTCGCATACTCTCCATGTCTTTGGATAGGTCTTAAAAAGTATTGCAGGTTTGTGATGTCATTTAGTACAAATACAATGGAAAATATGAATTTTTAAAAAGAGCTGGTCATCTCTTTTTACAAATTCATATTTAATTTTTCTGGAAAGAAAATATTATGGAGGGTTATTTAGTAAAGTTTTACAATAACTGTTTAATTCCAGAACTTGTTGACCCTCGCTACGCGCGGTCTATGGATCTTCGAGATCATAGCTCGCACACAATTCAAAAGCAAAATACATATTTTATCAGTATTTCACTTTCAAAACTTTCTGTGAGTGGTACTCGAAACGTTGACGGTGCCGTCATCGATTTTAGATGACAATAAGTTTTTTTATTAAAAATATATTTTTTAAATCAAGCTTTTGTAAATTCTAGTGCTCTAGTTCTCGTCAAGATAAAAATAACGAGCCCAAACGCGACGTGGTTATGTTGTGTAGTTGAGGAGTTCCGATGGCTACATCCGACCTCCATCATCAGACCAGCTCGCTAGTACCATAATTTTACATTGTCATTGAGATTGATAGGTATGCAAAGTTTTGCCTCAATTCGACTATTTTGTGAAGGGTTCCGTTGAACAGCTCCTGACTCCATCATCAGATCAACTCGCTGTCACCATATTATTTATGCAAAATTTCAGCTCAATCGATTGGGGATAACTGCTTAAAATTAAGTTGCAAGATTCCACCTTATCAAACATACATACATAAATATGTACATAAACTGCAAGTTAAATAAGAGCTTGTAAAAAAACGATACTTACCGTTTTGTCATAATGTATTTTATTAGTAGGTTAGGTACCTAACAAATATTTTTTGCACAGTCAAATATTAGTAACTGTGTATTAGCACTTTACGATTTGTAACCTGTTTTATAATATATATTAATTTTTTCTATATTTATTTTCTTTTTGTCAAGTGCAACCTATAAAATTATTAAGTACATACCTACCTATACAAATATGACATACCTATTGCACCAAATATTTTCAAGTATCAAGACTAGTTATTTAGTCTTGGTAAATGAAGTGTGAAGTAGCTTCAATGTGTGCGTTTGCACTATTCTTAGTGTGCGGCCACAGAATACGACCGAGTACAAAAAATGCGAGCTGTCATAAATTTAACAGTCACCTTAATAAATTAATCAAAGTAATAAGACTGACATTTGAGTACGCACAGTCTGCCGCGCTCAAATGCCGCACTATGTCTGGTCACACCTTTATAGTGTGTGTGCGTTGGTTGGCATACACTAAATAAAAAACCGGCCAAGTGCGAGTCGGACACGCGCACGAATGGTTCCGTACCAATATCTATAAAAAAACGCCAAAAAACACGTTTTTTGTAAGGGAGACCCCACTCTTATTTTATTCTGTTTTTTGTTATAGCGGCAACATAAATACATCATCTGAGAAAATTTAAATTTTCTGTCTAGCTATCACGGTTCATGAGATACAGCCCTGTGACGGACAGACGGACAGATGGACAGAGAAATCTTAGTAATAGGGTCCCGTTTTTACCTTTTGGGTACGGAACCCTAAAAAGAGAATTTTAGATATTTATCTAAGAGCAATTTTTTTTAATATTTCTTCCTACTTTTGAGTAAATGTCTTCCCCAATACGTCCAACCATCTCTACAAATAAACACCTTACTAATGCTTATTGAACTCTCGGAGCATAAGCTTAACTCGCTCTTGGTATTTAGTTGCGCTCTTGATATTATTTGTTTAGTTATTTAATTATCTTAAGGCAGCGTAAGACACAAACACGTGGCGGTGAAAATTCCTTTGAGGGCGGCGGTATCACTTTAATATGCACCTCTTGAACCTCAGTAATGAGGAGAGTTTAATCAATTAATATCATAATCAATAAAACTAATAGATCCGTTTAAGATTATCTAAATAATTCCATTGGAACTAATAGCACATCTAATAAACGAATAAAATTAATTTATTATCTTAGGTCAGGTCGTGTATATCAACATCTTTATCTTCTCTCTACATATATACTAGTGTACAAGAAACCGTTTGTTAGTTTATATTTTTACACGAATTACAGCTCATTTTATGAACAGTTATGAGTTTTTATGAGAATTGACTGCAAAGCAATCTATTGAAGTTCAATATATCCTTTTATTAATTAATAATTATATCCTATTGAAGTCTAAACGTCACGTCTCTTTCTGAATCAGCTTTTTATCTTATACAAGCTGACCCCGCGAACTTCGTATCGCTTTAGAATTAACAAATGTTGTCTCCCGTTCCCGTTCCCGTTCCTTTTCCCGTTCCAATTCCCGTTCAATAGTTTTTGTAGCGCACACGGAGAAAGCTAAATTTTTAGCAGTTTTTTACACCTTGCTTCAAACTATCGTCATTCTTATAAAGAATTTTTTATTACTTTTTCAAAATAAAAAATAGCCTATGTTGAAATCGGTTCAGTAGTTTTTGAGTTTATCCGTTACAAACATACAAAAAAACAAAAAAATCAAATAAATACAGAAAAGATTTGATTTTTTGTTTTTTTATATAATATTAGTATAGATATAAAATTCTCGTATTACAATGTTCGTTCCCGTACTCCTCCGAAACGGCTTGACCGATTCTCATGAAATTTTGTGAGCATATTGAGTAGGTCTGAGAATCGGCCAACATCTATTTTTCATACCCCTTAGTGATAAGGAGTGCTTTTTTCTGTGGGATTATTGACATTTGACAGGACAACGTCTGTCGGGACAGCTAGTAACTCTATATTTGAATTTTTGCATAATCTAACAAGTAGAAATTCTAAAAACATTATGTTTAGACGCTTGCATATTGATAATAAGTTTATTATTATTGCTATCAATGCAATTAATTCAATTTAATATAGTTTATATATCAGAGTATAGAAAGTTCAAATCACATGCCATTATCACATGATTTTCCTACTTAGAAATAAAGTACTAGTATTTTCTAGGTAATACGAGTACATTCCACAACAGGTAGATAGTAAATATATGTTTTAATTAAAATCGTTTGCCTCGTTTAGCAAGCCAATCAGCTAAGCTGCAAATAACTCTTGAATTGACTGTTCTATATTGGAAAGTATTGATTTAAATAAACATAAATAGGATTACGACTGTAATCCCCAAAACGGTGGACATCCTCTCAGATCTTCAGACGCTTAGATCCTTTGAAGATGTGGGGGGAGTCCGAGGCACGTCCAAACATTATACTTGGCACATACCCACATTTTGCAGTAGTTAGCATTCCATACGTGACAGGTTGCAAGCGCATCGCCGCTTATAAGAACACTAACTGGTTTCCTCACGATGTTTTCCTTCACCGTTGTAAGCACGTGTTTTTGATGCGCATATAAATTTTCGAACAGAAAAATCCATTGATGCATTCGAACACACGACCTTCAGATTGAAAGTCGAGGTACATCCCACTCGGCCAACACGGCTTTTTGTTGATTTAAATAAGCTAACTTATCCCCGATTAAAACTCATATTATTTTTAACTAGGCAGTAATCTGATTGGTCCGTTTGCTGATGAACACGCTCTGACAAGACATTAAGATTCTTTAAACAAGTTACTAAGTTTTGTGGAAAAAAGCATACTGACACCAACAAATAACATGATGTAACACTCCGTTGAAACATTGATTTTAGTTATTTAACGTAGACCGCACAGACATTCCCTATTAAAATCATAATTTCACCAATAATGCACCATCGACAACATCAAAAGATAACATGTGAATTCTATAGCGGATACGCAGCTGTAATAAAATTGAATTAATTGTAGGGAGGTATCCGCCCTCGCGAAGGCTGGTTTTCCTCCGTGGACGGCGCCTTCGGGCAGTTCAGTCCGAGCTATTGCAGGTGCAGGACGTCTCTTCAATGACGTTTCGCACCACTCACTATTAGCTTGATATCCGAAAGTAATGTACGGCTCCTTCATGAAGAAACGACAGAGTGCTGACCGCCATCCGCACTTCGACTCGACGGTGCCGGGCCTCGTCGCCGTCTTTGACGCTCTTGCTAAATTCAACAGCAGAGATAGAATCTCAAGGTACGGCTAAAAAAAAGACAATTTTTCATTTTTTTTATTTAATTTTTTGGTCTAGTCTAGTTCATTGATTCAGGTGTGACTTTGAGGAAATCCATTTCAGAATACAAAGCAGGCAAAGATATGTAGCAAACAAAATCCTTCCCTTTGGGCAGGTTAGCGGAATTTGTTGCTACGTACGATTACCTTTGTCTGTTTAGTATTTCTACCGCAACGCTTGAAACAAATTTTGTCTATAATTATAGATACTTATTGTTAAAAAAACAGTTTTCTTTGTAATACTCTTCAAGTATACTTTTAACTTAACTTTTATACGGTTTTAAAATGCAGCTTTATCTACAACCTTTTGTGTGAAAACACTAAATCCTGAATTTAGTGTTTTCACACATCTTATACTGGTTTTTCGTGATATTTTTTTACATCATAAAATGTAACCTTTTAAACCAGTAAGTTTAAAGATTAATGAGGAAAAATCATCAAATTACTTATTGTAAGAAACAGGTGTGCCGTTTGACTTCCGAGTACCTATCGTTTACCAAACATTAGAAATCGCTAAATTATATACATATATATAAACTATATATAATAAAGAAATCGCTAAATTACATTTTTGATTGTTTTAATATCGAAAAAAAACCTTTGAAAACGTTCTAAATTGGCATAAAAAATAAACTAGTTTTCTCATAAACTATTTTTTTTTTTTTCAAAATTAAATGTACGTTTTTATATTTTTCTCTCTTCAAACAACGCTTTGTCCTGGAATTTATATTCAATCCTTTGTCTTTTATATCGTTGAGTTTCACATTCAATGAAAATAGAAAAGCAAAGACGAATATAAAGAAGTCTTAACGTATTGCTTTGAGCTAACTTTTTAATAGATGAAACGAGGTTTTTATTAAAGTTCAGATAAAATCTTCATAGATTTTGTAAAATTTACAATATAATAGAATATCAATTATTTCTACTACATTTTTAACATAACATAATTATTTTTGATTTAATTTAATCTATTCTCAATACGTTTTATAATCACTCATGCAAATTATGTAATAGTTACCTTACAGGCGCCTAACACCTGAAAAGTTACCACGGTTTTCCACGAAACTACATTGTTCAGTGTGTACTGTTTTGAATTTTAATATTTAATTTTCTATGAAACAATGACACTATGCCAAGTTTTAAGTTATATATTTTTTTCTATAACGCTACTATTTATTACATTCAGGGTGTTTTAAGATTTCTGAAAACTGAAGACATATGTATATACACATACCCCTTTAACGTATTAGTGAAAATCAAATTGCTTCATCTGGAAGGAAGTTTAGCATAGGCTGTTTTAGGGTCCGTACAAAAAAGGTAAAAACAGGACGCTATTATTTAGACTTCGCTGTCCTTCTGCCTGTCTATTTGTCTGTCTGTTACAAGGCTGTATCTCATGAATCGTGACAGCTAGACAGTTGAAATTTTCACAGATGATGTATTTCTGTTGCCGCCATAACAACAAATACTACAAACAGAGTAAAATAAATATTTAAGTGACTCGCACTTGGCTGGTTTTTGTATCTGTGCAAAGTAAAGAAAAATATTTATTTCGGAAAACCTTCGACAATGGCAATATTACAGGCAGTAGAGGAAAAAATAATGGCCGCAAATGAACTGAACTCAAAGTGCAAAAATATTATCTTCATTCAGTCTTCGGAATTATGGAAATGGGCCAATTTATGTAGTTGAAAAAATTACTACTGTTTTAATATTTCGTTAATAATCGATCAAGATTGATCTGAACATCCAATTTCAGTTTTTGGGAGTGGTCTTATTACACCCTATTTGTCTACTAAACACTTCTTATTTTATTCCGATAAGGTTCTTATCAAAGGGGTTGTTTTATTTGCCTCAGTGGACCGACTTTCAACGTTGTGGCAGTAGAATTAACAGTTGAGCATCACCCCGCTTCGAACAGCAGGTTTCTCGGATATAGCTGAAGCCTTAAGGCAACATGAAATTTGTCAACAGAGTTGGATACTAGTTTATCCGAGCTTAACCCGCCTGATATAGCAGGCACCCACAGACTGACTGTTATCCCATATATTGTATATATTCCTTTCTGTAGGATCTTTCGATATGGATACTCGAAAAATAGGTTAAAATAGTCATGTTTTGAGAGCAACATATATAATTATATAGTATATAATTAGGTTATAGGTTAATAGGTTGTAAAGTTGAACAACATGTACAAAATCATTAAATTTTATTTTCAAAATCAATACTTCATTGGAGATATCTTCCGTGCATTACGTGATTTTTAATGACTCGCGCGTAGGCGACGTGACCTGACCACCAAGAAAGTGCGATTTAATGCCTTCAGACTTCTTCAGTTTTATAAAAACACAGGTTCATTCGAATAAACCGCAAACTATTCTCTCAAAGTCAATAACGAACACCATCCAGTAATTTAGATAATTTAGCCAGATTTATGCATTAAGGAATATGTGCCATCAAGCAAAGCCGTGGCTATCATTTCAACGACTGTATGAATATTTTTTTGGATTTAAATAATAGAATTATTAAAACAAAAAGAAATATTAGATTTTTTCTTATTAAAATCAGGTGTCCTTATTGAAATTCCGTTTTAATTTTGCAAGTAAGATGCTCTAAACTAATAGAACCAGCTTGTTAGTCTCAACGATAAGGCTTCCACCCCTACTTATCCTACCTACCCCCTACTTATCTCTGTTCTATGATAAAAGGAAGAAAATAACAAGCCCACTCGGAGCTTCTAAAGAATATTATTAGTACGAGATAGAACTTCTACGTCTTTCTATTTTGATTAACTCAGTTGTCTCAACGATAAGGCTTCCACCCCTACTTATCTCTGTTCTATGATAAAAGGAAGAAAATAACAAGCCCACTCGTAGCTTCTAAAGAATATTATTAGTACGAGATAGAACTTCTACGTCTTTCTATTTTGATTAACTCAGTTGTCTCAACGATAAGGCTTCCACCCCTACTTATCTCTGTTCTATGATAAAAGGAAGAAAATAACAAGCCCACTCGTAGCTTCTAAAGAATATTATTAGTACGAGATAGAACTTCTACGTCTTTCTATTTTGATTAACTCAGTTCTTTTATAAAAACCTCCTGTAAAGTTTTAATATGTACCTACTCGTAATACAATTTCCTGGAGCAATTGCAGTTGATAAAGTGTATGTACATAACTGAATTTAATATGAGCTCGTAAAACGTTCGTGGAATGACAGTACATCGGGTAAAATATCAAAGACTGATAGTTTTTAAACGAGTTATTATTATGTATGCTTATAAGATATGTAGAACTAAATTTTTCTGTTTCCGATTCCCGGTCGATAAAAAAACAAATACTTATCTAAAATGTTGTATTTGATTTGAAAGTATTCACGGTATTTGTGTGACTCGATGTTTTTTTCGCTAAAGCATAACGCCTACACCTTTTGTGTTCGTGTCTATTGTCTAGTCTAACAAACAGTTCGATAAGGCTGATGCATGGTCGCATACGTCGTTCGAGTCGTTTCTAACTTCACGGGTCTTTATTTCTTGCTATTTCTACTCAGTTCAGTACTCAACCAACAAGTTAAACCAGAGGTAGCCAAACTATTTTGTCTCTTAGACCACTTGCACAATTTGCACATGGCAAGTTTTCGGATTTGGGTAGACCCCCTAACAAACTCAACACCACATCCCCAATTCGTTTTCACTCTGCCTTGGATCCCTTGCTGGTCATCGTCGACCCCTGGAGGTCAAGATAGACCACTTTGGGAATCACTGAGCTAAACGGACTTCATTATCATTATTATTAGTACAACCTTATTATAGAGACTGAAGTTGTACGTGAAACGAAAATAAAAACTCGGATGTTTTTCTTGCAGAATACAGAACTCTGAAAACAACTTTGTTCTGGTTGATGGAAGGTGGCTTTACAAATAACTTGTTTGTGCAAGTTTTGTGATGAATAGAAATGAAGTATAATTAAAAAAGCTTCGTTATTTCAAAACTCATACAACTATACACAATATTTGTTTCCGTAATAAAACGGAACTTCACTGCACACTCATTAAAATCTTAATTAATGACTTTTAGCAGCGGATTAATTAAATTAATGTATTTGATAACAAAAAACACATAATACATTTTATTATTTTAATTAATAACCTTTAGAGTTTTATGTACATTCATTAGTAAAATGACGCTTCATATATAAAGACTTGTGAAATCAAATGGAAATGATTAGGTAAGTTTTATTTTAATAGAAAAATTATGAATTTTAAACTTAAGTGCGGTTTTTTTAGTATTTATTACGAATACATTAAAATTAATTAATAATTCTAACTTATCTTATATATAAAAATATCGTGCTACGGTTTTCGTGGTCGCACTCATCCGAAACAGCTCGACTTGATTTTAATGAAAGTTTTAGAAACCTAAAAATTACTTATTATTGTGGGATTATTGAAATTTGACAGGACAACGTCTGTCGGGACAGCTAGTTCATTAACAGAACAACCAAAGAAAAATGAACTCCTCAATTAGATATTTTTACGTATGACCTTATAATATATTTTCGGTGGTTCGATTTTGATGTTTTTTTTCTATTAAGTTAAGAATTGTCTTATTTAAATTGTATTTAATGTGAACTAATAGTTCCTACGATCTGATAAAGGTCGCTGGGAGCCGTTGGGCTGGGCAGGCTGCACAAGATCGGTCGTTCTGGAAATCTATGGGAGAGGCCTATGTTCAGCAGTGGACGTCATGAGGCTGAAATGATGATGATGATGAATAGTTCCTACATAAAACTTAAAAAAACAAAATCGTCTCTTAACTTTTCGCTTGGTTGAAATATTTTCACTAATTTCTTTTTAGTTTTTAAAACGTACATATCATAACTCGTAATGGATACTAGGTATTAAATATACCTTACCGGTAAGTTCAACAAGTTATGAAACGAGCTAGCTCGAGCAAAACAAGGTGCTGTCAGGATCACGTTATTATACAGAACTTTGTTCAAAGAAAAACTGCAACAGAAGATTGTCTATTTCACTATATAAATACTTCACTCTTAGTTTATAAAGCTACTTACAAAAGCGCTCGAGAAGGAGCTTGTTAAATTGTATACAACTCATCAGCGTGGCCAAGACATTTTAGTCTTGCATTAAATACAAATCTATACTAATATTATATAATAATATATATAATGCTAAAGTACCTCGGTCTGTCTGTCTGTCTGCGACGTTGTCACGGGCAAGCCGCTGGCTGGGCCAATAACCTAGCTATCTGTTAGGGTAATTACCGATAGATAGTCTTGGGACGGACATAGGCTACTTTTTCCGTAATTTTTTCTTTCATTATCCGGAATTTAATTGTTTTATGACAGAGTCATCAATACTCGGTTTAAATTTACGCGGACGATGTCGCGGGTAAAAGCTAGTAAATATATATTGTTAAACATTTTACACAGCGCTACTTAAACTAAGCAAAGCTTGTACTAAAATCATTGTAGCTCAGCTCAAACTTGTATTGAAAATCAGATAATAGAATAATTATATACTTTTTGAAATACAATATAATAATGCATAAAACAGCGAGTTACAAAGCAAACATCTATGTTCGACACAAAAAATATTTAAATGGTTGCGAATCCACAAATTACAGCGCAGAAGAAAACTGGACCACAACAGCTAACAACTGGTGAACTGGTGAACTGGTGATATACCTGGTGATCCGATTTCAATGATTTTCTATTTTGTAGAGAATAGTTCCAAATTGGTCCCATATTCATGTAAGCTACTACCAAATGAGCTTTGAGGCTGAGGAGACGTATTACTTTTGTTTAAAAAAAAATGGATCACGCCTGTAATTCCCAATTACGGATGACATCCTCACAGATCTCCAGGCGCTCAGATCCTAGAAAATGTTTTCATAGATGAAAGTCAGAGGCACGTCAAAACATTACATTTGGCACATGCCCACATTTTGCAGTTAGCATTCCACACGTGGCAGGCTGCAAGCCCCTCGCCGCTTACAAGACTTACCTTAGCTTACTTATCTTAAGTGCAAAGATAAGTCAAAGGCTAAGTTTCCATCACGAATAAAAGTCTAAGAGTCTAAGTCTCAATGGAAACCAAATAAACATCTGATTTCCCCTTTTAACTTTAAATTACATTTCTCACCCTTCTTTTACTCATCGCTCTCTTTAGTTTTCTTCGAGTAAAAACGAATTCGTTGCTCGAGATGCTTGCATTGTGATTGAGTCGTGCAACCATTTTGGTTTGGAATTATTTTTACAACTTGAGCTGATACGAGGTAAATTGTTCGATGGAATCAAGTCAAAACAAGTTATGTAATATCATTGTGTCTTGTCTCTAAAACTTCGGCGTTACTGACTAACTGAATGACTGGTCAACGCACAGCCGAATTCGGTGAACGTTTTCCTTTTAGTGTTAAGGGGGGCTACGAAAGAACTCAAAGTCTGTTTGTAAATAATTTCACGTAAATTTCGAACAATTTTGGATTTCCACTAGTTTGCAATATTGGCCTTAAATTTATAGGTAGCTACACTGCTACGAAACACACCTGCTACGAAGCTACGCAAACTGCTACGGCGCTACGACGCAACCTGCTACGCGTAACGTTTTTTGTTTAAAAGCCGTGTTGACCGAATACCTCGACTACCATTTCGAAGGTCGTGATTTCGATCCCGGCGTGCATCAATAGATTTTTCAATTTGAAAAAATATATGGGCTTCAAAACACTTAGATCATAGACGGAATGAATATTTTAAAGCGAAAACTTGGCTTCAGATATGTAAAGCCAAGTTTAGAAGCAGCTAGAAATAAGACGACTTTAATGAACATATTGATGAGTTCTTGCGACCCACTTTCAAGAATATTAATAGTGGCGCTTTAAGCCGGATCAAATTTTATATTTGGTTGGAAACCAATATAACGAGGCGAGCAAGTGCCGCAGTGATGCAAGAAGTGCAGAGTCGAAAACCCACAGCAGGACCCGTTTGCTTGATTTGCAAATATTTTTTTCAAGCCTGGGTTAAACTTACACATGTAAACCTGAAGGATCTCTCCCTGAAGTCATATATGAACAATTGAAACCAGGTTTTCCGTGCTCTGAGCTTTCAACATGTATCCACGTTTTTATTTCATAATGAAAGTTCCCGAGCACGCATTACAGAAATAATACATCAACGCACACAGTTAAGACTGCCTTCATTATATAGAACAAAATGTACAGATTTGAAAAGTAAACACACAGTCAATTTAATTATTTTCTTAAGTGCACTTCCGTGAGACCGGAAGTAAGCACGACGTTTGAGCGGAAACAGCCGCCATGCGAGGACGCTTCTCAAAACGAAGCATAATTGTGTTTTACTCGAATAAATTCAAATTTACGTAAGAATTTCTATACTAAAATCTCAGCGCTATTTTTTAGAAAATCTTTATATAAAAAAGATACATACTTGCTAGGTAGGTATTAAGGTACTTATTAGTGATTTAATCGTTTTTAGGGTACGGAAATACCAAAGGGTAAAAACGGGACCCTATTACTAAGACTCCGCTGTTCGACTGTCTGTCTGTCTGTCACCAGACTGTATCTCATGAACTGTGATAGCTAGACAGTTGAAATTTTCAAAGATGATGTATTGCCGCTAAAATAAATATTTAATTGGCTCCCATACAACAATCGTGATTTTTTGCCGTTTTTATTGATAATGGTACGGAACCCTTCGTGCGCGAGTCTTATTACTTTAACATATCTTTTAATCATTTAGGCCAATATAAAATAGAAATAAGAAAGAAATAAATCCCTTTCAGATACGTAGTAGACATATTGAACATATGCCAAGTCATGGAAAATCAGGAGACCGTAAAATAGTATTGAAAGTTAAGATGCTCAACGATAAAAAAACAGACAAGTGAGAGTCACACTCGCATACCGAGGGTTTTGTACAAACATCTTATAGGTTTTTCTGTAAACTGTGGGTACAGAACCTTAGTCTTAGTCTATTTGGAGATATGTGGGAGGAATGGAGGGACGACACACAAGTGATCATATACGTTCTATGTTTTTCCTTTTGAGTTTTTAGAAATAAATGTTAATTGTTTGTCCTCAGGTCCCTCCCAAAACTCAGCAACCCAGAGGAGGAGACGGGCAGGCCGCCGCAAGGAGGCGTGGTCACGTTCGAGCCCATCCATCACGATCACGACTTCTGTGAGAGAGTTGTTATAAATGTAAGTGTTTACAATTACTTATTAATTATACCAACGTCAAAAGGTCTATTTCAATAAAATCACAAGGATCACTTTAAAACGTATTAGGAGCTAGATGAAGCCTGTTCTTCGCGACCGCGCCTAGAAGAATCAGGCAACAAACACGGCTTATAATTGTTGTACCTACGCTCGTCTTTTCAACCGATTTCCAAAAAAAGATGAAGGTTCTCAAGTCGGTTGATTTTTTTTATGTTTGAGGTCGGAGTTACTGCCCAATAGATAAGTGTACAATGTAAATGTCTATTTAGGGTAAGTTTCCACGCGGAGCTGTAAGGAGCTGCGATAAGCTGTACGGAGCGGACCAACACAGCGCTCGACATTGTCTAACTGGAATATTTGAGCGCTGTCATTGGTCTCTATGCACAGCTTAGCGCAGCTCCTCATAGCTCCACTTAGGTGGAAACTTACCCTTATTTAGCTTTGGCTACATTTTACATTTGCAACATTGTATTGGTGTATTGGCGCACATCAAACCACAATAATGTACATGTGTATGTTTGTGTGTGTTTGTTACTCTTTCACGCAAAAACTACTGAAAATTAAAATGAAACTTTACAGTGATAAAGCTTATACATCAGTATAACACATACGCTACTTTTTATCCAGGTACCACCCATGCGAAACCGGGGCGAGCAGCATTATTATATTACTAATATAATAATGTTTACTTATCTGCGCTGCCTGTGTTAGTAGCACGCATGATTGTTAGCGATAACTTTGTTTTCAGCGATAAAAGGCTGATAAGAATAGAGCTATTTTTAATTGATATAATGTTTAAATATGAACTCATGATAATAGAATGTAAGGACACGCATTATTTTAAAACTAGCCGATCCGCACATCAGCGCCATCTACAAAAATCATCCCTTTTGTATTCCTTTTGTTGTGTACAGGTGCACTTAATAACTTCTCGTAAACAAAATCGCAAAGGTTTAAAATAAAGTAAATCACTACATAGTATAAAGCAAAGTCGCTTTCCGCTTCCCGCGTATGTATGTTTGCTTATATCTTTAAAACTACACAACGGATTTTGATGCGGTTTTTTTTAATAAATAGAGTGATTCAAGAGGACGGTTTATATGTATAATACATGCATAATATAGTAGAGAAACACTGATAATTTTAGAGGTTTCTAATGTGATGTCGTAAATAAACACATTTTTTTGCGCTTACATTGCAAATGCTGGCTGAACCCCACGAGATATATCAAAATAATGTACTACAGTATTGTACACCTTAAAAACGTCTACAAAAAAGTCAACGATGGTATTAGAAATGTCTTACGCACAGCGAAGCGGGCACGGGTCAGCTAGTTTGCTATAAAGTCTAGTGCCATCTCCGCGGAGTAAGTTGAAGACGAAACTTTGAAAAATGAATAACGTCACTAGCCTGCTTATTATATCTTCTTTAAATGTCCAGGTAAAGTGACAAGTGGAAAAGTTTCTACAAGTCACTCCCCTCGGATAGGGGGGGGGGGTGGGGGGTCAGCCCAACGAAGTGGTAACTTTTATACTTGTCACTTTACAGACACTAGAGAGGTTTTCCATTTCATAAAATAGGGTGAGAGCGCTGGTTGTGGGCACTTTAACAACATTTTAATTTTCAAACAAACGGTTTATATAGAAAAAAAATATTAAAAATACGATTTTTAAATAACATAGAATAGAGTATTTATCTATCTTTAGGTTAAGCAAAGGTTTTGTAACAGGTGATATTTATGTATTAAATATTCATATATAAATAGACAAAACGGGAAATCATTAGTTGTAGTCAATCATATTTAGATGTACCTATAACGAATCACAACTGTCAGTAATCAAAACGGACCATAGACAAAGAATTGTTTTTACTAAGTATAGATTTTAAACAGGTTTGTCTGCTAAGCTCAGTTATTGACTGTTAATTGAAAATGCCCAAAATCGGGTCTATGACCCTAATTGAGAATAAATGTATTAGTCTTGTTTAATACTTGGTTATTATTTTATGAACTTTTCCAACGGTCAATTTATTTTTTCTAACACCACGGTTTTTCCCTTGTGTTGTTTTAAGATTGTGAGTGATTTTTATAGTATAGTAAATAGACTAACCCTCGTATTCAAGAACGACACTATGAGAACACGTACCCACAGTGGACGAAATCTTTTTTCATAAACATCACTTTATGTCCACTGAGGGTGCGTGTTCTCATAGTGTCGTTCTTGAATACGAGGGTTTGAACTGTTTATAAGAGTTCGGAGTTTAATTTTGCTTTAAAATAGACGCATTGATGTAACTCCATATCATTTTTGCTTAGTTTGGGGCTAAATTTATTATCCATAGAGTTTAAAGCCATTATATTGTTGTTTTTGACCACAGTGGAGCTCTACGTAGCATTGATTAAAGGATCATTGAAATAAATGATATACCCTAAGCCGTGTTTGATGCCTGATTCTTCTAGGCTTGGTCGCGAGGAATACGCGTAGCTTCACCTAGCTCTTAAGACGTTACTAAGTGATCCTTGTGATTTTATTGAAATAAAGGCTTTTTGACTTTGACTTCGCTAAACAACGCGTGAGAAGCCACAGGCAGAAGTTAGTAACAGTATAAATGCATAACAGAATTAGAGACGCGAAACGAACGTGTGGCAAATTAATGTTATGTTGTTGTTCAGCTTTAAACGGTTTTCTCACCGACAAAAGTTTACAAATACACAAGTACGAGGTTTTCATTCCGACCGACCGGATGTAATTATGCAAAACCGACGCATCGCCACAATGTTCGTTAACAATAAAAGCAGTAAATGTTATGCAAACGAAGACAAAAGCGTAATGTATTTTGATTTATTATTCATATTTGATTCATTCTGATTTGTTTTTAAATCGAGTTGGCCGAGTGGGATTTACGTCGACATTCAATTCGGGAATCCGGATTGTTTCTATTTGAAAAAATATACATTCACATTATCACGTGTTTAGAACGGCGAAGGAAACTACTGTGCAGAAAGCAGCTAGTATTAGCTAGCGACGATGAGCTTGCAACCAGTCACGTATGGAACGCTAACTACTTTCAAATATGACAACATAGTGTTCAATTTAATGTTTGAGCGTGCCTCTGACAAATGAAAATATGTTTTCTGTACTTGAGGTTTACAATAATGATTTTTAATGTTCCGTACCCAAAGGGTAAAAAAAACTAAGACTCCGATGTCCATCTGTCTGTCACCAGGCTGTATCTCATGAACCGTGATAGCTAGTCAATTGAAATTTTCACAGATGGTGTTGCCGCTATAACAGAATAAAATAAATATATAAGTAGGGCTAATGCGATTATTTTGCCGTTTTTTATAGATAATGGTACGGAACCCTTCGTATGCGAGTCCGACTCTCGCTTGGCCGGTTTTTTATCTGATAAAGAGAATGCTCTAAAAACATGTTCGGATACAAAACCCTCATTGCAAATGCGCCATAAAAGTTTAATTCGTTCAATTTTAATGTTGAACTCAAATATTTGACAAACTGCAGTGAAAATGTATGAAATCCAATATCAAGCACTTATTTGTCAGACTGTGCTACGGGGACCTGTGGTTGATCCATTAGTACCAGTAAACAAAATTATCGACGCAATCTCCATGTTTGCAATTTCAGTTTCAATTCCAGTTTAATTTCCTTTCCTTTCCATTCCTTTCCAGTTCAGGCCATTTTCGACCCCCTATAACTTCGTTGTGGATAAAACTAGAAGCCTGAATTTTCAGTAACCAAGCAGTCACTATATAAACACGGTATATTTCAAATTTCATTCAATTTGATCCAGTAGATTAAGAATTATAACTAGTCAAAGTTTCCTATTTTGTCACTCACTCACTCACTCACTCACTCACTGACTGACCGATCATCAAAAGTTTAAGCCACTTCTAGCAGATATAGAAGCATCAAATTTTGAATACAACTAGTGGTTAGTGTATAAATCAAGGAAAAACCTAAATATTTTGCAATTTCGATCCAGTTTTCTAGATACACCGACTGCATAAATAACTTTGTAACCCCATATAAATATATAGGATTACAAAGTTACATTTGCAGTTAGGCACCTAGATATGATTATGTTGGAAGGTAACTTGTAAAATGGTCAACGGAATGATAGTAGATGGTACCGGAAAGGAAAAAAAAACCGGCCAAGTGCGAGTCGGACTCGCGCATGAAGGGTTCCGTACCATTATAAAAAACGGCAAACAAATCACGTTTGTTGTATGAGAGCCCCACTTAAATTTTTATTTTATTCTGATTTTAGTATTTCTTGTTAGAGCAGCAACATAAATACATCATCTGTGAAAATTTCAACTGTCTAGCTATCACGGCTATCATCCAGCCCTGTGACAGATAGACGGACATACAGACGAACAGCGGAGTTTTAGTAATAGGGTCCCGTTTTTACCCTTTGGGTACGGAACTCTAAAAACTAGGACTATCTACAAAAATAAATGAGATGCTATCAAAAACATAACTTGTAAAAAAAGCCAAGTCTCGCCACGCAACTCAGTTCTTCTACCGTAAAAAGTCGTGAGATCCATGTAATACCAAGTCGGTTAATTTATTCAGTCCCTACTTTAAGGGTCCTTCTGTCCTAAGTTATTACGTAAAGGACCCTTAAAGTAGGGACTGAATAAATTAACTGACTTGGTATTACATGGACTGAATCATTTTCTAATTGAGATAGTTTTTACACAACTTTTACGTTAAAGTCTAATTATGAGTCTATATGAGTTTTTAATAAATTTTCTATTTTAGTAAGTGATTTAGAAACGTCAATCTAAACTTAATCAACATGTCAATTGGTGTTGACTCAGATGACACTTGAATGTGTAAAATATGCAAAATAAAATAGAGAAATGAATAAAATATCCTAAGTTTTAGGACTGTGAAATTTTTGACTTTTTGTATGGGCTGAGTCTACCGGTCTACGGATAAGGCGGAAAAGGTGATAAAACTGCATTATCTTGAAAACCATCAAATTTAAAAAGAAACTGTCTGTAATTTACTTAGCTAGTATGATTATCTAACGAATTATATAAAAATGAAATGTTAGCTATTTATAGTTTTGATTAAAAACGAAACTAGTGTTTTTGAAGAGCCAACTTTGGAAAATAAATCTATCGAGAAAAGTTGTACCAATCGTGTTTCGGTCTGTAATTTATCTAGTGCGAGGTACGTCGACTTTCTTTTCGAAGGTCGTAAGTTCATATCCCGGCGTGTATCAATGGATTTTTCTGTTTGAAGAATTTATATGCGCATCAAAAACACGTGCTTAAAACGGTAAAGGAAAACATCGTGAGGAAACCAGTTATTATTATAAGCGGCGATGGGCTTGCAACCTGTCACGTATGGAATGCTAATTAGTGCAAAATGTGGGCATGTGCCTAATGTTTGGACGTGCCTCTGTACCCCCTTTAAAGGTGTTTTAAGGATCTGAATGCCTGGAGATTTGAGAGGATGTCTACCGTACTTGGGGATTATAGTCGTGGTCCTTCTTTTTTAATTTTTTGGTGTCTATAATAAATTTAATAGATGGTCGAAATTCAATACGAAGAACTGGAATTGATTTCATGATGGCGCTTTAAAAATGAATAAATATAATATATATTAGATTGGTGGACTTAACACAGCGCCTCTTGCACAAAACTAAGCAAAATTTGTACAACGGGAACCAGATAACTGATAGAATACTTTATTTACTTTTCTTTGTAAATACATACTTATCATCACTACATAGTATAAAGCAAAGTCGCTTTCCGCTTCCCGCGTCTGTATGTAATATGTATGTATGTATGTTTGCTTATATCTTTAAAAATACACAACGGATTTTGATGCGGTTTTTTTTAATAAATAGAGTGATTCAAGAGGACGGTTTATGTGTATAATACATGCATAATATAGTAGAGAAACACTGATAATTTTAGAGGTTTCTAATGTGATGTCGTAAATAAACACATTTTTTTGCGCTTACATTGCAAATGCTGGCTGAACCCCACGAGATATATCAAAATAATATACTACAGTATTGTACACCTTAAAAACGTCTACAAAAAAGTCCACGATGGTATTAGAAATGTCTTACGCACAGCGAAGCGGGCACGGGTCAGCTAGTAAATATTATAGTGAAGTAGCACGGTGTTTTAAATATAATTATTTCTGGCGTAGCTTCTTTCTAAATAAATATTTAGATGGTTCTAATGACCAAAGGGCTGACCTTACCTCGAACAAAAAATGTACATTATACTATGCTAATTTTACCAGCCAGCCAACCTCGAAAGCCTTTTTGGGCACACTGACTGCGGTTGGTGAAATGGACACAGTTTTTATCAGTAGGGGTTCACTTACATCCGTCAGCTTATAAATATTGTAACATTGAGTAAAAAACAAATATTTAATTATTTATTTATTAATATTTACTTAATTATTTATTAATAAGTAAATATTGGTGGACATTGCCATCTAGCCATCTAGCCCCAAACTAAGCAAAGCTTGTACTATGAGAACCAGAAAAATGATAGAATACATATATGTATACGTTTTTGTTGTTGTAAATACGAGTACATACTTATTATACATAATAAATAGGATCACGGCTGTAATCCCCAAGTACGGTAGACATCCTCTCGGATCTCCAGGCGTTTAGATTTTTGAAGATGTTTAAAAGGGTTAGTCAGAGGCACGTCTACATAAATTAGCACATGCCCACATTTTGCAGTAGTTAGCATTCCACACGTCACAGGTCGCAAGCCCGTTGTTACTACATTGAATACCATTAAATCAGTAAACAATTGACAAAATAAACTTTTATGTTAATAACTGCGCTTCCATTGCGTGATACCGGAATAAAAGTTACCTATTTAACTTAAGGTTGTCTGGAAGAGATAGTTTTTGGCGATAAGGCCACCCATCGCTCATATATGTTTGTTTTCTCTGTGTGCAATACACAGTATCTATCGATTTTTCAATCCAGCAGCCCTATTGTGTAAGCTCATTGACAATCGTAATCAGCTTCGACTTTCAAAATCCTATTGTCTTTTAACAGTTACACTATGGTAACGTGTAAACCAGTAAGCTCACTAAGGTGCATGGAGTAACAAACATCCAAAATTAACATTAATAACACCTATTGGTGTGATTAATCAGGTTAAAGTCTGTTCCTTATAAACCATATCGATTTATCCATATAATTCGCGTAGACTGTAGTGTTTGTTCGTTCATCGTGTCATTCTTGGTCCGGTCGATGAGTGGTGACCCAAAAAAGTTATTTGTGACTGTTGGTGAAGGAACCAATGTGGCGAAAGAAAGTGCACCTCTTGAACTTTGTTTTGCCCACAAATTATAAATATAAATAAATATTATGGTAATAATTTTTGACTTTTTATATAAGACGGAAAAAGTGAAATAAAACTGCATTCTCTTGAAAACCATCAAATATAAATAGAAACTGTCTGTAATTTACTTAGCTAGTGTGATTATCTAACGAATTATATAAACATGAACGGTGCTATTAATAAAAATTTACTTATCCAAAGATCATCTAAGGTTACACCAAGACTTGTTAATACCAGCTTAATGTAAGCAACTCCATTTCTAATCCTTGTTTATTAATATTGAATTCGACTAGTCCAAACGTAAGGCTGTGGCCCCATGTCTGTGGTGCGGCGCCATTCAACATGAAAAGTTGTGTCGTTGTGATATGAAAATACGCGTCGCCGCAACTTGAAAAGTCATGGCGGCCTGCCACGGAGAGATGCCATGCGAGGCGTAAATGTCGTAAATCATGACACGATGGCGCGCCATGAAAATGCTAGGTTTAACTATAAGGTAAGAAACAAAAGAATTTTATGTTGACATTTTCGCACGCTTATAAATAAAGTGAAGTAATCCAAAATTTCAACTTTTTGGTAATTCAAGTTTAAAGTTTTGCGAATTCGCCGTACACTATATTATCCGCTTGACGCACTTGCCTCCCGCGCGCCGTACCCCTAGAAACACCACACGCCGACCGTTTTTTTTGATGACGGCGCGGGATGAGTCATCGCGCAGTTCAAAACTAAACAAGACTCTGCTCATTGAAATTAGACCCTACTTGTTCTAAGGTTTATTGTTACGGTTGAGCTAATGCTTCGAATGACACATTAATTGTATGTATGTGAAGGCAGATTACGCAATGTAATAATTCAGAACTTCGAAGTACTTTTAGGAATACAATGATTTATAATTTAAAAATGAAAGGATATCCTATGTTTAAGATGTATTATATGAGTTAATACATTCAATATGAAGCAGAAAAACACAAAACAAAACATTCAATAGTACAAAAATATTTATTTACAAGATAATATAGAACAATACAATATTTGTTTGAATGGAGGTTTCTATCTAGACAAACTTTTTCTTTTTTTTTCTGTCAACCGTTTGAACTGATTATTAGGTTGGTGCACATGTAAATGAAGGTCAATTCAGTGCAAAAAGGATGGCAAATCGTTCCTTACGAGTATTCTAATTAGAAAAAGCAGGACAGGTGGATTTGTCGAAAGAGGCCGCGGGAGACCGCGTAAATTTAAAATTGTTGACTATAGTCACCACGGTGCTTTCAGACGCGCTTTGATTGTTGTCTTTTGACAACAAGGTGTTTTGAGCGGTTATAGGATAAATACAAAAATATACATTTGTTTGGGCAATTTTTATGTTATAAAGGTATAGTCAATGAAATTTCCGTTAATATCATTTCATAAAATAATTATTATTGTGAATAGATTTTTTAATACAAGACTTAAAAAAATATTAGTGACATATTTGTTCAATTGACTTGCTTTGAAGCGCCTGTTGAACGCAACTTATTATTTGCATCTAAATAATGCGTTTTATTAAAAAAACTCGAAAAATCAATTTTTTGAGTTACTCCGCTTTACATTAAGCGAGCGATTTTTTTATTCAAATCAATGAAAAACAACGAAAAACCGGCCAAGTGCGTGTCGGGCCACGTGCAATGTAGGGTTTCGTAGTTTACAAGAAACCCTTATAGTTTCACCATGTCCGTCTGTCCGCAGCTTAGCCCAGAGGCTATCAGTGCCAATAGTAGCCATATAGTTTAACTTTTCGAGGGGGGGGGGGGGAGGACACTCGACTCCAACAAAAATTTGCATTTTAAAGCTTAATATTTAACAAACGGCTCCCTTGATCGAAAAGATGTTTTCACAAACTCACAATATTTTTAAAAGACCTATCAAACGACACCCATGGAGTACACGAGAAATAAAAAAAACATTTACCCACTTTACATGTACCCACCCTTACAAAATGATTTTTAAGATTTTATTCTATCACTTTGTCGGCGTGACTAATACGAGTATGTATATTCATGCGAAATTACAGCTTTTAAGCTGCGGACAGACGGTTGGATGGACGGACATGGCAAAACTATAAGGGTTTTTTGTAGACTACGAAACCCTAAAAAAATTTGCTGCGGTACGCCGTGCCAGTGATTTTCCGCGGCGCAGCATCGCGCTTTCTCATGGTCGCCGTGACTTGAAATGGTGCCTTTTACGCGATCAAAAGGTGACTTACGATTTGCATGGCAACTTTCCGTCGCACGCCGCCGTGTCTTTTCATGTCACGACGACACAACATTTCATGTTGAAAGACGCCGCACCACATACATGGGGACACGGCCTATAAGCGTTGGACTAAATTTAATCCTGCGCTAGTCTACGTTTATTAATGAGACGGGAACTGTTTAGTTATTCATAGTTTTGATTAAAAACGAAAATAGTGTTTTTGAAGAGCCAACTTTGGAAAATAAATCTATCGAGAAAAGCATCACCAATCGTGTTTCTGTCTGTAATTTATCTAGATTACACCCTTAAGGCGCTCCCAGTCGACGATTGTTTTTGTTCGAAACGAAAAAAGAAATACTTCTGAACAAGCCACATCTCCTATTTTATAATGTATAGTATATGTGAATAAAGATGTACCCATCTTTAATCACTTCGATAAATAATCCTACCGACCGCTGCAATGACGACAAACACACGTCGGCGCGTGGTCCGCCTTAGCTTTTCGAATAAATTAATGATATAAATTATGTATAATTACTTATCAAAAATCTACTCTAATAGAAATCTAGATCTACATATTACCTATCTTTAACAATACATCACAAGTTGATTTTAATAGTAGGTATATAAAATATTTCGATCATAAATTCTAAAACGTATCATTTTGAAATAATATCTTTATCGTGAAAAGTTTCTGCTATTATGTTTTCAGCTTAATAGAAATCTAGGTAGGAACCTGAAGTAATATACTTATAAAAATAGGAGATGTGACTTGTTCAGAAGTATTTCTTTTTTCGTTTCGAAAAAGAGCAATCAGCGACTGGGAGCCTCTTAAGTTAAAAGACTGTATGTTTTGCGGTTATTGAGAAAAAAACGATTCTGCATTCTTCAAAAACATTTATTACTCGTCTTAATAAATGTTAAATGTATAATGGACATTTTCCACAGCGCCATCTAACCCCGAAATAAGCAATGCCTGTTCTATGGGAACTAGAATACTTATAATATACTTTTTGTAAATACTTATACAAGATAATTTAAAACACCCAGACACAGCACATACTTATGTTCATTACACAAACATTTGCGCTGGATGAGGATCGAACCCACAACAGCGCAGAAGGCAAGCCACCAACTGAGATGTAGCGCCTCAAAGTCACAGTTACTTACAATGATGGTTCTTTGTTGCATTATAACTTACTATGATTATATACATGATTATAACTTACTAGCAATCCACCCCGGCGTTTCATACAAATCCCTAATAGTTAGATATATGGTATCACGGACGTTTTTGTAGATATTGTTATCCTCTATGAAACTGTAGTACATCACTTTGCTCTATTGTCAATAATTTCCGCAGCAAACGCGATATAAGGAATTTTTTAGAAATTTTTTTCACACGTTGAGTTACATTATCGAAGTTTTTATACGGATGCCTAACATTTTTGAAAATATACTATTTTCATATGCCTATGTTCATCACTACATAGTATAAAGCAAAGTCGCTTTCCGCTTCTCGCGTCTGTATGTATGTTTGCTTATATCTTTAAAACTACACAACGGATTTTGATGCGGTTTTTTTTAATAGATAGAGTGATTCAGGAGGAAGATTTATATGTAAAATAATAACATGCTTAATATATTAGAGAACCACTGATAATTTTAAGATTTCAAATCAGCGCGACTTTTTTTTTAGTTTTAAATGCTGTTAACGAGTGTGCAAAGACATTCTGTAATATATTTTGGTATCAGATTTGCACCCGTGCGAAGCCGGGGTGGGTCGCTAGTCAGGGATAATGTAGGATTATAATGGTGAAATAATTTTTCAAATCGGTCTAGTAGTTTCGGAGCCTATTCGATGCAAACAAACAAACAAACAATCAAATCTTTCCTCTTTATAATATTAGTATAGATATAGATTATTCCCAACTATATAACGTCTCGTAAAATTAGGAACTCCTACCGTTCGGTACTTCTAGGTACCCACCCATTCGTAGTTACACAAACACGGCTATTTATAATAATAATTATCATTAGTACGTGTTCGGTAGGCGGCCCCATCAAATGCAAAGTGTTTAGTGCGCTGCGGGCGCTATTACAACTCGTGTTAACGACCGCCAGGAGCGTGATCTGTTGGAGAAGGCATATCTTTGTTTACATCCAAAGTTATTCTATAAAATTACATTTAAAAAAATAATAAAAACCTGCCTCTGAAGTAATAATATACTACATTTTAAATCGGTCAGACCAGTAGAAGTTGCTTCAACAGTTATAACTAAGAAACATTTCGATCGCGTCAGCTTTCAAACAAAAAGTAACACTTCAGAATCGGTTCTTTCGTTTAGAAGCTACGATGCCACAGACAGACACAGATAGATACGACAAACTTTACGTCGGGTGTTAAAACTGTTCTTAGGGTTCTATTTGGCCCTACGCCACCTATGTTTTGTTTTATTTTAGTGGAAACCCCCGTGAATCCAAGTGTAAACAAAACTTCTAAAGGGGTCGTCAGGGTCTCTTGTTTTTTTGTTACCAAACAACAAAGTGTTGTGAATACTTTACAAACTAGCAGTAATGAATTATCAGCTATGAAAATAGGATCACGACTGTAATCCCCAAGTACGGTAGAACATCGTCTCAGACTTCCAGGCGGTCAGAGCTCAAACAATAGATTCAAAGATCCAAAATATTATAAACTTCTACAGCTGACTACATTTTGAAGAGTGTACGAATGACTATGCTGAAGGACAGGGTGTTATTGAGGGTGGAACGCCACGTGCAAACATATTACTTGTGTGTGTTTTAGCTGCAGCGGTCAAAGCAATTGTTCTTGATTGCCACCCAGAATATAGATTTTCGATCGTGGTACACTGTTCACACTAATCATTTATTTATGTAACCTAAACCTGAAATATTACACAGCGCGTATGACAATAATCGAGTTAATAAAGAGACGTCTACTCAGATCTTTAAAGTTGAGGATTTCTCATTCTATCCAAGACAGTACGCAAGCTCATCGCCGCTTATAATCAAACTTACTGGTTTCCTCTCGATATTTTTCTTTGCCTTTTTGAGTATTTGTTAATGTTCATACAATTGTTTGAACTTTGAACTTATAAATAATAATTTAAAAAGCATATTTGAAAATAAAAGGCCTAGATGCATCTTCAATTACACTGTTGCGTATAATATACTCCAGATAGTTTCAGGTTTTTTATGATTACTCATTTTATTTTAGAGTTTTAGGAAAACTTACAGCAAGTTAGACAAATATCTATTAGAAAGGTACATAACTAAAGAAAACAAGAATAATGAAAGTTTCCACAGATGATAATTATTGATAACGATCAATACCGATATCGTTTTTTTTTTAATTTATTTAGAGGCAAAAACACCTTCCTTATAGAAAGCGGTTATAGTCACTTATATCGTCATCTGCAACATAAGAGGCATTGACGATGCTTTACCTGCCTTGGATGACTCTTTACTGTACCACGCTGCAGCTCTAGGTTAGCTCTAGGCTCTAGATTCTTCTAGGCTTGGTCGCCAAAGAACTGGCCTTTCTTCACCCAGCTCCTAAGACGTTTTGAAGTGAATCTTGTGATTTTATTGAAATGCCTCTAGACTTTAATTTTGTAATTACGATTGTACTAATGTTGTTAACTGTAGAATTTTACCTTCTCCGTTCATTCGCTATTCTCGGAAAGAAGCGAATCCTAGCCTGATGGTCAATGCCAGTGCCATTTGCATACCTACACTGTCAGGTACCTCTTTGAAATTCGAAGAGCACTCTGTATATAATGAATATCAGATTAAGGGCCACTAAGGCTAAAGTCTAAATTACTCGATTGCGTAATGAGAAATTTTAAGCTTGCGATTTGAACATATTAAAAGTTAAAAGTAAACGATAGATAAATGTATTATGTTATTGTGTCTCTGACTAATTCCTTTAAACATCTAAAAATATGAGCGCCTAAAGATCTGAGAAGATACTTTTATGATTGAAAAATAAAATTTTAAGTCATCGGATAAAATGACACCGTTTATTCCATAGAACAAATAAAACTGTTATTGGAAACTCCCAAATACCAAAAATATCTATCTATCTATACATATAATAAAACCGTGGAAGAGTTCAATTCTGTACATTGAATAAATACTAAAAAATCTATACATATAATAAAACTGTGGAAGAGTTCAATTCTGTACATTGAATAAATACAAAAAAAAATACTCCTAGGGGTCTTCATACAAGTAACACAAGCCAAAAAATTACATTTTGAAATTTTTGTCTGTCTGTCTGTCTGTTGTCTGGCTTTCACGCAAAAACTACTGGACGGATTTTGATGAAACTTTTTTTGTTATGTAGCTATTAGTCCTCGGCAACATATAGGCTTTAATTTATTTTAATGATGGGAATACCAGATGTGAAACTATCTGTCGACCAGCGAAGCGGGCACTGGTCAGCTAGTCAATTATAAGAAAATAAACACAAAACAAAAATATTCAATGATAATATAAAACAACTTTTAAGATTTTTTGAAAACATGTTATAATTATTTATCTCAGTTACTACTCAGCCACTTCATATTTTTTACGGAAATCAAATAATACGAGTAGTTTTTACATAAATGAGTTTCGATCTTTCCCAACCGAGTTCCGCCCGCCCAACGCAACGCAGCCAAAACCATAGATTTTTCGCTTATTAGGTAATAATGATTGCATGCCACCAAACCGTAACCTCTCGTTGGTAGATGGTCAGCTTACTATAATTGTGGTATGAGAGTAGTACGTACCTGTTGATTTATGACCATTATTTCAGGACTGGTTTGTTGGTAAATACTCGTTTGAAGTTTGAACCAGTCGGTTTAGTAAACACGATCGATGCCTGTTAGCCGATGATTGATGGGAGTGGAAAGGTTTAAAGACACGGTTATGTTGTACGGAATCTAGTGGAAAATAATGTGTTCTGTTTGCGAAATAGAGGTGTGAAAGAAATTACTAACGCTTTTAAGGTGATACCTTTTGTTTTTTTTTCTGGACGGACGAAGACGAAGGTAATTACGTGATAAAGACCCGTCTCAAAATCTATAGTTATGTCTACTAATCACGATCGTTTGAAAAACAAAACCGCATTATCTTGAAAACCATTAAACTTAAAAAGTAACTGTCTTTAAATTAGGTAACTAGTATGATTATCTAACGTATTATATAAAAATGAACTGTTCATCAATTCATAGTTTTGAGTAAAAGCTTAAATAGTTTTTTGGAAGAGCCAACATTGGAAAATAAATCAATCGAGAAAAGATTCACTTAATCGTGTTTCTGTTCTTTATTTATCTAGATTAAATCTATAAGTTTTTTTTTGTCATGAAAACTTAAATGTATGTTTTGCGGTTATTGAGAAAAACTATCTAACATTCATCAAAAAAAAATACCTCGTCTTAAGAACTTTAGTTGTCTTCGTGTCTCACTTCTTCGTTTCGGGTAAAAGCAAATATTTATGTGACGAGAAGGATGTCAGTGAATGTGAATGGATATTGAAGTAGAGATAGGCCAAGAAAAGATTGATGTACTGTGTGAAAGATGACTTGGGTAAGAAAGAAAAATAGAGGGCAATGGAAAAAAAAGTAGGTTTATGAAAGTTTCAATGGTGGTTTGATGGCTTCAGTGGTATGTTGTGTATATTCTTGTGGCGGTGGAATGTAGCATGATAGTGTTAATTTTGGATTTTTATTTAATTATTTAAGATTCTTGGTTTAATGTCATCCATCACAAATATGTTATTCATTGCGATACAATACAAATGACTTAAAAAAAATAACTTACTTTTCGATGTCTTATGTAATGTTTTTTGTGTTAAATGTAAAGTTTAACCGTGCCTCTGACTAACCCTTTAAGACATCTTCAAGGATCTGAACAAATGGAGTTCTAAAAGAATGTCTACCGTACGTCTTAGGGATTACAGTCGCAATCCTATTTATTTTTATGTCCTTTAAATTCAAAATATGAGTCGTATTTGCTATTTGCTACTACAAAAACAAGTTTTTACGTATTTATTGATAGTACCTAAGGATAATACTTTTTTTTACTATTAGAAATGCAAAGTCTTACCGACACATACCTACTTATCTAGCTTTTAATCAAACCAGCTAGATACTTCTCAATTGTTTTAAATTCATTTATATTCATCAAATTATTTCTTTGATTGTAATATTTAATATTTGGTCCTGTCCTTCTTTGAACTTGAAATCACACTTTCTATAATATATTCGCTAAAATGGTAAACTTGATGCTCGCCCTGGCTTCGCACGGATCTAATAAAGATTATAGGCATATTTTTGATACTTTTGGTTATATTATTACAAGATTCGTGTTGATCCCTAATATTTTAATATTTTTCGCTGTTGTAGCTTTTGATAAGTGAAATTATTATTACAATTATAATCCGTTTCATTATCAGAGATATTATAATGTTTTTGTAAACCATGCAATGTCAAGAAAAGTCAATGTCAAAGTGTAATTTCAGTAATTCTCAAACATTTTTTCTATTGTGAAAAATAGCCGGCCTTTAGCTATGATATAATTAAGTATTATTAGCTGCGCCTCGCGGTTTCATTCGCGTAAAACTAATAATTAGCCATTACCCAGAGAAATACAATTCCAATTCAAAAATTAAACGGAACACGAATGACATAAAAAAAACTGACTTGTTGCCAGTTGTAGAAAAATAATTGCACGAAAAAATCTTTGGCTTAGTCTAAATAATAATCATGCAAAAGTAAGCTCTTTAAAATCAATAAGTAATGATTGCACGACATTTTATTCTTTAAATTAAGGAAAATAACGATCTATCATCAAATTACGGATTGCACGATTTTATATTAAATATTTTACACTGGTATCCCCTTTGTGAAACGTACGTAAAATTTGTAGCTTTTTTGGATTATCCATTACAAACAAGTATTTATTTTCTCTTTATAATATTAATGTAGATGTAGATGACCTAATCGATTTGTACTATATTACGAATACGACATAATTTAAGTTTTGGTAAATAAAATAGAATAATAATACAAGAAAAACGTGCAAAAACAGGACACTCGTAATGCCAAGATAAGGAATACCTCACGCGCGGCTGCGTAAAAGCGAAAAACAGTAATTTTATCTGTGACTAGTGCGTTTGACCGTAACCTACATCGTCGTCCCGCTTCCTCGCGTTGTCTTGCTTACGCGTCTCCTTTCGATCCTGTTCCTGGAAGCGTGCCCTTGAGAAAGTGGGGCGCGCCTACTGCATGTAGGTCAAGGCGCCGCCCTGGGTCTATCGAGACGGGATAGCGTCGTTAGTCGCTCCCGAACTTGGGGTAACACCACTACGCGACTGTCAACCGTTATTGGAATTGGAATTGGGAGTATGTTGGATGGTATTCACACAATTTATTACATAGCAGTCCGTAGCGATGGTCTTGCAACCTGTCACGTATGGAATACTAACTACTGCAAAATGTGGGCGTGTGCCAAATATCATGTTTGGACGTGCCTCTGACTATCTCTTTTAGAAATTTTCAAGGATCTAAACGCCTAGAGATCTGAAAGTATGTCTACCGTATTTGGGGATTACAGTCGTCATCATTATTATTATTTGTTTTAGCATTTCACCTTCTTTTCGCAACTTTTTTTTTACACCTTGAGTTACATAATTGATGTTTTAGTAGGGATCCCTATACTTTTCTAGAAATAAATATAGCCTATGTTACTCAGAGATAATAGCATAGCAATTTTTAATAAAGCGTTTTTGAAATCGGACCAGTAGTTTTTGAGTTTCATCGTTATTAACATACAAAAATACAAACAGCAGTCCGCTCCGGCTTCGCACAGGTGAATGAAAATTATAGGCTTATTTTTAATACCATTACATTATTGCAATCTTCGTAGATGTCTCTAATTTGACCTATGTTATTCGATTTTGATAGGATTTTTAAAATTGTACCAGAAATGTTTTAGTTTATCCGGTTCAAACAAAAATACAATAATATTTCTTTTCTTTTGTAGTACTCGTAGTGTAGATTTATACTTAAACATATGGAAAATATTATAGTTTATTGATAATCATTTATCAATATGCCTAGGCCTTATTGTTATATGGAATCATCATCAGTTTCATTTCTATATTGCCACTTAATATTGATTATAATATTGATAAATTAATATTTTTTTATAAAGGAGGTCTAGGAGCTCAACTTCAAATAGTTAGGCCGTGTCCCCATGTATGTGGTGCGGCGTCTTTCAACATGAAATGTTGTGTCGTCGTGACATGAAAAGACACGGCGGCGTGCGACGGAAAGTTGCCATGCAAATCGTAAGTCACCTTTTGATCGCGTAAAAGGCATCATTTCAAGTCACGGCGACCATGAGAAAGCGCGATGCTGCGCCGCGGAAAATCACTGGCACGGCGTACCGCAGCAAATTTTTTTAGGGTTTCGTAGTCTACAAAAAACCCTTATAGTTTTGCCATGTCCGTCCATCCAACCGTCTGTCCGCAGCTTAAAAGCTGTAATTTCGCATGAATATACATACTCGTATTAGTCACGCCGACAAAGTGATAGAATAAAATCTTAAAAATCATTTTGTAAGGGTGGGTACATGTAAAGTGGGTAAATGTTTTTTTTATTTCTCGTGTACTCCATGGGTGTCGTTTGATAGGTCTTTAAAAAATATTGTGAGTTTGTGAAAACATCTTTTCGATCAAGGGAGCCGTTTGTTAAATATTAAGCTTTAAAATGCAAATTTTTGTTGGAGTCGAGTGTCCTCCCCCCCCCCTCGAAAAGTTAAACTATATGGCTACTATTGGCACTGATAGCCTCTGGGCTAAGCTGCGGACAGACGGACATGGTGAAACTATAAGGGTTTCTTGTAAACTACGAAACCCTACATTGCACGTGGCCCGACACGCACTTGGCCGGTTTTTCGTTGTTTTTCATTGATTTGAATAAAAAAATCGCTCGCTTAATGTAAAGCGGAGTAACTCAAAAAATTGATTTTTCGAGTTTTTTTAATAAAACGCATTATTTAGATGCAAATAATAAGTTGCGTTCAACAGGCGCTTCAAAGCAAGTCAATTGAACAAATATGTCACTAATATTTTTTTAAGTCTTGTATTAAAAAATCTATTCACAATAATAATTATTTTATGAAATGATATTAACGGAAATTTCATTGACTATACCTTTATAACATTAAAATTGCCCAAACAAATGTATATTTTTGTATTTATCCTATAATATAGTGTACGGCGAATTCGCAAAACTTTAAACTTGAATTACCAAAAAGTTGAAATTTTGGATTACTTCACTTTATTTATAAGCGTGCGAAAATGTCAACATAAAATTCTTTTGTTTCTTACCTTATAGTTAAACCTAGCATTTTCATGGCGCGCCATCGTGTCATGATTTACGACATGAAATGTCGACATTTACGCCTCGCATGGCATCTCTCCGTGGCAGGCCGCCATGACTTTTCAAGTTGCGGCGACGCGTATTTTCATATCACAACGACACAACTTTTCATGTTGAATGGCGCCGCACCACAGACATGGGGCCACAGCCTTACTCAACAAAACTCACAGATAGTTTAGATTTGTAGGTATATTATTATCGGATAACAATTATGAATACTTACATAATATTAATTATTATTTATTACTAGCTGTCTCGACAGACGTCAAATTCCTGTCCTGTCAAATTTCAATAATCCCACAGAAAAGAGCACTTTTAGTTTTTGGAGAACTTTATGCCACCCTTATCACTTAGGGGTATAAAAAATACCCTACGACATATTCCTATATCTACCAAATATACCCAAAAAAATTATAAAAATCGGTCAAGCCGTTTCGGAGGAGTTTTGTTTTGTTACAACCCTGTGACACGAGAATTTTAGACTAGCGACCCGCCTTGGCTTCGCACGGGTTTAATACATATAAACCTTCCTCCTGAATCACTCTATCTATTAAAAAAAACCGCATCAAAATCCGTTGTGTAGTTTTAAAGATAAAAGCATACATACAGACGCGGGAAGCGGGAAGCGACTTTGCTTTATACTATGTAGTGATTATAAAAATTCTTTTATTTTGACCAGATTGGCCATACGTATATTTTTTTATTTATTGAGGTAAGGTTAACTGCGCACAATGATAATATCATTTATCATGTGCACTTGTTCTATTTAAAGACTTGCACAGCATTAATTAAACACATTTAGTGACAATGATAACCTCGGTGGTGTGGAGGGCGAATGCTCAACTGATACGCAAACGGTGCGGGTTTGATCTCCGCAACGGAACAAATGTTTGCATAATCTTTAAATATTAGTTTCTGGTCTGAGAGTTGTGGTAGTGGTACCATGAAATACTTCATTCGATCAAATTTATAATTACTGATACCCAAGACACAGAGAATCCTAGTGTGGAGTCGGTATTCAAAGATAAAAATAATGAAAAGCTCACCTCAACTGAAACAAAAATCAAAAATAGATTTACTTATTAATATACTAGGCAATATACTCGCGCGACTACCCACCATTGAACACGGCTGACGATGAAATTGGAAATATGAGTAGGTACTCACCTATGTCCATCAATGCGCAATTTCCAATTTATATGAACGACAGCGGGATACGCTGCCATTGACACTGGCCTGATTCATAACAGTGAGAGTGTTTCTGTAATTTGACCTGCACTAATTGGCTCAGCATCGGATGATTGGCACTGGGATTAATTATTTCGGAAATGTAGACGGAAATGAACCGGCTTTTGTTTAGATGATTTCCATAACAATTAAGATGTTGACACTTGATCGAGCCCTCATGCGCTAGATGAATCAATATAATGTTATTTCATGAGTTTCATCAACAACAGTCGAGGTATTTTGGTTGAATGTCGAGAATTCGTGGGATGTGACAACACGATCGCGAAGCGCACGAGTTGGCGCGTCCCACGTGTCGTCCGGCCGCCGCTGCGTTGCCGCACCGCGACCGCAGCAGCCACGCTACGCTCGCCCTCGCTCGTAACGCAACAGCTTGCGGTCAGCTTTACAGCGGAAAAATTAAAAGTGTAAACCAAGTTACGCGCGCGCGCTGCAACGTTCCCGGCTGCGCCGTACCGCGTCTGCGCGCCCTTGGGAAACTCACACTAAAATGTATTTTTGGCCGCGTCCATTGCCAGCCACGAAGTAGGTAACATCCGCGCCGACGAAAGAAATATTGTGTGAAACGCACGCTCGCCGCGAGAATCGTAAAATTAATTTATGCGAGTAACGCATTCGCGACGCTAGTAAATATTGATTCGATTAATTTTTCGCGGACTCTCAAACGGTATTCCGCATTGCGTTGCCGCTCACAGAGGCCGTCAAATAATGTACGCGCGTTTGCAAATAATAAATAGGTCAAATATCAAAAATAACCCAGCCGCATAGCACTGGTTTGTTTACTTTTGGGATGTGGAATGATACGCGTCCTACGTGGTTATATCCACGAAGTACGTAGCTGATATTTACTTGCACGACATCGCACATACCCAGGCCAGGTGGAAGGAATTCTCAAACTAACGGCGCGTCGAACAAAATCATATAAACGTATCATATACCGTTAGTCATTTTCTACCACCTGTTGCAGTATATTTTATAAAGCCTCGCATTGCACCTGCACGTCGTGAACTTGCGAAAACTTAGAGCGATGCGAGTGCGGAAAGATGGAATCTGGTGAGCGGGACGGGAGTCTGTAGGCGCCGTTTCGTGTAATAGAGCGTAATGATCATTCATATACATATTGGCATTGGCGCGGATAGTATGGGCGGGGCGCTTAAAATAAGTGGCGGTAGTATAGGTACATTCATGATAGACAGCGATGCCAACGAACCGAATGTGTCGGTTGATTGAAAGTAGCTTGTCGACAACGTGCGTCTCGAGTGCGCCCATTAGCCCTCGTAACACTGACATTGACATAGGTAAGTACAATATTAGCTGATGCAGCCTTTTATCTCCACCAGCCGTCGCTGTGGCAGCTGTCTAGCTATTTCTGAATACTTTCAGTCGTCCGACGTCGACGCTCCAAATTGAAATTGTTCAACTAAAATATTTTCATCGTGACAGTTACTTTTCCATCTATTATCCAATACATCTGACAGATTGAATATTCCAATCCTATTTCATTATTATTTTCATATTCCAGTGGTCTACTGGGACGTTTTCGAGTGTCGCTCGAGGCTTGTCAATCCGAGGAACGTACTCGTATCTATCGTGGAGTGGTCTCGACATTACAAACTTTCATGTTAGGAACACACGGCGCGAAAACAAAAATACACAAAGGTCAAGGGAAAGAGACTATTTCGGACGCTCTGGTATGAGTATATAGCTCTTCAAAGCATACGTTATGTAAGAAGTGAACTTGAAACTTTATTACACCGGTTCGCAGTATCCGTGTAATGGCATTCAAGTGTTTCATTCGTGAGTTCGTTTCAGTAGATTTCTGATTTTACTTCGTCATTATCTTTACGCGCTACTATGCCTGAAGCCACGAAATGGTATATTCACAGATATTTGATATGTAATAATTAATAATCAATAATTATTCGTAAATCGTAACTTCCCAAATAGGGTTGACGTCAGGCAGGCGGCCGATTGTAAAACACCCCAAGTCAAAGAAAAATATGTTGTGCCGATCCCACTTAAAGAGGGATAAAGGCAAGGTAGGTAGGTTTCTAATCGTTCAAGAGTTGTAAAGTCGCTCTTTCATTTTTGTTCTGCATAAGGACACAACGCAAATATAATTAGCATCACTTTCATTTAAAATGTTTGTGAACGCACTTCGCACAAAAACGTGACCGATTAATACTTCGGCAAACGAGTGGCCTCTTTGGAAATGTCGCTCACGTAGCCTAACGTTGCGCACGTGGCATTCCACGCGGCACACGGGGAATAACTTCATAGCGTCAGCTTTAGTTTTGCATATTCGTGCGCAGCGTGCGCTGCAGTGTCTTAACACGTAACCTGAAAACGTATCCAGACTAGACTTATCCTTACCGTTCACACCCTTCCGTATGTTTATTTTTGAATTATAAGAAGAAAGAAGGCGGGAACTAGATTTTAATCGCGACCAGCATAAGACTAAACCGCTTTTCACATAATGACCTATGGCTGCACCAATGAACCCTGAATTTGCACTGACTGTTCGCAAACATTTGGTGCAAGAATAGGGTACATAAGCTATATGCATAATTATAAAAAACGTTGTATAATCATTTAAATAGACTTGGTATAGACTTTGCTTTCCTCAGGGATATGTGCCGATCAGGTTTATGAACCAAGTTAAGGCGTAAAAAATACGTACTAGGTATGACGTCACGATTCTGACGAGTATTTAATACTTTAAAGTATTTTTGTACTTGAAAGATTTTTCTACTTCAAACTATTTTTAAAAAAGTTCACCGCAATTGGTGTGGTGTGCTGGGTAACTCTTTAAATCTCGAAACTTTAAAGTATTTAAAACCTGATTTATGTTGATAAATCAGGTATTTATTCATGGTGATATTCATAAGACCTGGTACTTTAAAACACGAGTACAACACACCCCTAGTCCGCTGTCATCTTAGATGAGCCGCGCTATCGGATTATTATCGCAATCAATGACACTAATGTCTAGCTAACTGATGCCAAACGGAACGTTTGCTTAGAAAATGATGACTTTATATTATTACAACAACGGGAAATTACTCACGTAAATGATAAATTGTCAAGGAGGTAGCGCGCGCGTTATGGTCCACTCACCCTGAAGAAGATTCTCTAGATGAATCGAAACATTGTCGGTGTCCTCATTGACAATTTATCATTTACGTGAGTAATTTCCCGTTGTTGTAATAATGTGTAGTACAACTCACGAAAGTTTTGAAAGATGACTTTATATCTAAAACTGCTTTTAAACTCCGCTGATCACTTTACTCAACTACAGCAACGTAAAAGGAGGTTTTATACCGATGATCTTAAAAGTAACAGGTAGGTTAGCTTTGGATTGTATTATTTTCAAGTTTATTAAAGTAATTCGCAAAACATCCGTGATTAAATAACATAAATTTTATATCACCGCCGCATTTTTTAGATTAATTCCAAAGCAATTTGACCCACGTCTTTTAGTGGAGTAGGTTAGATTTGAACTATAATATATGGAGATAATTATACTAAGCGTGAAGATTATGTATACCTACTTGTATAGCCGTTACGTTTTCGTACACTCTCTAGAGTTGTTTTGTTGCAAATTTTATGTAAGTAGGTAGGTACTAGGTAGGAGTATATAGAAAATGTAATGTTTGAACGTGCGTCTTACTGTAAAAATATTATTCACACATAAACAATCAGAGGCATGTCCAAATATTTAATTACTCTGGTATAAAATAAATAAGATGCGCCATCTAGTTAAACCATGTGCTTACATTTCTGAAACAACCAGATCACTTTTATAGGACCTACACGTAGTTTAAATTATTTTTATCTGAAGTAGGTTTTCATTTAAAAATCTAATTTCAAAACCAGTTTGATTCTAACTTTAATCTTTGAATAATAATTGTTGAAAGCAACATGAAAACAAACAAACTAGAAGAAACTTTATCCATTTGTAACGTGATCATTTCTTTGTCCACAGATAAGCGGATTAAGATTCGAAACCCAACTAAGAACACTGAACCAATTTCCAGAAACGCTTCTGGGAGACCCTGCGAGACGAATAAGATATTTCGATCCTCTTAGGTAAGTTTAAAGTCGACTCCATAAAGGATTATCGCTTGTCTATAGGACAAATCAATATTCAATAACATGAACATGATGATGATCATGATGTATTTACCTAATACATCATCAAACCAACTCGTTTGATAATACACAGCATCAGTAAAAAGAAGTTTAAATCGAAACCTTTTTAAGGAAATTAATCAGGGCACCTTGCACAAACTTCTTTAGAGATCAAAAGGTAGCGAGAAAAACTTTGTTTCGATTCCTTTCATGCCTTCAACAAACTCTTTTTGTTGCAGGAACGAGTACTTCTTTGATAGGAACAGACCTTCGTTCGACGCGATACTCTACTACTATCAAAGTGGTGGGCGTCTGCGTCGTCCCGTCAACGTTCCCCTCGACGTCTTTTCCGAAGAGATCAAGTTCTACGAGCTCGGAGAACAAGCCACCAACAAATTCCGGTAAGGTTTTAGAACCTTCAGAGTCACGTTTATAGTAATATCCCAGATAGCAACTCCCTCCCCAGAATTACAAAATAACAGTATTACAATGCCTACATACTTAGCAATTATATTAAAGGTATGTCCCTATCATTGATGAGCATATTTTTGTAGTGAGGACGAGGGATTCATCAAAGAGGAGGAGAAACCCCTGCCCTCCAACGAACGCCAGCGCAAGATCTGGCTGCTGTTCGAGTACCCTGAAAGTTCCCAGTCTGCTCGCGTCGTCGCCATCATCAGCGTGTTCGTTATCCTGCTTTCCATTGTCATCTTCTGCCTTGAGACCCTGCCTGAGTTCAAGCACTACAAAGTGTTCAACACCACCACTAACGCCACAAAGATCGAAGAAGACGAGGTTCCCGACATCACAGATCCTTTCTTCTTGATAGAAACGCTGTGTATCATCTGGTTTACGTTTGAACTGATAGTACGATTCTTAGCGTGTCCAAATAAGTTCAATTTCTTCAGAGACGTTATGAATATAATCGATATAATTGCGATCATCCCTTACTTCATAACCCTGGCAACCGTCGTGGCTGAGGAGGAAGACACGTTGAACCTGCCCCGCGCTCCTGTTTCCCCTCAAGACAAATCGACCAATCAGGCTATGAGTCTAGCCATTCTGCGCGTGATACGACTGGTTCGAGTCTTCAGGATCTTCAAGCTCTCTCGTCATTCGAAGGGTCTACAGATCTTAGGGCGAACGCTAAAGGCATCTATGAGGGAACTCGGACTTCTGATATTCTTCTTGTTCATCGGTGAGTCTTATGTTTTGATAGTAATAAAATACTTTGTCAAAGAATTCGTTAATGGAATGAGGGTCAACATTTTTTTTTTTAGATACGGATTCAATGAGTTTAATTTTGTAGATATTCTTCATAATTCAAGAATGAGGAAATATACGTACCTCTTTTTTAATTAGCTAATGTTAGCCCTCATTAGAAATGTTACTTGAGCACTTAGCGTTTTCATCGAGAGAAGCAACATTGGTAGATAACTTGAAGTTCATAATAATTTTAGTATATATTGATGTTTAGATAATCTAAATTTAAACAAGCCCAAAACTACTATCGACTCGATAAAATGTGTTATTTTTACAACAAACCAGTTTCACCATGCTTTGATAAAATGGCTTATGCAAAGAAGTAATGCCAAATGATGCTCAATATATTTCAGAACTTGGATATTTCACTCTAAAAGTTAAAGTCAAAGTCTAGCTATAATACATTTCAAAATATTATTGGTAAAAAATTCAATGCAAGTGTATAGTAAAATTACATAATAATAATTTTCAATTCTCTCGTTGAAGATTGCTGAATTTATCGCAGTAAAAATCATTAGGTTTATCGGATTCGCAGCTATTTATGCGACTGCATTGACTTTTATGACAAAGGTTTTATTTTCTAATTTGGCTTCTCCAAATTAATTATTTACAAACTAGTACCTACTCCAAAAAAGGTATCTTGAAAACTGATTTATCATTTCTGAAGATGTACTTTTTCGTTTAAAAACCTCTCATTATCTATGTTTTGCTCAAATTACTGTAATATAACCACTACAAAATAATGTAGCTGACAAAAAGTAAATGGATTAAAACTGCCACTAGAACGTCAAGTAAACAAATAGAAACAGAACATAAAGTCAGAGCGGAAATATGGAATGATGGTACTTAGATGAATAAAAGGTGCTTCAAGAGGTGCACGTTCCTAAGTGCCCTAGAGTGGTGGTGAGGTAGCGGAGCATACGGTGGCGCAGTGGCAGCGCGGGCGCCGGTGCACATTTTTTTCTATTTTTACAGGTGTCGTCGTTTTTTCAAGTGCCGTATTTTTTGCCGACAAAGAACGGCAAGACACCAACTTTAGATCGATCCCTGACGCATTCTGGTGGGCCGTCATTACGATGACCACGGTCGGCTACGGAGACATGAGGTAACCCAGCCCTGCGCGTCCCGCGCTCGCTCGCCCGCCCCGCTACTCTGTGTCGCACTTTACCCGTCTCCCATCTCGTTGTTTGCTCCTCATTATAGGTGTCGTCCTGTTCTCGTCTGCGGTGTACTTCGCGGAAGCCGGGAGCGAGAACAGCTTCTTCAAATCGATCCCAGACGCATTTTGGTGGGCGGTCGTGACAATGACGACCGTAGGATACGGCGACATGACGTATGATTCAGAAACATCACCTTCTAATTTCATATCTGCCTCGACATGCATCTTAAATCTTACACCACGATCTCGCATCGGCTCCTTTAACACAATCGTCATTCCTCGCATCTTGTTACTACTATACATACCTACAGTATAGTCAAAAAGCTTCGATTGATTTTACCGTCAGTCGCTTGGATTAAGCTCACCATTATATTATTCACCTTTTACGATCCACTTCATATCAACTGCACGTTCGACGACGTTCTTTACTATCATTGTTTTTTACTATACAAACGAATATTTGTCATCTGTCTTCCTGGACTCTCGCAATTTTACATAGAAGCATATTTACATTTGCCAAATAAACAAATGAACAAAACGAGGTACCACCTACAAACGGTAGAGTTACCTGCATAATATATCGTAGAATAGACGTCACGTCCGTCCTCAGTGTTACAATCGCCCATAGCCGTGAGTAAGCTAAGCTTCCGCCGACGCCGGTCCTCACAGATTGCCGTCCGCGTGTAGGTAGGTGCGTTCGATGCGTCAAGGATCGTCAAGGAATGTTCTGCTGCCGAGTTGACGCGAACGCCGCACGATGTGTCTGCTTCGCTACTCTCTCGTCACTGTTGTCTTACTATCACTGTGAACCTGTTAATGTATCGATGTTGTGGGGATGTATCGCTCACCCTAGCTTATCGAAAATAGTGGTCACTCGTCATCCACATAACCATCATATTCGGTTGACGTTCCGACTGTAACTTTTCACACTAAGTTCTGAGTAGTTGAGACTCAGTACTATGAACGGACCGATCTCAATCATCGTATGTACCTACTAATATTTTTCACGTAACTGATGCTACTATGTAAAATTGTTGTTCAGTAATCCCATCTCATATTTGGATTGGCTGTCGATCACTAGCTTTCACATCATTCTCGATTATCTCACGATTGTTGTTAGTGCATGTCGACTCTATTTTAGCACTAGAAGTAGCACCGTAGAATTTTATGTTTCCACTTGAGGTTCAAAGTTCCTTGTTTTGTTTCCCTTCGGTAAATTAGGAGTCTCGATCGTGTCCAGAGCGAAAGATTGCTGTCAAGGAGAATGTATCAATAAACGGAAATTATTTGTGGCCTCTGCATAAATATTGTATTAGATAAATCTGTTTTACTGATACGTTCCTTAAATAAAAGCTTTATTTTCGTTTTGGATGCGAAGGCTGTTGCGAACCGACACATTGCCTATGCAAGCAGATTAAGCAACTAATCAGTCGCCGGACTCGCTGCGGCCACTAGCGAGTATGACTGGTGAAGGATGAAATTGGAATCTCACAATTGGTACGCCCATGCGAAAAAACTTATTATTTTTCACGATAGGCGGTTCCCCTTTTTTTATTATTTTATTATTTTTGTAGAATGTCTGATATACTTAGTAATAATTTGTGTAATGTAATGCATGCACTTCATCACATTGTGTTCATTATTACATAAGCCGTGTATAAACAATCGAAGACCATTGTAAGAACTAACAAATTATTGCACATCTAACAAATGGGAGACTTCATTCGTAACAGCAGTTTAATTTCGAGTAGAGAGTCGATTCATGGGAGGTTTTTATATTAAATTCAAAAGAATCTCGTTACATACCACATAATTATTAAATTTCCTATAAAAATTAAAGGGTAAGCTCACTTTTACCTAACAGAAAAAAGACGATGTTACTAGATTAACAAGTAAAAGCCACTTCCTGATATTTGTTTAAAAAGGTTCTTTTGACCTTCGACTTTAAAAACTGTCTAAATAAAACAACGTTGCGGTCGTCAAGCTTTGCGCTTAAAGGCGCATTGTGCACTAGGAGACATATCGCCCGACATATCGTGTCTTATTCTCATCACCCGACACGTATACTACATGTCGAGTGACAATTATTGAGGACAACTGTCCCCTAGTGCAATTGCGCCTTTATATTAGTTCATTTCACTGATAATGGCAGCCAGCAACGTATTTGTAACGGTTTCTTTACAACCTGCCAGAATCGACGCTCTACACTTCGATAGTTTAAAAACGGCAGCTTCTTTGTGAATTAATTCTAGTTCAAACCAGCACGATCGTCTTTTCAACGTAACAAAGCCAGCTATCCTTTCTTACCTTTGATATTCAAATGACACGAGGGTTAAGCTAGCAGCGTTCTGTTGAAAATGCGCTCGTGCGGTCGGGGGCTTACTGGTTCGCTTTTGCAGGCCCGTCGGTGTGTGGGGGAAGATCGTGGGGTCACTTTGCGCTATCGCCGGTGTGCTCACAATCGCACTGCCGGTGCCAGTCATCGTGTCCAACTTCAACTACTTCTACCACCGCGAGACGGACCAGGAGGAGATGCAGTCGCAGAACTTCAATCATGTCACTAGTTGCCCGTATTTGCCAGGGACCATGGGCGAACCGTATCTCAGTAAGTTGTGTTATCTACTAGGCGTTCTACTAGTGCACTTGCAATAGAGTTAAACATTGGAATACAGCATAAAATTTACGGAAATCAAATATTCTATTTATTATTGTCAGCTGTAGAGTTTCTTATTGAGTTTGAACTGCACAATAAATACGAGTAGTTTTTTTTTATTTATAACCGACGAAAACAGTTTTTGTTTTACAGTTTAGTTTAGAATTTTTTATTTATTAATTTTTTTTTGTTTTTTCTTATGATCTTTTTGCTGGATGATCCGATCTTTATGATTACATTTTATTTAAGTAAGACTAATAGTTTCTTTGTAAAACTTAAAAACGATATTTATTTTATATACGAATCCACAGCACTCCAGTGCACAATTACAATATTTGGTTAATTTTTTTTTAATTGTTTTGCATGATAATTGATCAACCTTCTATTTATTTCTTAACCTTTTTAGTTTTTATTTGTTTCGTTTTTAATTATGTTCGGTACTTTCAGGTGGCAAAGACGATGACGAAGATAAGGTCGGGACTGACCCTTGACTGTTTAGTGTTAAAACTTTCTTTTATACGGACTTGTATAATATTATTATCGACAGAGACGATCATTGTGATATTAATGTGTAAGGGACAAGTGTTTTCGTGTAAATATCTAGTCAATAAGTGTAAACATAGCCGAATAAAATTGTTATTTATTAACTTTTTTGTTATGTTTTTTTTTTGCACTCACCAATCTTTGTCAAAGTGACTATATCTCTCTCATAGAAAAGCGCAAAAAAAACTCTTATTTGGCCAATAACAAAAGAAAGAAGAATTCTCTTGTGAGGTTAGTGTTATTTTATCGTGACTAACTTCCATGGCTACCATCAGAAACAATATATTTTGTTTATTACCTCACTGAAGTACCTCCCACTCAGCACATGACTGAATTAGGACGTGCATCAGTGGGTATTTCTATTCAAAAAAATTACATACAAATTAACACGTGGTCATAACGGTGAAGAAAAACATCGTAAAGACTGCAAAATGTGAGCATGTGCCAAATATTTGGACGTGCATTTGAAAGTGATCCTTGTGATTATATTAAAAATACCTTTTTACATTGAATTTAGACATAAGGTTTGAGCGTTTGGATATCAGAGATGTCTTCGATATATACTTGTATATTATTATAGTCATGGTTCTAATTAGATTTCTCATTTATTGCTTCTTTTTTAATTTTATTGTTTTTTAATCGGTCTAATGCGTCAGAGTCGGCTGGATAAACTACGATAAATATTATTAAAAGTGCTTCCTGAATAGGGCCATCACACGCACTAGGTATAATGGCCATCTCTTGACTATTGTACTGACCTGCTTATTGTTTTGGTCATTATCTCATTCGCTTATAGATATTGACAAGATAATTAGCATTCGCCCACGGCTTCGCTGGTACCCTTATAAAAAGTAGCCTATATTCCAGGTCACTCATTGTGTCAATCATTCAAAATTTCTTTTAGTTTTCGCAGTTAATCCTTTAAGTTTTAGCGTGCACCGTGACATGTAAGTAATTTATATTTATGTTCTTTTTTGGTGTTTTTATTGCTTTTAAACTGTAGTTAACTCTCAGTCACACTAAAAGTTATTAATTTTTTATGTGCTCATATATATTTGTAATCCATAGCTATCGAAGGTTATTGAAATCCAATTAAAATCGAAACACTCACAATACAAAACAAATATTTCTCACATACAAATAATAAATGAGGTCATGGGAAAACAATAATTGAAACGCCAAGTTGATTGAAGTTGTGATAGTTCATGCCAGCAGTCTTAGCATGAGCACAAAAGACACACAGACTAAAAGTTTATCTGCGGAAGAAAAGACTAATCAATTTGATTGTTACGTTAAAAGAGAAGTTTATACAGTTCCCTTGACCTAAAATTCACGCCCACGGTGTATTATTCGAGTTTATCTAATTGTAATTTTTGACTTCTCTTTCTTAGAAATATTGTTTTCTCTGATGCACATGACTCTACTAATGAGGAAACATTATGAACTTTATTTAGATTTTTCAATCATGTCAGATTATAGTATCTTTCTCAACAAAAATAAGATAAAAAAGCAATAAATATCCTGGATATTCCTTAACTTAAAAGTAGGCAAATCTCATTTAACATTCAATAAAAAATTAAAAACTGTGGTGTCAAAAGTTGTTCAGTGTAAAACTTGAATGATACTTTTAATCACTCAGTTTGTGACGATAATAACACTATTAAAAATGTATCGAGAGTACATTACCTATGCCTAACACGGGACTCGTTTCAAAGAAAATCCTTGCAAGCGTACCTACATAATGAAAACATGTAAATTTAAGATCAAAAGTACTTAAAAACTACAATACTATGAATTTAAAGTGAGAACTCCTACACAAACAAAAATAAATACAGGCTTTAAAGTACTACACTGATAGTGGATATTACGCAAAACCAACCCATATTCACCTTGTACTTGAGGGTTTCCCGTGAAACGTCCAATCATTTTCAATTGCAAAACGCAAAAACACGGCGCGTGATAACAGGTATGTAGCAAGGGTAAGGGACACATGATAATCGACAAAATTACTCATTCATTAGTAACCAACAGCCTCTAAGAAGTGATAACTATTTGTATCGTAAAAACTAAACCTTAATAAAAAAGATCAAATAGTGTGCCAAGCATTTGATCACTAGCTATCATCTATATCTACCCGTTACTCGCCCGTGCTGTTGTTGGTCACGAGTTAGATATATTCCAAGTTTTATTAAAATCGGTTTAGTCGTTACGGCGTGCACCAGAAACAAAATTAATTAGGCCATTGTTTACCAACACTTGAACACTATGACAGCTTATGTATGAAAACATCTGTCAATATTAATAGGTTTGGCTAACGAGCCGCTAAACAGCCGAGTAATGTGTTTGTAAATTCTAAATTAGGAACAATGTAATTTCCTTGTTTACATGCGTTCGTGTTCCCAAGGTCAAATTCCTTATGAATCAAGATAATTATGATTGTAAAAAAATGATTTTGAAGAATAGGATTTTTATATTAGTAATGTATGTAATAGTTTGCTGCTAGGTCATAGTCTTCAGGTTTCAAGTTTTTATTCATAAAATCCCTAGCTACGTCCCTGCAAAGCAAATAGTAATTTAAAACGATAACACCCACCTGTAGTTTCCCGTGACGGCGGCCACTTAGTTACGTACTACGCAGTAAATTATATGTTATTTTTTTTAACTATTATTTATAACAAAACTTTGCGCTAGTCATTACTGTCCTTGCAACAATTGTCTCTAATTAAATCTTGCATGTGGCTGTGCACACTTTTTGCAAAACAGCACCTTAGCTTTCATAAATGCTTGATAAGAAATTGCAATTGACTTCAATTCATGCCACTTTATATTTTTGTTTTAAAATATAACTTCAAAGGTACATTAAAAAAGACAAGAAAAGACACTAACTACTGGAAACGAACGTAACTACTTAAACTATAATTAACTATAAAACAATATTCGTGTCATTTTTATAAAAAAAACAGCAAATCTATATCTAACCATAGACGTCCGTGTATGTAGACTAACTGCAACCGGTCCATGAAAGAAAGCTCGATTAATAACCGTTGACATATAAGTAGACAAAACACAACCGGTCTATCAAATAAAGCTCGATTAATAACCGTAGACTAACAATAACCGGTCTATCAAATAAAGCTCGATTACTAACCGTAGACTAATAATAACCGGCTTATCAAAGAAAGCTCGATTACTAACCGTAGACTAACTATAACCGGTCTATCAAAGAAAGCTCGATTATTAACCGTAAACGTACAAGTAGACTAACCACAACCGGACCGCTAAAGAATGTATTATAATTCCGGCGCACAGTTTCAGGACCCATACAGAAGAAATCATCAATGAGCGAGGAGTCGTCCTCCGACGCCATGGAGCAGGAAGAAGCGTTAGTAGTTGATCCCAACTTGGAACAGAACCTGCAGCTCCTCCGTGACGAAGAGAAAATCCTGCTTGAGCAGCAAGCTGTCATGGAGGCTGGCAATTGTAATGATATTGCGGCGTTGGAGCACCAAGACCTACTCAGGCTGAATCAAGTAAGACTCTTCTTACCGATTTGTTTAGCCGGCGTTCTCTGCAAGTGCGAACGTGGTTAATTCTCTACACACAGAAAGAATATTACATTTATTATATCGGTAATTATTGCAAAATGTTAACGAAATTAAATGTTCCTTTTGTTTTTTAATTCTTGAATTTGATGTGAATCCGAATGCTACAGAACATTGTACTTTGAAAAGTTGCATCGTGTTCGTGAATTTACAAAAACTGCAGTGTTCAAAATCAAGGTAATGTTTTTTAAAGTTTTAAGATTAAATTTCGGTTATTATCATTATGTGTATCTTGTCACCTAAGCATGACAGGTAAGAGGATACAATACAATACTTGGTTACAGTCTAGCTGCACTCAGATATGACTGAATTTCATTTTCAACAATAAGTTACGCAGGTGTTTAATATGGTTTGTCAATGCTTAATCGTACTGCTTTTTTCGTTGATTGAATCACTGTAATAAGACTACAACAACCAAATCCTAGGTTTTTTTCTAGACAGGAATTCATTCTTCGTATTTTTAATTACTTCTGAGTATTCAACGTCAAAGTTTAAAATCTACTCAACAGTTTATTTTCTTTAAAAACATAAAAACGCGATTTGAAGACTTCGTGCTCCGAATGAATCGCTAAGCTAATACCTAGACTCTGCTACTTACAGTAATTTATAATAAGCTATGGCTTTCGGGCAGCTTAATAACGAAATAGACACATTTTTCGAAACCTACAAAACCAATAATTCTCAAAGTTCGTGTACGCGCATAACTAGCAAACTGGTTTTGTGAGAGCAAAAAAGGTCCTAAGTACCTACACTCCAACCTCAGTAGCGGCTTCAAAACTCTGTGACCAGGATGGGCACTCATGAAGAAATAACTGTATCTTTCATCTCGTACTCGTAACTTGTGAACCGTTAAATATCTAATTTACCCAAATGTTTTTGAACAGAGCGTCACTCGGGCTATGACGTAGTTGGCATCGCATTGCCGTTTTTAGACGATGATGCGATGCGGGTTCGAATACCGTTTCTTTGCTGATTTTTAGAGGGCTCGGAGCGTACAGTGGCGTATCCAATTGCTTTTTAAATATATGTTTTTATTTATAAAAAGACATTTATTAAAGAACATAATTATATTCAGTTATTTCCAGTTTTTATTTATAGTTCCAGTTGGTTCTGACAAAATAAAATTCGTTTTGTCTTGTCACAATCAAATAAACGATGCTTAGTGGCCATCGAACATGGTCAGAGCTGTCATAGGTTGCAATACTATTTTGTTTCCCAAACTCTAATCATAACTTATAAATTTCGTCCTATAGCTGCAACAACGTGAGCTGAAGAAGCTGGCTGCTGCCCGGGCTGCCCGATTGGCCCGCTTGGCCATTGAGGAGGGCGAGCAGGAGGGCGAAGGCGATCGTGAGGGCGAGTCAGAGGGCGAAGTGGCCGGGTTGTATACAGGAGCTGTGCCGCGCCGCGACATGCCTCGCCGCCGCACCTGCACCGTACGCGTCAACAACCTGCACGCCGTAGCTGGCGCTGACGCTATTGAGACTGATGTCTGACTAAATGGTGAGTTAACCTTCTTTTTTACACTTTTCAGGCCATTGTTTTCAAGCTAGGTTGCTTGAAGGGCTAAAAACGCCCTCGGTGCAGTTTTCAGCAGTGTTATAACGTAAACACAATTAAAGGCTAGAAACAAAATGTGACACTAAAATCAAGTTTTTTAGTATAAGACGAGGTATAAATTATTTATTTGATGAATATAGAATATTTTTTTCTCAATAACCGCAAAACATGCTGTTTTGATATTTATGACAAAGATAAATTAAGGATTCAATCTAGATAAGTTAAACGCAGAAACACGATTGATTGTGAAACTTTCTCGATAGATTTATTTTCCAAATTTGGCTCTTCCAAAAACACTATTTCATTATACTACTATTATTACATTTACACTATTTCATTTTTACACTATTTCACTATTTCATTTAGAACAGTTCATTTTTATTTAATACATTAGATAATCATACTAGCTACCTAAATTAAAGACAGTTTCTTTTTAAGTTTGATTGTTTTCAATATAATGCGGTTTTATCACTTTTTCGTGTCCGTCTTGTCCGGGTAGACAAGATTAGCCATAAATTTAAAGTATTACCTTAAAAATAACAATGCTATTGTGCAACGGGTCCTTACAACTCGACCGCATCGCGTATCTAGGTCAGCTGCAGGTAAATAATGCTACTGTCAGATCGGTTATTATAATGGTTATACATTGGTTTTATTTCCAAATTTAAATAAAGAAACGATGAACTTTTATAAACTTCGTTCAATTGTACTTGCACATGTTTTTAAATTTTTTAACGTGACCATCATGAAAAATGCGTTTTCCTCATATTTCGGATCGTCCGTCGTAAAACCCACGTCGTCAGAGCACGTTCCAATTTCATATTTATGCCAACGGTAAATACATAAATACATAAGTATTTATGTAGGTACTGAAGTAGGTATTTATTTTTGTTAAAAAATGTACCCGAGAACGGCCGCACATTAGTACTAACCTACGCCTTGGTATTCTCCGTAAACAAAATGATAATATCGATGACCTTAGAACCTGTAGGTATCTTGACAGCATATTTGATAAACAACAAAGTTATTTTGACAGAACATTCATTGCTAACGTAATCTTTTTTTCCCTCCCCCACTTTGCCGCAGGATACAGCGGTATCGAAGCAACCACTTCTAATTAATAATGTCATAAATTAAATTGACAGAATTATTACCGCGGCTAACTCAAACCGATAAACACAAATACCAATGCATTATTCTGATCCTAAATTAGATTTTAGAATCGGTCATGGTTTTGTGACATTTTAGTAATGGCTAACGACTATTAATAATCATGCTACTACATCCATGGCTATGTGGCCAAACAGTAAGTGACATTAAGATCTTATCAACGTAAAGAGCGGAAAGAACATTTAATTTTGTCTGACTGTTTGGAAAATTTCCTAAATTTAAATGAAGGTTAGTAAAGGTCTTATTTTGTGTTAGTAAATGTCACTTCAATTTGAACTTAAGGCGCTGCCAGTTCCTAAAACCGCTCCAGAAACGACTAAGACAGTTAACAATGGCAAGCTCTAGATGGCGTATGCGTATCGTAAATATTATCGACAGTTTTTATGAGATCGCGTTGCTGGTACCTACGTAGGCAAATAATAGGGGTAGCTTTACCCACCTCTCAATAACCATTTTCTCTTTGTCCGCCTTTGCTTTTCGAATAAATTAATGATATAAATTATGTATAATTACCTACTTATCAAAAACCTATTCTAATAGAAATCTAGATCTACATATTACCTATCTTTAACAATAAATCACAAGTTGATCTTAATAGTAGGTATCAAAATATTTCGATCATAAATTCTAAAACGTATCATTTTGAAATAACATCTTTATCGTGAAAAGTTTCTGCTATTATGTTTTCAGCAAAATATAAATCTAGGTAGGAACCTAAAGAAATATATTTATAAAAATAGGAGATGTGGCTTGTTCAGAAGTATTTCTTTTTTCATTTCGAAAAAGAGCAATCGTCGACATACAGCCTCTTAACTCCAACACAAAATTAATGCTTCCTTCGAATAAAAATCCAATACGAAACAGGTTAGTTATTTTTACGTAAAAACATTGCTGTAAGTAAGTGGATGGCAATTCAGTCCCGATTCCGATTGCACTTCGCTGAAGGGCGGATTGTGGGAATATCGCTTCGCTTCGCTCAATGTCTCAATTATTTTATTTGCCTTCATAAAAAATGAAATTTATGCTCCTATCCATGAATTGTAACAGGCTAAAGTTCATCGACTGTATACGTGCCTGGCACGAGGAGCGAATGCACGTAGTTTTGCTGCATATAATTGTTCCATCAATATTGACTGATAGTTGCTAATTAGCCGCAATAATACCGGCAAGTACTTATATCCGTTTCCATTTCCACTTGTGATGGCAATGTGGAGTTTCGAATAAGAGGAAGTCACGTAAACGGATAAAAGATATGTAATGAAAATAATAAAAATAGAAATAAAATCACGACTATTATAATCCCCAAGTACGGTAGGCATCCTTTCAGATCACCAAGAGCTTTGATCCTTTGAGAAATGCTCCATAAGTCCATAAGCTCATACAATATATAAATACTATGTTTCCTTCATTCCTTTCCTTCTAGATTTTTGCCTTAAAGATAAACCGAAATCAACTACAAGGTTGTATTTAATTGTTGATCACAGAGGCGAAACACTGATGTTCTTTCACACTAAAACATAATAAAAGTGTAAGGGAAAGTATAAATTACACGCAGATGAGTAAGAGAGATAAATGCATGCAATCTTACACAAGTCTTTGCATTTTAATGTTGCCGCATTATGCAAAAGATGTCGTTGAGATAAATGGAAAGTTCTCAGTTCCTGGTACGCCCCACTTTCTCAAGGGTACTCATATAAAAGTGAGGATATTATTTAAATGGTTATTTTCATACCTCGATAAATGCGGTGAGGGTGTGTCTGTTTATTTCAGTTGCTAGTGTTCTGTTGAATTACTCGTTTTTGAGTCAATAATCATAATCATTGATTGAATAATCATAATATACCGATTCAAAGATTAGCTTTTAACCAGGTTCCAATTAAATCAAGGTAGAAGCTAGCTTACATCCAATTCAATATTTCCAGTAATTTTTGATAATATCGGTTATACCAGACACAATATGGAATGGATGAAATATCCTAAGAACGTCCTTATATTTTCTAAACTAACATAGAAAGCTGGATACGACAGTTACACAACAGAAACCACAGTTTTTTTTATTTTTATTACATTTTTTGAACTCTGGTAAGCTGACTGAGGAAGCTAATCTATTATTCATAGCTACTGCAGATTCCGAAATTTCATTTTAAAACACTGCATTTTGCAAAATTCGCTCTGGTGCGGTGTGATGGTTGAAAAAAACATGTAAACTTTATCGGTTTCAATCGATTACTACGAAATTTAAAGAATGAAACTATGACTTAACAAATAATTGCATATCATGTAAAACTTGTGCTGCCAAAGAATAAAACCCACTCCTCTAGCGATTCAGAAGCAATAAGTAGCAATCCGCCCACTACGCCATCGACTGGTGTCATCAAAATACACATTATTGAAAAAAAAAACAATCTGACATAAACATAATTTGTAAAATCGTAATAACGCGTGATTAAAGCAATGTTAATACATTTAATATCGTGAGGAAACCAGTTAGTATTTTTATAAGCGGCATGAACTCACATTCTTTTACTTATAGAATAGCATTTCTAAATGTGGGCATGTGTCAAAATGTAAATGTTTAGACGTGCCTCTACGGATGTCTACCGTACTTGGGAATTTCGGTACTGATTCCTTTTCTTTGTTTTTTTCTGAATGTACAAGTATGTCTTGAATGTTGAGAGTTTTGAAAGTCAAATTGCTAAGATACAATGCAAATTTTCTTATCTATTCAAGACGCGCTCTGAATTTTTGTAGCGTACGTCTACGAGCGTAGATGAGCTACAAGCGTAGAGGGTCTACAAGCGTAGAGGGTCTACAAGCACAGGGTTTGCTAATAATAAGTCTAAATAGTACTACGACGCAGTTTAAGCGTTTTCCGATCCGCTTGAAATATGCTTCACTTGCATTTTTACCATCTGTGCTCGAGCACAGATTCCTTGAAAGCTTCGAAGTAGAAAAATCTAAGAGTCACTTCACCATGCCCCCATCGAGAAAAATATATATGACTATGCGTTACTTCTATACGTTATGAAACAATAAAATTATTCATTGTAATATCATAAATTTCCTCTAATATTTTGCGAGAGTTATCTCCAAGTTTATACGTGGTTTTCTTGGTTTTCACTAGTTTACGTGACACACAAATCCTTGCAAAGTTCAATTTTCAAGTTGAGACTCTCCTGTGGCATTTGATTAATGAAACCCGGCCACTACCACATGCCGCCACCGCTGAGTTGTGGCAAACGGTGGCGCAGATCGGAAAGTCAGAAAATGCAATTTACGGAAAACCGAGGCGGAAAATAATATTTGTAGTAAGTATCCCAAAGGATACCTAAACCCTATCTTCTAAGCAACGAAGTCAGTGTAAAACTATTGGATTTGTAGCTTCTCTTAGGACTTGAAATTCACTTCTGATGGATGAATGAGAAAAATAAAATCTGACATTGTCCTTTTTTTATTTATAAGTTTTTAATGAAATTGACATTTTTTTTTTTTTCAAGTTTCAAATTATCAAATTCAAGTAATAAGATTTAGCTTAAAAACGTTTTCATCCATTTATAACTCTGTGTGAGAATTTTCAGCTTTTCAAATAGCTCCTCTCTATATACATATAGGTACTCTCACTAAACGAATAGCTAAATAGCTCACTTTCCCCCCCACTTCTCTCGCATGGTACTAAGAAAAGTAGGTAGCCTATTATATGCCTTCCCAGTTCATGAACCTGCCTCAAAACATTTTCCCCTCTTAAAACCTCAAGAACTTGAGCACATACTAGACCCAAGGGGATGTCTGTCATGCACGTACTTTTTGTGGTAGTGGTAGTTTTGTGGTATGGTAGTGAAGGCAATTCGAAAACCAACTTCTAAGTCTAATCTCTTTTAAAGTCTTCATAACAAAATTATGTGACTTATTTTGGATATTTTAACTGACACAACAAAGACATATTTATGTTTGATAACTGAAATCTTGTTTGATATAGAAAGAAGTTTCTTAGGCCTCAAACTAAGAAATAAAATAAAAAATACAGAAATAAGAAGAAAAACCAAAGCAAAAGACGTTGTCCAGAAAGTATTATCACTAAAATGGAAATGGGCCGGGCACATCCAAAGATTACAAAATGAGAGGCGGTCTAAAACAATTATGAATTGGGACCCAATACATAAAAGACGAAGAAGAGGAAGGCCTGCTATGCGATGGGATGATGGCATCGTGAAAGTAGCAGGCAAAACATGGAGCAGAGCCGCTAGAGATCGGGAAAAATGGAAAGAGCTGGAGGAGGCTTTTACCGCTGAAAGCGGTCCTTACACATAATTTTATATACCTATGCATAGATACATATTTAAGTTAATTTTATATTGTGCAAGGAAATAAAAGCTTTTATTATTATTATTATTATTAACTGAAATCTTTAAGATTAAAAAATAATAATTTGAAGATTAAAAATTGCATTTTTGTTTTTTGTTTCTTTGTTTGTACCGGATATAAAAACAGAGATTCTCACGTAAATTGCAATAATGTAACTTAAGCAATCAAATACTAAAGCTTTAACCTTCATTAGTACATCCGTGCGAAGCCGGGTTGGACTGCTATTCCTACATAAAAATAATAATAATAACAAATAATAGGATTACGACTGTAATCCCCAAGTACGGTAGACATCCTCTCAGATCTCCAGACGCTTAGATCCTTTGAAGATGTCTAGTGGGGGTAGTCAGAGACACGTCCAAACATTATATTTGGCACATGCCCACATTTTGCAGTAGTTAGCATTCCATACGTGACTAGGTTGCAAGCCCATAAAAATGTACGCGTCAATATGTCCTCATGTCCTGTTTTGTCATTGTTTTAAAGAGAACCGAGAACACCAAGAATTTATAAGTTAGTACTTGTACGAGTATGGTACGAGCAATGGTACGAGTATGTATCTCCGCAAACTTAAGAAAAGTTCTTGTTTGGGTCGACAGACTTCTAATCATAAATAATGTGGTGTTTCAAATCGTGCAACTTCAAATTAAAAGTTCAATTAAGAAACTAGCTCAAACCCTCGCAGCTTGTCTGATCCACTCAAGGCGTTGTGAGGTTCTCGGATAAAATTTGCAATATTGCATAAATAAAATAATAATAATAATAAACACTAAATTCATATTAGCCCTGTGTAACGAACACGAATCATTATCGTAGGGTCATAGAATCAACAGCACTTTGTGAATGTAACATAAAAAAAACTTAACTAAACATACTGCCAATAACAGATTCTTACTTTTTAAACAAGTTTTTTTTTTTTTATATATATTTGCTTTGCTTTTACATGAATAAAAATCACTACATAGTATAAAGCAAAGTCGCTTTCCGCTTCCCGCGTCTGTATGTCTGTATGTATGTTTGCTTATATCTTTAAAACTACACAACGGATTTTGATGCGGTTTTTTTAATAGATAGAGTGATTCAGGAGGAAGGTTTATATGTATAATACATGCATAATATAGTAGAGAAACACTGATAATTTTAGAGGTTTCTAATGTGATGTCGTAAATAAACACATTTTTTTGCGCTTACATTGCAAATGCTGGCTGAACCCCACGAGATATATCAAAATAATGTACTACAGTATTGTACACCTTAAAAACGTCTACAAAAAAGTCCACGATGGTATTAGAAATGTCTTACGCACAGCGAAGCGGGCACGGGTCAGCTAGTAAAGATTATAAACTAGACAATGTGTCAGTAGTTGACGTGCAAAATTATGAAATTACAAATAACAAAGATAAATTAGGTACGCGTGTGTATGTTGGGCGTGAATGTATGTGTGTGTGTGTGTGTATGTGTGCATGCATGTATGTGTGGTGTATTTATGTAATGTCTGTGTGTGTGTGCAAATACGTGTAGCTAAGATAAGTATAAATGTTAAGTTAAGAGTTAAGTAAAGATAGGATAATTTGTTTCTTGAACGACGCTTTACTTTGGTGGAAGATGTCAATATCAATTGATGAGAAATCTTTATTAAAACTTTACGGCATATGACAGAATTCTGACCATAGTTGGAATGACTGAATGGGACATGAAATAGTGCAGTGTGTCTAGTGCGTTTAGATGGAGCTTTTATTTGTAGAAAGAGGGATGTTAACTCAGGACTGACAATTCTGCTGCTGCAAACATCATGAAAAAACAACATTTGCAGTAGTTTACGACGATATTTCAATGACATTAAATTATGATACTTACACAATTCTTCATATGTGCCCATTTTGTTCGAACGATAATTAAGAGCTTTTATAAACTTAGATTGTATGGACTCGATAGAATTAATATATATCATATAGTTTGGATTCCACACACCACTACAATACTCCAAGATGCTGCGAACATAAGAACTGTATAGCATTTTTATGCATTCCGGATCTGAGAAAGGCTTGCTGGACACGCAAAACAAAACCCAAATTTTTATAAGCCATTGTGACTGTTGCCGTGTCATGATCAGACATCAACATTTTTGAGTCAAAACTACTCCAAGATCTCTAGTAACATTTGTCTGTTCTAAGGGTATATTATCAAGGTTATATTGGTATATTATTTTATTGATTTTACGCGTAAATCTAATTTTAACACATTTAGCCGCATTAACTCCGATTCTATTGTCACGATAATAGTCACAAAGGTGATTTAAGTCGAGCTGCAGTTTTTGCGCATCTTCCACAGTTCTAATGTATGTATAAATTTTGGTGTCATCAGCGTACATAAGAAATTTGGCGAACTGAAAACAAGTACCCACATCATACAAATAAGACGCATACAACAAGGGCCCTAATATTGAGCCTTGTGGAACTCCTGATGGAACGTCTACAAAGTCAGAGCGATGCCCTGCAACTACAACAGCTTGAGATCGATTGCGCAGATAAGATTCCATCCATCTAAGGAGATTGCCCCGTATTCCTAGCTCCTGCAATTTACGCAGAAGGATTATATGATCCACCCGATCAAATGCTTTCTCAAAATCAGTATATATGACATCTACCTGAAAACCATCATCCATACCACGAAGAATATCATTGACAAAAATAGTCAGATTGGTGCTGGTCGAGCGACCGCGTATAAAGCCGTGTTGTTCAGTGGGAATATGCTGACTGATAAGGGGGTAAATATGAGTATGAACTACTCTTTCCATTAGCTTACTCAACACATTAAGGATAGACACTGGTCTATAATTTTCGATGGCAGTTTTAGTTCCCTTTTTATGAATTGGAACTATGTGTGCAGATTTCCATATTTTCGGAAAGTACCCATCAGTAATACATCTATTAAAAGTTATAGTGATTGGCAATGCCAACGACTCCGCGCACTTAAAAAAGAAATAGGGTGGTATTCCATCGCTTCCAGCCCCTTTAGAACAGTCTAGACTCAGAAGCATTTTTTTCATGTCAATCATTGAGATATGAATTTCACTGATGACGTCATAGCACGGGGCCCGGTCCTCTGAAAATTCACTATACCGATGCGCAGGCATACTAAAGTTTCTACTAAAAAAATCATTGATAATTAATTTATTTTTTCTTTTTGATTTAACATACGTCCATAATAATTTAGGTGCACTTTTAATTTTTTGTTTGAAAACGAAAACGTCACAACTAGACACTTACACGTGTTTAGTTCATAGTCACTGATTTTACATTATGATTCACTGTGGCACTGGCCATGTACCATAACACTCAGACCAGGAACGACTAATTTGTACATCATTCAATTGTTGCTCCCGAACCCACACTTCTAGCGTCTTACCTTGTTACCACCTACCTACCACCAGTTCATTAATATAATGTTTAAAACATCTTACCGAATTCCATCTAAATTATTTCAACCTACATAAAACAATTCACCTCCACGTGTATGTTGAAGTCTTATTGTGTTCAAAATGCAAATACGAGTATAAATTCAGCGGTCTCAGAATAAAAGGCAGCCCCGCAGAATACGAGCAATCGCGTCGGGCTTTGTCAATACAGCGATTATATAGTCTCTCTGAATACCGCATTTTCTTGCGCCCGGTTTGGTTCGATTCACGTCCGACTTTTGTTGAACGAGTAGACCGAGAAGCCAGATGTAAGTCCTATACAACACTTAAAAAAAATGCAGTTAATTTTTCAATAATAAGATTTTACTACGAATTTTAATTTAATTAGTGTCGATTCCATCTAATATAATGTATATTTTTTAATAATAAATATTTATTTTATTTTGTGTTGATACATAATAAAGGAAAATGCTAGCTGTTGATTTGATTACCATCAGACAAACCAATTTTGTATAGCCTAGTACATTTACTAAAAGCTGCCAGTCCCGATTTGGAACGAGTATACTGTTTTTTTTTAAAATAAAATATAACTAATGCAATGTTACTTCCTGATAATGTAGCTATTGACTGGTGAAATATTTTTTTGGTAGCTTTTTATTTTATGCATTACAAACAAATGAAAAAAAAACAAGAATACTATAACTCTTTATAATATTAATGTAAATAAGAAATCAGCACTGGTTCTCAGACTATAAGATATGGAGCCCAGATTGCAGAGCCTTTGTTGGGAAAGGCTTCCGATAAATGCATTGCATCTTACTGAAAGAATACCACAAGAGAACAAACTCTCAGATTGTGTATGTTCCGCCCATTTGTGGTCTGCTCTACAGAATTTGTATTGAACTTGTTTTTGAGTTAGTTCGACTTTGTGTTAATCTGTTTATTTGTAGAAGCTTTTGATAAATAAAATGTATAGAACACTTACGATACATACTGTCAGTGAGGTGGGCTTTGTGCGAATTTTGGGACTGATAGATTTATATTCTGCAATGTTTTCTTAGTTAGATAGAGTCTTGGCAGGAAATAAAATCATAATTTTAATAACACTAGGATTTTCAGTGCCGTACTACAACAACCAGACCCGTAACAAATATTTGCATCGTTGGCGTGATTGAAACATAAATAGAATACAAACTTTGCCATAGATTTTTAAGTAGTAGAATTAGTAGAAGTAGATTCACATCAATGTGCTCGGTAAGAGCGTAAGACAATTCGTCTTATCCAAATAAAAAATGTTATAATATGAAATCCGCGAATGTAAGGTTCAAAAGGAAAGTGTAACCTCGCTACGATACTCTTGCCCCTAATTTCGGGTGGTATCCTAAGTTTGGGGGATCGATACTCGCTGCGGCACGCCGCCCTCCCGTGACGTCACGCCCCTACTACGTGCTACGCTAAACCACCAGCGATGGGACAGCGTATTCGTGAAATTGATAGCTCTATTTTTTAAAGCTATCTGATAACCTTCTTTATTACCGTTAGACCTACTAGGCAAGTCAGCTAACTTTAAAAGCGCGCCAAAGCTTCTAGTTATATCATTGGAAACTAGAACCGAACTGTAAAACATTCCACAATTCCATTATGTAAAATTGTTTACCAAAACCCCGCCAAATACGTACATACCTAATATTTGTAGCGTGTAAAATATTATAGACAAGTATTTAGTCTTTACAAAGTTGCTGCACACAACGCCAAAAACCTTGTCAAAAAATAGTTTTAAAATGACCGACATGGTCAACTATTTTCTTTATTATTATGACGTAAACGTGAAATTATTGTCTCAAAACCAAATGGTTATGTCACGGAGCTACCATAATCGATTTCATGCATAATATGGACATTGTTTCTAGAATCTTTGTGTACCTTATGACTGTTTGTGTATTTACAAGTAACTGCTTGTGGTTAGTTCAAATAGATTATGGGTTTGTTTTTGTCAGTTAAATATTCAAAACTACGGCTATAATAAAATTAGTCATGATCTTTCGTTGTCTTTTATAAAATACAAGCTTACCCTGCGCGCGTTGCTACGACACCAACTCAGAAACCTTCGTGGACTCATGCATCAAATGCATAGTTTACAATTCTATAAAGGACATACAGACAAACATTCAGAAAAAGAGTCGGCAAAAAAAAATGAAATTATGAAACAAATATGGTCGTTATTCGTATCATGTCTACGTAGGTATTATATCGTTGTAGTTTCCAGATTATTTATTACTAGCCGACCCGTGACAGACGTTGTCCTGTCAAATTTCAATAACCGAATAGAAAAGACTGAATGTTTTTAGTCTGTGTCAGATTTCTTGCACACCAGTGCAGAAATAATCCCTTTTGCGTTTTTTCAACATTTTCAGGAGATTTTTCATATTTTAAAGTAGTCTATTATTTATTCGGGCATTATATCTACATCTACGGCAAATTTCAACTTAATCCGTTTTGTTGTTTAGGCCTGATTGAGGAACAAACATACATACAAACTCACAAACTTTCGCATTTATATTATTATTAGGATTTACTTTTGCCAGCGGCTTCGCTCGTGGTGCTTGGATAAAAAGTAGCCCATATGCTAATCCAGGACATAGACTATACAAAGTTTCATCTAAATCCTTTTGGGAGTGATTGATTCACAAACATGCAAACTTTTGGATTTATAATATTTTACGTGATGCATAAATCTTGCAGTAAAATAGTGCAAAGCGCATCATGGTAGGGGCCGGTGCAGGAAATCAGAAATTAGCTACACAGCCGATCACCGCACGGTGTTATCGTGTGCCACAGGCTAATGCTGTTAGATCAGGCTCTAATAGACTCAGCTCGGATTTCGCGATACTGAAACTCTGGTGCAGTAATGTCGTTATAAATATTTAAACTCCTGACCAACATAGATGTAGTGCATAACTTAATTAGTTTACATTTTCAAGGGGAATTGCTTGTGTTTGTTATCATTAAAAACTGCATTCTTTTCACAAGCGATATAAAAAAATCAATAGATTTATGTAACAAATTTAAAACAATACACATTTAAGGTGCTAATTTGGCAAAGGATTAAGTGAACATAATGCTTGAATACCTAACGTGATAACGGCAGGAAGATGATAATGACCAACCGTTATTAAAATGACTTAATTTTTAGGATTCCGTACCCAAAGGGGACAAACGGGACCCTATTACTAAGACCTCGCTGTCCGTCTGTCTGTCATAGGGCTGTATCTCATGAACCGTGATAGCTAGACAGTTGACATTTTCACAAATGATGTATTTCTGTTGTCGCTATAACAACACAATACTAAAAACAAAATAAAATAAATATTTAAGTGGGGCTCCCATACAACATACGTGTTTATTGGCGTTTTTATAGAAATCGTACGGAACCCTACGTGCTCGATTCCGACTCGCACTTAGCTTTTTTTTATAGAAGCGATTTACTCGAAAACTATTGAGCATATTTTGATGGGAGCTTTTCCTCGCCTCTTTGTAAGGAAATTAACTTGCTCATACGTAAGGAAATTAAGCGTATTTTCTATTATATATTCTATTTTTAGAAACTGAAAATTTAAAAATGAAACTTTACTATAACTAGATAAAACATTTTACTCTTGACTGAAGAGTCAAGTTTACCTATCGATTTCACTTTAAAGCACTCGAAAGACCTATCGATTTCACTTTAAAGCACTCGAATACAGCCTCCTGAGGGCTTAACTTGCGACGCTTTCAAGCAGGAGGCATTGTTATTTGGGACAATAGCCTTGATACTGTAATCTTTCTCTGAACTTTTAAAACTGGGTGTTGCAATATCGAGCCAAGAAAAGAGTCGAGAAAAGAAACCAAAATAAAATATTTTATTTCTAATTCCCTAATCCAGAAAATGTTTTTTTTACAACCAATACACGTATTTTAATCCCAATGCATCCAATTGGTAGGTATTTGAGGAACCTTCTCTTAATAAAAATAAATTGCTGTTTGTTAGTCTCACCAAAACTCAAGTTAATTATGTCGTTTTGCTTTAATATACATAGATAGATGGATGGATAAACTCTTTATTACACACAAAGTAAACAAGTAGTAGGTAACAACAAACAAAAAATGTATGTGTAATATAGGGGTTTCATATTATAGAACAATGGGATAAGTTGCTTGGAAATTGTAAAATAAGGGAAATCTATCGTCGAATCTAATCGTCTGTCGGGATAGCTAGTAATATATTATTATTGTATTATAAAAATAAAAATTAGGCCGTTACTTATATACGAAATTTTTGGCTTTATACCTTAAGGCGCTCCCAGTCGACGATTGTTTTTGTTCGAAACGAAAAAAGAAATACTTCTGAACAAGCCACATCTCCTATTTTATAATGTATAGTATATGTGAATAAATATGTACCCATCTTTAATCACTTCGATAAATAATCCTACCGACCGCTGCAATGATGACAAACACACGGCCGCGCGTGGTCCGCCTTAGCTTTTCGAATAAATTAATGATATAAATTATGTATAATTACTTATCAAAAATCTATTCTAATAGAAATCTAGATCTACATATTACCTATCTTTAACAATAAATCACAAGTTGATTTTAATAGTAGGTATATAAAATATTTCGATCATAAATTCTAAAACGTATCATTTTGAATTATTATCTTTATCGTGAAAAGTTTCTGCTATTATGTTTTCAGCTTAATAGAAATCTAGGTAGGAACCTGAAGTATAATACTTATAAAAATAGGAGATGTGGCTTGTTCAGAAGTATTTCTTTTTTCGTTTCGAAAAAGAGCAATCGTCGACTGGGAGCCCCTTAAAAGCTTTTAATGGATGGTCCCTTTGATTTTGACAAAGTTTAAGGTACATAATACCTACGTTAACTAATGGTATGTAAATTTGCTCTATTCCAGAATCGTCGAGCCGGCAGTTCGGTGCCAGGAGATGGCGGCACCGTCGGTCTCTCGACGAACCATCCACCTCGACCAACCCCTTCGTAATGCGACCTCCACCCACACCCACACTGGACTCAATGGAACTCTTCGAGTTCGACTAAATATAGTAGAACATTCAACGTACAAAAAAACTAAAAATACAAAAAAAACTTTAATTATAAGCTTGTATGTGAGCGCGCCCGCTCCTGATGTAAATAAGGAACAGCTTAAATACTGCTTGGTACCACTTTCTACATTTTCAACACATGTGTAATATAAGAGAGACGGTCGTCCGGTTTAAGGTATGCGGTGTTATGGCATTCCGAAGATGTGATTAATACTCGTATGCGCCGTGACGCTGAATGTGTCGGCAGCGTACGATGCGATGCGAGTGGTGCGTGCGATGCGCGGCGGTGGCGGGGCGGCGGCGGCGGCGGCCTGCCCCCTGCCCTGACCACGCCGCGCCTCATCTAGTGCCAGGAGAAAGGAAAGGAGTACGGAATCATGGAACTCAGTTTTGGTTTTGATCGGGACTCACTCCTCAAGCCGGTCTGAAGTGCGAGTGCGGTTATCAGAGACAGTGACGAAATGCAAGATAGCATAGACTTTATGTTATGTAATATTTTAATCAATAAAATATAATCAATTACATACAATAATTAGTAGCGTGCGACAGTCTCGGCAATATTTAATCAATATCTAAATGTCGTAGCGGTAGTTTGTTTAGTGGAATGCAAAAGTTTGATAATACGGGTAATGCTTAATTTAAATTAATCAGTGTTTGTTAAATATTTAAAGTTAAATACAGGGCGTAAAAGTATAACAACGTGAGATGACATGCACGCTATGAGAAGCGCAGCGCAGGCGACGTGCGGCTTGAGAGGCCCGCTTGCGATAACATTCGTGGTGCGGGTATACGACTAACTATTGAAATTAGTAGCTTTATGATATTACATTTAAAAACATATCCTGTTAAACGTGAATTTATGTAATGTTTGTTTATAGGTAAGTTATTAGCCATGCGACAGGCTTGTCATCCGAGACAGGGCCCATTAGCCCTGCACCTAGTGCCGTTTAACCATAACGTGCAACTTTCCTGATTTTATTAAACAAATGACATTGTTGACAGTCTATTGAGTGGATCTGATATACCTATTTAATTTATAGTCGAATAATATTCCACGATTTCATTTAGATAAAACATCCAACGCCGATTTCAGTCGCATCGCAAGCTTTCTTTTACAAGCTTGCGTCAATAGGACTACTTGTGTTGTTATTGTCACGTCTGTCCATGGCTATTTGTAATTTAAGTCTCGGGCAATGACCGAAAGCACACCTTCATATCATTAAAACATCTCATAGCGTAACATCTAGCTAGATGAAAAGATTTATGCCATACTTGTAGAATTAGGTTTAGGATTACGTAATATAGTGTAAGCGGCCCCTATACTGGGCCTAGAGTTTACTTTGACGCTACTCATTGGCTATTCAAATTAAATTAGTTTCGTGATGTACAGTTCTCAGCAACATTAAACAAGTTATCCAATCTCTCAAGTTTCGGTTTGAATGTGTATAAATAAATCTAACTTTCAAGTCATAGTATCACATAGCACGCTTGGTGCTTTTGCTAGTCACTAAACACGCAGTATGAGCATTCCCTTTCAACAGAAGACGGAACTTGTAACTTGAAATATAAACTGGAGTATTTGTATATAGGAAGGTTAGTTATCCTCAGGCGTTACAATAGACACAACGTCAAGGACCATGGCTTTAGGCGTTCACAACAAAACTGTACATCTCACGTTAATCGTTATTTCATGTTCAATAGCGTATGTAATTCGGTGTTTAATATAAAGGACTTTGTTATAATCGGTGTTAGATTAATCTAAGACGTTCAGCAATTATCACATCTCATAGCATTTAGTCTACACATATAATATCTCAGTGTTTAAAGTGGAATAGATACGTAATCTAATTATTCAAATTATTTAATATTTTTATCAGTAAACTGTCAATTAGATCTTCAAGTTACTTGGCATTACTTGGTAGTCTTGTATTTATCGCATTGAGCTGATGAGATCCGGATGCATTTTACCAGACTATGGCAAAGCCAAAGAAGGTTTGTCGCTCGACTTAAGACTACCGTATTTATACAATCGTCACACAGTTTTTGGCCTATTTTGACAGATATGTACAGATTAAAAACGTGAACACTTTTGTTAATAACATATCAAATAAGAGGAATCCGTTTATGTTTAGTGTAACTTATGTCCAATGAATTTGATTATAATGAAGGCAAATGTTTAATCAAAATAACTGTCTAAGCGACCTCCAAATAAAACTTGTTAAAACCATTTATTCCCAGTAGAAAACCAAGTTTGATAAAGGAAGAAATATTCTTGTTACATTACCGGTTTGAAGAAGGAATTTGATCTTCCCAGTAGAATACCACGGTTGTAGGCGTCTCAACAACTTGTTTTCTTAACCAAATAATGAAAACCCAATCTCGAAGTACCAACCCAGCTGGACTTTCATATACCTACTACCAAACATCTGTCAAAATAGGCCAAACGTGACGTGTGAAGTTATTTATGTTTCGGGCCGTATACGCCACGGCCCGTCGTCCTAGGGCCGAGATTGTCGTGCGTGCTGTGTTCGTAAATCGTTGTTCTATGTCTATATAATCAAGTCGCACTTAAGTTTAACATAACTAGACATTTATTCAATTAAATAGCACTCGGGTCCTGTTCTGTAGTCGGTGTATAGATGTTTGGATGGTTCTTCAAATTATAACTTTATATACTTATTTATTCGTCGATTTATAAAAAGCATCTGCCAATAATACCTTGCAACTTTCGCAATGAGTTACCGTGATGAGCAAACTATTAGAATCCATTTAAAATAATATTTAACATATTTACATATTTAACATTTATTTGTGTTTATTGGTATCCGCTTTCTGAATCATAAAGGTCTAAAATAGTTGTTAGTTACAGAAGAAGTGAAATATTGATAATTTTATTAGGTGTAATTTGTAGTTCATAATTTTTTGAATTAATATTATACTAATCACTGACGGGCTAAATAATTTAAAAAACCATCCAAAAAAAATAAACTTAATGTGTGTATCTACCAAAATACGTAAACAAAACACTGATCTGATGATAGCAAACGAAATAACTAAAATCAAATTCAATAGCCTATCTAGTTTAACAGATTTTTTTAATATCTTCATTAATTAAAGATGGCTTAATCAGAAATGATGAAGCCACCCTCGACTTTCAAATAATGCTTCTATATTTTGAGGAAACTGATATGTTTTTCCATTTTAATGATTTTTCCATTTTGAAAGTTGCTTTACACTAGTAGTAGTAGGTACCTACTTTGCGTAGGAGACGACTTAAAGCTACAGACAAAAGGGTCAATGATTTCTTTCTCAGACAAAAAGAGGATTTGATATGATCACGTTGACGGAGCTGGCCCCGAGTGTCTCCTGATCGCATTGCTTTAATACCTGATCAAATTGCAAAGTCACTACACTTTTAAATACCCAAAACTAGTAACTATACCTCGGCACATATTAAAGTTGTGCTGATGAGATTGGGAGCTAGGCAGTCCGTAAAGACTTCACTTGCTGTCATTAGATCACCGTGCGTCATAATATAATCAGTGTTGCCAAACGTTAGGTTTGGTCTTGGTGTTTAGTATTTACAGATTGTTCGTCAATTCCTGTGTGATTACTGTATTCTTTAGGACGACTCGTGTCGTTTTTATTATTAACTGTGTGTTTATCCAAATGTAGATGAACTGTATCTCTGTAGTCTTTAACTTAAACTGTATGTAATTATTGAATGATTGCAATCTGCATGGATTCGGTGACCGCATCAATTATTATCTATAACTGAGTGGGTTCATAGATAAATTGGATTTTGGTGGTAACCTGTCAGGGCTCGGAGCCGTGTGGGCTCATAGAGGTCTGACAGGCAGCAGTAGTCAGCTAGGGTGGCGTCAGTTACATAAACGGCGGCGCGCGTGAGCCGAGTTAGTAGGCTCTATGCGCACCAAAAGATTATCTATGGGAAGAAAGGTGGAGAATGATGATGTTGGGTCACGAATCGATAAAGAATGCAAAGTCACGAATGGGTACATTGGACCGAAGCCCCATTGAGCGCGAGTGCAAACTGGAAAACACCGAAATGTGAATTACTCGCGATGGCCAAAATTGTAGTCACTCAAGGCGTATTATGATTTTCACTCAGTATTATTAGTTGATAAACGAGTGTGTCGTACGTAGTGTACCTACTTATGTACTCAATGAGGCGGTTAATAACACGGGCCCGGTGCGAACAGAAGGTTTCATTTCAATACACTTCGTACAAACCCCTTCTAAATGTTTAATATAGAAACCCACATAGATTTCGGCGAGGAAATCAACATTGTATGTGTTCTTGAATTGAAACCAAAAACCTATATCAATCTTGTAGATAGGAAGAAGTTGAAAATTATTGTAAAGTCTGAAAATGTCCGACAGACTATATGAAATATAGTCTTTAGAGAAAATCAACTTCGGTAAAAAAAATACTGTAAATTAAAATTTGATTTGTTTTAAGATTTATAATTAGGTAATACCTGCGATATACCTTTTAGCAGGGCTGCCTAATATTTTAGGAAAGCCCTTTATATTTTTCTTGGGTCGTTTCGTGGAGAGCGAGGCGCGATGGATCGTAGCGCGCGATGGGGGCCACATACCACTATTCGTACCTACTCGTAAGTGCCACTTTACTTGATAGCTACCTTAACGCGCTTATTGCGCTTTAACTTTCAATAAAAAGACTTGCAGCGCACTTTAGTTGTAACTTACCTATCGGCTATGAAGTAAGTTCATTCAGCGCAGCATCCCGGACCGCGTCCGGACCCGCTACGTATATTTTCCTCCCATAAGCCCCTCTCCGTCCAGATGAACCGTGTTCATATTGCAAAATATTTTCTCGTTATATCATAAACTAGCTTCGGAAATGTTTGCCTACATTTTATATTACTTTTATTACGAAGCGTTTATTGTAAGTTTTATAAATATAAAAAGTCTATTTTATTGACTTTTTGGCTTGTCAGGCGTGAGCGTGACGTGTTTTGTTTTCGATTATTATGAATATTTTGATTACTATTTACACAAAACTGATGCTAGCTAAGAGCTTAAATTTGTTTAAAATGGAGTAATCAAATCGTAAGGTAAATAATTGACACTATGTAAGTAAGCGCAAAAGCAGTGAGCTCTTTAAGTACTTTATTACACTATCCTCTTACAATATCTTTAAGGATTTATTAATGTTAAGAGCTTTTCGACTAGTATACTTACAAAATTGATGAGATCTTGTGAAATTTTCTGAATTTTCGCGATCATTTATTAAATTTAATATCCATCCAGTATTATTAGATGTATGTGTACTGGTGTTAAGAGCCATTTTCTAGCTCCTATAGTGTACGTAACATAGGTTCACGAAATTGGCCAAGAAATAAATTAGTTAAGAATTGAATTGTTCCAAAATTACGTTCCAACAAACATGTGGCTCTCATTGCTCGTGAATCGTAAATAAAACCAAAACAGCATGATTTTAATAAACCGGAAACAAAGAACATTTAGGTCATGTCAAATAATTTTTGGCTGTTTTTAAATTAATTAGTACCGTAAACCAATTGAAATAAATAAAAATTGTCATACTATATTACCGTAGATCCATTTGCAAAATAATAAAATTTAATCTTTGAAACGCGCTATCGTATCTTCGTAGGTATACACGAAACGATCCTGTTAGTAGAATCTTGAAAATATTGGTTTAAAATATTTTTTGTGTGCGTGGTGATGGTTGTGCCATGGCGGTTCCTCCTGCTGTGAATAGTTAACGAAACAAGATATTCGAATCTTAACTCTACAGTACGTTTTAAACTAATCGATAAAGAAAAATGATTTTACAAAGTAGAAGCTACATTGGCATAATGTAACTGTAAATTTGTTCTCTCTAAAATAAAAGCTTAAAATAGCAATCTTGAATACTGCAAACTTGAAAGTTGATAAGAAGACCCTGATAACCTACCTAATCTGACCGATGAACAGTTTAATCTTTTGTTCTTAGTATCTTATCTTATCCTATCTACCACGACTTTAACAAACTTCTGAAAGTGGTAGGTAAATATTTAATATTAAAATATGAATAAGGATTCGTACTAAAACACCAATTTTAGGATAATAACAGCCAAATACAGGCTCTTACATAAAGTGTACTGTGATAATGTACACCAAGACTTTCAATTTTCTTCAAAAGCTTTCAAACATTTAAAACTTTACTTAAAAAATAATTCCGGAAATTGTATCGATAACATTGGCGGCAGGTGGAAAGGCTTGATGTAGGATGACGACGATGTATTGTAACTAGGATATTTTAAATGTTGCTAAGTAAGACTACGAGGTTATTTCTAGTCTGATGACTCTACTGTTGGTGAGGTAGACCAATGTACCATGGTACATTCACATCATTCGCGCTTCACATCATTGGAACTGGTTTAATTCACTGTATAATATAAAACACAATTTGTTTTGAAATAAGAGAAAGTCGGCCACATTTTGCCGCTTTTTCGTGTAAATAAAAGGATCGGCCGACTTCGAATGTAAAAGTATAACAAAGTGGTTGATAACCGCGTCAGGCATGCGAATGAGACAAAATTTGGCTAAATATTTTTAAAACTAAGCCGTAAGATGTTACTTATGATAAACGCGCCTCACTGCGGAGTCGAATAATGGCAGTTTTGACCACGATTATTTCAAAAATGTCATGTTTTGTCTCGCTCTGTCGACGCTGATAGGGAAGATGTAATGTGGAATTAAGAGTTTTACATTTCAGACAACCTAATTGTAGGAAAATCTTTATAAGTCATTTTAGTTCAATAGTTTGGACGTAAGGTTACTAAACTAAGAAACCAGTATTGCTACACTACCCGATGAAAGAGAATCCAAAGACGGACAAAGACTCATGGGATTCATACCCACTAAAGCGAACATTCTTAACGCTTTGCAGATTCCTATCTCTACTATAAGTCTTTATATAACAACTCACGTATTGTACAACTATTGGGAATGTAACTCTATTGAACTAGTTTGAATTGGCCGCATCTGAATTTAACGTGTAAACCACCCATAACAAGTAGGGCGGTGATTTGCTTCTCATTATTATCACATTAGACGCATGGTTTCATACTGGGGCTCGAACTGATGTAACCCACCTAACACAGAAGAGGCAGTCAAGCTAGAATTCACTTTTTGACAAAAACACGTTCAGAGAAGTAGACATTCAGCACGCAATAATGAGATCAGTCGAAATATTACAATAGTTTAAGGGGTAGGTAAATGTAACTTAACGAAAATGCGGGTTACGAAAGCTCCACCAATATTTGTACCAGGGATTGAAAGACAGGTAAACTTTACGTGAAATCTTCAAGGTACCCACGCATTATAAATGTAGGTACCTACCTACCCAATGTACATCAGAGCTTGGTGGTCTTACGTCCAAACATCCTGAATACCATCGCTTACCTTTCTATAATTCCATGGTATGTCTGGAAGCTTTTCCAATTTTGTATTGAGTTAACTGACAGTGTACGCTGTAATGAATTGATTTCCTCGATTAAGATATGAATCCATTGTATAAATGATTCAATAAAAATAAAATTATGTTTTATTTTATATCCTTAGGTACCTACTAGCTTTTACCTGCGTAGATTTAGAAAATCGATTTTTGACGATTTTATCGTAAAAAATGAAATTACTGAAAATTAAAAGAATTTTTTGGGAATAAGTATGAATAATATATGAAAAACTCAAGATAATAGTAGGTAGGTAGTTAGTACCTAGCTAAGGAGCTGCTGGCTTATTTCGTAAAAATCTATGATTTTCATAGCTATGAATAGGTATCAGTCGAATTCAGAAAATACCAATTTCTAAACTAATAAGTATAGAATCTATTCTAATCCTATGTTCCTAATCTATTCTCATAGCTATGCCTATGAAAATCATAGATTTATGAGATTACCTACCAATTTCATTGTAACTATTTTAGTATCTATTCAATCATAGATATTTACTAAATTTGGGTATATTGTGCCAAATATAATGTTTGGACGTGCCTCTGACTACCCCCTTTAGGCATCTTCAAAGATCTAAGCGTACTTGGGGATTACCTACAGTCGTGGTCCTATATTTTATTTTTATTTCACTTGATCAAAACGATGAAAATCGTAAGTACTAGGTACTAGCGGCAAAAGCTGACTGAGGTGCTTCCCTGCTTCGGAGAGCTGCAGCCTTATTACCTAAGCTCATTGGTAATCTTAATTCGAAACTGCAAATTACCCAATGTATAACTATCAAAAGACAATAGAATTTTACTACTCCTGCTGCTACTGCCAACTAATGCTATAGATAAATGATTATTTTGATGCAATTTTGAAAATTTAATCTATTGGCGCCATCTACAACCGTCGAGACGACTTAACGATACAAGCAAGCAGTTAGCGCGATCGTATCAGCTGATAATCCAACATGGTGATCCCTCGCAGCCCCGCAAGATGGAGCTCCGAATAATGGTCTCCAAATCATCCCTACCAATATCACGAAATCGCATAGAAGGTCGCATACCATGGAAAGGATGAAGATACACCACGAAGAAGACCTCTCTCTGTTTATGCGCATTCAGAAACGACTAACTTACTTGTAATATTCTTCAACTAGCAGTGTCGAATCTCTGCCAAAATGTAATTTAATAAACGCATAAAAGTTATTTGCATTTCAATGTTAGGGAATAAGCCAAATGGCACAGTAAACCTACTCTGCTCAGAAACCATAGGCAAATCAGTAATCGGTAGGCAGCCAAGACTCACCTACCACATTAAACCATATAACAATAATTATCAGTGAGCTTACACAATAGGGCTGCAGGATAAAATGTCGGTTCCCATTTTATCGAATCTAGGTTTTTACAAGCTTTTATTTGACTTGCAATGGAACTAAGTATGTATTAACTATGTCTGATAAGGTGGAATCTTGCAGTTATCCCTGACTGCAGTTATTACTTCAGTAATAACTGCAGTCAGGGATAACTGCAAGTAACTGTAAATTTCAATTTTACATACTTACTTAAGTAACTTTGGTGAGCTGATCTGATAATAGAGTCAGGAGCTGTTCGACGAAACTCCTCAGTAAATAGTCTGATTAAGTTCAAACTTCGCATACTTATCAATCTCCAATGACAATGTAAAATTATGGTACTAGCAAGCTGGTCTGATGATGGAGTTAGGATGTAGTCATAGGAACATTTGTCTTGACGAATACTAGAGCCCTAGATTTATAAAATCTTGATTTAATTGCACATTGATAGGTTGTCAATAGGTTTAGGCTACCTACCTACCTAGGCAGTTGTGGTATAAATGAAACTAATTAATAAGTTCGTCAAATTTTCTAATATATTAAAGAAATAACTCTTTTAAAACGAAGCAATTGTCATTATACTATTAATCATAGACTCATATCACAAAATAGCCATACAACCCAACTAATACGTAGCTATGTATAACACTCGCCAACAATTTTTCAACACCAAAATTTGTACATTTTTATTAGAATTTGTACATTAAACACTTTTAGCAATCGTTTTTTTTCATAGCCACCTATGGCTCAATCTGGTCTGGCATGATCACTAAGGAAACACCACTGACCTGGGGGCTTACCACAAGCTCTTAAAGTAATGTTAAATAAGTCTGGAGCACGAATCACTTAATTATCGTCAAAACGTCAAAACTAGACACTTATCTAGTTTTAACGTCTATATAGTCTAGTCGAGTTTTAACGATGACGATACGATAGTGATTCGTGCACAGTACTACGAACTCGTATAGCGTCGTCACTTTCGCACCGCGAGTAGTACTTTAAGAGCTTGTGGTAAGGCCTCTGACAAAAAGTAAAAAAACTAAAAGTGAATGTGATTGTGGCGAATATTTACGTACAGTCAACTCCAAAAAGACAATAATTGTCAATTACTATCAGACGGTTATGTTATTTTAGAGTTGATTGAACGCAAAACTACTATACAACACTACTATATTTACACGTTGTTATTTTTTCTAAAGTATTCACAATATTATAAAAATAAGTAACTTAATTTGTTCTAATAAAACTATCTAATAATTGAACCCAGCCCAGATAAACGACCTGGGGCCTTACCACAATATTACTACTGCGAAGGTGATAACGCTTAGTACATAGCGTTTTCACTTTCGCCTTTACTTTTACTTTACATTAAGAGCTTGTGGCAAGACCCCTGAATAACAAATTCGTACCAGTTACAAACATGGTACTTACGTACGTAATTAATTAATTATTAGTTAAATAAGGCACTGGTAGCGATTCTGTTGTGTCCATGCATAAATTTAGTATTCCTAAAACACGATCGCTCATATTTATTTTACGTGAAAGTCTAAATTCGCGTAACCTCTGGATGTTAAAACGTAGGCTAGTTCTAAGTATTTTAACGGTTATTTACGTAATTTTACGTAAATTTAGTCAGCACGTAAAAAGGTTTTAACTAAAGTTTTTTGCACATCCATTTCAAGCAACTTCCATTTTGAGGTGACGCGAATTTAGACATTATGAATAAGAGCGATCATGTTTTAGGAATCCTCAATTTTAGAGTGGACACAACAGAATCTTCACCACTAACAGTAACATTTTGTCATATTAAATAAACTATATTGACCACAGATTATAACAGATTAATAAGAAAATTGCAATATTTTTTTAGGAACGTGACTTCTATTCTGATTTCTATTCGACCTCTTGAAATCATAGAAAAACTTTTAAAATTAGGGATACAGACATCAAACATTATAATAAATTATTAGCTAGCTCAACATGTATGTATAAGTTTATTAAGGCGACATCTTTTTGAACACATCAGTAAGCAAGTAAGTTTTAAATATCTATTCGTAACAATGAAACAGTAACAAACAATTCTCACCATTATTTCTTAGGCAAACGATTTCAGAAGATCATATATAGGGTGAGAGCGCTAATTGTGGGCATTTTAACAACATTTTTAATTTTAAAATAAACGGTTTATATTGAAAAAAAATATTAAAACGACGATTTTTAACCACATAGAATAGAGTATTTATCTATATCTTAGTTTAAGCTAAAGATTTTGTAACAGGCGATATTTATTTATTAATTATTCATATTTATATAGACAAACGGGATTTTTTTTTTAAGATTTTAAACAAGTTTGTTTGCTGTACTGTACTGAAAATGCCCAAAACCAGGTTACACCACACCACAACCGGGTCGTTGACCCTACAATGTATTTCTGTTTTTCTGTCTGTTTGTACGATCGTATTTAACTAGAAAACTATAGAACTGAATTTATATCTATAATTCACAATATATTAATTGTCTTGTTAACACGGGTATAATAACAATAGTACATAGATCATGTAAATATTATAAGCTATAAGCAAGATATTGGTATACTTTATTGGTGTCTTAAAAGGCCACTTAGCATGGATTTTGTACTTAGATAAGTCAGTTAACAATATCACTACATAGTATAAAGCAAAGTCGCTTTCCGCTTCCCGCGTCTGTATGTATGTATGTTTGCTTATATCTTTAAAACTACACAACGGATTTTGATGCGGTTTTTTTTAATAGATAGAGTGATTCAGGAGGAAGGTTTATATGTATAATAACATACTACCCGTGCGAAGCCAGGACGGGTCGCTAGTTAAATATATGAAGACAGTATCCTTTAAGGCAACAATATTGCAGTAACAATAGTAAATTTAAATTATACATCCACATCAGGTTTTGTTGAATGCGTATCTTGCAGTCGTCAAAACTTATATCAGATTTTTGCACAACAGCGCCATCTATACCCCTTTTGCGTTTTTAATCATTTTGAGAATCTTTTTCGGATTATTAACCACCTTATTTTTTATTCGGTCATTATATTTACAGCATGTTTCATCTTAATCCGTTCTGTCGTTTAGGCCTGATTGAGGCATAAACATTCTCACTCATAATATTATTAGAATACACGTCGAGCGAAAAATCTGTGGCTATAATAACGATTTCTTTTACCAAATAGCCGCGCAGCTTGACGACCACTTGGCCTAGTGGTGTACTATAAGGCAGACTTGCACGGTGCAGTGAGTTCGAAGCAGGCGCCGAGAGCGAGGTGGTCGGACGCGTAAACTGAGTTCGGTAGGCGATCTAACGAGGCGCATTCCGCGGCAGTTGGCAAGCGCAGGCGCGAAGATAGTCGTAGATTGCTGCAAATACTAAGAAACAAATAAAATAATAATAATAATAGGATATAATATAGCATAGGATCTGACTGTTATCCCCAAGTACAGAGGACATACTCTCAGATCTCACAAATGAAATAATATCAGATAGACATCTTCTCAGATAGCCAGGTGCTCAGATCCTTGAAGATGTCTAAAGAGGGTAGACAGAGGCACGTCCAAGCTTTACGTTTGGCACAATACCCACATGTTGTAAAAGTTAGCATTCGATACGTAACAAGTTGCAAGCCCATCGCCGCTTAAGGCCCTGTATGTCGACGATTGCTCTTTTTCGAAACGAAAAAAGAAATACTTCTGAACAAGCCACATCTCCTATTTTTATAAATATATTACTTCAGGTTCCTACCTAGATTTCTATTAAGCTGAAAACATAATAGCAGAAACTTTTCACGATAAAGATATTATTTCAAAATTATACGTTTAACTTGTGATTTATTGTTAACTAGCTGACCCGTGCCCGCTTCGCTGTGCGTAAGACATTTCTAATACCATCGTTGACTTTTTTGTAGACGTTTTTAAGGTGTACAATACTGTAGTACATTATTTTGATATATCTCGTGGGGTTAAGCCAGCATTTGCAATGTAAGCGCAAAAAAATGTGTTTATTTACGACATCACATTAGAAACCTCTAAAATTATCAGTGTTTCTCTACTATATTATGCATGTATTATACATATAAACCGTCCTCAATTGAATCACTCTATTTATTAAAAAAAACCGCATCAAAATCCGTTGTGTATTTTTAAAGATATAAGCAAACATACATACGCGGGAAGCGGAAAGCGACTTTGCTTTATACTATGTAGTGAAGATAGGTAATATGTAGATCTCTCTCTAGATTTCAACTAGAATAGGTTTTTGATAAGTAATTATACATAATTTATATCATTAATTTATTCGAAAAGCAAAGACATGAATCAGTACCACGTGCAGCGGTCGGTAGGATTATTTATCGAAGTGATTAAAGATGGGTACATCTTTATTCACATATATACTATACATTATAAAAATAGAGATGTGGCTTGTTCAGAAGTATTTCTTTTTTCGTTTCGAAAAAGAGCAATCGTCGACATTCAGGGCCTTAAAGGAATACTAACTGGTTTAATCACGATGGTTTCCTTCACCGTTATAAGCACGTGTTTATACGCATATATTTTTTTCGAACAGAAAAATCGATTATACACTCGACCTTCAAAATTGAAAGTCGAGGTACCTCTCACTCACCAACACAAGTGTTTAAAAATGTGTATGATAAAAGTGTTTACCTAAAATAGATGTAATCCACAGTGACCCAGTAGTCTTGGAAGGTGGAGGCCTCGTCACTGCCATCTGGCTTGTACTTGTCGTAGGCAGAGGCAAGTCGCAGCTGGTGACCGATCTGACCGCTGTTGAAGTACTCGCTGAAGGGAGTCAGCGCGCACGCAGTATGCTCTTGTCCCGCCGAGGAGGCGCTGTAGTCCGAGTTGAAAATCTAAAAAAAAAACTAAATATTTAAATCTCTTACGTCACTGACTGATCTATCAACGCACAGCCTAAATCACTGGTCCTATGATCTTGAAATTTCGTGGGTATATTCCTTTTAAGGTGTGGACAGACATTGCGTGGCAATCGAGTGCGGCATAAGCGGCAGCCGCGTGGTATCTGCCGCGTTCAATCGGTGTTATTGTTCGTTCGCACGGCATGCTTGCCGCACACGATTGCCGCACAATGTCTGTCCACACCTTAAAAGGAATATAGTTTTAAATAGGGAGTTTAAATCTGTTTGAAAATAACTTCATGTGAAGTTGCGGGTTTCGACTAAGGATCATCACTAATTGAGAACGGCTAAACCGATTTGGCTGGTTTTTTTATTGTTATGTTCGGAATTGTCATGACAAGGTGTGTACTTATTAAAGATTTTTTTTGAAAAAAATTATGAAAATTGTTTAATTTGAGAAAAACAGAAAGTGCTTTCTTCTTAAAAATAATATTTTTAAACTTTAAAATCGGCCAAAAACTTAGGTGACGGACCAACCACCAACATACTTTTACAAGTTTATACGGAAACCTCAGCGCACGAGTCAGGCTCGCACTTATTATATTTATTTATTATTCGTTTTTTTTTACCTTAACATTACTAAAATCGGTCTCCCTGCCGTGTTGGCGGTTCAAATAAACGGCCAAATGTTGACAGTTGTCCATCACACCTATACGTTCCCAGTCGGAATTGTCTCTGAAGTTTCTGGCACTAAAACAGGCATAAAATTGAAAATTCTTAGTTGAATTTCTATTACATCTGTTGTAGTTTCTTGGCATTCATTTAAGGTGATGAGTGAAATTTTTGACGTTTTGTATGGGCTGAGTCTACCCGGATAAGACGGAAAAAGTGATAAAACTGCATTATATCGAAAACCCTCAAATTTAAAAATAAACTGTCTGTAATTTATTTAGCTAGTATGATTATCTAACGAATTATATAAAAATTAACTGTTTAGCTATTCATAGTTTTGATTAAAAACGAAACTAGTGTTTTTGAAGAGCCAACTTTGGAAAATAAATCTATCTAGAAAAGTTTCACCAATCGTGATTCTGTCTGTAATTTATGTAGAGTTATCTTTGTCATAAAAAACAAAACTGTATGTTTTACGGTTATTGAGAAAAAACGATTCTGCATTCATCAAACACAATTACTCGCCTTAAGTGATAAGCGTCAATTTTGTTGGCAATGTAAATAAATTAAAATCAATGGACATCTGACACAGCGCTATCTAGCCCCAAACTTTGCAAAGTTCGTACTATGGGAAATAAAATGCAGACAGAATTTTTTTTACACATACACTAACTGGCATTTTTTTTAACCTTATTTATTATTGCAAATTTCGTGGGAAAATCGATTTTTTTTTAAATAATATTGTCCACATTACTCGCTGATAATGCAACTTTGCTTTTAATAAGTGAAAGAATTTTCAAACATTGGTCAATATTTTTATCACTACATAGTATAAAGCAAAGTCGCTTCCCGCTTCCTGTGTCTGTATGTAAGCTTATATCTTTAAAACTACACAACGGATTTTGTTGCGGTTTTTTTTAATAGATATAGTGATTCAGGAGGAAGGTTTATATGTATTAAACCCGTGCGAAGCCGGGGCGGGTCGCTAGTTGGTTATAAAATACAAAAATGATCTTACCATATTTTTCCTTTGTCTAATAACTTTATCACAGCGCTTTCTGGTAACGAATTGAAATCACCCGTCAAGATGATTGGCAGGTGCCCAGACCTGAATAAAAGTGTACATACAACTTGTAGTATAACGATTTAAGTTAGGCACTATAATAAACAAATATATTATAGGCTAGGTAAGGACGCGAAAGCTGGTCCAGAATGGACACGTACCGCAAAAGACAGGACAAAATGGAAAGCATTAGAGGAGGCCTTTGTCGAAAGACAAGCTGAGAAGGATAAACCGGCTACCGATTAAAATAAGTTTAATAGAATTAAGTTTAAATGTTAAGGAAATGTTAAAAATTAAGTTTCAGCAATAAAGGCTTATATTATATATTATATTATATTAAGGACGCGAAGGACAGGCGTTTCAAAGTGATCCTTTAGATTTAATTGAAATAAATACCTACCTTGTGACTTTGTTTGATGGGCTTGCAATCTGTCACGTATAGAATGCTAACTACTGCAAAATGTAGGCATATTGTGCGAAAATGTAATGTTTGGACGTGCATCTGACTAACCCCTTTAGTTATCTTCAAGTATTAGATCATCATCATCTTCTGACGGGTTGTCTACCGTACTTGGGGGTTACAGTCGTGATCTTGATATTCTATTCATGACTTTGATTATTATGTATAACGAATTAACGAGTCAAGAATAATGAAACAATAATGTCATGTAACGAGAAGAATTTAAGGTATGAACGTACTCACCCTCTTTCGTTGTTATAAAAAGCGAATCGGTCGATCTCCGCTAAGAGGACCTGCATTTGCGCCAATCGCACGTCGGTTCGTTTAGGGTTATACAGAAGGTGGGTAGTCGCGATCACAATAGGTGGACCAACACCTTTCGGCGCCAACTTCACCATAACACCGATGTTGTCCCGATTAAGTATAGGCAGGTCAGGTTGGTAGTATTCCACCTACGACAAAGCAGACAATGCTGAAATTGAGTCGAACAACATTCCCTAATAATTCATAAATAAATAAATATTAATGGACATTATACACACACTAAGCAAAGTTTGTAACATGGAATCTGGTTTCCATTTCTGGTTTTACTGATATAATACTTATATACTTTTTTTTTTGTTGTAAATACATACTTATTATACATATTAACACCCAGACACAGAACAAAAATCTATGTTCATCACAAAAATTAACGGGATCTGGAAATGGTGGGGATCGAACCACACAATTACGTTTACAAAACAGATTAAAACAGACTGCAACAGGAATTTTCTTATTTAAGTTACTCCAAAATCCTTATATCTTAATACTATTAACCTGAAAGACTGAAAGAAATCCCTATAATTTATGCTCATTCATATCCACGATAATGTAGATTAGTTAACTATATAGTTAAGTTCTCTTATTTCGTTTTAATAAAAAAAAAATATTTTTTTCATGTATGTATCTTACTTTTTATCTGATACCTAGCGAACAAAGCCGCAAGCGGAAACTAGAAATAAATATAAAATGAGCTTAGACAAGTTCTAAGGCAGCACATGTTACAATTAATTTAGAAATAGCCGCCCAAGATGCTTCATACATGTGTTAAATGTTAATATGTATAATAAGTATGTATTTAGAACAAAAAAAAGTATATAAGTATTCTATCAGTTATCTGGTTCCCATATAATACAAACTTTGCTTAGTTTGGGGCTAGGTGGCGCTGTGTGAAATGTCCATCAATATTTATTATTATTTTATTATTTATACATTATTCGGTTTTGTACGGTAGACATTCTTTTAAATCAACAGGTGCTTAGGTCCTTAAATTGTCTGAGCGGGTTAGTCAGAGGCACGTCCATATGTGACAAGTTGCAAGCCCATCATCACTTATAAGAATATACTAGCAGACCCGCGACAGACGCGATTGTTAAATTTGAATTCCTATCTTTTAAAATAAATTGATGTGTTCTACCAGGACCCATTTACTTGCCCTACTGTCAAGCTCTTTTACAAATGTACCTACATGACTGCAAATAAATAAATATCTGTAATATTGCTATCTTTTAGAACTATCATAAATAAAATTGCCAAAGAATTTTGACCATTGTCACAGCGAGATACGATTCAAGCTATTGTTCAATGGTTAAATAATAAAATCATCAGATAAATTTATTTGTAAGTATCTGTTTCGGGGATCAAGTGCTTAAGGCCTGGTATTCATTTGTACGATCAAAGTGATCTGTCTAACCTGGTTTTTAGGTACCGAATAATAAGGCTATGTAGTCGATGATAACAATGTAGAAATGAAAATAAATAAGGAAACTAAAATTGTTTAGTGTCGATATATTCGCAATTGTTTAGGTTTAAAAGTCGCGTTGGAAGGTATCTCGACTTTCAATCGGAAGGTCATAGTTTCGAAGCCTGTCTGTGCATAAATGATTTTTTCTATTCAAAAACATTTGCTTACTAAAACGTTTTCGAATGGTTGAACAAAAACATCTTGAGGAAACCATTATGAAACGCTGATGGCTACCACAAAATGCATGTGCCAAATGTTTGGACGTGCCTCTTACTGCCTTCTTTAGGGAATTACTTTAGGGCTTTAAGGGATTACAATCGTGATCCTATTTTTTTCTTATGCCATGACTTAGAGGCCTTGAGAACCCCACCAGTTAATTGACTGGCCTCACGGCTCAGTTAATAGTAACCTGGCTTCTAATAGTAGTTCTGTTCAGGTTGTGGGTTCGATCCCCACCCAGGACAAATATTTGGGTGATGAACATAGATGTTTGTTCTGTGTCTGGATGTTATAACGTATCTTAGTATGTCATCGACTACACAGCCCAAAAAGACACCGCATGCAAGGCGAACATTGACATCCAAAAGATCAGTCTTATACGGCCGATAAAAAATACCGCGCGTCAAACCTGCAGTAGTACCGACCACTTCCTTGACCCGTGCACATCTCGTCTGTTTATGCTAAAAAACCATTACCACAAGCTCAAGTTAGACTGGTTATTTTCCTTGTCGAAAGTCAATAGTGTTGTATCACTACTCAATAATTGATGATCGATAAACCTACATAGTAGTAACAACAACAGTTGGACCTAACTAGTAAAACTACTTATTGCCAACTAGCTTCCGTCCGCATCTTCGCTCGCGTTGTACCTACATGGATATGAAGTAACCTATTTGCTATTCGCATTTATCATATTATCGCTTTAGAATTAGTTCGCGTTCGCGTTCGCGTTCGCGTTCGCGTTCGCGTTCGCGTTCGCGTTCGCGTTCGCGTTCGCGTTCGCGTTGCCGTTCCCGTTCCCGTTCCCGTTCCCGATCCCGATCCCGTTCCCGTTCCCGTACTATCAAACCTAATAAAGCTCAAATGGACTCTACGTTTTTTTAACTATTGTATGGGAAAAAGAAAAGGGCTGTTTTTAGGTTTTCCGGCAATTATTCGATTTTTTTTTCACCTTTTAAACCTTCATAGACCTCCACGAATATTTAAAGACCAAGATAAAATAAATCCGTTCAGCCGTTCTCGAGTTTTAGCGAGACTAACGAACAGCAATTGATATTTATACATTCACCATTTTAAACACGTGTTTAAAATGGTGAAGGAAAACATCGCATCGTGAGGAAACCAGTACCTAGTAAGTATTTTTATAAGCGGCGATGGGCTTGCAACCTGTCACGTATGGACTGCTAACTACTGCAAAATGTGGGTATGTGCCAAATATAAATATTTGGACGTGCCTCTGACTGCTATCGAAAACTCATGTCAACACTTCCCATCCCTAGTGAATCACGTCATTTTGAAATTAGAATGCTTTTTCCGGCTCCCCCCGTACCTCATACCTCACTGACTTGACAGAGTTGTTTGTTTGAAGAAATGAAGCCATTAGGCGTCTATTAGGCTATGTAGTCGATGTAGTATGTAGTTACAAAAAAAAGTATAAGCAGTTTTTATCAGTTATCTAGCTCGCATAGTACAAGGTTTACTTAGTTTTGCGCAAGATGGCGCTGTGCGATAATGTCTACCATTATTACCAGAGGATTGAGGTCAGGCAGGCGGCCGGTTGTAAAATATTAATCAAATTCTTAAATTTTTCAAAATGTTGTGCCGACCCCACTTAAAGTGGGAAAAGTAAAAGAAAATGATGATGATGAGTAGGCATAGAAACTTACACTGATATGATCCTGCAACTCAAACAGAGTAGACTTGTAATAGATCGCGCAGCCATCTTGTCTTGACCCCGTCTTCTGCTTGAAGATAACAGAGTAGCCGGCTTTTTCGAATTTTGAGTAGAAATTGTGCAGGTGGGAAACTTGAACTTCTTGGAGACAGAAAATCTGAAAGTAGTAATTTTCTAATTACAAATAGGTGCCTGTATTTGGTACAAAGATACAAAGTAGCTTACATGCTATTACAGAACATAGGCTGTGTATTATATTAGATATTATAAGTATTATATTATCTCGAATTAGTTATAACCTAGTAGGTAGTTAGTAACCTAGTTCAAAACAATAGTTTCATGGTACCTATTTTTAAGCAGTTGTAATGTGTTGTGTGCGTCTTAATAAATAAATAAATAAATAAATAAATATTACTAGTTTCATCCAAATCTGTTTGTTTGTTTGGTTGTGATTAAGCCACAAACATCCAAACATCCTCACATACATTTGGATGTATAATATTAGATATTAGTAAGATAAACTGTTTATAAGTTTGTTCCAATGTTAACAAATTTGATAACAGTTTTAGTATAAGAACGATTTTACAAAATATCTAGATATTGAAGCCTTTTATCAGGACTTCATCATCATCTTTTATTTGTTAACATTTCACACAGCACCGTCTAGCCCCAAACTAAGCAAACTAAGCTATGGGAACTAGATAACTGATAGAATACTTATATAATTTTTTGGTCAATACATACACGAGATACATTATAACACCTAGGACACAGAACAAACATCTATGTTCATCGCACAAATATTTTTCCTGGGTAGGGATCGAATCTACAACCTACAACGCTGAAGGCAGATCTTCTATAAACTGAGCTGTGATGCCAGTCAATCTTTATACTTACATCAGGTTCTAAGTTCATGATTTCATTGTACAAGCGATCAGCTCTGACTTTCCACTTGAGGTTTCTAGGTGAGCAGTCGGTGTATAGGTATGGATGGCACTCTAACAAGTACTGAGCTAACACGTTGTATGATACTACTTTGAACCGGAATGTGCTACCTGAAATTTAATAGCCATTAAACTTCATAATTTTCAGCACCATCATAATTTTCCTCTAATCATCTAATTATCTAATATTTCCTTCTATCAGCCTTCATCTCATCACTCACTCCTTTTTTAAACAATCATATCATTCACACAATCCATCTATCTTTTCTTTGGCCTACCTCTCCTACTCTACATTCCTAACATTCTTCTTGTTACATGACATTCATTCCTCCTCATACATGCACATACCACGCTAACTTATTGCATCTCATCTTTTTAAAACACAGTAAGATATAAGAACTGCAAGCTGAAGATGTTTACAGCTACAAACAGAATAGCTGGTTATATTACAATGGTATTGAATAATATGTAGTGTAGATAGTAATGTTTTTGGTTTTTTCTCTATAGTCCGGTCAAAATAGTCATAAAAATAGTAATTAAATAACAATAACTCCGACAGAGCTGAATTTTGTTAGAGACTTTTGGTACATCAGTAGAAATATAATGTCAAAAGTCCCCATTGATGCTGCGTGCTAATAAAGTTATTCAAGTTCAAACCTCAATTCAGTTTTTTTTGTATTTTTCCCGAAAACGGTAAGTTTCATCAAAAACATATAATAATAATAATAAGCCGTTCATTTCCAAACTTTGGGTACAATGATTGTTAACTGGAAATGTTTAACAAAGTTTATATGATGTCCTGGATTTCGGTGTGCCTTTTGGCATAGGCCTCCTCCAACTATCTCCATTGTGCTCTGTCCTCTGCAACTCTAGTCCAGTATGGTCCCAAAGTAAGGCGGATATCATCTTCCCATCTTGTTTTGGGACGTCCCTATTTTCACGTCCCTTCTCTTGGGTACCATAGGGTCACTTGTTTGCTCCACTTGTTGAATTTGCATCGAAGCATGTGTCCTGTCCAACCCCATTTCAAATGGTCTATACGAGCCAATATGTCTTTGACTTTGGTTTTCCTTCTAATTTCTGAGTTTCTGATTTTATCACTTAATTTGACTCCGCACAAGCTTCTTTCTATTGCCCATCAAAAACATATAGCCCAGACAAAAATTGTAGATTATAAAGTTAACAACAAAATTTTTAAAAATCCAAAAACCCGAATTCTTTATAAGTTGGATTTATGGGGACTTTTGGTACTTTATTTCTATTAGTGTACCAAATATCTTTACCAAAATTCAGCTTTGTCGGAGTTTTTGTTTTTGACCAGACTATTATAATGCTTCCATAGTAACCGTAAAAGTTATAATAGGCCATTTATGAGGACATTCATAATCGCCTGTCATATCCTCCTCGCAAATGCCCTCACTTTGCCGTAGTTACTATTTCTTATGTGACAAGTTAAAAGCCCGTCGCCAATGAGACTATTTAATGGTTTCCTTACAATGTTTTCTTTCACCGTTTTGTGCAAGTGTTAAGGGGCTCCCAGTCGCTGATTGCTCTTTTTCGAAACGAAAAAAGAAATACTTCTGAACAAGCCACATCTCCTATTTTTATAAGTATATTACTTCAGGTTCCTACCTAGATTTCTATTAAGCTGAAAACATAATAGCAGAAACTTTTCACGATAAAGATATTATTTCAAAATGATACGTTTTAGAATTTATGATTGAAATATTTTATATACCTACTATTAAAATCAACTTGTGATTTATTGTTAAGATAGGTAATATGTAGATCTAGATTTCTATTAGAATAGATTTTTGATAAGTAATTATACATAATTTATATCATTAATTTATTCGAAAAGCTAAGGCGGACCACGCGCCGACGTGTGTTTGTCGTCATTGCAGCGGTCGGTAGGATTATTTATCGAAGTGATTAAAGATGGGTATATCTTTATTCACATATACTATACATTATAAAATAGGCGATGTGGCTTGTTCACAAGTATTTATTTTTTCGTTTCGAGCAAAAACAATCGTCGACTGGGAGCGCCTTAATAAATATACATTTTTCGAACAGAAAAACTTATTGATGCCAATCTGAGAGTACCGGCCATAAACATGTGGATGTACCAAAACTATAGGTCAAGTTATATAAAAAAAAAATCTAATTATATTTTCACTAGAAATAATACTAATGATATTTTCACCAGCCAAATCTCCTTGCATTTATTATCCCCCGGCATCAGATTATCTTTGAGTTTTGGGACATACCATTTCCGGAACCACTCTGTTTCTCGACTGGCTCCCATACTCTAAAATCTGGCGGGATTGTACTGAATTGATCTCCATCTGATGAATAGCGAGCTTCATCCCAGTTCCCAACAGCCTTGTCATCATCTGAGGAACTGAATATATAATTCTTAAAGAATATACTAATATTATAAAGAGGAAAGATTGAACATTGATTGTATGTTTGCATTGAAAAGGCTCCGAAACTAAAGGACCGATTTGAAAAGTTCTTTTACTATTAAAATCCTACATCATCCCTGATAAACATAGGCTATATTCATTATAAATCAGACATCCCTATTAAAACTTTAATAATGTAACCCAAGGTGAAATACAAATTGCCATAAAATCATCCATGCAATGCTAAGGTGGAAAGCTAGTTTAAAAACATAAAAACTGTAATTCCCAAGTACGATAGACATTCTCTCAGATCTCCAGGCGCTTAGGTCCTTGAAGATGTCTAAAGGGATAAGTCAGCGGCACATCCAAATATTATATATGGCACATGCCCATATTTTGCAGTAGTTAGTATTCCAGTCTCTTGTTTAAGATGCAAATTGTTAGGGTCTTATTGATGTCTTAGCAGCTGGGGAAGAGCCCTTATATCAATTGTAATGCACAGGTCAAATGATATTCTTAGGGAAGCCAACACAGTCAGCGATTAAATAAAGATCTACTTATCCAAATATAAGGAATGCCTTAGAATTACTTGGCTAAACAGCTTATCAACATCAGCTACCCTAAAAGGCTATGCAGACAACACATCATGGAACTGGATGGAACATGATGCAAAAAGAAAAGGTGAAATGCTCACTGAAGCCTTTCCCCCACAAGCCTGACCACACCAAACTTGCTAAAGTCTGGAGTCTGATCCCCAATGAAAAGAGAACAAAAAAAATATATTAATAATATTCTTGTTATAGTGGTAAATTATGAACTTACACATCAAAAGTTCCACCGTAACTGACATGGTTGCCAGTAGGTTGCTCTGACTCACTCATTTGCTCAGTTAGATCAAGCTCATGTGTATTAAGAGGGGGTATCTTTATCCGTGACTGTCCCTTTTTGCTGTACTTCCTCAGAATCGGAGTGCTGTGGAACTGTCTCTTGGCTTCCCAATCCGCGCAGTCCAAACCACATCTCTGCCGTCTACAACTCAAATGAGCTATTTTTCTCACATGTGCCTTATTATAACCCAGTCTTTCACATGTGACCGTGAAATATCTGTAAAAACTGTTTGTCAGTTTCAGCATAGCTTTTATAAATGTATGTTAGTAATTTACAACATATTTATAACCGGTATTTTAAGTTTAGCTTTGGTCATGCATTACTATGAATTTTGGATTTATTTAAGTGTTGGAGGTGTTGGCATGGATTTTGCTCTGGTTAATTCTCAACTCTGAAACAAAAAATATGATAATTACTATAGACGAATTATCTTTTGCTATTATCAAGCAGATATATCAAACATACAAATTTTTAAATTAGTCTGTTCTGTACCATTTATAACAAAATAAAAGCATCACCTTTGCTTTGTTTGCAAATTTTTTTACCCATTTAAGCCCCTTTGTCCATAATTTAAACAAAGTTTCCGTGGTAAAGAAGGTAAAGCAAAGATCAAATCACTACATAGTATAAAGCAAAGTCGCTTTCCGCTTCCCGCGTCTGTATGTAATATGTATGTATGTATGTTTGCTTATATCTTTAAAACTACACAACGGATTTTGATGCGGTTTTTTGAGTGATTCAGGAGGAAGGTTTATATGTATAATAACATGCTACCCGTGCGAAGCCGGGGCGGGTCGCTAGTTAAAAATAAAACAAACCATTACATTAGCTCTTTAAATGTTTTAAGATGTTAAAAGCTCAGTAAAACATAATGGGTCTATTAATGTAGTTCTAAATAAACCCATTTAATAAATGTAATACCTATTTTTATGGACTTTCCTAATAGGAAGTGATCTGTCATTCAAGTTCTATCTAAAGGTTGGCAGACTTTTAAATGCAGTAGTACCCCTGAGTAAATTATGAGTTTATGACATGGAAAGCATTTATTCAATAAGAATAGGTACCTAAATAGATTATGTATTTTTTTAAATCTTTCCTATTTATTGGCAGTCAGTGACAATACAAATAAGTGGATTGGTGAGACCTTGAATGCCCCTGCGTTGAAAACTGACATATTTGTCACTCTATCAGCTCTACTAGGGACTAACCTAAATTATGATGACGCCCACCCATTGTTAGATAACAATATAACGGCAATCATAGTACAAAAACAATTCAGCATCCAATGATCAAACGACAACAAGTCAAAACAAATAACCTAACATTGTATGATTGATAAATGAACTTGATGATAATACACTTACATGCAAGACAAAATAGCAAATGTTTATGAGTTACGAGGCAACGAGCAAAAACCATGACGAGCACCTAATTTAAACAGCAAAAAATCATTTTGTCTGGCCCAACAGAGGACATCAAATAATCAACAAACCAAACCAGACCAACCTCGCGAATTGTTTCATTTAAAAACCACTCAACCAGTCACACACACACACACACGCACACAAGACACAAGCTGAGCACTGTCAGCTGACAGCAGCAGAGCAGACAGACTGACGTTGACATAATTACAGCACTGTCATTTTGGTACAATCGGATTATGATTTCGAGATTACGGAGAGTTTCTATTTTTCTGCGTTCGGAAGTGAGTCAATGTGCGCAAAGAGCATTTTTTAATGAATAATAGTGCGTAAGTAAACTAGGGACGTTCAACTCTCTCCGTTTGTGAAATAATTCATAATTGACCCTAATCCAAATTAATATTTCCATTCCATTTTGATTTGTAAGTGTTGTGTTGTCCTAAGTGTGATGTTGGTAAGATTAAATAGGTAGGTAATAATGATAGTTTGATCACCCGGTGTTAGCATTGTTGTCCTTCATCCTTCATCTACTTTGCCAAATGGATGTGCTCAAGCTCAACCCCTAGAAGCATCCCCTGGCGAAAACATGTTAGAAACTCTTCTTACACTAATTATCAACATTATAATAACGAATCCTCTACTCCACTACTCCATCCTCAACTCTACCGTCCAACTTTGCCTCAAAACTCACATGTAAGCCATGTTCAAATGGTAAAATATTGACGCGTGACTATGACTAGACATCCTGGTATTTACATACAACCACGCACGTAAACGCACGTCAGCAAGCGTTAACGCGGCGCTCAGGGAAAAGGTGTAGGCGATCGCACGTTGACGCGCGCTTTGTTTACCTTTGTGTTGTGATGTCATGTCTGTCCGTTGATTGTTCAGTTGGGCGCGTGCTACCATCGCGGTTTTCTTGTAATTTTGTTTATTGAAAATACTTTACCAAACAGACTGACGTCATCAGAACTCATTGTAAATTTGATCTCGTGTTAACGCTAGCTCATGTGATCGGTTGTATATAAATAGCAAGATCTCTAGTCGTGCGATTTCAATACGCGCGTCAAGATTTTGCCATGTGAACATGGCCTTAGACGCCTTATCTGGCTTAAGCAGTTTGATGCTTTGATAAACCATTCTCTTTTGACGAATTATCTATTTCACTTGACGGACTGACTGAGTCATCCCCCGGTGTTGAAGGAATATCTTACTCTTTCATCACCAAGTCCTCTAATCAAGTAATAAAAAAATCCTAAACCTCATCAATTCATTTTTTGAGAGCAGCATAATACCGAATCAATGGAAAACACAAATAATCATCCCAATTTTAAAGCCCGCCAAATAACAATTGTACCTTCGGTATAGATAAAGATGCCACTGATGTCCGTGGAAATCTATTTCAACAAATTAATTTAAAATATAGTGGATGGTTCACCACTTTTAAATAATTCTATCATTGTTTCCAATTCTAAAAGTTGCTTACAATCTATTCTTTCTAACCCTTTCCGCTCCTTATCCCGTTTCTCGTAAATTCTCAAAATTAATGAACTTTTGTATGAATGCCACAATCCTGGAATAAATGTAGTTCTAGCTTGTATACCAAGACACATGTCTGGTATACCTCCAAAATTTCTAAAGGTAAATATTATTCCCATATTCAGCCAGACATTCCACACACACCTTGGTATATCAAGTTATGAAAAGCAAATAGAGCAACTACATCTACAATTTGCCATCTTAGATTAGGTCATGCATGTGTAGACGGCTCACCCTCCACGCATAACGGACCAACTAAGAGTCTAAATGCGGGAAAGGGAGTCCCTTCACTAACTTATTAACTACTGTCTTTTTGGCCAAAATTAGGAACGAAGGAAACGTGAACCGTATATTTTTCAACTGCCCAAAACTAAACCTCTCCTTATATGAATACCACATCCTGATATTCCCCGACCTACTTCCTTGAAAATCCTACTATCCCTCACCTTCTCCCCTCCAAATATTGTATGTTATGTTTTATTACTCTAAATAAAATTAAACTATAATTTACTATATTTATATGTAAATTAACGTAGCATAAATTAACCCTTTTCCTCGTTTTTAGGGTTTCGTAGTCTACAAGAAACCCTTATAGTTTCGCCATAGCCGTCCGTAGCTTAGCTCAGAGACTATTAATGCTTGAAAGCTGTAATTTGTGTGACAAAATTGTAAATAAAATTTTGATATTTTTTTATTTTTTTTTATTAGTAACTCCCCTACATTTAAAGGGGGGATGTTATTTTTTTTTGTGGTTGCTTTTACAAACCTATCCAAAGACACCCCACCCCATCTTTGGATAGGTTTGTAAAAGCAACTTTTCGATTAAGGTATCCGTTTGTGAGATATTAAGCTTTAAGGGGCTCTCAGTCAACGATTGCTCTTTTTCGAAACGAAAAAAGAAATACTTCTGAACAAGCCATATCTCCTATTTTTATAAGTATATATATTACTTCAGGTTCCTACCTAGATTTCTATTAAGCTGAAAACATAATAGCAGAAACTTTTCACGATAAAGATATTATTTCAAAATGATACATTTTAGAATTTATGATCGAAATAATTTATATACCTACTATTAAAATCAACTTGTGATTTATGGTTAAAGATAGGTAATATGTAGATCTAGATTTCTATTAGAATAGATTTTTGATAAGTAATTATACATAATTTATTCGAAAAGCTAAGGCGGACCACGCGCCGACGTGTGTTTGTCGTCATTGCAGCGGTCGGTAGGATTATTTATCGAAGTGATTAAAGATGGGTACATCTTTATTCACATATACTATACATTATAAAATAGGAGATGTGGCTTGTTCACAAGTATTTCTTTTTTCTTTTCGAACAAAAATAATCGTCGACTGGGAGCGCCTTTTTTTTTTTTTTTTTTTTTATTCATTTATTTATATGGACTTTTAAACAACATGTTTATGTCAGTCCTATAGGTAATTATAAGGAGATACAGCAAATTTAACTTAAAATAAACAATAACTTCTAATTCCTAAAGAAAGAAAAACATTTATCCAGCTAAGATACCTACTTACCTACATAAATTAATGCTGATTGCAAGTGCGCACCGAAGTATGCGCGTATCTATACTCACCTACCAAGGTAGGAAAGTTTCTTATCGTCTGCGCGCACTTGCATCTGCCCGTACATGTAGGTACCCAGGTAGATTGATAAAAAAATATTACTTAGAACTAATTGAGTACTGAGTGAACTAAATCGTACACCATTTTGGCTTCATCTGAATATGGACATGATAAGAGACCATGAAATACTCCTATATTTACAATATTAATGCCCAACTCAATTAGAAGCTTCTGTCTCTCAGATTGGTTTCGAACACATTCCATCATTATATGGTACACGTCTTCTGGCTTTTTGCACACTTCGCAATTAGGTGATGATACCTTTTTCATTAAATACGCGAACTTCTTAAGTGGCATGTGTCCGGAACGAAGTCTGTGTGCAGTTACAACATGTTTCCTACTTATGTCACCCATAAACCACGGCAAACGAGGCGGATGACTTTGAATAATTTTGTACCAGATACCCTTAGTTTTCGATCTTTCATCAAAATATTCCCTCCAGTAGTCATAACATGTTGTCTTATATTTAGGTAGTAGTTCTGTGTACGATGATAAAATAAATACTTCTGATCCGTATACACTAGCTGATTTTGCTAATCGGTCTGCCTCCTCGTTGCCAGAAAGTCCAATGTGTGACGGAATCCATTGTAATATTACATTGTTGTGTTGGTTGCATTCTTTTAGTATTCGGATTATGTTATAGGCCACTAGTATTCCTCGCTGTCCATGAGTACAGCGAGAAATGTGCTGTAAGGCACTTTTACTATCAGTAAATATCACTATATTCGAATGAGTACGTCCTGAATATTTTATATATGTCAATGCTTGTAATATCGCAAACAGTTCCATCGTCATAATAGACACCGCAGATGTGTTTTTATTAAAGTGCTTTATCTTAGAGTGAAGTGTCCCCCGCCCCCCTCCTACCAGCCAAAGTATTGGTTTTGGAGATTTAAAAAATATCGCGCTAGTAGTACATTATAATGAATTTAAAAGGAAAACTATCACAACTATGTAGGCTTTTAAGAAAAATTCGTAAAAATTTAGTACAAATATCAAGTAATAATAAAAAAATTGCACAAATATCATTGAAAATTACATAAATAGCGTTGTTAACTGTGTAAACTACGAAACCATACATTGCGCATGGTCCGACACGCACTTGTCCGGTTTTTTTTTTAGTAAACTAACACTGTTTTGTATAAATGTTGCTGTCTTTGGTTTTAGATTACCACATCTTGGATATACCTACATTGGTGTTGATTCTGTTGGCAAGGTGTTAATCCTAAGATTTCCTATAAAAAAATTAAATAATTTTGTCTTATTCCTTTACGTTAAAGTCTAAATTAGAGTACAACATATATAACTTGACTGCCACACAGCTCAGATGATAGTAGCTCTGCCTTCTGCGCTGTATGCTGTGGGTTCGATCCCCACACAGGACAGATATTTATGTGATAAACATAGATCAGATGTTGGTTCTGTGTCTGTGTGTTAATGTATGTCATAACAAAAAGCAAGTAGGTTTAGTATTCTATCAGCTGACTACTATGGGAACTAGTCTCATGGTACTAACTTTGCCTAGTTTGGGGCTAGATGAAGCGGACGGAGTGATAATGTCCACAAATCTTTTTTTTTTACTATAATAGGTATGAGTCGAGTAGTACAATCAACAATGATGACTGAACGAACTTCGTTCAACGAAGTGAGAAAAGGATAGATAGGTATAGGTACAAATAAAAAAATCTGTTGAGTCTGTGTCTTGTCTTTCCATTGGGATTTAGGGAAAAAAACAGGCACTGTACTTAGCTACTTGATTTATTATAAAAGTTGGTTAAGAACAGCAAAAAGCGAGTTCATCATAAGTTTTTCCCGTGCGCAAAGTTTGGCTGGACCTGGGATTCGTGAAGCATTTGATATCCACCGCCTCCTTCACCTGTAAATGCACATTACGCGTCACGTTGTTTGTCCGCGATGAACTCCTAAACTACTAAACCGATTTAATTCAGACTTTGCACACTGTGTGCAGTGTGATCCAACTTGAAAGATAGGATAGGTTACATCTCAATTTATACTCGCAATTTATTTTATTGCAAACTGTTGACACAGCGAAGAGTGGCCGGGTCTGCTAGTTGATTTAAAAAAAATCATATTCATTTATTGATCCAGTTCTAAATGTCAGGGTAGTTTGTCTATTCTAGAGTGTCGATAATGCAATACGTCGATTCGAGTTTAAGCAAGTTTAGTGACAATAGTACTAGTACCATTGGTGGTACTAAATCAATGGTACAAGTCAACGGAACAACTGACAATGGTCAATGTTCATCATCATATCAGCCGTAGAACATTAACTTATTAACAGAGGCCACTTCATTGTGCGCTTGCACACCCAACACGGCTCATTCGTCTTTTCATCTAGTAGAGGTTAGATGTTACGCTTTTATCTACCTAGTTACGCTACGTTTTCGTTTCCACACGAGAACCATTCAGCCCCATCGACCAACAGTTTTCCGAGCTATATTGGCAAAATTAAAAATCGGCCAAGTGCGAGTCGGACTCGCTATTCTGTTTTTAGTATTTGTTGTTATAGCGGCAACAGAAATACATCATCTGTGTAAATTTCAACTGTCTAGCTATCACGGTTCATGAGATAGACAGACGGACAGCGGAGTCTTAGGTAGTAATAGGGTAACGTTTTTACCCTTTGGGTACGGAACCCTAAAAAATACTAAGGTACACAGCCCCAACGACCAAGAGTTTTCCGAGCTATGATAATGTCAAAGTTAGAAATGACTAAGGTAATAGAACAGGAAATAACAACCTTCGCCAGCCAAGCTGTGCGCGTTTCCGATAAGAATATCTTCAGCGCCTCCATCACGCGTCTCTGTCCTGAAGTTAGCTGGCTGCACCTGATGAAGATAGAAACAAAACTTGAGTTTGCCGCGTTATTCCTCTCTGGAGCATAGGTAGACCATACCTACCTCAAACTCTGGTCATTGACGATACCTACTAAAGGTAGTATTTATATTTACCTATCCACCTACCTAATGCATTTCAAAAAATATATATAAATAAATAGGATCACGACTGTAATCCCCAAGTACGGTGGACCATCATCTTAGATCTCCAGGTGCTCAGATCCTTGAAAATGTCTATAGGGGATAATCAAAGGCACGTCCAAATATTACATTTGGCACATGCTCACATTTTGCAGTACCTAGTTATTAACACATGACAGGTTGCAAGCCCGTCGCAACTGATTTCCTCGCGATGTTTTCCTTCACCGTTATAAGCACGTGATAATACGCATATAATATTTTCGAACAGAAAAATCCATTGATGCATGGCCGGGATTCGAAAACCCAAACAACTTCGGATTTAAAGTCTGGGTATCTTCCACTCAGCCAATACGGCATATTGCAAATTAAGTATTATATTAAATAATGTCATTGTCAATGTCAAGTTGTTATTCTGACTCAAGAAGAGTGAGCATTAGGTATTATTAATGTTTATGGGCTCCCACACAAAATCGCCATGCGATGCGATACGAATACGACGCCCACACGGAAGCTCTTCTCTCTTATTGGATGACAGCTCGCAGATATTTGCGATGCGATGCGAATTCGCAGTTATGTATGGAAGCCGATAATCATGCATAATAGATGAAGCTACCTGTCCATCGTTTCTCATGAGGTCCGGGAACACGTTTCCACTGGAGAATCGGTTGTAGATGCCGTTCAGGTTGTAGTGCAGATTCATGTCTGGCCCTATGTTGGCTTTCAGCAGTTGCTCCCAGATTCCACCTGGAAAGAGGAAAATATTTTACGATTAGGTATGCTGTACTTAATATCGATGTCACAGCGATGGTGTACACTACCTACACAACGGACAACCTAACAAAGTCGAAACAAACTTTAGCTGGCTTATTTCGTAAAAATATATGACTATCATAATATGGCTTTTAATGCAGTTTAATTGTACCTAATATCTACATAGATTCTTGAATAGTTACTTAGTATGAAATTAGTATTCTCTATTTGTGATATTCATAGCTAATAGTTATCAGAATACGTAGATTAGGTTCATAGAATATATAACAGTTACTTTAAATTGACAGGTATTCTCTATAATTTATGATATTCATAGGGCTATGATAATGTAGATTTTTTACGATTTACGAAATAAGCCAGCAGGTAGCTAGGACATTATGATGATAGACACTGAAGGCCATAAATCAACTCAAATAAAATAAATTAAGTTAGCATAGACACTGAATATCTCAATAATCCGTACCTTTGTCTATAGATACGATTGGCCTGTTAGACTGCCAGGGGTACTCTCCATGCGCTTGGAAGTAGATAGCATACGTGGACAGCTAGAATGACATTAACGAGAAAGTGATTTACTTATATCGTATCATGAACTACTATCTATTACAAGTTTCATTCAATCGCTGAAATTTATATATACCAATAATTACTTCAAAGCTTTCAAACCTAGATCCTGTACCTATCAAGGAAATAAAGATACCTATATCGATACAAGTAAGATGAATGGGTGAGCCCAGTGCCTGTCAAAAAATAAAGAGCAAAAGTGGTTATAGGTAGTTCTCTAGTAGGTAGGTAGGTGTACGAGTAGGAACACTGGCTGAAATAATATAATACCTGGGTGTAGTATAAAGCGAGCCAATACTTTCCCCCGTGGCCAACGAAAGCCGTCTCGTTGGCGTCCATTAGCCCTGCTGGCAACTCCTGGTGGATCATGTCTGGAGAAATTCGAAGGTTGCACCCGTACCTAAAAGAAAGAACATAGCATAGGGTGTCGAATAAAAATTGTAGGTAGACAAATACTTATCTTTGATCAGGTCGTTAACTCTTAAATTATCAACTTGATTACGAATAAAATATTCATATTCTTGTTGGCAGTTTCTACTTATTAGGTGGTATACATACCTATATAATTCTATCATCATCATCATAAATAAATAGTAATCCGTAGACCATCCTCGGACCGATGATAGCAAGCGGTCAGACGGGCGGCGGTATAATACCTACTTGTTCCTTTGGAGATGGGTAGGCTTTTAGTGTGGAACTCTAGGTAGGTACACTGGCACGTTCACATCTTCTGAGAACTTCAGTGTAGGTACTGCTCCGGCAGATTTTACTTATGTAAGTACCTACCTACCTACATGAAGTTGGCTTACCAGTCGGGACAAGCTTTTAGGATGTCGTAGGGTGCCCTGTAGTATTCAGCCCTCCTCACGACAGGGAGTTTTATGTTGAACCTTTCGTTGGGGTCCGTCAGATTGATCCTTTTGATCTTGATGTCTCGTCGCTCGCAAATATAATCGTAATGGAACTTGGGGACAGACTCGCCTCGCGCACAGTATGTTTCTGGAAAACCAAGTGACCTTATTACCTACTCTTATCTAACTCAAAATATCCAACGTAGGAACTGATAAACAGTATTATCGATTTGAACACCTCATCTCTAAAGCGGAGATGCGACCGAGACGGTCTCATTCTCATCTCTAGTTAAAATGTGACAGCGGGCCTCTATCAAAACTTAAAAAAAAACGGGCCAAGTGCGTTTCGGTGCACGCGCAATGTAGGGTTTTGTAGTTTACACAACCAACCTACCTACAACCTTAAATATGTAATTTTCAATGGTATTTGAACGAAAAAAGTTCTAAAAACTCTGTTTTTAGTATTTGTTGTTATAGCAGCAACAGAAATACATACCTACATAATCTGTGAAAATTTCAACTGTATAGCTATCACGGTTCATGAGATACAGCCCTGTGACAGACAGACGGACAGCGAAGTCTTAGTATAGGGTCCCGTTTTTACCCTTTGGGTACGGAAACCTAAAAAAGCTCATTAAAATCACACGACATTTTATTCTTTAAAATAAGGAAAACACCGATCTATCATAGTTAGGGATTGCACAATTTTATATTCCATTTTTAGCACTGATATCCCCTTTGTTTTCAAAAAAGATTTCTGGACGTAGGTGTACTATAGTTATATATATATTATTGTGATAGTGGGATTTTCAAAATGAACCTTAAAATATTGGAGAACAACAAAGAAGTCCACCTTCAGAGATGAATATGTAAAAATCATGTTTATTATTTTATCAACAGACTCTAAATTGGAACTTCATTTTGGGCGCGACTTGATTGAAGCGACCACTGCAACACTCCATCGGCCTCCACCAGACATGCATGGAATCAACCAGATGCTCGAAATGGTAAGCTATGCTAACAAATTCAATAGTTTCAGATTGCTCAGTGTATTATCGTATAAGTAGGTTCGTAGGCAGGTCAAAGCCAAAGTCAACCTTCCAAGGTCAAAGGCTATTACTGTAAAATTTTCTTAGGTAACTGTCAAAACACAATACGATTTTGTCAGTTGATTGCGTTGATCATTAAACTTACTCAATACAACTGCTGAACTAACCAAGAGCATATAATTGGGCTACTAATACACAAGGTACATCTTATTTATAATTTATTTTAAATTTTCAGGTCCAAGACTTCGAAAGAGGAAACTGGTTTGAAGATACAGACACTCTTACATCACCAGATGATGTTATTGTTAAAAGTAAACCAAACAACCAAACGAACAACACTAAACAGAAGTTAGAACCTCAGTCCACTATCAGTGAATGTATTTTGACTAGCAAATTGAACCCTAATGTAAAGGAATTTGTTCCCAGGACAAAAGATTTATCTTCCAGTCAATTACGCAAATGCAGCTTAGGATACTGGCATATGGAAAGCAATTCTGACAATAATACTTTTGAACCAAGAGAAGCCGAGGAGACATTCGATCAATATCAGATCGAACGAACAGTTACGCACAACGAAAAGTACAATAAGCCCCAAAGGGAAAAGAGAGTCCTCCGACAAGACGACACAATACAAGCCGTGCATGAAAAAGAAGTGAAGGCATCGATACATAAAGTGAACGACTGGCTGGATGGAAAGCTGGGTAGGCCCTCGCCTCCTCCAATGAAACCTCATCTCGGCGCCTTTAGCTACAAACGCAAAGAGCGGCCTGAACCTAAACAGCTACCGAGTCAACCGGATCTCAAGCAACCTTCACCTGGCGGCTACGTCCCTTCTCCCTACGCTTCGGAAATCTGCTTGAAGTACATGGAGCAATCCCGCCTTTCCTCGATTGAACCCCTCACCATGTGGCAACAGCTGGAGGCAGACTTGATGAAGAGGGACGCTGAGATCGCTCGCTACGGCTTTATAAACGCGCTGCCTCAAGGCGCAGACGCAAAAGATAATCATCATTCTACGTACCTACCTAGCATTTACGAAAAAGATCTTTGAAAAAAAATATATTGGAAGATTAGTGCACTTTTCAAAGTTTCACTGTGATTTTATTATCTACATAAATAAATACCTTGAGAGAAAGCTTGAGACTCTTGAATCATTAGCTTATTATGGTAATTTATGGATGTAAGCTATCTAGGGTTACATTGTTCTAAGAAGTTTAATTCAGTATGATAATACCCGGTGATGGTTGTGAATGGTTAAACAGATTACTAACTTTTGAATGTCCCATCGAGCGAGTTGACAGCTGCATACTTGTCGATACAGTATCTGTAGCCCAGTGCTGTTGGGTATCTCAAGAATGGCACTTTACAAGAAAACCTGCCCTCCTGGTACATGGCCCCCTGAAACACATCATCAGAGTATCGTCAAGACTCCACACCTATGACTTTCTATCTAATAGTCATCATGATAATGTACCTAGTAGGGCTACAAGTAATTAAAATAGGAATAAATATTGGTGGACATTATCACGCAGCTTCATCTGGCCCCAAACTAAGCAAAGCTTGTACTATGGGAACTAGGTAACTGATAGAATACTTATATACCTACTTTTTTGTAAATACTTAGGTACATACATTATAACACCCAGACACAGAACAAACGTCTATGTTCATCACACAAATATTTGGCCTGGGTATTGATCGAACCCACAACCAACAGCGCTTAAGGCAGAGTTACTACCGACTGAGCTTTGAGGCCATAATTTACTTTACAAATAACGCTCCTCCTGCCAGGTGGCCTAGAAACTCCTCCAAAGCAATAGGTTCTTGTCCCATTGATCATGATCTCAGTGACTCCGATGTGGGAGATCAGGGTGATCCCGTTAATGCCAGCCAGAGCGAAACGCTGCAAACCAGCGCGCTTGCGAACTTCGACGTTGTTCTTCATGCTCATAGTATTCACTATCGCTTGCCAGCCGTAGACGAACTCGTGCATTGGCCCTGGTAAGTAATTGCAGAATAGAGAACACGTTACACAAATTGTGCACATTTCTTCAAATTGGTCCCCGTCCGTAAGGTATGCTTTATGGGCAACTATTTGCCCCCACACAGCACAATGTGCTAGGTACCCGTTTTTGCGCTTATTTGTTCATTGTGTTGAAGGACAAATAAATGTAGGTACCTATTTTCTTTCTTTGTTTCTGTACTGTCAAAAAAACTACCTACCTAATATCTGCCTAGCCAACTAACTAATTTTCCATATCTGCGTATTCAGTATGGAATATGGAAGACAGTAGGTACAGTTATCTTTCCTTACCAATTCCGAAGCTGTCCCCATCTAGAAAGTTGAACATCTCGCCAAATGAGTCCGGCATCAAACCCGCGATGACGGTGGACTGCTGGAAACTGTCATCAGGTAGCACAGGTCCAATCTCATCAGCTGGCGTCGTGAACTCTTGGGCAGACATGTTGTTGAAGTGACCGCGGCCACACCATACCTGGGACGGGCAGAATTTCACTGTTATGGGGCACATGGGACCTACTCATAAATCAAATAATTAAGATCTCTTCCAGAAAATAAAGATATTTAACATATCAATCAGACATTATCTTTGCAAGTAAATCGACAACCTGAGAATCAACGTTATAATAAGTGATCTAATTCTTCCTTCCACCATCCTTCTTCTTTTAGCCAAGATCATTCAGGATCATCTTGTATGTTTGGGTAACTAGGAACTCGATGCAGAGAGGACATGTTTTAGGAAAACTTACCGTTTCCAACAACACCACCGTTAGTGTTATCAGCACAAAGGCAGAGTGCCCCATGTTTGACGGGTCGGTCTGGGCAAAATTTCCACTGAACTGCAAGTACCTACCTAATCGTTTTAGTACCTAGTTCTACAAATTGGCAATTTGCAAATTGGCAAATAGAAACTTGTTAGGTGTGTTCAGTTTTATTTTTTTAATTTGGGAATAAAAAGGTAAATCTATACCTGTGGGTAGGTATAGGTACCTACTCTATTGGGGTTAATGCGAATAAACAGCTGTTCAGTTGAACTTAATGTTTCTTTACTATACATACCCTACCCTTACCTTTAACTAGGTAAGTAGTAGTAAGGTATATAGTTATATATACTAGCCCCGGCTTCGCACGGGTAGCATGTTATTATACTATAAACCTTCCTCCTGAATCACTCTATCTATTAAAAAAAACCGCATCAAAATCCGTTGTGTAGTTTTAAAGATATAAGCAAACATACATACAGACATACAGACGCGGGAAGCGAAAAGCGACTTTGCTTTATACTATGTAGTGATAATGCTTTAAGAAGATATATGTATAAGTAGGTACGCAGTGGGATTTGCACTCTAGATACGAAGTACCTACCTACCTAAGGATTACAAGATTTCTGACGCACAAGAGACTGATTTTTGGTTGTTTCTAAAACCTTTTGGCCAGTAGGTACTATACACCTGGTGTTATGTAGAAACTGGTTAACTCACCTTATGTGTGAGTAAAACTTATTTTATTAAGATAGACTTTTATTACTTTCCTAATTAAAATATACCTAAGATTTGAAAATGGAATGATGTCAAAATAAAAAAAATATTTTGCAAATGTCTGTGCTTCTCCCAGTCTGTTAGAATAAAATTGAAATTAAAAATTCTTAAAAATACACCAGTAAAAAACATATTCCAAGGTGTGTTTATTTTACAACAACGGAAGCAGCTCAGGCTCGAAAAGCGATGACGAAGTTCATACAAATCTCTTGTTTGTTTAAATTTTTGTAGATCCACAATCAACCAAAATGGGGGACCGTGGTCCCGAGTTGAAGCCAGAGGAGCAATATCCTCTCTTGAAAGTGGATGGTGCCGGAGACATCAGTCCTCCGGCGCAGACGATGCTGACCCCAGGATGGGGTGTGAAGTGCTCTAGGAAAACTAACTGCTGCTCTCGGTGGCCTGGTTAGTTTGTTTAAACCTAAATAGGTATAACTGGAGAACTTAAAAATATGTAACTCTAGCTTGTCATTGTTTTGACCAATAGATGCCAATGTTACCTACTGTTTATCTTCCAGAATTAATGTCTGCCTGTTGGATGACGATAATCCTCTTTGGAATATCATTCTTGATGTTCTACGCTCTAGGAATGGGCGCGTATAGGCGTCAACAGCTCGTGTTCGTGAAGTGTAACTCGTCCAGAGCAGCTAGTAATGTGTTCTATCACCACATCATTCAGCGGGGCACTGAGGTAGGAACCTTTACGTATAATGTTACCTACAACCAGTCTATTACAAGGAATTTAAAAATACTGTTTCGGTGCACTCATTATTTTTACCGGCTACAAAGACAGGCCAATACGTGCGAAGCTGAGTAGGTAACATCTGAGGGTTTCCTCGTGATGTTTTCGATGTCTATTTTATGATCCCCCTTTAATAATGTTTTTTTTTGCGCAGGTACCCTTCCTGCGGCACTCGGAGTACCTTGCCAACATGGCCGCCCAATACCCTTACCTACACTTCAACGTATTCTTCCTAATCGACGATTCTTATGCCGCGCGCGGACCGCATCCGAACCGATTCATAAACAAACTGATCGCTTACTACCCATACGGCTCCTACGGCGACAGAATAGACGAAAGCTACCAGCAAGCTTTGGTTGAATTCCAGAGGAGATTCCTAAATGTTAACGTGACTATCATGTCGTTGAGCAAGTACATGGCAAGAACGCCGCTGCGGTACAAATGGAGAACGATCCCTACTACTTACTTGCCGTTCTATGCGCGAGTCTTTTCTGTTTGGGAGTACGGAGGTATCGGCATTGACCTAGCCCTTCACAGCGTGTGTAACGACAACCTTGCCGACCGCAGGAAAGCCGCTATCCTTAAGCAACACAACGACGGTATAAACCCCGAGGCTTACGCAAACGCTCTGAACATACTAGACAAGGAGGAAGACACCGCCGTATTTGCTATGGTTTTCGGACTGTTTAACCGTTTTCTGAATGAAACTCGCTCGTTCATCAACAGAACGCTTACCTTCGCCCCAACAGTAGAAGTGAAACCCGACATCCTTATCCGTACTCACAGAACTAAGCGAGATATTTCCAATTATACTAAGATAGAAACTACTTACCAGCCAGATGGGTTCAACTCTTCTGTCGCCAATGTCGAACAAAACAACAATTCGTATCCATTACTTTTCCCGCCTCTAACTAATTTAGAGCAGCTGAACAATGCTTTCTCGCCCATCGCTAACGATTCGAAGCCAAACGCAACTAGTGCGTCCCAAGTTGTGTTATTTTACGACTTCCAAATAGTCTCTGACAACATCGGGCCATCTTATGCCATTCCGGAGGCGTTGGTTTCACCAGAGTTTGGACCCGTCGTTGTAAAGAGTCGTAGCGGTCGAGATGTGAAGCGTCCGATGACGTCACACTTGCTCTCGATTGATGACGAGGGAACCTTCGTCGCGGCGTCTTCGAAACTGCATCCATTTCTTGGGCACTTGATATCATCGGGGTGTCAACGCATGGCGCCTAAATTCGCGATACAAGATGCAATTTTGACTCAGTGTTCCGGTTTGCTTCGAGAAGATGTCTATTGCAATAATATTTACATTTTGTAACGTTTAGATTAGTTATTTATAGCTTTTTATAGAAAATTGGTGCCTATGTAACTTATCCCAAGTTCTTATTATATTTGTGAAATATTTAAATCTGTATTTTTGGTTGAAAATGACTATAATTTTGGTCCTTAGGCACCTAGGTACTAGTGTTTAGTAGGTACCTACAATACCTAGAATCGGTGTCGTATGAGATCGCCGAACTTTCGCGACGGATCCTCCGCGCAATAACATGGCGTTTGCAAAAAATCATTCCTAGGTAGGTATAGGTACCTACATGTGTAGAAAAAAGTACGAATATACCTAGCTAGGTACCTACATAATATTATTTATCTCTTAATTTTATCTGATTCTACTAGCTGACCCGTGCCCGCTTCGCTGTGCGTAAGACATTTCTAATAGGTACCTACCATCGTGGACTTTTTTGTAGACGTTTTTAGGTTTACAATACTGTAGTATATTATTTTGATATATCTCGTGGGGTTCAGCCAGCATTTGCAATGTAAGCGCAAAAAAATGTGTTTATTTACGACATCACATTAGAAACCTCTAAAATTATCAGTGTTTCTCTATTATATTATGCATGTATTATACATATAAACCTTCCTCTTGAATCACCTTATTTATAAAAAAAAACCGCATTAAAATCCGTTGTGTAGTTTGCAAACATACATACATACATACGCGGGAAGCGGAAAGCGACTTTGCTTTATACTATGTAGTGATGATGGTAGGCCTAATTATAGGGGAGACCAAAACAATTAGTTAATTTTACAATAATTTTAATTAAAAAAAATATATAAAATTGAACTCATGAATCATCTTATCTCAGCCACTGTATTTCGCTTCTTCAGCCCTCATAGCGGATCTGGTCTTACGGATCTTCTCCTGCAGTTTGAAGCTCTCGTCGGTTAGGTGTCTGAGGTTCGTTGTGAGCATCTGATGGATAAGCCGTGCCTTTAAAAGACGCGTAGTGAAATTTTGAGACATCATCTTCAAATACAGGTCCTGGTTTTTCCCCGCTAACTTCTCAGCATCAGATTCCAAGGATGCCGTGTCCTGCTTTTTCGCCGCCAATTTCTCAGCATCAGACTTCTTTTTCGGATTGTTGATCACTTTTCTCACAGGCTTGCTTACTAAATAAGTTGGATAGTCCCTAAGTTCACAGTCATAGCCATCGTCATCGTCATCTTCGACAACTTGCGGATCACTTGCACGTTCTTTCGATTCCTGACTCATTGTTCTTCGCCCAGGAAACGCTATTATTTCGTAAAATTTGATAATGTTTATAGCAGGCTGGAAATATGTTCACAAAGGGCCGGCCCGGCCGGCTGAATGGAAAATCGATAGGGGTGAGGCTCTACCATACGCATGCGCGAGTTGCGTCAACCTCTATTGCCAGAACAAAAATATTTATACCATACCTACTTTAAAAAGCTTATTTTATTCACGCAAAACAGTGAATAAAAAGGCCTTTTATTCACTGTTTTGTTTTTATTCACTATTTTGGTGTTTGAATTTGGAACACAAAATATATCCGGTCTCTATTTCTATGCTTACACAAACTCCTTGCGCTGAGATTCGAAATTCAAAACTCTTTGGTGCAAATAAATTCTCGAGATTTGATTGGTCGATATTTGCGACAAGGAGTTTGGCATTAGATTAAATAAATATTCTCGTAGTCATGGTATAAAGTATAGTATGCAACTCCTGAATAAAGTACGAATTTATATCGAGGGCCATGAATCACTCGCGTCGTTCAGGATTCTAACAGTTGAATCACTCGCTGCGCTCGTGATTCAATCATTAGAATCCTTCACTTGCTCGTGACTCATCTACGGCCCTCGATTTAAATCCGTCCTTTATTCACTAGTTGCATAATATACTATTTCATCCCACCATCTCGGAAAGAGTATTTTTGCTCTTCAATATCTGAGTGCAAAAGCCGTTTTTATTCTCTAGAGGATAAAGTAAATTGAATTTAGAACATCGTGTGCACTAAAATCGTGAATAAAAAAAAACATTAAACCTATTTACTGCTACCTCTATGGTGCCGAATATACCATACAACTTTTTTTTAATTTGTTAAAAACTCAGACTCGGAACCTTCTTGGTGTTCTTTTTTCAATTTGCTTTGTACGCGGTTCTTTACGCGGCATTTTTTCACGTCATTATTAAGAGGCTCCCACCCAGTCGCTGATTGCTCTTTTTCGAAACGAAAAAAGAAATACTTCTGAACAAGCCACATCTCCTATTTTTATAAGTATACTAGCCGACCCGTGACAGACGTTGTCCTGTCAAATTATCCGCCATTTATGAATTCATTTGTTACAAAAAACGTGATAAATGAAGAACCGCTCTACACGATTTTGTGCAAACTTCACATAAACTACTAAATAGTCCGAACAAAGCCTAAACATTTGGTTTGGATAGGTGAGCCCGTTCTTGAGTTATAAAATTACAACGAAAAGTGGCATTGATTTTTATATTTATACTAGCTGTCGCGACAGACGTTGTCCTGTCAAATGTCAATAATCCCACAGAAAAAAGCACTTTCCGTTTTTCCCGATCTTTACGCCACCCTTATCACTTAGGGGTATGAAAAATAGATGTTGGTCGATTCTCAAACCTACTCAATATGCTCACAAAATTTCATGAGAATCGGTCAAGCCGTTTCGGAGGAGTACGGTAACTAACATTGTGACATGGAAATTTTATATATAAGATTACTTCAGGTTCCTACCTAGATTTATATTAAGCTGAAAACATAATAGCAGAAACTTTTCACGATAAAGATATTATTTCAAAATGATACGTTTTAGAATTTATGATCGAAATATATTATATACCTACTATTAAAATCAACTTGTGATTTATTGTTAAAGATAGGTAATATGTAGATCTAGATTTCTATTAGAATAGATTTTTGATAAGTAATTATACATAATTTATATCATTAATTTAATCGAAAAGCTAAGGCGGACCACGCTCTGACGTGTGTTTGTCGTCATTGCAGCGGTCGGTAGGATTATTTATCGAAGTGATTAAAGATGGGTACCTACATCTTTATTCACATAAACTATACATTATAAAATAGGAGATGTGGCTTGTTCACAAGTATTTATTTTTTCGTTTCGAACAAAAACAATCGTCGACTGGGAGCGCCTTAAGATTATTCTGTAATACTTACCTGTCATAAATGTAGTAGTTAATACCTAAACTGAAATAAAAGTACCTATCTTGTGATTGTAAACGTTTTTTTTTGCATTTAGTCATTTCCTCGCTGAGGTGGAATGAAAAGTTACGTGTTGCACTCGAGTGCAAAGATTTTTCACCTCGTGCTCTTTTGATTCCCTCGCTAACGCTTAGGATGCTAATTTTGAATCACGAGCGCAGCGAGTGATTCAATTTTAGAATCCTTCGCTTGCTCGGTCATCAAAATATAACACGCGGTTAAAAAGCAACTTTGCACTCTTGTATAACAAATAACTATTTTTTGATATCGAGGTTAAAAAAAGCGTAGGTACTATGTGAATTGAAATGTTTTTTATTTATTTTTAGCTGAATAGAATATAATATCATCGGTTGTGGGCATTTTTAATCCGGTTCTGATGGGCATTATTTTGGATAGAAATAGGTAATTAATTATATTTTTATGAAAATATTACAAATAAATTGACTCGTGTACAAATTGTATTGGATACTAACATTAACAAATTTCTAATCTTTTGCCATTTCAAGCACATAATAAATATTTTTCATCGTCTGATCTTTTCGATTTTTACACACCCGTGTTGGCTGAGTGGGATATGGTATTACCTACCTACAATTTTTAATTAATTAGGGGTCGAACGACTATTGTCGCGTGTTTGAATTCCGGCCGTGCATCAATTAACTTTTCTACTTTAGTAGTAAGTATGTACTTACATACTTACTACAAATTGATATCAAAAAAAAAATACAATTATGCACATGAACCCGCATAATATCGTAAGGGTTCCTGTCACATATGGAATGCTAACTACCTACTGCAACATGTGGGCAAGTGCCAAATCGAATTTTTGGACGTGTTTCTGCCTACCCCCGATATTTGAAAACACAGATCCGATAGGTGGTGGATTTTACACACAGCGCCATCTAGCCTCAAACTAAACAACGCTTGTAGGTATACGAAGATAGATAGGGTGTATGAAGACATCTTCCGAATATTGAAAACACAGGTAGAGCTACTGGGTAGGTAGTAGGTACCTATAACGAGACGAATAAAATAGTTTTTGTCTGATGGTCATTCTTTTTATATTGCGTTTTTTAGGGTTCCGTACTCAAAGGGTAAACGGACCGGACGGGGCCCTATTACTAAGACTTCGCTGTCCGTCTGCCTGTCACAGAACCGGCTATATCTCATGAACCGCGATAGCTATAGACAGTTAAAATTTTCAGTATTTCTATCTATGTTGCCGCTTAACAACAAATACCTACTAAAAACAATAAAATAAATATTGAAGTAGGGCTCCTATATACAATAAACGTGGTTTTTTGGCGTTTTTATAGATAATAGTACGGAACCCTTCGTGCGCAAGTCCGACTCGCACTTGGCCGGTTTTATTACTTATTTTTATTGTTTCGTTTTTAACAAAATGACTACCTATTAGTCTTAGGAATTCATTAGAAAACCCTAAAAACCAAACTAATACACATTCATTAGTAGGGTTTCAATCAAATCCAAAACATTTTTTGCACACCACCGCCATCCACACCAACATCATCTCTTATGCGTTTTTTATCATTTTGGGGATATTTTTCGTATTTTAGAGTAGTCTGTTAGCAGCATGTTTTATTCGGGCATTATCTACAGCAAATTTCATCTTAATCCGTTTTGTGGTTGGCCTGAATGAGGCACAAACATTCAAACAAACTCACGAACTTTCGCATTCATCACTACATAGTATAAAGCAGTCGCTTTCCGCTTCCCGCGTCTGTATGTATCTATGTATGTATGTTTGCTTATATCTTTAAAACTACACCACGGAGTTTGATGCGGTTTTTTTTAATAGATAGTGATTCAGGAGGAAGGTTTATGTATTAAACCCGTGCGAAGCCGGGGGCGGGTCGCTAGTAATATTAATAAGATTAAGATATGTATCGATTACATATCAAAAGTAGTTTATTCTTTTTCTTAAGAATCGTCATAAATTGATAGTTTCACTTCCATATCATCACAAAAATCGTAGAAACTTAGCGAATTAGGGGTTTTTTTAAATAAGCGAATATACTTTTGTAAACATTTTTTGTAATATATCTTTTTAATCACAATTTACAAATCACCATACAAATAAAGCAATTCAAAACATTTTTTTGGCACAATTACATTTTTGAGTTTCAATACCTACACAGATCATGGTAGGTTTCTTCCAAAAAAAAAACAGATTAGTAAAAATAAAACAACGGAAAAACAATCATTTAATGCTACGTTTACGTAACTGAATTTATTAAAAACTACGTAGGATTCGTTTTAGAACCGGATTATAACCGAATAAGAATAAGAAAAATGGTTAATACAATTTTTTTCTGTAAATTTTTAGGAGCGAAAACATGACTCATCGTGTTACAAATGAGACCCGCTCCTTTTTACAAGTTTTTATTTAATTGCAATTTAAGTATGTATTATGTAACTATGTTTGTTCGGATGGAATCTTGCAACTCAATTTTGAAGCAGTTATCCCCAACCGATTGAGCTGAAATTTTGCATACCTAAAAGTAACTTCGGTGACAATGCAATAATATGGTGACAGTGAGCTGATCGGATGATGGATTCAGGAGCCGTTTAACAGACACTCACAACGGAACTCCTTAGTAAATATTTCGATTGAGTAAAAACTGTGGTTTCTTGTCAAGTTCCGATGACAATGTTATTATGATGTAACAGGTGATAGCGCGCTGGTGCTCAATGGTTTTTAATGATTTTACAAAAGCTTGTTATTGAAAATTTATTTTTAACAGTAAACTAATTAGTTATCAAGTCTTCATTATGCACAAACTTATCAACGTACTAGGCCTGCTGGTTATTAAACAGTTATTCTGTAACCCGGTTTTAAAACAAGACAAAGAAATCATCCTAAGTATTACCAAATTTACCAAATTCGGTTTCGTAGACGCAGTAAGGAAAAAAATATACTAAACTAAATATGAGTATTACGTAGTTAAGTACCTACTAACTAATTGAGATGTAAAAAAATTAGGAATAAAATCGTCTTATATCTATTAAAAGTCCATCAAAAACTAACTCATAATACAATCAAATACTTAAATAATACCAATAAATAATACCAATAAATATAAGTGATCATTATATTTTGAGATTGTTAAGATCAGAAGCACAAACAGGCAAGTCCTTGTATGTGTTGTGTATATAATTGTACAAAATCTAGACCATGTACATCAGTATGATGTACATGGTATATGTACATCTAAGATGTAGGTTATCAGATCTTACAATATAAGCCTTATATCCTAAACAAGTACAAGGCATCTTTATTTAATTGAGTATAATAATATGATTCAGTCAGCTCAGCGGAATCTACTATAGTCATTCTATTGCAAACGTCTGAAGCAAAACATGAAATTTTATTTCAACAGCAGTTCTTAGACCATTGATACCCAAAATGGTCTATATCGACCCCCATGGATCGACAGTGACCTAAAAAAAGTCAGCGGAAATTAAAAACAGGGGTCCATGAGATGTAAATGGGGGTCTACGGTAGTTGATAATATTTAGGCGGGTCGTGACTGTAATTGGTTCGTTTTAACTGGAATTTTATTAATAAATGTATCTATATTTTTTTGGCATTATATTTTTTTTTTTACTTTATTACACTACACTTTACTACAGTTAAAAATTTAATCTATCAAAGTGAGTAGCACTATACCAATTGTCAAAAACATATTTAATGTTAGAACCTACAAAAAAAAACATAATAGGTAAGCAGGGTTCTACCCCGAATCGAAAACATGGCAAGCGGTCTACAAGACAACAACGTTTGAGAACCTCTGTACTCAAAGCGACTACTAGATTAGCGATCTTAATTATAATTATATTCTTAGAAGATCTGCAATTTATTTGTTTCAAGTCTGAATACAATTATTCGAGATAGAAGCATTAACATATTTACCGAATAAGTTGAGGGCAAACAAAAAGCGCCTGAGAGAGAGCAAGTGAGAGAGACGTTCTAAAATCAAACTTATTGCTAACGAAATCAGGATCATTCTTCCTTGTCTTCAACGGCGGAGAGGAACATCTTCTGGCAAAGATGAGTGAACTTTGCTGCAAAAATAATAAGTGAATAAATAATTACGTTTTTTTCTTTAATACTTACATATTTTTAATAGGTACCACACAAGACAAAGAAAAAAAACATCTATGTTCATCATCACAAAAATATTTGCCCTTGGGCCATCCATAAATTAAATCACACACAAACAGGGGGAGGGGGTCGCGGAAGTGTGACATTGTGTGACAAAAGGTGATAGAGGTCCTAAATTTCGTGACGTCACATTTCAAAATCTAATATAAATTATCTAAATATTAAAATGCAAAATTTTGTTTATTATTTTTTATGTGAAAAATTGCAAAATAATGTCACACTAAATAAGGGGGTAAATAAATTACATAAAACACACTAAGTTTTAGAACTTCCATTTTGAGGTTACGCTAATTACGAGTAAAATGACACAGCGTGGACATAACAGAGTTGGAAACATTATCGAAATAGTTTTGCAGAGTAATGCCTGGCGCACAGTGTAGGACCGTACGGCAGCAGATTTAAAAATTATCACTTGAATTTAATAGTTATCCGAATCGAAATAAGGTAAGTATATATTTTTCATCCCACCATCTCGGAAAGAGTATTTTTGCTCTTCAATATCTGAGTGCAAAAGCCGTTTTTATTCTCTAGAGGATAAAGTAAATTGAATTTAGAACATCGTGTGCACTAAGTTTGTGAATTAAAAAAATCATTAAACCTATTTACTTCTACCTCTATGGTGCCGAATATATCATACAACTTTTTTTTAATTTGTTAAAAACTCAGACTCGGAACCTTCTTGGTGTTCTTTTTTCAATTTGCTTTGTACGCGGTTCTTTACGCGGCATTTTTTCACGTCATTATTAAGATTATTCTGTAATACTTACTTGTCATAATGTAGTAGTTAATACCTAAACTGAAATAAAAGTACCTATCTTGTGATTGTAAACGTTTTTTTTTGCATTTAGTCATTTCCTCGCTGAAGTGGAATGAAAATTTACGTGTTGCACTCGCTGCGCTCGTGATTCAATTTTAGAATCTTTCGCTTGCTCGGTCATCAAAATTGAACACGCGGTTAAAAAGCAACTTTGCACTCTTGTATAACAAATAACTATTAATGCTCACTGGACAGCCGTTCGATTCGCTCCGGTCTTGTTCGCACCACAGCCAGGTAGACTGGCACCCCAGCCGCTGTCATCAAAGCGCCGGCTAGTACGGCGGTCGGCTCTGACACCACTGGCACCACTAGCAACACCACCGACACACCCACGAATACCACCGGCATCCATGTTTGTACCTGTACACGAGAATGTTACCAAATGTATTAAAAGCACAGCAATGCTGCTTACTGGCACGAAAAATGCAAAAAAAATGAAAAATAATTTATTGTTAAGTACAAAAACAACTTAGGTTGTGGGTTCGATCACCAGGACAAATATTTGTGAGATGAACGTAAGTGATCGTTCTGTGTCCCGAGTGTTAATATGTTTCAAGAGTTTGTATCTACAAAAAAATCTATCATTAATCATAAATTCTGCAATATTTATTATAATGCTAGTTTTAGCTAGTTTACCTTACCTTTATAGGCCTGACGAGGTGTGGTTGTTTGTACCGCAACCATAGAACGGCAGAGCAGCTGAGAGTGGTGAAGAATGATTCCACTACAGTGCAGTAAGTGATCAGGGACGTTAGGTTTGAAGGTATCAGCATTATTAGGGAGATTATCATCTGCAAAAGATTAGCAGTTACTAAATTTAGCTTTTATGCAACTTGCAATGTATGTTGTATGTATGTTTGTTCAGATGGAATCTTGCTGATTAAGTTTATTCGGATGGAATCTTGCAACTCAATTTTGAAGCAGTTATCCCTAACCAATTGAGCTGAAATTTTATATGCACCTTTAGTTCTGGTGACAATACAATAATATGGTGACAGCGAGCTGATCTGATGATGGAGTCAGGAGCTGTTCAACAGTAAATCACAACGGAACTCCTTATTAAATAATTCTATTGAGTAAAAACTTTACAAGTGAAACTGTCAAGTTTCAATGACAATGTTTTAAGATGTGACAGGTGATAGCGTGCTGGTGCTCGATGGTTTGAATGGTTATACAAAAGCTTGTCAATGAAAAATATTTTTCAATAGAAAACTATTTATTCAAATTATAGCTTCTAGAGTCCAGACTCCAGATACTCGTAGAAATTTATTGACGATTATTCATTTAAAAATGACTCTAAACTTGTTCAGCTCCAAATCTAAATAATCAACAGATTTTAGAGTTAGTCAAAGAAAGTGTGTTTACTTCATTTCGGTTTAAATTTTTTATGAGTTTTTAAGAAATCGCTTTTTAATCACATTTTCTTTCTTATTCAGGCAGAATTTTCCTATACAAAAACAGAAAGTAGTATAAATTATGTGATACCTACCAGTAAAGAGGGGGTTGGGTTGAGTTCAACTGTAATCCTAATAATATTATAAATGCGAAAGTTTGTGAAAAGAAATGTATGTTTGTTCCACAATCAGGCCTAAACGACAAAACGGATTAAGATGAAACTTGCTGTAGTATGTAGATAACAAATCAGAATAAATAATAGGGTATCTTAAAATCCGAAAAACAACCCCTAAATGATATAAAAACGCAAAAGGGATGATTTTGGCATAGATGGCGCTGGTGTGCAACAAATATGACATCACAGACTAAAAACAAACAGTCAATAATCGAATACTGTATTCGATTATTGAAATTTGACAGAACAAAGTCTGTCACGGGTCGGCTAGTATAGTTCATAATATTGTTTCAACTCAACATGATCAAAGCAGTAAATCCGCATGTGCTTATTTTTAAATTTAATAGTAGGTCTTCACGATACAGGCTTGCTTAGTGAGAAGACCGCTGGAAGATCACTACTTAAATATATTTAGCATAAACTTAAATATACCTAATTTTAGCTTTGTAGTATAAATATTGCCCGATTTTGCTGCAAATATTATTATTTTTCAGCTGACTCACCAAAAACACAAGAGAGGGCATTGGTGACATGCATTTCGTGTTAATATGTGCCAGCAGTTCGGGCATATGCCCGTTTCGTGCGCCCGCGAAGCACATTCGCGACGACGCCATTATGTGGACCGACAGACCGCCCAGAATGGCGATCGCCACGAGAGTAGGCATCGCCCATCGTAGCCAGCCCAATGCAGCCGCCGCAAAGTCCTGCAAGAAGCATTGATTTAAGAACCGGCTACTTTGTTAGGCGACAAATAGTGAAAGAAAATTAATATTACTAGAGAAAATGTCCGTGATTTTGTCTTCTTAGAAGTTGTTTTCAAACAGACTTCAGGACCCTAGTTGCACCCTCGGGGGATTGAGTTTCGGGGATTTTTAGTGCACCCGTACATCATAAAATGCATAACATAAAACATAACATAAAATTGGGTCAATTCTTGGTTCTGTTCTAGTGAATATTATTTAGGGTTTCGTAAGTCTGATGAAAAAACAGAACCATTAAAGGATCACATGCATATCCGTTTGTAAAAGATAATTTAAAAAAAATCCTGGATGTCGTCTTAGATCTCAGCGCCTCAAGATCTAATAGGATAGGTATCTATCGTATTAGGACTAGGAGATTAAAACTTCACAATAACTTACATTAAACTAAATTAAACAGAACTTATATGACGATTCAAAATGATCCAAGTGATTTCAATGAATAAACGCTTTTTTGACTGTGACTTTGAGGTTACAGTCGTGAAACTATTGCATATTTAAATCTAGCGCGGATGAAATTCAAATTCTAAATTCAAAAATCATTTATTTTAATAAAATCACATGGATCACTTTGAAATGTCTTAGGAACTAGGTGAAGCTAAGCCGATTCCACGCGACCAAGCCTAGAAGAATCAGGCAACAAACACGGCTTGGGGTCTATCTTTTTTTTAATGATCCTTTCCTTAATGCTATATAGAGCTCCAGTGTGGTGCCAATCGAACAAGGTGAAGGCTCAAACAAGAATAATAATTAAAAGTAGCTACTACTCAAGTACGTACAACAATAAAAAAAATAATTAAAGAGCTTCAGCACAAATTCAAAAAGCAACACACGCTACACTTGATTTAGAATTAAAACTTATAGATAAAATAACTATTTGCTTAAATCATATCATTACAAATGATCCACCGTTGTGGGCACTATGAGCATGCCCACAACCTTTTTTGAAGGCTGGATCCGCGCCTGATTTAAATACCTACGTAAGACGATTTATTTTAGACTAAGCACTCACCACAGCGATGGCTTCAGTGGCCCTGACGCCGATCGGCCCCAACACTGCCAAGTAGGACACATTCGCCAGCAGGTAGATGGCAGTCACCATGGGCAGAGACACGTAAATTGCTCGCGGGAGATTCACGAACGGATCGCGAAGTTCTTCCGTCATGAAGTTGAGGTAGCTCCTGCAAAATAATTACGTTTAAAAAACTATTAAAAAAACCGACGAAAATGTTTCTACTAATCGAAAAGTCAAGCTTTATGAAGGAACTGTTAGTCCTGCATGAATATAATTTGAATGGGACCAACTTGGAAATATTCTCTCAGGACAATGAACTTACCATCCAGAGTAGGAGAAAATGCCAGAGTAGAATGCAACAGACCAGTCGCTGACTGAAGTCTTGGTACCAGCCCAGCCATCTTCGAAATGTTCCACATTACCTACAAACAAAAATATTGCATTCATTAATGTGAAATGCTAACTACTGCAGAATGTGAGTGTTGTGACAAACATTATGTTTGGACGTGCCTCAGACTAACCTTTCCGTCCTTTTAGACATCTTCAAAAATCTAAGCGCCTTGATATCTGAGTGTATGTCTACCGTACTTGGGGATTCCAGTTGTGATCCTATTTTTGTTTTATAATAGCTCTTTTTAGGCAACTTGTAATAGATAATTATAGCTGCAGTTGATAACTAATCTTGATTGCATGTAGAACCATGTTAGAATTGATGGTTTATATTGATTATTAACTGGTTTGAAATAAACTGATTGGAACTATAATGTATACTTTATCGGGGGGTTGATAACTGTCTGATGCAGGGTGACCTACAAATACCACACATGCCACATGATAAAGAAAATAATCATTATTAGAACAAAAATGTACCCTGTGTACAAACGAGTACCCTGTGCAAAATAATTGAGCGAGCGAGAGTTTTGGTTTTACTGTGTAGCATGCTTGATAAGAATTTATAAAATCCAATGTTTGAAGTTTTCCAAACGCATGTTGTTTAAGAAAAAAAAATATGAATTTAATCCTTAGTACGGTAGACATCTTCTCTGGTAGACATCTTCTCGCGTTTAAATCCTTTGAAGATATCTAGAAGGGGTAGTCACGAGGCACGTCCAAACATTATTTTTGCACATGCCACCCACATTTGAAAATTATGTAACAAAAAAATATACTTGTCCATCTATATTCCTTATCTTCAAACTATATAATATAATAACTTACAACTTAATTTTAATTGAATACAGACATAGCGATGTTCAGAAGAAAGCCATGTTCGTATGCCACTTTATTTTAAGTGTTGTTTATATTCCCTTTGGCTTCGCTATAGTAGGGTAATAAAGATTAGGCATATTATGTTCTTTATGGCTTTTATATTACTCACTGTGTAAATTTCTAATATCAACGATGGCTTGTTTTCCGTCTATATACACTGGCAGTGGTCTGCCAAAAGGCAGGATGGACTTGGGTTAGAATGGTGCAAATGGCACAAGCAAAGCCCATGTTCAGCATGCTATATTTTGGCTAGCTTGATGACCCGATAAAAATTTATCTTACAAAAACATATGTTGTGTGTTGAAAGCAGCAATTTTTTAACTTCTTGACTCTTGAGCATGGTTATCGAAAGAAGTCTATCTATTCTAGACTTGCATCAACCAAAACTTCATATCTACCACATTATATTCTTCGTCCAATTTAATTATTGTCTATGTCTATGCCTTTGTAGGCAAATCAATTTATTTACTTCTCGGGTCAACAAGCTAGGCTTGCAGCAATGGGGTGAGAAAAGTTGAATATGATGAAGACGTTCAGTACAAGCATGTGAGGATGATACATACACTTTAAAATGCTGATCTTACCCTGGCCCAACCACACGATGCCCCCGATAATGATGATAACAAGCGCAGCAATCTTCGTGAACATGAACACATTCTGTATCCTCGTTGTGAACCGAACGTCATATGCGTTTATGAAAGTCAGGAAACCTGTAATTGGAAATGAAACATTGCTGATAAATACTAAATCATTTACATTTCACATTAAAAATATGAAAGTTACTCTTCGGCTTATCTTGCGATATTGGCCTCCTCCAGTTACTCATTTTGACTTTATGCTATAACAAATTTAGCGAAAAACTAAGTTGAGGCTCTGTACCTTAGAAGGCAAAAATTATCACCAATCTGCGTGTTATTTCATTTCAATGTCCCTACAGGTGGGGATTCTAATAATAATAATTATGTTTTCTTGTTTTCCTTATTGACAACACCGTTTGTTGGCATGTACCGATTGGAGGCAGCTTGGTCTATTCGGTTTAGGCAATATATTCAACACAGGCATAGCTTTATCTAGCTCCTAAGACGTTTCAAAATGATCCTTGTGATTTTATTGAAATAAATTCTGACTTGTTTGATATAGGAATATAAACTATTGTGGTTGTTAATCATTTTAAATAGAAATTTGGCTAATTACCACGTTATATTCTTGTATAGCTGACGTTTCGAGACAATTCACATGCTCTTCATCATGAGCTCCGCCCTCGATCTCGATCAACGGTAGATCGGCGAATACTTCACTACATAGTATAAAGCAAAGTCGCTTCCCGCGTCTGTATGTATGCTTATATCTTTAAAACTACACAACGGATTTTGATGCGGTTTTTTTTAATAGATAGAGTGATTATATATATAATAACATGCTTAATATATTAGAGAACCACTGATAATTTTAAGATTTCTAATATGAAGTCGTAAATAAACACATTTTTTTGCGCTTACATTGCAAACGCTGGCTGAACTCTACGAGATAGATCAAAATAATGTACTAAATATTGTATACCTTAAAAAGGTCTACAAAAAAGTCCGCGATGGTATACATATGTTTTCTCTTAGGGAAAACCCACAATAATCAATTTCTATCCTTTACTTTTTACGAGAAATAATGGCTTATTTACAAAGCGATTTTAAGCAATACAGCATCAATCCTTATCTAATTATGTACCTTAAATACAATTATATGTCGCTCTTTCAAGAGTAACATCTAAAGAAAACATGTTTGTATTGTCTAATGAAAAGAAAGCTGTGAACGTTGTATATAGAGAGAATCAGTGTTAATTGTAAAAAAAAAAAAAAAAATAAGTAAAAATGTAAAAAATAAATGCTGTTAACGAGTATACAATGACATTCTGTAATATATTTTGGTATCAGCTTTGCACCTGTGCGAAGCCGGGGCGGGTCGCTAGTAATAATAATATAAAAAACTTGAGAGGTGTCAAGGGACACCCGGATGGAACGAAGTTCTCACAAAATAACGTGAGACAAGGGAAGGGGAATCAACTTTGACTTCGACTTCGACTTCGACCTCGACCTCGACCTCGACCTCGACCTCCATCTCGACCACCACTTCCACCTCGACCTCGACCTCGACACAATTAATAGATATATATATTAATAGATATACTATAGCAAAAAAGTGTCGTGACAACTTTTCGTGACAACTTTTCGTAAGAATTTTTTCCGTCTAGCCCCCTTTCACAACGCGCGATAAGGAACTTCGTTCCAATAAACTTACTCAATTATACTACTCAATAATAATAGATTACTTTGTTTGACCTAACTGGTATTTCACATCTAATACTAATATATTACAGAATAATAAGTAAGTACTAGTATTTTGTTGAAATACTTACAAATAGTGATGGCAGCGATGAGTTTCTTGCAGAGTGGGTCTATCGGACAGTCCGGGAATATAGGGTCTAGGACATTGCTAGCAAATGTCAGCGACATTATCGCGTTAGTGCTTGGCCTGCAATAATAAAAACAGTTAATAATATTGTAAGAGATTTCGGCATATTTTCTTGGACCAAATTGGTGATTTTGTATAATTACCAGGTCAAGAGTACCCTAAACCGATGAGCATGCATGAGGAATGTGATGAGTGAATGAAGCATAAGAAGTATGTCAGGATCGTAGCAAGTGGGAAGCTGTGCTTACCCCTGGGAAACAGTCATGCTTTTATGTAGGTATGGATGTAATAAAACTGGACAAGTTTGACAACTTTGACAAATTTAATCTTTGACTGATTTCTCTTTGCCATTGACAAATATTTCTGTCAATCCCTCCCTGTTGAGTGGTGGTAGTGAAAACCTGATTTTGAACCATCAATTAAATGTCCATAAACTGCATCAATGTCTATAAACTGCATCAGCCATCAATCATGTAATCATTTTTTTTTAATGTTTGAGGACTTTTCACACATTGCTATCTAGCCCCAAACTAAGAAAAGTTTGTACTATGGGTGATAGAACATAATCGCCTTGGTCTTACTTAATGTCTCTACTGGTGGAGATTATGACAATGATTATGTTTTCTTGTTTTCCTTATTGACAACACCGTGTTCAGATGTTTACTTTTTTATGTAATCACACACTTATAATACATTATAACACCCAGACATGAAACAAACATCTATCCAACTTACAACCTACAGCGCAGAAGGCACAGTTACTACCAATTGGAATAATCATCTCGGATAAACTTTTATGTTAATTAAGTGGGTACTTACACAAATACCAAATTAGCATCCCACAGGTACAAAAAAGCAGGTAATGGCCCAAAAGCTTCATTGATATAATGATAGTCTCCACCACTTTGTGCCAAAGTCGTCCCTGAAAGTGGCACAAGCTTTAGAGAACATGATATTAGCATTATGTAAATTAGAAGAAAGTTGCAAAAACTTGGTTTACTTGTACCTACCTACTTGTAATGTCTAGGTTAGGTATATTTTAAATTCATTTATATAAAAACTAGCTTTTACCCGCGACTTGGCCCGCGTAGATTCAGCAAATCACTTATTGACGACTTTTTCGTAAAATATAGAAAATTACTGAAAATTAGAAAAAAAAGTAGCCAAAGTTTTACCTAAGACTTTAAACTATCTCTATATGAAATTTTATAACAATCGGCCCAGCGGTTTGGCCGTATTATTGGCACAGACAGACAGACACGAGTTAAATTCGCATGTTTATTAGAGTATAGATTACTTACCCAGTTCGGCATATGACAAAGCTCCGAGAGTGGCCAGGCCTCCGCAGGCTGCCCACACAACTAAAGCTCCCCAAACTGACCCGGTTTTCTCTAATACTTCTTTAGGCGATATAAAAATTCCACTACCGAATATTATTCCTAGAATTATGGCCACCCCCTCGAGCAGACCAAGCTGCTTGCGCATTTTTACTATTTCTTCAGCCATTTTTAACTTTATGAAAGCTAATATTAAAAGATTTTCTACACCGACCTCCTTTCAAACTTCCCCGCTAAGTTTTTATCTAACCTATGAGCATACGAACCGTAAAGTTAACCTCTCACATTGTATAATGAATGCTAATACAAGTCCTCGTTACCAATTGACTAAATTAATCGTGCACGCTTGAGTTTTAATTAAGAAAATCAATCGGACGTTAAACATCGACTACTACAAAACAGTACGTTACACTAATTGCTTTTGCTTCTGCTTCTGAGTTTCTGTCTGCTTCCATTTCCATGACAAAATTCAAATTCAAAGCTTCCATCTATTTAGATTTAGATCGTTTCGTTCACCTTGATTTTGACGTTGACAACGAAATTATAGAAGAATTTGTTGTCCGATGTTAGTAGAGATGCCACATTTTCACTAAACTCGATTAAAACATACGAATCGGGACTTTCATGTATAAAAATAATCAGCACACATTTTAATTTTTATTTTTAACTAATTAATTAGATTATCATTCTTAGTTATACGCTTACTTTGACTTTATTAAAAACCGAATAAAAACATTAGTTTTTATTTAATTTTGGTGCCAACCTGCAAAGTAATAACACAAAATATACCACAGCTCATTTTATATTACCGTTCTCTTCTAATAGTTAAATCGATAATTCGAAGACAGCGTTGAATTATTATTAAGTTTTTATACCAAGTTGCGTTAGTATCAAGTGGGAAATTAAAATAATATAAAATGAATTACCTATGTACTTAAGATAAAATAAATTTATTTTAAATTATTTTAAAACTGTTTTGGCGAAATTTCTGGATCAGGATCTGGGTAGTATTGCAACAAATCTGCAACGGGTGACTCCTGATCTTCATAAAAATCACATGCTAAAAGGAATTCCCTCTTTGAGTAGTCATCACCTTTGCAAAACATTTCCCCTGGAAAATAAGGTGCATTGTATTTTTAATTAACATATTATGTGGCCGTAGACAGAATTCAAATTTCTCAAGGCCTACCGAGAGAGGTGATTATTAACCAAGCGTTTGAAAATTACATCATTATTATCATTTAGGCCTGCGGCCGTAAACTGTAAAACAGCGTTACTCTGAGCCAGCGTCTCTCTCTTAAACAGCAAGCACCAAAAGGATTCTAGCTATTTTAGTCAGATCGTCTAATGATGTACTCAAGAATTTTTCTATAATTAACAAAAATTATTCAGAAAGCGTCATTTTTGGTCACTGACCTTCCATGTCCATAATATGAACTGGAGTTTTAGATTCCAGTGCCCCTACGCAGTAGTGCTCTTCTGTGAGATCGGGATGCCAATACATTATAGCATCTCTGCACGAAGTTCCAGCTATAGGGAGAAGTATTCGGTCCTGAAAATATAATATATCAATAATATTTATACTTAGTTTAATTTAATATGAGCCTACGGTAGACTTGGGTTTGAACTAAGCTAGTATTTACGACTGTGGACTTTTGCTATTGTCACTTACCATACATTTCGATTGATAGATTGGTTTAAACTTAATAAACGCTATCTAGATAATCTCTGTGTTATAATTCCTTGATAAAATATCAAACCTTGCATATAATTTTGTTGTTGACTATTGGTTCCTTAACTTCGCTAGTACAGAAGAATTTCCTTTTCTTTCTCATTATGATTGTGCTGATCTCCAATACAGTTTTAATACTATTTCCTGAAACCAAGTAATTAGACTTTAATAAGTCATACCAACCACCTGGTGAAAATATATTATCTCGAAGCTACTTAATATAATAGTAAATAGAACTGTATATTGAACTATCATCGTAATGATAGTTCAATATAAAACACATTAGGTAGGTGAGATAAAATATAAGTAATCAGCAAATTCCATAGTTATAGCACATCAAAAGAAGTTGGTAGCATTCATTTTCAATGGTTCTGTAGTCAAATTTTATTAATTGTTATTTATACGAATATACTCGTAATAGTGTCAACTGTACATTACCTTTTTCGCCATTTATAGCGTCTAGCTCACGCATGCCTCTGGCTTGGGTCTCCCTACTATTTTGTTGCTTCATATAATTTGCCAAACGGTACATTGCATCGACAAACTCATCAATAGGACCTAAAAAGAGATTGATAGTAGAAGATAGCAATTTTTTTTTCAAAATAGATTAGTCTTGTACTACAAGATCTACAAGACTTGTAGATACTCAAATCACCTCAATAGGTATGTTTAACAAAACAAAAAGCACATACCCGTTCCAAAACTCCCGCCATCAAGATAGTTCAAAAATTGATAAAATCGGAGAGCCTCGTCTGATTCTATCTCATCCATTACTGGTCTCTGTTAAAGTTATAAATTAGGACATAAGTTAATCATTAGGAATCTTAATTAGAATATTAAAAGTATAGGTATCTTTAATAATGTATCTAATAAAAAAAGCGATCTTACAAACTTTCCACTCCAGGCTCCAACATCAGAGTACAGGGAATTAATTCTACTCGGCATCCAATCAAGAGACGACCGAGCAATTAAGACAGGATGCTAGAAATTATATCCTGAGGTTAATAAACTGTAGTCATTTAAAACGCAGAATGCTTATATGCAGATCGTTAGGCTTTTTTATGTTATTTATCAAATAATATTACCATCGATGTTAGCTTAGATCTAACATCTTCGAACATTAAATTAAAAACAAACAAAAACACAGTTACTGAAAACATCCTAGAATCTTAGCAAGAGTTTACTTCAGAAATGTACAAAAACTCGCTAAATTGGTCAAATATTTTCACTTGATTGGTCACAAAAATTGTGATAAGCAAGCCGTTCTGTTGGTCCATGAAAATAGTAAATTGGCAATTAGAACGTAGTTATGTACCTAGTACCTACACTGTAGGTACAATTGGGTACAATAAAGTAGAATTTCGTGAACTCTACAGAATTGTTGGTGATGGTGGCGAGTTGCCACCAATATACCCGTTATGTTTTAAACAGAGATATTAGCTATTTGGTTCAGCAGTTTGTGAGTGTTGCGTTTATGGACAAGCTCATTAATGTTTAGAATACTATCTAGTATTTTTGGATGATGCCTGCTTAGTTTAATCAGTAAGTAAGATTAGTAAGTAAGCTAGTAGTCAAAACACAAAACACAGTGCGTGGTGCCATCTAGAAAGCCTTATGAAACGAAAACATGTTTTTTTTAGTCGATGTTTTTGAGATTAGTCGATTATCCTAAACTAGAACTCGTAGTCTTTGGATAAGTGTTAATAAAACACATCCCTGTTTTCGTGCAGAAATTCGCGCCTTTTTTATTCAATTTTCAATCAAAATAGCGATAAGTCGTTCAACTGTGTGGCAGGCAGCTTATTATTTTCGCAGAATTTCTGTGAAAAACTTATAAAAATGCACGTGCGCGTGCGGTTATTTGGTAAGCCCGACGCAATTGTGGTTGTTGAATCTAAATTGACAAAAATAGAAAAGTTTCGCCAGATACTTCAGGGCAAGTTCGATGTGAAGCCAAGTCTTCAACGTCTGTTTTACGGCGGCAAACTAGTAAGTACTTTGTAGTTCTAACGGTGAGCTCTATTGTGTTTGACATGGATAAAAGCACTTTACAATGACTGACCAAAATAAAATGCTGTTCCTTCTGTTTCATTTGTGATATGAACTAACCTTTTGGTATGCAGGTCAAGTCATTCTAAATGTAATTTTGGTTGGTATCTCAGTCCTTGTAAGCCTAGATAAATTATTACTTTATTGTTCTTCACAAGCACTATAGTGAGTATGGAAACATATTACTATCATGAATTTGTTCGGTTGGAAATTTAGGCATCAAAAAGTAAAGGTAACCTCGGTTCGTACATTCCTATAAGTATAGTATATTTTTAACACTGCGAAATGTGGGCATGTGCCAAATGTAATGTCAGGACTTGCATCTGACAACCTCTTTTTAGATATATTCAAGTATCTGAGCGCTTGGAGATCTGAGAAGATGTCTAACAGGATGTTCAATCTATTTTGCAGTCATGCATGATCTATTAGATCAATGCTGTAATCTGGTAGACATTCACTCAGATCTCCAGATACTCAGATCTTTGAATATGCCTCGGGTTAGTCAGAGGTATGTTCAGACATAACATTTGGCACATGCTCTCATTTTGCAGTAGCTAGAATTACTTAAGTGACACATTGTAGACCTGTCGCTGCTTATTCAAATTTAAATTCAAAAATCATTTATTTCAATAAAATCACAAGGATCACTTTGAAACGTCTTAGGAACTAGGTAAAGCTACGCCTATTCCACGCGACCAAGCCAAGAAGAATCAGGCAACAAACACGGTTTGGGGTCTACCTTTTTTTTAATGATCCTTTCCTTAATGCTATGTCTACATAGCATTAAGCACAATTTAGCCTAGTTTTAAAATCATCAAGAATGATTTCTGAGAAAAGATTCAGTATCAACTTGTTGTTTGTTTCTTACACATTATTGTTTTGACTATGATACAACTATGTAACATAGTGGAAACATTGAATTACTAAAGGTAATTACATGATAAAGAACCATGTAGAAATCTATAGTTATATCTACATTAGTAAAAAACCGGCCAAGTGCGAGTGACAAAAGGTTTCAGCATCATCTGTGAAAATTTCAACTGTCTAGCTATCACGGTTCATGATATACAGCCCTGTGACAGACAAACAGACAAACAGACTGCGGAGTCTTAGTTATAGGGTCCCGTTTTTACCCTTTGGGTATGGAGCCCTAAAAATAATGTTGATGTTTCAGTTAGAAAATGGCTACACATTCCACGACTACAATATTAAACTCAATGATGTCATCCAACTCATGGTCCGTGTACAGGCTAGCCCTGAAAAGGAGAAGACAGAGGCTAAAGCTAGTGAGGATGAAAAAAAGGAAGAGAAACTAGAATACAAAGGTATGGTACTCGGTTATTGGTAATGCTAACTACTGCAAAATGTGGGCTATATGGGCAGAGTTGCTGCCAACTGACTAAGCTGTAAATTATGATAAAGCTTATGTTTATGTACTCATTATGTATTTCAGATGCTGTAAGTGTGTTATATGCTATTGGTGACTTTATAGACATGCGGGACAAAGAGCAAGGTGCCTGGTTTGAAGGCAAAATAATCCGAATAGTCCGTGACCCCAACACACCAGATAACGACTTGGGTACTGATAAAGAAAATACACAAAACAAAGAGAACAATCCAGAGAATAAACAGCCAGAAAATTCTGAACAAAAAGCAAAGAACAGTATAGCAAAGTATTTTTCCAAGTCTCCCAAGAGGCGGAAAATATCTGAGACACATGACAATGTTGACAGTAAAACTGATAAAAACATGCTATACAAAGTTCAAATTGAGGGAGAGTAAGTATCTATATGACTATATCTTTACAAATAGCCAACCTATTGATTCAATTTACTTTTTATAAAATTGTATAGTCTAGTAAAAAGAGATGTAGACTTCCCAGCATATAAACACCCAACATTCACATAGGTCATTCTGTCCTGAATAGGATTCTCTGTTACAGATGTGGGTATCAAAAACTATGGGACCCTTCACACAGGGCAAATATTTTTGTAATAAACATAGATGTTTGTTCTGTGTCTAAGTGTTATTAATTATGTATAATAAGTATGTATAGTTATCTGGTTTCCATAGTTCAAGCTGCTTAGTTTGGGGCAGATTTCACTGTGTAAAAATGTCCACCAATATTTATTTAATTATATTATTTACAGAGAAGATGATTCAAACACAATATACTGCAAACTAAATGAGCTACGGCCTAGGGCCAGGACGGTAATTGAAGTTAAAGATCTGAAAATAGGACGTAAGGTTATGGTCAATTATAACCCTGAACAACCACATGAGAAAGGATACTGGTATGGTTCTAAATATTGTATTTACTTGTCATTTTATGGGCTCTTTATAAAATGTAGGTGTTCAATGACCATAAGCTAGCTTTCCTTCTTTTGTATCCATACTTATATTATAAATACGAAAGTCTGTCTGTCTTTCTGTCTACCTGTTTCCCTGTCTATCACGGCCAAACCGCTGGCGCTGGCGCTGTGCCGATTGTGATGAAATTTCATATAGAGATAGTATAGTCTTGTTATATAGGCTTCTTTTGATAGTAAGAAATTTGAACATTTACTTTAAAAATCGGTTTCTTGTATGCGGTGGAAAAAGCTAGTGTTGTTATAAAGTTGGTTTTCTACTGCTAGCTAAAATCCTTAGGGAACCCCCATGCAAACCCTAACCTAGACCATTGCTCTTTTAAAAGACCTACGGTATAAGACTGACTTATGCTTTCTCATCATATAGGATCACGACTGTAATCCCCAAGTACGGTAGACATTTTCTCAGATTTCAAGGTGCTCAGATCCTTGAAGATGTCTGTAGGGGTTAGTCAGAGGCACTTCCAAACATTAAATTTGGTAAATCGACATGTTTGCTTTCTCATCAACAGGTATGATTTTAAAGTGAGTGAAATAGTGAAGAAACTGCGCAACTCGTATGAGCTTATAGGCACAGTCTATCTCGGCCCCGATGCAATCCCACAGAATGACACCAAAGTGGGGTTACACGACAAGATATTTGCTATTGAAGAAGTGGTACCGTTGGCTGATAGGACTGAAGAATGTAGCGAGCTTATGAAAACGCAGCCTGAGAAAAGTGAGTTATTATAAATACCCATCAATATTGACTATAATGGTAGACTTTATACACTGCACAATCTAGCCCCAAACTAAGCAAAGCTTGTACTATGGAAAACAGATAACTAATGGAAAACATTTCCTCTTTTTGTTTTTGTAAATATATAATTATTACCAGACAGAATAAACATCCCACATCATTCCACAAAAATGTTTATCCTGGGTGGGAATCACACCCACAACCTACAGCGCAGAAGGCAGAGCTACTACCAACTGAGTTGTGAAGTCAGTCAATATTGCATTGATTGGCAGAGATGCAAATTGAATCTTAGATGGTAGTAACAGTATTGAACAAAATAAGGGGAATAAAAAGGCCACTTTGCAAATTAAATGTTTTGTTGCAAAATATTTTTTTTATCTTTAATTTTAAAATATGTAATAACATCTAACTGCTGCTAATAAAAACATTTCTCCCACCAAAATACTATAAAAGAAAAATCTTTGGTAGAGTATTGTGTATTTTGGTTTAATGCTCATAATACTCATTAAGACGGATCAACTTTGGTATTGTTCAAAATGTGTCCACGACATAAGCTTGCCTTGTGTGGAGACTAATGTACATTTGCATACCTGCCTTGTAGGATTAAGTGTTCCTCTGTTTAGTAATAGTGCACCATTTGTGTTTACTGTTATGGTATTTTTTTTTACTTTTACTTTGAAAAGTTTTGATGGTTGTACCTTTATTTAGTACTTAAATAAATATTTTCATCACTAATGTTTCTCTCTCTTTCAAGGGTCGTGTCCACTAAACTGTTTGACCTGTCGCGACGACGAGGACGCGCCTTGCAAAGACTGCGGCTGCTACCTCTGCTCTGGCAAGGAATTCCCTGAAAAGGTAAAAACATTTAAAAAAAAAATGGTTTACGACTGTGGGGATTACAGGCAGTCATCTTATCAGATCCTTAGGCGCACGCACCTTTGAAGATGTCACCTTTGAAGAGGCACGTTATTACATTTGGCACAATACCCACATGTTGCATAATTTTATTCATCTGAATGACATAAAAGCTACAATGACAGTATCCGACTATAACTCGAATGCCGAAAGTGAAATGCTGCTCCGATGTTTATGTGGCATTTATTAATAACATGACTGTGATTACTTCATTTTATGTTCTCACAAAATAATTCCTGTTACAGATAGTTTTATGCGATGAATGCAACAAGGGCTACCACATGGCGTGCCTGGACCCTCCTATATCGGAGCTTCCTGAAGAGGACTGGTATTGTCCCGCGTGTAAACGCGACCCCAATGACGTCATCGCGCCCGGAGCCGCCAAGCAGACCAAGAAGCGACAGACCAAGGGCAATCGGGACTGGGGCAGAGGCATGGCCTGTGTTGGTAAGTTAATTATACCTGACTAGTGACTCGCGCCAGACGTTGTCATTTCCAAATTTAATTTATTTTCCTTAAAAACCTTGTATTTTTGTTATAAATAGAAATCGCCTAATTACCACGTTATTTTCTTGTATTGCTTATGTTTCGATTAGCGATTCCGTACGCGGCTTTACCCGCTTGGTAACAGGATATTTATTTGTCTAATTTAGATAAATGAAGCCCTGAAGTTATCTGTGCCATAAAATTAAGCTGTACTTTGTATAACACGATAAAAATTATAAAATAAATTAATCCACAAATTTATTTCTTAAATTAGAACAATAAAAGAAATTAGTTTTTTCAGATTATACACAAACGTAAATAATACTCAAATCAATAACTATCTCATCATCGTCATCATAATCAGCCTTTCTCATCCCACTGCTGGGCATAGGCCTCTCTTAATTTGTGCCATTCACCTCTATCTTGCGCCAATCTCACCCATGTACGATATATATTGAGATGAATAATATAAAAATAAAAATAAATACATAGACATATTTCTTAAATTTTCTTCTCAGGCAAGACGAGAACATGCTCCATGCCCCCAAACCACTTCGGTCCCATACCCGGCATCGAAGTAGGAATGTGCTGGCGGTTCAGGATACAAGTAAGTTTTCAACTTGAACAAAGAAGCGAGAGAAAACTAAATTATCCTATATGCTAAACTAGCTGACCCGTGCCCGCTTCGCTGTGCGTAAGACATTTCTTATACCATCGTGGACTTTTTTGTAGACGTTTTTAAGGTGTACAATACTGTAGTACATTATTTTGATATATCTCGTGGGGTTCAGCCAGCATTTGCAATGTAAGCGCAAAAAAATGTGTTTATTTACGACATTACATTAGAAACCTCTAAAATTATCAGTGTTTCTCTACTATATTATGCATGTATTATACATATAAACCTTCCTCCTGAATTACTCTATCTATTAAAAAAAACCGCATCAAAATCCGTTGTGTAGTTTTAAAGATATAAGCAAACATACATACATACATATTACATACAGACGCGGGAAGCGGAAAGCGACTTTGCTTTATACTATGTAGTGATAAAATACATTCAGCTAGAGAAACCATAGTATAAATGTCACATTATTGTGTTACAGCTCTCAGAGTCAGGAGTGCATAGGCCACCAGTATCTGGAATCCACGGAAGAGATGTTGATGGAGCCTACAGCATAGTTCTATCAGGTTTGTCTACTAGTTAACAGGAAGAAACCACATACAAACAAAGAAAACATAAATAAAATGGGTTCACAACTATAATCTCCAAGTACATCCATATCTATGATACAATCTTTATCAAGTAATTACCTTTAATTTAGCCATGGTTGCGAGCCATGGCCATTGTGAGTGACATAGTTGAAATAAATGTATGGTAATCATTTCAATTACATGATAAAGACCCATGTAAAAATCTATAGTTACATCTACTAATCACTATAGTTTGCAAAATGGTACATCCAAGCGTTCAGATCAAGCCAGCTTTGATAATGCAAAATGTTGGCATGTGCCAAATGTAATATTTGGACATGCCTCTGACTAACAAGTGGATTTCTACCGTAATTAAAGAATACAGTCACCTTGTTCGATCGGCACCACACTGGAGCTCTACATAGCATTAAGGAAAGGATCATCAAAAAAAGATAGACCCCAAGCCGTGTTTGTTGTCTGATTCTTCTAGGCTTGGTCGCGTGGAATCGGCGTAGCTTCACCTAATTCCTAAGACGTTTCAAAGTGATCCTTGTGATTTTATTGAAATAAATGATTTCTGAATTTAATTGAATTGAGTTGTGATCATAATACTATATTTTTTGAATAATTGCTGAAATGTTTAGCCATGACAGACAGACGGATGGATAGACAAAGTTACATTTATTATTTAGCTTATTAGCGCCATTACATGTTATGCGCCATTATTATGTTTGGATTCTTATAAGTATTTGCATAATTTTAATAATGAATTTGTTCATCAGGTGGTTACGAAGACGACGTGGACTACGGATACGAGTTTACTTACACGGGCAGCGGTGGGCGGGACTTGTCGGGCAACAAACGCACCGCGGAACAATCCTGCGACCAGACGCTCACTAGAGAGAACAAGTGAGTCATCCAATCAGAGGTTCACCAAAACTATATAAAATTTATTTGAGAACAACAGAACAAAGTACACAGGAAACAGATTAAGCTTCTTTGTCGGACTTCGGAGTCCTAAAAATGACTCGCAATTGTAATTGAAGATATCTCTGATTACTACACTAGGCGCTTTGATAGATGTTTAAGAGGGGGTAGGCTTTGCTTGTTTTTGATGTGAATCATCTATAGCGGCGGGTCAGACCGGCTGTTGGCTTGGCGACACGTCGCCACGGCATGCTTTGCCTTGAGTTCGCCGCTAACTACACGCGGCTACGCGCCGAAGAAGTGCCGACCGCGTTCGATCTGGTTAGCGATATGCGGTCACGATTTCTCACATCTGCCAGGCGTCCCACGATGGCTCCATTTTTTTGCAGTAGTAATCCATAAGTATTGTTGTAAGCACTTGGTTTATTTCCAGAGCACTCGCTCGCAACTGCGCAGTGAACAAGGTGAGCGACGAGGGTGACGACGCCGGCGACGATTGGAAGAAAGGTCGGCCCGTACGAGTGGTACGCTCTTACAAGATGCTCAAACATTTCCCCAAATACGCGCCTAAGGAAGGCATCAGGTACGAAAGAAAAAAATAGGATCACTAACTAACAAGAGATTAATATACTGTTTAGAAGATAATATAGGTGAGGTGTAAATACTGCAATGACGAGCGATAGTGGAGTATGGAAGAGAAAAACAGTACAGTATGTATGGTACGGCATCCTCTCAGATCTCCAGAATCTGAGATCCTTGAAGATGTTTAATGAGGGTAGTCAGAGGCGCGTTCAAACATGCACTATGATGATGAAATTTGGGATAGTGCATTAGGTGAATTACGGGTCATCCTGCTTTTTTCGGAATTATTTATACGCGATTCCTCTATTCAAAATGGTATCCGTATTAGCTATGGATAGGCACAAAGGACAATTAAAGACAGTCACAAAATCTGCGCACACCTCGAGCAGGGCAGAAAATTTTCGTATTCAATTTGGCACTAAGGTTCAGTGCAAAATTAAATACTACTAATAGTAATAAAGTAAGTTTTTTAGTGTTTTCAGAAAATGCTCTGTTTGCAGTTTGCTAAGGACTGTAAGCTAAGCCATAATATTTTATATAACTGGATATAGTTTTTCTAAATTCCTTTGTGTTTAAGGTATGATGGCATCTACAAAGTAGTGAAATACTACCCAGAAAAGGGAAAATCCGGGTATCGAGTGTGGAAGTACCTGCTGCGCCGCGACGACCCAACCCCGGCGCCGTGGGAGAAAGACGCGAAGCAATTTAATATTATTGTGAGTAGTTTTAATGGTTATAAAGTTTATATTAGTTTCATTAAGGTTTGCCTAACCGTTCTTAACAGATTGGTTATGTATAGCATCCTTTAGATCGGTCATTAAACGGATGAGTCAATAATCAATAATCAAAATGATTTTGTTATAAATATATTTTTAAAAACAAGCTGTTATAATCCCAGGGTTCTAGTAGTCGTCAAGACAAATCCAACGAGCCCCAACATGGCGGGATTATGTTGTATAATTGAGGAGTTTCTATGGCTACATCCGAGCTCCATCATCAGACCAGATCGCTAGACCATAATATTACATAGTCATTGGAGATATCAAGACGTCATCATCAGATTAGCTGGCTGTCACTATTATTATAGCATGAAGTTACTTAAGAATGAAACATTTCAGTTCTCAGTGTATTGAGAATAACTGTTTCAAAATTGAGTGCAAGATTTCACCTGAACAAACATAGCTTTACATACAAACATAGTACATACAAATAAGTTACATACACTGCAAGTTAAATAAAAGCTTGTAAAAAAATATTTAATAAACTCAAGTTGTACAAAAATATTTAGTAAAAACAGGTTGTAATAACCTGTGTTAGAAAAGTCTCCTCTTTTCTGTGGTCATTATCAAACACTTGAGTTTATACAAAATACAAAATAAAGTAATATAAAAGTCGTAGGTATGGGTGACCGAACATGGTGAGCTTGAAAGTGGCTAAGGTGCTCGTCCCAGCTATAACAGTCGTTAAGCCATGACGGAGGGTATTGTCCTAAAAACTCATACTCCCAAAGTTTAAAGTAAGTTCATACAAACCATAATTTATTTGATTTCAGTATCCAGACGGTTATCTAGAAGCGGAAGCCGAGAAAAAGGCCCTAAAAGAGAAAAACGCCAAAGGCTCCAAGAATACTAAGGGTTCTAAGTCCAAGAAGCGGGCCCTTAGAGAGAGCAATCATTCTACAGACGAGGAGGTCTCCCCACCAGCCAAGAAACCAAAGAGTGATAAAAGCAAAGCAATACTTAGAAGTGAAACTCCCAAGAGTGATAAACCTAAGAGGAAAGGACGACGTAAGTTTAATATTTAATACTGTATGTTGTATGAAACTGTGTACACTGAAAAGGGTGGGCATTTATTTCTATAAAATCACAAGGATCACTTTGAAACGTCATAGAAGCTAGGTGAAGCTAAATCTGTTCTACCGGTCATTCTGTCCATTAACCAATGATGATGAAAGGATCTAAGTACTGCCGGTCTTATTCTGTTGAATAAACATATATTTTTTTTATCAATTTCCGTGCTAGCAATACAGATTAAAGTGCAATTACTCTGCCATTGATGCTGCCTGATTTATGCTAAAGTACACTAACAATTAAAAAAACTAAAAATCTTTTTCTAGCACCCAAAAACAAGTCTCCATCGAAGAGTCCGAAAACGCCCAACAACAGTATAATAAATATGTTCAACAAATCTCCTAAATCCAAGTCTCCTTTGTCTACGAGTGAGAGCGAGAAGTCTAGTGGTAGCAAGAAGGCTACAGGAGGGAGCGGGACAGGGCTAAGCGATGAGGAAAGAGATGCCATCAACGCTGATGCACTGAACAGTAAGCTGTGGGGAGAGTGTTTGGACGTTTGTCAGAAACAAGGGAAGAAGGTAAGTTATTCTTATGCTTAATCGTTTAGTTATGTTTATTTCAGTAGTTTTCTAAAATATTTTTTGAAAAAGAAAGTTTGTCAGAAGACATGTTTGTGCCTCAATCCGTCCTCCAATTAAGCTGAAATTTAGAGCTGATCTGATGACGGAGTCAGGAACTGTTCAACGTACGTACAAATAGTTTGATTGAGCAAAAACCTTGCATACCTGTCAAGTTCCAATGACAATGTAATATTATGTGACAGGTGATATTTTGCTTGAAGGAGGTTTTTTCAAAAGCTTCTTTTGAAAAAATATTCATAAGAGGCTGCCAGTCGCTGATTGCTCTTTTTCGAAACGAAAAAAGAAATACTTCTGAACAAGCCACATCTCCTATTTTTATAAGTATATTACTTCAGGTTCCTACCTAGATTTCTATTAAGCTGAAAACATAATAGCAGAAACTTTTCACGATAAAAATATTATTTCAAAATGATACGTTTTAGAATTTATGATCGAAATATTTTATATACCTACTATTAAAATCAACTTGTGATTTATTGTTAAAGATAGGTAATATGTAGATCTAGATTTCTATTAGGATAGATTTTTGATAAGTAATTATACATAATTTATATCATTAATTTATTCGAAAAGCTAAGGCGGACCACGCGCGGACGTGTGTTTGTCATCATTGCAGCGGTCGGTAGGATTATTTATCGAAGTGATTAAAGATGGGTACATCTTTATTCACATATACTATACATTATAAAATAGGAGATGTGGCTTGTTCACAAGTATTTCTTTTTTCGTTTCGCACAAAAATAATCGTCGACTGGCAGCGTCTTAAACAGAAAACTCATTATTTTATACCACTTGAAAACAGAACAAGCAGATGGCTATGTAGCGCGTACCATCACCTATATAACATAACCCTAACTACTTGATCACGAATTTTCTCTTGGTAATACTAAATTTATTCTGCGTATTTCCAGGAGTTCGTAGAGTATGTGAGCCAGGTGTTCCTCTGCATCATCTGCCAGGAGGTAGCAGTCAGTCCGACCACTACGCCTTGTCTACACAACTTCTGCATGGTGAGATCATCCTTTTCCTACCCTTATCCCACTTAAGTGGGGTTGTCACAACATGTAATTTTCTTCCATTTCCCTCTATCAGCCGTCATCTCTTCACTCTCCTTTCTTATTTTTTTGTTCCCAATATATATATACAAGGTGTCTCAAAAGAAAGTTCACATTTAAATCTTTTTTTCAAAGAAAAGTCTTAGCTTTATTGAAAAAATGTTTATTATATATTGAAGTACACTGTTTGGGAATTTATTTTTTAAAAATAACATCGTCCAAATGTAAACCGTTGCGCTCTCGGCATTCATTTAGTCGGGCACTAAAATTGCCTATGACAGCTCGGCAGGTAGTCTCCGTGATGGCTGCCATTTCATGACGGATATTTTCTTTTAATTGTGCCAGGGAAGTCGGTTTATTAGCGTAAACTTTTGATTTGACATAACCCTACAGGAAAAAATATGTCCATAGGTGTTAAATCGGGACTCCGTGGAGGCCAATTTATGTCACCTCGCCTGGAGATTAATTTGTTCGGAAAAATTTCTCGAACTCGAGGCAGAGATCTGTTGGACGTGCGTGAAGTTGCTCCATCCTGCTGGAACCATATTCTTTGGTTGTAACCAGGAAAGTTTTGCAGTTGGGGCACGAAAAACTCGTCTAACATCTCCACATAACGCTCTGAATTCACTGTGAGCGTGCGTCCCCTTCCATCTTCAAAAAAGTAAGGGCCGATAATTCCTCGCGCCGACATCGCTGCCCATACGGTGACTTTGGGTGAATGTAGCGGTTTCTGATGTTTATGTTTTGGATTGGTTGCACTCCAGTAACGACAATTTTGCTTGTTTACATGCCCATTCAGGTGAAAATGGGCTTCATCGGAAAACAAGATGTTGGTGAACGTTGGAAAGCGCTCAATCATCTGATTTACAAAGTCAAGCCTCTGACCAGCATCTTGAGGCTTCAGTTCTTGCACCAACTGAATTTTGTACGGGTGCAGCTTTAAATCTTTGTGTAAAATGCGGCATAATGAAGATCTGTGCACATTTAAAGCAACAGCACGCTTCCGAATCGAGAGGTTTGGATCATCTCGAATAGACTGAGTAACACTGTCCACGTTTTCGGCTGTTCTTGATGTTCTTGGCCGCCCAGATTTTGGTTTCTCCAGAGTTGACCCAGTCTCTTCAAACTTCTCAACCCATTTTGCAATGAGTCGAGTGCTAGGCGCATCATTTAAGTGACGAATATGTCGAATACTGCAGAATTTTCTACGCGCTACAGTCGCCGAATTACCGTTTTTGTAAAACTCACGTACGCACAACGCACGGTCCGCACCAGAGAAACGCTCCATAGCGACTAAATTCCCAAGAGCCAGACTACCGACTGACATACGCCCCGCGCCCCTCAGAATAGTTGCTTTCGCGTAATAAGATAAGCAAATGTGAACTTACTTTTGAGACACCTTGTATTTTATTTCATTTTATTTATTCCATCTTTCACACAGATCATCTATCTTTTCTTTGGCCTACCTTTACTTCTACATCCATCCACCTAAATTCCTAACATTCTTCTTCTTATATGACTTTCTTTAATTCTCATGACATGCCCATTTGCCCATATCACGCTAACCTATTGCTATTCATCTTTTCTAAACTTCCTCGGATATACTTCTGCATAGTGCTATATTAAACAAACCATACTTGGGTATACTGGATGTGCACTTACCCCCTACCAACGCACCTTTTGGGCCTGGAAAAATCGCTCTTAGCGAAAAGGCCGCCCATCGTGCTAGATAGATAGATAGAAAATTCTTTATTGCACAATACAAGAACATGTATATAGGCGAACTTAATGCTAGTTAGCGAAAGGGAAAGGGCTTTGTAAGAGAGAGAGAGAGAGAGAGATCATTAAATTATTATATTTATACACGTACTTACTAAAAAATCCATAAACTTAAATAAGACACACTAGATTTACCAATATTGGTTTATTTATATATATTTGAATGCAATAAAAACATTTAGTATGTATATTTGTAATTACTTAAATAAATATAAGTGACTCCATCATCGGTAGCGCATCCCTAACACATTACTCATTTCGTCCCAGGCGTGTATAAAACAGGCTTTCAAGGCCACTGGCAGCCAAACCTGCCCGTGCTGTCGACACAACCTGTCCAAGTACACCCCGGAACCCAACGAGCTTCTAAAGGCCGCGCTCCGTCAAGTAATGGCTGGATACGACGCTGGTAAGAAGTAAACTTTGAACCACATTGGTGGGTGCAAATCCCACTCGAGCAATAACACTTAGGGATCTTATAAACATCTTTAAATTTCGTTCCATCCATGAATTGCTTCATACGTTAAAGGGGGGGAAGGGGAGGGGTCGACGAAGTGTGACATTGTGTGATAAGGGGTAGGAGGGAGGCCTAAATTTCGTGACGTCACTTTTCAAAATCTAATATATCTAAGTATAATATTTAAATAACACTAAATTTGAAGTATTAACGAACAACTGAAAAATATTTCCAACTCTAGCTGTATGAACATGGGGTTTGAATGGAAATTAAATTCATTTCGATGTGACCAGCTGGCTTATTTCGTAAAAACTGTTTATCATGTTATGGCATAATGCAGTTGAGGTACTATACCTACATAGATTCTATAATAGTTACTATGAAATTGGTATTCTCATAAATTTTAGTAGCTGTGACAAGGACGGTGCCTGTGGTCATAAAATCATGTAATTCGTGTGACGTAAATTATGGATGGGCAGTTATAATAGTATTTCATAAAAACTGAAAACTACGGTTTCGTACGGAACGGTTCATTTCCATGTCCCAGTGGAATTCTTCGCGTGGAGATTAAGTTCGGTAGAGAAACTGGCCAACGCGTACCGAGCAGAAGGTTTGGTTCAAATTTTATTTAGGCAATAACGTTATGAGATCTTACAGCAATCTTTCTTAAAGCTGAGATCTTTTAGATAGATAAAAATGTGCATAAAATTAAGCCTTTTCAAAATTGTACCTGCAGCTTTCACGCGATGCAATTTTACTTTCGACTAGTGCTATTTTAAAACATATCATGATAGGTCTTGCTTCTTTGTCTGTACTAATTAATATTTCATTTATTGTCATTTTTTGGGGTATTTATGACCCCGCCTTACTGCAACCACTATTCTTGTTTACATAGTTAAGGAATACGAGTACTATACTCATTATAACTATAAATACGGCTAATTTTCACTTGTATCGCTGACTAAAGTAGTCATTACATTAAGAGTAGAGCAAGTAAAAAATGCCTCCTGATGCTATTATAGTAGTTTATGCAACTGTCATATAAGGAAGGGTATTAAAACACGAGTGTGAGTTTATGAAACGAGCGCAGCGAGTTTCATAATAGTAACGAGTGTTTTAATACCCGTGTTATATGCAGTTGCATACACTACTTTATCTTCACTAATCCATTTTTAACTTTTAATTTGTATTTTAAAAACAAAACACATTGCGAAACATTAAATTCACGCGTACGTGTATTGTCACAGTGAACTTGCCGCCATTAAAATCTAAACAATAAGAAGAGCGCAGCTGCGCGCGCAGGGCCAATCAGGAAAGAGAGCGCGCTGTTCTTTTTTTATTTAATTGGCACAAGATCTTACCAAAGAGTTTTGTGTATGTAAGTTTAGTAGTTTCACGTATAACCCAACTGTTTTCAAAAGCCAGCCTAATATCAAAATTTTATACAACTTGTATGAGGATTTTGACATAAGGCTCGCCAGGTTAATTGGTCGCGTTTTATTGATGTTATAATGAGATTTTACGATATCGATGTGGATATTATACCATCATGTGAAATTGCTTAAATTGAGTGTTTTGTTGTCTGCGCTATAACAGTAGTAATTATAAGTCCCAATACTTGACTTATAATTACTACTGTTAACATAAACATAAGTAGAATGTTACAACATTAGTGTAGATAAAAATAATTTTGATTATCCTTATGTCATTCAAGTATTACGTAAGCTGACTTTTAGTATATAAGCAATATCAATTATCCCTGCATATACTTTTCGCTGTCAAGCATAGACAAGTAGGGTAGCCATATTTGTTTGATTTAAAACCTACTAAATTTTGCAAAAAAGAATAGAAATAGATAATAAATAAAAAAAACCGGCCAAGTGCGAGTCGGACTTGCGCACGAAGGGTTTTGTATCATTGTATAAAAAAACGGCATAAAAATCACGTTTGTTGTATGGGAGCCTCCCCTAAATATTTATTTTATTCTGTTTTTAGGATTCCGTACCCAAAGGGTAAAAACGGGACCCTAATACTAAGACTTCGCTGTCCGTCTGTTTGTCTGTCCGTTTGTCCGTCTGTCTGTCACAGGGCTATATCTCATGAACCGTGATAGCTATATAGTTGAAATTTTCACAGATTATGTATTTCTGTTGCTGCTCTAACAACAAATACTAAAAACAGAATAAAAGGAGCTCCCATACAACAAACATGATTTTTTTATCGTTTTTATATATAATGGTACGGAACCCGTGCGCGAGTCCGACTCGCAGTTGGCCGGTTTTTAGTATTTGTTGTTATAGCGGCAACAGAAATACACCATCTGTGAAACTGTCAATTTCAACTGTCTAGCTATCACGGTTCATGAGATACAGTCTGGTGACGGACTGACAGATGGATAGACGGACAGACTGACAGCGAAGTCTTAGTAATAGGGTTCCGTTTTTACCCTTTGGGTACGGAACCCTAAGAGCAAAGACCCCCTCCACCCCTCTTTCGGTGCTTGCGTAATACTTGAATGATCCCTTATTGCAAAATGACTAACTTGCTCAAACTAGGGTTAGCATATTCAGATCACATCAGTAGTTTTATTGTGTAAACTCACTCGTAAAGTACTCAGCTTCGACTGTCAAATTACAATTGTTTAGCTGTCAAAAAATAATGAGGTTTTGACAGTTGAAGTATGAAGGATTCGCAGCCCACTCGGATATAAGTTATTAACGTAGACTACCTCTGCCAGGCTTTGTTAGTTTTTAAATCATTCGTTTAATTTATTATATTTTTGTTCTCTCACCGCTGACCAAAAGGATTTATTTTTAAGTTTGACGTTGAAGTACGTAATCTAGAGCTGAGCCGAATTTGATAGTGCTCTATTTGTGTAAGTGTAGTAAAGGTCCGCCGGTTAATATTGTTATTTATGTTAAGCAACGTTATTTAAACTTAATTAAAATGAAAATTCCATTTAATTTAATTTAACAATAATATGTAATCTCATTTCAAATGTATTATTTTAATTTGATTTAAACATTAAGTTTTTCAGTAGGTTTTAAACTTTTAGTACTAATGTTGACGATTGTTAAGTTTTTGCTATGATTATAAAAAGTGCAGTTAAAATGGTGCTTAATACGTTCTTTGTCCGAGAATGTCCCTGTCACTTTATTATTAATAACATATGTAAATGCACAACCATTTGGTTCTATTCCCATAGAGGAAAAACATTTGTGCTATGAACATGTCATAGATGTTTCTTCTGTTATAATATAATGTATGTATGTATTTACAAAAAAAAAAGAATATAATTAATTGTATCAGTAATCTGGTTCCCATGATCCAAACTTAGTTTGGGGCTAGATTGCGCTGTGTAAAGTTTCCACCAATATTTATTTATTTATAATGATGCTAGATTGTGACAGAGACACCTGTCTCTTTAGGTCCAACATTAGGATGTAATTAGAACTAGGAACTTGGTTCGTTTCATAATATCTATACTGATTCACATAAATCAGTATAGATATTCATCATGCCAGTTTGATTTATTTTAGATTATTGTTTACATTGTGTTCAACATTTACTTATAATATGTATGATTTGTTGTAAGGAATAGACGGACTTGCGATACGTTCAATATATTATAGCATTTTTAACGAAACTATCTGTTGTCAGTTCTATTGTTTATGGAGACTAGGTCATCGAACACAGCCTATAGACTTGTCATGCAAGGCGAACACTTTCTTACAACACTTTAGGCTTATACCAGCCAATAATAATGCATTTTTACCGCTCCTTCCGGTTTGACAAAATTGTTTGTTTGAAGTAATGAAGCCATTAGGCGTCTATTGGGCTATGTTCTCGATGAGGTATGCTCATGTGGACTAACAGCCGGGTACTCATTAGCGTTTATATTTTGGTGTGATATAAGTTGTCAATCAAATTTTATTATTGTAGTTCGTATATAAATTCATTTAGCTTAATATTAAATTCTGTATGCTATCTAAGCTGTGTCATTCTAGCAGTCCGTCTATCCCCGGCCTAGTATCATGTGATTTGTTCTTAAGGGGGTTGAAATAAAATGTCCAGTACCTTAATTATTATTTTATTGCTTACTCGGGTGTAACCCATCGCTCTGAGCATAATATCACGATGCGAACACATCACAACAACGTTACGTCCTAACACAACATCACAGATATATCAATGTGTCCGTCATTATGGCGTCACGTCACCACAACCACACCATAAAAAAATAAAAAACAGGATCACGACTGTAATCCCCAAGTACGGTAGACATACTCTCAGATCCCTAGGAGCTTAGATCCTTGATGACGTAGTCAGGGGCACTTCCAAACGTTAAGTTTTGCCAAACTTAACGTTTGGAAGTGCCCCTGACTACGTACAATACCCACAAAAATAATTATGTATCTACCGTAATATTAAATTTAGCTGGAAAATGACGGACACTTTTACATGGTCGGTACTCTCACGCTCGGTAAAACTTGCGGTCATTGACCCTGCGGCTAAATCAAACACACATTAAATGCCGACTAGTGCCAACTCTATCTTAGGGCCGGCATCCAACAGAGCGTAGCGGAACTAGAGCTTTGGTGGATAACCACCCGCAGGCTACACGAAGCTCAAGCGTTTAAAACAATACCTTGTACATGATTTTGTGATACAATTTATAAAAATGTACTTAAAAATATGGAACATTGTATTATTTGTACGTTTTTGTTCTATAAACGGTAACAGTATTTATAGAATAAAAATATAACGTAGAAATATAGTGTAAGAATACATAAATATAATGTTCATTTAACGAGCAGTAAATAAAATTTGGTTTTCATTAATAAATTAAATTGATGTAAATATTATAAAAATAGTGATGTTCCGAGACGTGACTATAATACACATAAATTCATACACAAACTATTTATCAATACCGATATGTCGATAACGATGCTAACTTTGTTTCACTTTGAAAATGGCGAGTTCAACTCTAATAACAATAATAGATTTTAAACATTTAATTCGACTATCGACATTGATAACTAATTCTTATTCCCTTCATTGTACAAAACTTACGCCTGGTCTAAATAAGGTTTAGATGTTTATAATCTGTTTCACATTCAATATACAAACATAGAGATGGCATAACCGATTTAAAACGTTATTTTGGGTCCTGGCGTAAGAGTAACAAATAACAGGATAAAAGCTACCAACGATTCAATAGCAATTCTAATTGATGGAATCTTGTGTAGCTCCTCAAATTACCCTAATATCTCACATTATGACGTCATTATAACTAATTGTACTTACGTAATACTTATCCTAATGAAATGCCATGCTTTATTGACATTCACACATCTCACTGTCGGGTAGCACTAACTTAAACAACTGTGTTGTGACTACTGGCAGACGTATTCACAATCAAAACTACTGAGACGGCATTATGTCATATAAATATTTTATTTATTATTTCACTATATTATTTTTTTATGAGTTCTCTGCATTATTAAGTTTATTAATTTTATTTGTATTGTAAAATGTTCGTATGCCTTTTAGGCGGGACTAGAGATACGTTAAAATCTGGTAACACCAATTTTGTACCTAGCTTTTCATAAACAATAAATATCTTTATCATTAAACACTAAAGCACTTAAATCGACAATCTAGTTCAAACACATTTCTAAACGCGAACAAATGAAGCCTCGAATATTGGTACGACGATGTGTGATTTGTGAATACGGCTGTTAAGTGCCTACAAAAACTCTGAGAAATTTGTTCGAAAAATAAATTAATACTGTTAGTTATAAATAATTATCAATTCAATGCCATAGTCTCGTTACAAATCTAATAAAAGCTGTCACATATTAAAAATTATCCAGCAGATGAAATCTGTCCACACGGGCAACCAATGACATTTGGCCTCTAAGCAACTTATGAAAATGATCGGCTACAATTGCCTGAAAAGTTGCCCGTGTACGAGTATCTCGAAACAGCGACGCGGCATCGCGACCTGCAATTTACCGCGTGTCGCCTTCGCAAGACTAACTTAAACTACGTTAATAGTTGCATGGAAAATTTAATCAACATAAAATAAAACTTAACATACTTATTCGAATCTGCATTAAAACTACCAGGTCACCTCCTAGAGCTGAGGGCGTCGTACAGAAGGTCCTAAACCAGGACGTTAGGAAGTTGCTGTTCAAAATGACTAACCAGCATATCGCTCGTTTCATTCGCTATTTTGCTCGCTGCAGTTCGAAGAAAAGTTATTTTACTTCTCATAACCACAGTTTATTCGCTGCATTTCATTTTTGAAAAGTAACGAACTCGCAGCGAGACTCCCTGCGCCCGGCTCTCTAATGGCACTAACAACATTCATCAGTAACTACACATCTAGAAACTCTCCGTTATATTCTCCACTAAGGCGATTGCGGCATTCGTGGAGGTCTCGTGCATCTCTTCATGGCTGGCAGAGAACTTTACAATAATTCCCTCGAGTGACGTCCATGTTCCTACTACAAGGCCTAGAACTCCGAAGAGTACGACTATTGCGTTCTTAATAATCATACGGATGCGTTCGGAGCGGGACACGTAGTACCAGTAGGTGCAGGATTGGATGATGGCAGGGAAGGCTAGACCTAGAGCGGACAGGCAGAGAGCGCCGAAGAGCGAGATGAACAGGTCCAACTCAGGCACCGCCGCTGCTACGCCAACTGGAACAGGAAAACAGTAAATTTTAAAACCTGATTGAACTCTAATTAGGTATCCCTAACCTATTCTGAAATCAAATCAAAATCTTGTCTTGTAAACTATTGATGTTCATCGTGTTAGGTATGTTAAATCTAAAAAAAATCTCTGAGTGTACGGGATTTTTATCTACTTGGCCCCAGGTGGTACCAGCAAGTTTTGGTAAGTCTGACATGCATTTAGTAAAAGTCGTATTAATATCTTTCTTCACTATACTAAATCTACTCCTTGTATTCATTGAAACCTTCCTGTTTCACTCTACTCTCCTCTCTCCCATTGATACTCACAAGTAAGGACTACGACAACGGTTCGCAGCAGGTACTCCCAGATGGTGCGGTGCTTGTTGTTCAGCATTCTGATGCCGATGTACTCATTCCACAGAATATCGATGGCTACGTAGCAAGCGAGCCCATGTGTTATGAAGATGGCGAAAGCCAGCAGGCATTGGACCACGGCGGCAAGACTGTAATAAGAATATATAGCTTTATCCGTATTCGATAGTGCCAAGGTGAAAAATCTCGCATGTAAAAGGATAGTGAGCAGTGAATCACAGACTAATAGCCCAAGTACATGGACCATATTGTGAAGGCGGCGCGACGGGATTCCGCTAGGGTAGGTTAATCTAGAGGAGAGCTGTTAGGGTCTAAGGCTGAAGTTCACGAGCACAACATCTGACTTGTGCCTAATACACAAGTATCTTTTGTCGTCCTCCATTCTTCTTCCATTACTTACTAACCGCATCATTGACTTGAGATTTTAGTAGATATCTTCACTACATAGTATAAAGCAAAGTCGCTTTCCGCTTCCCGCGTCTGTATGTTGTATGTATGTATGTTTGCTTATATCTTTAAAACTACACAACGGATTTTGATGCGGGATAGAGTGATTCAGGAGGAAGGTTTATATGTATAATACATGCATAATATAGTAGAGAAACCTTGATAATTTTAGAGGTTTCTAATGTGATGTCGTAAATAAACACATTTTTTTGCGCTTACATTGCAAATGCTGGCTGAACCCCACGAGATATATCAAAATAATGTACTACAGTATTGTACACCTTAAAAACGTCTACAAAAAAGTCGACGATGGTATTAGAAATGTCTTACGCACAGCGAAGCGGGCACGGGTCAGCTAGTAAATATATAAAAGGCAAGTTACTTACGCTTCAATATCTGAAGGCAGGTTAAGCGTGATACTCCCGAGCGCCTTGTCTCCGTACTGAAGGTACCCGAAGAGTCCCATTCCCACATACAGGATAATGATTGAAATCATCGCGCGGTTTAGGACTCCGAACTTGCCGACGAAACTCTTGGGCGTCTTCATTTCGTTCTCCAGGGGCAGGATCTAGAGGCAATAATGGCGATTTAGATTTTACTACAAATACTTGATAAGTTTCATACATGGGGTGGATCTTTTACAAATTGAGCGTTAATTTACTCAGAGCTAGGTACTTTCTCAGAGCCCTCTCTGGCCCTACCTGGTTTATTACTCTCCGATAGCATTAAGCGTAACTTGTGACAGCTAACAACCGGAACACTTACGCGGACTTATTATATTGCTATCTTCAATCAAACCAGATCACATAATTAGAAAACCAGGCTTTTCTTTGATTATCAGTAAGCTAGTCTCGCAACCGTAACAGATCTTATGAGTATAACACTTATTTTAAACTCACCACACCAATAGCTTCTAGTGCGAACAGTACTGTTCCAAAGAACAGCGGGAAGTTAGCCAGTTTGCCAGCCGGAACCTTTCCTTCCAGCGTCGGCGCTTCCCGGAAGATGTAGTAACAGATGATAGCAAAGCTAACAATCGTCACCGCATTTGCTATCGCCGAAAACGGCGCCAGGTACTTTAAGTCTCTGACCCAGTTGATCAGCACCAGCGGCAGTAGAACGCACAGCATTACATAGAACACTTTGATTTCCAGTTTGAAATAGTTTGAGAGCACGTAATGGATGTTTTCGGAGACGAAGACGACGTAAACACAACATGTCCCGATTTGGTAGACCAAAAGGAATGCGTTTACCACGTGCCTGGAAAAACGGGAGAGAGTAATTGATCAAATAATCTGACTGAAAAAACCAGCTCGGCTGGCAGCAATGGTCATAGTATGATGGTTTATTGCTTAGGCTTTTGCTATGATTGTGATTTGTATGACACCACCTGACTTAATAAAATATTTGACGAGGTGGTCAAATATTTTGAGCTAACTATTGGACTCAATCTCAGTAGATTTATAAGAGTGCAAATCAACATTGCACTGCACGTCGATAGTATTATTTTAGATTGTGTAGGTGTACCATAGGTACTTATGTACCTACTAATTTAAAATAATCTATTTTGATTTTAACTACTCGTAGGTATTTAGGATACTTTAACTACCCGTAAATGTGAGGGGGAGTCAGCGGTTGGCATTAAATGGGGCGATTGAAATTGTCAACAAGCACAAAGGATATGCACAAGTGTAAGGGGGCTAGCACGAATCTCTGTCGTTATCATATCGTCATCGAGTTACGATATCGACGATACGATAGTAATTCGTACATAAGATATACTTACGCTGCATAAGGAGCGCATGCTTTACACCAGTCAGGTCCTTCTAATAGCGCTGCCTCCGCGGCCGCCGTATACGACAAACTGGCTACTTTCCGTCTCTTGCACAGCACGTAGCACGAGTCCAGAAGCACGTGGATGCAGTAAGTGCACAGCACACCGATCACGATCGTGCCGATACTGCCGACGATGTAGCCGGAATTGGAGAACGCTTTCGGCATGGCCAGGATCCCCGTGCCGAGACTTCCCTTGAGAAGATGTAGGAGCGTTTCCGTGTTGCTATAAGGAAGAAACATTTGATGAAATACGCATAGAGGATATCATTTTGGGAATTTGATAGTTCCGCCACGCTTCAGACTGCGGCTGGTGCGCTCCGCTCTCGAACGAATTTCGAACAAGGGCAAGGTCGATCAATCTATGCCACGCTACAATCTACCACCTAGGCCTGATATATGATTGGTGGAAATTAATCTGTATGGATGATAACCGCGGATGTTTTATTTCTGAGGAAGTCTAGGTAAACAAAGAGGAACCAGGAAATTAAACTAGCCTAGCCTTGTGCATGCATCATCTGTAGGATCTACCCTTGCTCGACAGTTTTGGGTTTTCCTTAAAGTACCTACCAAGGTACATGTATAATATCATAATGAATATCAATGCTGATACAAACAAAGTGACATTTTCGGTAGGTACTTTATCATCGCAGACGTTGCAACAACCGCAACCGCTATAATGCCCACTTTGACAAAGAACTTCGTCTTTTTCACTTGATATAAGCCCAAGTTTAAAATGGTTCAAATTCAAGGTTTTATTTTATACCTATGCTGTACGCATAGGTATAAATAAAAACCTTTTCAGCAGAATTTACAGAATTGTTTACATAGCTTAGCGGGAAAATCTGTTTAAATAAGAATTATAATTTATAATTGTTATAAATTATAATTATTATTTAAACAGATTTTCCCGCTAGAATTATAATTTATAATTGTTATAAATTATAATTATTATTTAAACAGATAAATATTTCCATTCTAAAGAATCTTTAAGGATCTGAGCGCCAAGAGCTCTGATAGGATGTCCACTTCGTAGGGACTTGGAGATTACAGTCGTGATCCTATTTATTTTTTTGCCAAAACTTCATGAACAGCAATCTCACTACCAAAATGAGGTGCGATGCGATTGCATCGCTGCTGAATTCTCATAAATACTGACGTACCTTACCGACCTATAGATTAGATTTACAAGTTGTTGCAATGCATGTCGGTAATAAAATGTAAGTCGGAGCACGCTCAAATAAACTTAAAATGTAACTTTAATAAAACTGAAATTCGATATAACGAATTACTCGTTCGACATCTCGTCTTATCAATTGTTCGACTAAAACTACTAAAAGCGATACAACGTATGCGATCGCCTTAAATAAATACACTTATAGGTAATATTTATTGTTGTTGGGATATCCGCGACCTTCATACATAAGCAATAAACGTATCGCACCATTCAAATGTGTGCGGATGTGTGTGACATGTGCTTTTAATGTAGGTAAATCTGGTAAACGTGCTGTCAATCGCCACTTACAAAATAATAGGTTACTAACCTACCCTAAATATATACTAGCTTTTACCCGCGACTTCGTTCCCGTAGATTCAGAAAATCGTTTTTTGATGATGACTTAATCGTAAAACATTGAAATTCCTGAAAATCGAAAGATAATTTTGGGAAATAAGTAGCCTATTTCCCAAGACTAAACTATCTATATATGAAATTTTATCACAATCGGCCCAGCGGTTTGGCCGTGATAACGTCACAGACAAACGGACAGTTACTTTCGCATATAAATATTATAGATTTATTCACGTATTGACCGAGTCTTCCCTGAGGATGAGGCCGACTAAGTTGAGGTACCTGTAGGTGCTATTAAACCTAATCTATTTTGAACATGTCCTAGGCTTACAACCGCGTAAGTGAGTTGAAAGTTCCACTTGACGCTGTATAAATCATTAGGTTTGTGCGCGGCTTCGCCCGCTTGGTACCCGGATAAAAAGTAGTCTATGTCCATGCGACATAATGTACCTATACCTACCTCTTAAATGGTGAAACCGAAAGCACAGAATGATGCAATTGATTTCAATGGTTTGAAGGTGCAATTCAAGAAAAGTCAAGGAAAGCTTAAAATAAGAGAGAAATTCCAGAAGGAATGGAAATAACAGGTACCTATCTAGTTGGTTAGTCTAGTATTCTAGATCAATAGAACTATGACTCTCTCGAATGTTATGCGTGGAATCAGTTTGGTATGCCTGAATTCAATCAAGTCACACTTCAGGAAAAGACCTTGTCACTTCGGCGATAGTCCGAACTCCCAAAATAAGGAAGTTGCAAACAGAGGTCAGTGATTCAAAGTAATACATAGCACAGAATACATATTACCCCATGAATCAGACCGAGTGCAAGGTCGATGTGTGTTTATTTACCTGCTTTCGGATCGGAAAAGGGGAATACGAATAGCCCATTTGGGCTGGCGCCAGAAATAATTAAACTAAGAACTATGAAAGCCGTAAATCATAGTAATGTTTTGAACTGTCCTAATTATATTAATATATAACTCTAATATTTACAATAGAGGCTCACTCACGACTCAATCCCCAAGATCGGTAAACATTTTTTCATATTTTCTGGCGCTCAAATCATTGAAGATTTCTAAGGGGGTAATCAGAAGCATGTCCAATCATTACGCCAACTATCCGCAGTTAACTCTCACTTACTGTTTGAGCAGGTGTTAATGCGCATTATCATTTGTCGAATAAAAAAATATTTTGATGAACGGTGAGTAGGTATTCGAACCCACGGCCTTCGGAAAATAAGTCGAGGTACCTACATCCCGCATGGCCACTAGAATGTGACCTAGAATACAACCTTGAGGCGCAATGGCTCCATTCACCTCACCATCTATCTAAGAACCCAGAGCTCTGCATTGTTTGACATTTAAGCATAAGCATGCATATGTGTCTGTTTTATCACATTGTTTCTCTTTGCTGAATGGTAGACACATAAAAGTACTTACGTGGTAGGATGGTCGACTGCTCGGTTGTCATACGGCTCATATTCCTCTACCTCTTCGAGGTTCTTCTCCTTCATATTGACGAGGAAAATGCCCTTGTCCCCAGGCCTTTTCTTCTCATCCTTCACCGGTGATAGGCTGTAAAATAAAAATCGTGTAAAGTACCCACGAGAAGAGTTTACTTGCAATACGCAGGTATGTCTGATCTGATGCAATCGATCAAACATAAAACCTATTTAAAACGACACAAGAACATAGTAGAATGTGAACGCGGCGATGCTTGCAACCTGTATCGTGTAGAATTCTAATTACTGCAAAATGTGGGCATGTGCCAAATATAATGTTTAACGTGCCTCTGACTACCCCCTCCAGACATCTTCAAAGGATCTAAGCGCCTAAAGATCTGAGAGGATGTCTATTTATTATTACATTACCCAGAAAAAAATGTGTCATTTATAATCAGAATTGAGATTTAAGAGTAGGCTTTGTCAGACTCTTAGAGCATCATCTCACCTTATGGAAACCAAAGACGAAATGGAAGCCTGCTCGCCCATAAGACTTCTTATTCTTAAACTTAGACTGAAATCTCCAGTTTAAGCTGTTTGGCATTCAACTATCGGAAGATACCAGCCGATCTTCCGTCTTACGGCGTGTAGCAATCGTAATTATTCAGCTTCCACGAATTTTAGGTATTAGATATATTTATTATCAATTTAAAGCGAATATATATTGCAAATATTATTCTGTACAGCTTTTAGTGGAATTGTCATTAACAAAAAATAAATATTAAAATTCACACTACGCATTTACACAAATATTTACACAATATGGACACGGTAAGAATAGCTTGAATTGCTTCCACAAGCACTGACTCATGGTATTCGTGTTTTCTTCGCGTGATCATTGACACTGTTCAAATACACTTGGGACCCAAATCGAAGAGTGTCTGCTTAGACTGCCCGCTACATCATCGCGTTGTAATTTTCCGTGACGTATAATATGAACTGCGAAAAAGTGGTAGTCAGGGGTTGTTTATAATCGCTAAGCAACAGATTCTGGTATTGATTTGCGATAATTATTTTATGGCCCATCCGTTCTTGATTTAATTCAAATATCATGGCCTTTTGCCAACTTCTCAATGCGTGAAATGTTACATTTATAAATAACTCCTGTTTCCCAAATCTTTTGATTTCAGAAAGGATATTGAGAAGTTTATGTCGTGAGACTTCCCCGCGGAAGTTCTATATTGATTTTGAGTTGGCTTCTTTTGAGGAGTGAAGGCAGGTTGAGTAAAATCCAGTAAGGTGATACTCAGTAGCGAATTGTTACCAAACAGATACCTACAGTACTGTAACGGTTCCAGTGTGTACCTTCGCATGCATAACACGGTCTTCGTTCTCGACGTCGTCGCAACGAGCGCCCTCGTCGTCTAACATTTCGTTTTTCACATTTTAAACACAGGCATAAAAAATTGGCTCCTGAATCGCCTTTCCTGTGATCAGCAATAAGTATTTTCACAGTCAACCAGATGATTGATTGATGTCTTAAGTAGGATTGTGACGTCCGATTTTATTACAGTATCCGTTTCGTTGTCTTTAAATAATGGTACAATAGGTGATTATAACGTGAGTAGTTGGACCAGTGACCAGCTGTCGGTATCTCTACACACAACACTGTAGGTACCTACGTAGGTACTATAGTACAGTCTAGGTCGAGGTCACCTCCATTCATTAGACAATAGACATCATCAATTAAACTTAGTCCAAACACTAGAACTCAATTAGCGATCATCTTGAGACGATGATGAAAATCGTGAGTAGAAATAATATTTTTAGAACGAAAACATTAGAACTTAAATTATGCACATTTTGATTTTATTGCCTGTACCTAAGCAATTTGATGATGTGTGAAGGTGATATGTCTGCTGTGTGTGTGATTGGTAAATTTCACCTAGTAGGTAGTAAAAACTTTAGCTAATTAAATTATAGTTAAAAAAACAAAAAACACCTTGGAAATATAGGTAAGCAGGTATCTTAAATATTTCTAAGTAAGTACCTACATAATATCAAATCAACAAAATGTTTTTTTTTATAAATGTAGAAATCAAGGGATTTTGTATACTTATTCAGTTTTATTAAATAACCAAAGATCCGACATTCATAAAATTTGAATGGGACCTTTTCTAGATTATTAGGTACCCTGCACAATAGCAAAAACTACTGAAATCGAACCAGCGGAGAAGTAACAGTTATCTGTTTGTACAAAAAAAATCCATTTGCGAAACGAGGCTGTAGCCATCTTTTTTTAAAAAATGTATGAAGTTATTTAAAAATGTAGGTAGTCTTACCTTTGTGGCAGAAAGTCGTCTGGCTCGAAGGAGGGGTTGACCATGGGCCCGCTTTGCCGTCGCGCCCATTCTTCTGCCTCCTGGAAACACGAACTTGATTAGATAATCATATATGAAATAGCGTAGTCAAGTTATACACTTGCATTCCGAAAATACGAGCAGTAACGGTTGCTAACAAACATGGTTTGTCCTCCTACCAAAATATCAGAAAAATAAAACCCTCACCTCAAATAAAAGGTCGAAAATTTTCCTATATAGAAACACTACTATATACCTACATAATATTTTAATGTATCTACGAGTAGGTTACATTAAATAATCATTTATGTATAAATTCACTGTGATCCTTGTAGGTAGGTACGAGTAGGTATAATAATACAGGTAGGTAGGTATTTTTATGTTTAACTAACAAGTTTAAAACAGTAGCCGGGTTCGTATTTATGGTTAATTACTAAACTCGCAATGCGTCATCACTAAATGGAATTTTAGAGCAAAAAATATACGTAGTTATTGCATGGAAAATACCGTTCTGAATTCTCCGAAGATAGTCTCCTTAGAGTTGCAATTGCATCGTATTTTTTAAGTAGCTTACATATTTATCTACTTAATAGACATGGGTCATTATGTACCTGCATACTATCATAACTTAACCATGTATTCCGAATTCCTGATTTTGATGCATTTACCTACTTACACAAAAAATTAATGAAATTAAACTAAATTAAATTAAACTTAACTAAATTTGACGTTTCTAAAATGATCCAAGTGATTTCTATGAATAAACGCTTTTTTGATTTGATAGCAAAAACTGATATAAAGAACCAACATAATATAATATACCAACCTTTTGAAAATTACATCTGTCTAAACGTCCAAAAAATTGTTGACAAAAATAGCTACCATCTATGGTAGACTTCCTTCGGGAGGCCTAAAAAGGTACTCGTACCTTATAAAAATATCTTTCAAATTTTAGGCCCGAAGGAAGTCTACCATTTTTCTAAGTCTTTACCTATTTTTCCACAGATCTAAATTGTTATGACAATAGGTATTAAACAAAGTAGATGAGATATATATATATATATACCTACCTATTAGGAAAGTCGTGACCGTTCAATTCATTCATAATTTACGTAAAAATCTTCGCATCATGTTAATTTTTTGAAGTAGTTTATTGTTCGATGTAGTAAACAGGCTCACAGCCAAACATTTTCAAGAAGATGCGTGTATGAGAGATTTTAGCATGTTGTGTCGTGTTTTGTTACACATATCAAACTTAATACGCAGATACCAGCAGGTTTATTTCGTAAAAATCGATATTCACCAGCTGATTTTCATTACCAGAGCTCGGTACATCAATCGATTTCAGAAAATATTAACATAGTAACTAATAAGGAACCATATAATAGAATATAGATTCTATAGCTAGTGGCAGAACAAACTAAAACTCGGCTAAAACGCCTTCCATACCGTTCTGTTTTGTATAAAGTAAGAGAGACTGGAATCATTTTAGTGATGTCAAAACAGTCAGTTTAGTTCGTTGCCAAAAGAATGGACATAATAAAAAAAAAAATGAAATAGGGCCACGACTGTACCTACCTATATCCGGTATGTTTATGTAATATTAAAATTAAAATAGGATCACGACTGTAATTCCCAAGTACGGTAGACTTTATATTGAACTACAGGCGCTTAGATCCTAGAAGATGACTTTGGGGAAGTCAGAGGGTTATTCGCACTTCGTACACTCCATTGTTATGCAAATTTTTGCAACTTTACCGCAGTTAGTACACCGGCTTTCAAGACAGTCAAGGATAAAAGTGTTTTACCTCATGATGAGACACATCCATCATTTTTTTTTTTTTTTTTTTTTTTTTTTTTTGGAGTTAACTTTAGCTGGAAGCGCGGTGCTAATGGGATACGCGTTGCTTCCAGCAGTTTAAGAAAGGATGGATGTTAAAGTGTGTGTGATGTAAGTGTTATACAATAAGTATATTTAGTAAATTTAGTGCATTCAGTACATTTAGTACTTTATTTAATAATTTTAGTAGATTCAGTACATTTAGTATATTCTGTACATTCAGTATAATTAGTATATAAATTCAGTACATTCAATAATAGTACATTTAGTATATTCTGTACATTCAGTATAATTAGTACATTTAATAAATTCAGTACATTCAATATATTTATTGCATTTTAATACAATAAGTATATTTAGTAAATTTAGTACATTCAGTATATTTAGTACTTTATTTAATCATTTTAGTATATTCAGTACATTTAGTATATTCTGTACATTCAGTATAATTAGTACATTTAATAAATTCAGTACATTCAATATATTTATTTCTTTTTTACTACAATAAGTATATTTAGTCAATTTAGTACATTCAGTACATTTAGTACTTTATTTAATAATTTTAGTAGATTCAGTACATTTTGTATATTCTGTACATTCAGTATAATTAGTACATTAATTAATAAATTCAGTACATTCAATATAATTTTATTGCATTTTAATACAATAAGTATATTTAGTAAATTCATTACATTCAGTACATTTAGTACAATAAGTACATTTAATACAATAAATACATTTAGTACAATAAGTACATTTAGTACAGTAAGTACATTTAGTACAATAACTACATTAATATAGTTATTAAGTTAATACATTTATTAATATACATATAATTACATTTTCTGGAAGTTTATATTTTTTATTAATATTTAATAAAAACTCATTTGTCAATTATGTGTTAATACTTTTACAGAAATTTTATCATTTTATTATTTTACATCTGTAGTAAAAGTATATTCTATATAGTGTCAAATTGTAAACAAGTCAAAACGAAATTAATTATCATTCTGAATAATTTTATTATTGCTGGATAATTTGTAATAATTGAAGATTGCTAATAGTATTCTGAGGTGAGTTATATAAGATAACTAGTTTATTGTTTAATATTTGATATAAAATTATTTATTTCGTATAAAATATCATTATAATTAATTAATTATTATTATTTTATTTTGTTCGCAGTTATTGGTTTTGCAAGATATGGAGACGTCATCGTTATCATCGTCATCATCATCATTAGATTTGAAACAGGAGGTAAGTATAATTGGTAAGTTATATCAGGATGTGGGTGTACAAACAGAAAGCCAGGATGAATTGATTAATAGATTAATTAAAACAAATAATGAATTAAATATATCTGTAATAAATTTAACACAGACGGTAAATAAATTAGTTAAACAAATTACACAGCCAATAACATCTCCAGTAAGCGGATCATCACTTCCTGATATACCTTCCCCGCCTCCGCCTATTCGGCTTCCAGTCATAAGTGCATCTTGCATCTCACCCATTCCTCAATCAATACCCAGAATTATAAGATCTTCAGATATTCCCCAAATTGAAAATCCAATTGTATCCATTCCTTCCACCACACCGGCAAAGAGGATTGGATCTCAGTGTGTTCTTTGTGGTACTTTTTATATGAGTACAGCAATAATGCGTCACTTCAAAAAGAAACACTCTAATTTTGAAAAATGATCAACATTTACTCATCCTGACTATCCGAGGTATTTTCATTTTAAAACTCCGCAAAAGTTACATCATTGCGCAGAGGATTTAAGGCCTCCGGTCAAAATGCTTCATGGAGTGGAAGGATTGGACCTTAGATTCCTGGGTCTAATCAAGACAAGAAACTCAATTTCATATCAACAACACAATCTAACTTCAAGCGGTTCCTCGAGTGAATAATTGTGTAAATAATTTAATCACTAAATAGTATAAAGCAAAGTCGCTTTCCGCTTCCCGCGTCTGTATGTCTGTATGTATGTTTTATATCTTTAAAACTACACAACGGATTTTGATGCGGTTTTTTTAATAGATAGAGTGATTCAGGAGGAAGGTTTATATGTATAATAACATGCTACCCGTGCGAAGCCGGGGCGGGTCGCTAGTTATATATATATTAATGATTATGTGTAATTGAAATGTTTTTGTTTATTTTGTGTAATTGGAATGTTTTAGTTTATTATTATTAATGATTATGTGTTATTAAAATGTTTTAGCTGTGAGATAATGTATTTTATATGATTATGAAACGATTCTATGCAGCTATTATTTTTAATAATTTCATTGAGATTGAATGGGTCATTTAATGAGTGGGAAGTTTGAGTGTGATGATGTCTGGATGATTGAAATCTAGGACAGTGAATAAGAAGGTGAGATAGAGATTGAGTGGAAGTGTCATCACAGGGGCATTTATCATTGTCAGTGATATTGAATCTATGTAAATATTCTTTGTGATAACCATGTTTGTTAGAAATTGTGTGATGAAAAAGTTGGGAGTGATATGTGATAAAAATTCAGATAAATCGATATAAGAGGAAAATAGAGTTTTAGTATATATGTTGTTTGTTGAAATATGTCTTCTAATGATTTTAGTGAGTTATGTCTATTTTTTAATTTGATGAAGCTGATGGGTATGTCTGAATAGTCAGGTTGTCGATGTAAATTTGCGGCAGATTTAGCAGCGTTATCAGCTAGCTCATTCCCAGCAATACCTATATGACTCCTTACCCAAACAAAACTAACTGTTATACCTTTCAGTTTAAGTGAATGTATAATTTTGTGTGTTTCAACGGCAAAAATATTGACACTGTTGGAATTGCTAAGTTCATCCAGACCTGACCTACAGTCTGTAAGAATGATTGAATTGATAATATTTTTGTTTGAGTGATTGGTGCTGATCCATTCACAAGCTCTGCAGATTGCTAACATTTCAGCTTGGAATACCGAACAACAGTCATGAAGTTTGAATTTCTTTTGAATTGTGATGGTGTTAGTGGGGTTGATGATAACGAATGCAGCGCCTACTTTATTGTCATGTTTGCTTCCGTCTGTGTAAAAATACCATGCCTCATTATCAAAAGTTTCAGATAGATCATTAAATTCAGAGATGGAGGTGCAAGTTTGAAAGGTGATTCCTATTCTTTGTGAAGTTTGAAGTAATGTTGATGGTATGGCAGGTGATTCAATGAGGAGATCAGAAGGTAAGAAAGAAGAGAAATGTGATAGTTTTGAAGTTTCAATGTCTGAAGTGGATTTTATATGAGTAGTGAGAGGGATGATTTGAGCAATTGAGATGGATGCAGCAGTGCTGGTAGTGCTAAAACCTTGGATAATACGTATTGCAAAACGGCGTTGTAATGATAGAAATCTTTTGTTTATAAATTTGTATTTAAGAGCACTGGACCATATGCTTGATGCGTAACTGATGATAGGTTGAATCACTTGAAGGTAAATTGTTTTAATGTTTTGAGGATGAACTCCCCAGGTGGGTCTGGAGAATATAACTAGTTTATTAAAAAGTTTATTACATTTTTCTATTATGTATTCTGTATGTTTAAAGAAATTCAATTTATTGTCGATGAATAACACCTAAGTATTTAATTTGATTGACAAATTTTATTATTTGTCCGTCCATAGTGATGATACAATTTGCTGATTCTTTGGAGAAAGCGATGGCTTGTGTTTTAGATGGTCCGAAATTTAGTTTAACATTTTTCCCCCAATTACTAATTAAATTTAATATAGTGTTTACATTATTTTCTAATTGAATTAAGTTTTTTGAATGGGCAATAAATAAAATATCATCAGCATATGCTTGTGTATGACAACCTTCTGGTAGATTAGTGATAAGGAGATCATCTAGGATCAGATTCCATAAAGTCGGACCACATACAGATCCTTGTATGCATCCTCTGGTCATAATTTTATTTTTAATTTTACACCCATCATTAGGTAGGTACAATATTTTTGGCACAAGTTTTTGATGTTTGTCTATATGTCATCACGAGTACTTGGCTCCACCGCAGTCAGGTAAAGATGACAAAGTAAACAACATGATGTAAGTACATAAATAGACAATTCGATCAGCTATTAAAATAGAATAGCGATTGTAACGTTCAAGATTTCCATATTAAATCGAGTTTTTGCGAAGTGGCAATTTGCCGTCAAGATAAAGGTGTGGGTTCAGTCGAAACCGAGTTACAACAACCTTTAACCCTCACTGCATCCCCTTGGGGTTGAATTTCGGGAATTCCGTACTTAGTGCACCCCTACACATCAAAAGGAATACACCCTCCAAACTTCAAGTTTCTAGAAGTCCAGGGGTGAGTTGATATATCTGTCAGTCAGTCAGTAGGTAACGCAAGAGTTTTATATATTTAGATAATTGCTTCCAAGTATTGTCACGTATGGAATGCTACTAAAAGTGGGCATGTGGCAGACGTAATGTTTGGATGGACCTCTCAGACTATCCCCTTTAGATATCTTCTAGGGTCTGAATGGTAATATACCTGCATAGAACTACTTAGATTAAACCTACCCAACTGTGTTTCGTATAATTATTATAGTTGTGGGAAATGGGTCAAGTTCCTTTTAAACGGCATATCCTCCTAGTCTAAAGTTAGCAAAATCGCAGTGTCCGGCCGTGGTGCGTACTATCTGTTGCATTGTCTGCGGCTGAGGGCCGTCTCCGAGTAAATGTTACTTCCTGCCATGGATCCTGATGCAAAAGGACACGCGCCAAACTTTAATACGGTCTGGTCGTAACTGGTACTTTTTACCGACGAAAAAAGAGGAGGTTCTCAATTCGAAATGTATTTATTTTTTATGTACCTATTACCGCCCATTTTTTTTTACCTGGTGATTGTTTTTGATGATTTCCTATTGTGTAGAGTAGAAAATAGTCCCAAATTGATTTTATATAAATTATATTCACGTAGGACTAATAGTTCCTTCATAGAAATTAAAAAACTAATATCGTCCCTTGACTTTTCGATTGGTTGAAACATTTTAGTTTTTTAAACGTAATTATTTACTCGTAGAATTTTCACCAGTTAGGTACCAAAGGGCTTTTTTGGCTGATGGTAAAAGACCCAGTGCGGTGATAAGATAGAGAACCTTGCAGGGTTTGTTAGAAGTTTCATATTACTTTGTTTAAATGCTAGTTAGACGAAGGTAGGCGGTTTCCTAGCTCTCTGTTGAGCTTAGACATGCAGATGAATAAATTGCTTTAACCGATCTCGTCTGGTAGGTATAAACCATCTCATTGTGCTAGGTCAATGACCGTACTAGTATCTATCACCTTTTAAAACACCGTTACTGTCAAAACTTATTGTACAATATAAACCGTTATTAAAAAAAACAGTACTTTGCATATGAGCCATAAGTTTTTTATGCAACTTGTCCTTAAAGTAGGCCAAATAAACTAAACCGATCTATTGATATCATGAAGGTACATCTGAGTTTTGTTTGTAGTCGGACTGTCTCCCCCCCTTAAATGCTAGCATAGGTGTCCATGGATAACGCAACGATGACATTATCTAAACAATACGGTCTAAGTTTGAAACTTATAAAGGTTGCAGCCTGGATCGAGGAGTTTTTCTTCATGTCAAGTTTCTATGTTTGTGGAATAATCATTATGCAACCATTTTTGAGGAATCTTTGAATATTTGTTACTTAATAATATAGTGTTTTCCATCATTTTATTTTCCTTTTCCCACGTTGCGAAGAGGATTTGGGCTTTTACAACCAGCCGCCTGCCTGACGACACGGTGTTCGACGAGGCGGATGCTAGATGGGTTTACAAGTCGAATCCTTTCAATAACTCAAATTTCTTCAAACCCATGAAGCTCCCGCGTTCGTTGTCGCAATTTTTTATCGAATAAAAAAATTCTGATTGGAATTCCTTAGATACCACCGTGACTGGGGAAATATTGTGCTGTCTCCCTGATTGCCTACTTATAGTTAGGTACAAACCGCAGGTACCTGCCGTAATGTGTATTTAATAGTACCTATTAAATAATTTATGTTAGCCTCCACAAAGTACCTATCTAATAATTTGCCGTCCACATTACCTCCGTCTAGTTAATAAATATAAATAGGTTCACGACTGTAATCCAGACAAGTACGGTAGACATACTCTCAGATCCTTGATATCTAAAGGAGGTAGTCAGAGACGCGTCCAAACATTGCGATTAGCACAATACCCACATTTTGCTGTTGTTAGCATTCCATACGTGACAAGGTTATAAGCCCATCGGCACTTATAAGAATACTAACTGGTTACCTCTATCTAGTAGCCGTGTCTAATTCTTGTCATGTGGAATGGAAGGCAGACCGCGCCGGTAGTCGCCGGAGTTAGTTACTGGGCTTACTAGAATCTACTGCGCAGAGCGCAGATAATGCTCGCTATTTTTCATACAATAATAACCCTTGAAAAAATAAAAGCAAAACTGATTTTATGTTTGTGCAGGTTTATTGGTTTAATGCCCTTTTGATCTGATCCCTTTTTATTGGTTCCGGTGCAAAACTGGAGTCTTTTTCATCAGTTTCACATAGCCAAACGATACTTTCTGAATTCATAGATTATGATGACCTTTAACCCTATTGCGTAAGTTCAATTAAAGGTAATCGAAGAATCAGATCAAATCCCAGTGTGCTTTGACAGTTATACAAAAGAAATTTGATAGTTAAAACCGATTACAATTACCAGTTAATAGGCAAAAGCTTCATTAAATTGAAACATAGGATACTTTGTATCCGGGTACCTACCACGCGAGCAAAGTCGAGGGCGGAAGCTATTTCGTTACAGAAAGGTGTTAATGTTAATTTATTTATGTAAATTCTCAAAATGCATAAGAATCTTGAAGATTTCGAATAGCCTAAAATAGCATGACGAATGCTAATAATCATTACTAATAATCTATATTACTAATAATCGATTATATATATATTACTAATAATCGATTATAAATACATAGAGCTGAAAAAGAATGCCAAATGGAAAATTACCATTTAATCTCTCGTATTAATATTTGAAGTTAAAACAAACACGTTAATTAAGGAAAAATATATATATTTAAGACGCTCCCAGTCGACGATTGCTCTTTTTCGAAACGAAAAAAGAAATACTTCTGAACAAGCCACATCTAATTTTATAATGTTTAGTATATGTATATGTGAATAAAGATGTACCCATCTTTAATCACTTCGATAAATAATTCTACCGACCGCTGCAATGACGACAAACACACGTCTGACGTTGACAGTAGTCACGGTGGTACTGATCCATGGGCGGCGCGTGGTCCGCCTTTGCTTTTCGAATAAATTAATGATATAAATTATGTATAATTACTTATCAAAAACCTATCTTAGTAGAAATCTAGATCTACATATTACCTATCTTTAAAAATAAATGACAAGTTGATCTTAATAGTAGGTATCAAAGTATTTCGATCATAAATTCTAAAACGTATCATTTTGAAATAATATCTTTACCGTGAAAAGTTTCTGCTATTATGTTTTAAGCCAAATAGAAATCTAGGTAGGAACCTGAATATTTATAAAAATAGGTGATGTGGCTTGTTCAGAAGTATTTTTTTTTTCGTTTCGGAAAAGAGCAATCGTCGACATACAGGGCCTTAACTTTGAATTTTTACATCGGTCTTTATCATGTAGGTAAGTATTTTAAAAAGGTTGAAAAATAATAAATAGAAGAAGAAGACAAAGGGATACAGTACATGAGTTCAGTTATTAAAGCAATTATAGTTGTATCATAAGTTTTCTTATTTATAGAACAAGTATAAAATTTGCGAATGGAAAAAGAGAAACATGGTGATCAATTAATAAAACTTGCTTTTACCGTACTTTTGGTAAAGTAATTGAACAATTTATACCATCATTCATAAAGTATGCGTATGCGCACAAAAAAATGCACTTGCCGATGGGAGTCGAAAGCCCAACTTTGCTTTCGAGGTAAAAACCCTGTAGGTACCAACATTTGGGTCTCGCTACCGTGTGAACCGACTTTAAGGAACGGGTTTTTGCAAAACACTTGTGCAAAATAATGATGCGTGTGCGCTCGCATGTACCTACCTACCATAAGTAGATGGTATATATGTTATAAGTACGAAGTACCTACCTACAATGGTATAATAGTTTCTAGGGTTCCGTACCTAAAAACGGGACCCTAACTCAGTCTTCGCTGTCCGTCTGTCCGTCTGTCCGTCTGTCTGTCACAGGGCTGTATCTCATGAACCGAGATAGCTAGACAGTTGAAATTTTCACAGATTATGTATTTCTGTTGCCGCTATAACAACGAATACTTAAAACAGAATAAAATATATATGTATGTGGGTCTCCAACATACAACACACGAGTTTTTTGGCGTTTTTTATAAATAATAGTACGGAACCCTTCGTGCGCGAGTCAGACTCGCACTTGGCTGTTTTTTTTAGTTTATCTAATACAAACATTTTTAATAGTAGTGTAGACTATACTAAGTATGCACATAATGTAATAAAATTATAATGAATGTCCTATATAGGTACCTGTTTAATGTGTTTGCTGCGAAATTAAATGTAAATTATCGGTATCTTTCAACACCCACTTGTTTAATGGTTGTGCAAGCAGTGAGTTTTGGCAAGTAATTGGCAAGTTTGGCGAACGAATCGCTTGCAGTGTAACCTGTACCTGCCCAGGTACTACTCTGAAACTACTCGAGGCATTTACAAGATACATTGACCAATTGATTGACATAGCTCGTTCATCTTCGCTTTCGTTCACAATCACGTAGCTTATTGCCACTTTTACTTTGAGTTTATGACTCCGTGGCGTAGCGTTGTCAGCTTAGACTCACGCGATACGATACGACTCGACTTCCGTTGCAGGGATGATCACCATGTGCCATGGTAATCAGGTACCTAATCATAAACCATCAACTACTGTAATCATGGTAATATGTAATTCCTTTACTTGCAGCTCCGGGAATCCTTGTGCTATTAAAAGTGCATGGTAGCTAGGTACTGCTTGAAATATTTATTTTTATTTCGCAGTAGTCAAGTAAGTATATTGCAGATTGGGTGCATTAAGGCCCTGGCGGCCATAAAACCGGATTTAACAGGATAAACTGCAAGACAACTCAGCAATCCTTAAGTACTGCTATTTAATCTGTGGCTGGTTTTGACGAGCGACAGCAGCAGAGTAAACAAGAGTGCAACAACCTACAGATATTCACAAAAAAATCAGGTTGTTAATGCGGGTCGCTTGCTGTTGCAAACTTGCAACCAACAACGAAGCAAGGGTATACTTCAAAATCTTTAAGTACGAATTTAACTAGAAATACGGCTAAATACCACGTTCCATCTTTTATTGTAGACGTTTAGAGATAGTTCAGATGCTCTTCATCATGAGCATCGCCCGCGACCTTGGTCAACGGTAGATCGGCGAATACAAGATCTTTTATCATGGATACAAGATTTTCATTTCATGAGCATGGTTTGCAGTTCGAGAAGGTTCAAACATGTGATGGCAACAAGGCGATGTTCATCACACCAATGAGTAGGTAGGTACATAGTTGATCGGTAGGTATTGTTGGCGTTTGTAGCCAATCGTTAACAGGTACACAGTCCATTTCAATTGTGTTTTATTATTAGAATGGAAAAACTTGGCATTCCAGCAAACAAGTCTAGGCACGTGTTGCCAGTTGCCGCCAGTGAACTCTCAGAACACGCTAGATTTAGCCTAGATTTTTCATGAAAGTTTCAAAATAATGACTCTGATAAATTATAGGTAATTTGTATTTGTTCGGTAGTTAACAATTTGATATATTAAATACATTCCAATGAAGTATAGGCATCGATACTTAACAGCCAAGGGTTAGGCAGTTTGTTAGTTTAGTGACTTGAAGCGATTTAGTCACCTAGACAACAATTGGTAACTGGCAGGTTTGGCTACTTGACTATACATAAGCAATTTTTAGCCACCTAGACGGCAATTGGTTACAATGCATCCTGCATAAAACAAGGAGTGACAGATCTTGCACTTTGCAATTTCCCTTTAACTGAAAGATTGGTCGTAACGAGCGGCAATTGATGCATTCAGATCGGATTGAATATTACTAACCAAGGTAGTGGGAACGGAGACAGGAAGACGCTACCTTCCCAAGACCTTGATTCAATAAGGTACTTACTGCTTTATTGCTAAATTCTTTTCTCGTGTTTATTTTAGCTGTGAATAAAATCATACCTAAGCCACGATAAGTATAAGTACGTCATAGGATAGCGAGTATAATATGCTACGAGTAGCATATTCTGTAAAACTCTTATTAATGTAAACGTAGTACTTTCTTTAGCTCTAGTCAAACAATTGCATGTCCTGACATCTACTTCCAGTACGTATGAGCCAAACTTATTAGTAGGCAAGCCCAATTAATTCAACTATTCGCCGCAACTTTACATGCAAACACTTCTCTGTGTAGCACATTGTGAATCACGGTGTATGTATGTTTTGTTAGCACTAACAAACATCTATACCGAATACCTATTAAATATAATTTATTTATAAGTAGAAGTAGATACTGAAATTCCTCCCGAAACATCATAGTTTCTCGTCATGCTTTTTTTGTATGTGATTATATATTTACATGTGTGCGCAAGTTCCCATTCATGTAATTCAAAATACTTATAATGTGATACGGACTCACGCACTCGTGTGTAGCTAACTAAACCATTATGTTGGGGGATTGGACTACGTGACCTTCAAGCATATTCTTCTGGAGCTCAATACTACATTGGCTCAGTCAATTTGACTGGCCTCACAGCTCAGTTGGTAGTAACTCTGCCTTCTGCGCTGTAGGTTGTGGGTTCGACCCCCACCCAGGGCAAATATTTGTGTGATGAACATAGAACATAGATGTTTGTTCTGTGTCTGGGTGTTAATATGTATAATAAGTATGTATTTACAAAAAAAAAAAAGTATATAATTATTCTATCAGTTATATGGTTCCCATAGTACTAGCTTTGCTTAGTTTGGGGCTAGATTGCGCTGTGTGTAAAGTCCGCAAAAAAAAAAAACACTCCGCATTGCATCTTACATCTCTTAAACAAATGTGCTTGAATTTCCACCTCCATTGTATTATTGAAGTAGCAATACTTAATGAATATGTACATAATTATTCTGTAACTTTGCTAATACAATTGGCTTTGAATATTAAATTTAAAATTTTAGCTTAGTTTGTTATTAATACACTACATAGTATAAAGCAAAGTCGCTTCCCGCTTCCCGCGTCCCGCTTATATCTTTAAAACTACAAAACGGTTTTTGATGCGGTTTTTTTTTAATAGATAGAGTGATTCAGGAGGAAGGTTTATATGTATTAAACCCGTGCGAAGCCGGGGCGGGTCGCTAGTGTCTATAAAATCTATTGTTAATTTACGAAACTTGTTGTAGTGTGGTGAATTGGTGCGACTACAAAAATTACCAATAGGTAAACCAATTTTAAATTCTAACAGCTATGGCAAAGTTATCCAAACATATAATTACCAGAGAGCTGAACTTAGTATCTCAATATCAACATCATAATAATCAGTCAATCAATTTGAATCCGGTATTACAACTGGAGGACGCGGATATCGACTTGAAATATTCTTTAGCAAAAAGTTAGACAAAAACGGAGAGCTATAGATAAGTCAAAAAAAAACCTGTCTAAAGCGTTTGTCAATGTCTCGATCCCGGTCCTCTTTGGTAAATTAGAGAATATAAGCATTCGTGCCATATCCTCACAATTTTTTAAAAGTTATTATTCAAACTGCAATCATTCGGTTATATTTTTATGGTTTTGTCAATTGTAATTTAGGTATCAGTAAGTTTAGATAAGTATCCCACAGGGAAGCGTCTTTGGGCCAACCATCTTTTTAATTTATATTCATTCAATTTATATTAAACCAATCGTTTTCATTTATATAAACGATTTATGCTAATGATAATTCCAACTGTAAAGTATCTGACAAACCGTTGAGGTGTGCGGGTCAGGGGGAGCGGTATAAAATGCATTCTGATTGGCCGGTTCAATGTTCAACGGCCGGTGTATCAGTAGTTTAAGCCTAATGTGTTATGAGAAAGTGTTCGGCGTGCATGAGGAGTCTATAGGCTGTATCGTCGATGCCGTGTAATGAATAAGGACAAAATATTGTGTGATTGTGTAATATTAATATGTTTCAATCATTAGTGACTGCCAAATATTTCCATAAACAAAACAAAAGCGTATTAGTATGAATAATTATGTTTTTACAAAAAACCGGTTAAGTGCGAGTCTGACTCGAGCACGAAGGGTTCCGTAACCATTAACTATAAAAAACGGCAAAAATATCACGTTTGTTGTTTGGGAGCATCACTTATATATTTATTTTATTCTGTTTTTAGGGTTCCGTACCCAAAGGGTAAAAACGAAACCCTATTACTAAAACTTCACTGTCCGTCTGTCTGTAAATCGGCAAAAAAATACGTTTGTTGTACCCCCCCCCCCCCCACTAAAATATTTATTTTATTCTGTTTTAGTATTTGTTGTTATAGCGGCAACAGAAATACATCGTCTGTGAAAAGACGACCGTAGTCGTCGTAATGAAGACGTAATAGAGGCACCTACGTCTCCGTGACGCTGCGCAGGCGCCGCTTGGCAGGCGTCGCGTGAACATTTGCTCATTCAGGTTCCCGCCAAATTTCAACTAGGAATTCTAAATTTGTCGTTTTACAGCTGCCAACCAACCACGGTTTTACACTTCCAGAAGAAGCTATGGATTTTTTTCATACATAATAAAGTCTTAGTGCAGAGTTAATTTTATATTACATTTTATATTTGTACATACTAGCAGACCCGGCCACGCGTTGATGTGTCAACAGTTTGCAATAAAATAATATTGCGATTATAAATTGAGATGTAACCTATCCTATCTTTCAAGTTGGATCAAACTGCACACGGTGTGCAAAGTTTGATTAAAATCGGTTAAGTAGTTTAGGAGCCCATCACCGACAAACAACGTGACTCGTCACTACATAGTAGGTATAAAGAAAAGTCGCTTTCCGCTTCCCGCGTCTGTGTAATATGTATGTATGTTTGCTTATATCTTTAAAACTACACAACGGATTTTGATGCGGTTTTTTTTAATAGATAGAGTGATTCAGGAGGAAGGTTTATATGTATAATAACATGCTACCCGTGCGAAGCCGGGGCGGGTCGCTAGTAATTTATATATACATGTATACGTATGTATAATTGTATAGCCATGACGACGTGGTGGGCTTGTGTATGATTGAGAAGTAGAAAGTGCGGGTTCGATCCCCGCCAAGGGACAAATGTTCGCATGGTCTGTAAATATTTATTCCGGTTCTGAATGTTTTAGTTATGGTAGGTACTCGGAGTTTTAGTTTCTGATACCCACGACATGAGTATCCTAGTGTGGGAAAAGCGGCCCTATTGCGTAAGCTTTCTGATAATCGTAATCGGCTTCGACTGTCCAAATTTCACTGTCTTTGACAGTTATACAATGGACTTTTGACTGTTGAAGCCGACTGCGATTACTTAGTGACCTTACGCAATAAGACTGCAGGACTTTATTTATTGTAGGTACCAGCAAACTAATGGAATGCCCTTTGCTTCTAATTACCTGCTCTAAGACTGCATTGATTATCAGTAGGTAAGTAACTCGACACAGTTCTATCTAAACCAAGCAGATACGCGATAAGCTACCTTAAGTGTATAGGATACGACCGAGATTCCCTGAGCCAGGGGGAGTGGAAAGCGCGGAAAGTCCCCACAAGACCGGTCCACCGCGCCGACCGGTCTGCTCAGATTTCCTATTTCAAGCGAGGCTGAAAACGCACAGCTCATTTTAATCAGACTCAATGCACTCTCAATGAAATTTGAGCCTTATTTCTTATGCCTTACGATTTAATATGCCGTTCTGGGTTTTGTTCGGTTGAACCTGCTGCAAAAACCAATCAATCATGCAACATTTTGAATGAGGAAGTGGAATGTGTAAAAAAATTGATGAACGCTATGTAGCCAGTTTGAATGATACAAATGCTTATTTAACATTTTTACATTACCGACGAAAAATTAAGAGGTTCTTCATTCGACATGTAGGTTACATAAGTATTTTTTTTCATTTTGTAGATTTTTTATGTAAGTATGATATCTTTTTTACTTGTGATCCGATTTCGATGATTTTTTTATTTTGTACAGAATAGACAAAAAATTGTCCTATTTAAAATTTATGTTGGACTAATAGTTAATCGTAAAACTTAAAAAAATAATAATCGTTCCTTGACTTTTCCATTGGTTGAAACATTTCGGTTTTCTTTTTACTTTTTTAAACGTAATTATTAAATTAAATTTATTTATTAAGTGAGACATCGGTCCATTTTTTTGATCTATTGTTAATAGGTATTTATAAAACGTAGGCACAATATAGGTAAATCTGTAGGTAGTTGTTAAAATTAAAGATCCAATAAAAAAAATACGATGATGCTGAGTTATATGACGCCGATGGTACAAGCTTTGATTAGTTTGTGGTTAGATGGCGCTGTAAGACACGTCCACGAATAGGTACCTATCTCGAGGTACGATCATCTTTTACAGAAAATCCTGCCTGAATCAACTATTTTCGTTCTATGAGTTCTTAGAGAAAAGCAACGAAAAAATATATACTAAAATCAGAGATTAATGAACACCGCAAAGTAATAAAACCCGCATCCATTCGCATCTGCGTAGATCCTAACTAAACTAGTTGAGTGAGACAGGTTGACCTGCAAGTGAACCTGTATAAAACACTAACTTTTGCTCACGACTTTATCGTAAAACATTAAAATTCCAAAAATCAAAAGAAAATTCTGAGAAAAAAATTACCCATGCCCGTCCCAAGACTAAACTATCACTATATGTATTTTCATCAAAATCGGCCCAGCGGTTTGGCCGTGATAACATTACAGACAGGCAAAGTTACTTTTGCACTTATAATATTAGTACCTATCCAAGTGTAGGTAGATACTTACTATCTATGTCTGTTGGTACTTAGAAAATCTAGAAGGTGTAATTACATTCCCACCACAGAATAATAAGTAGAAATCCAACAAAAGTGGCAGTTCAAAGTCGCATAACTAATGTTCTAAATTTTTACCCGACTGCGCAAGAAGGAGGGTAATGTTTTTCAAGCGTATGTATGTCTCTATCTTTGGCACGCTCTAACCCAAACAACTTGACGGATTACAACATATGAGGTGTCACGTGACAGGATTTTTTAATATGGCGCCCCCCTCTCCAAAAAGTGGGGCATTACATTTTTTTTGTAAATTATCTTTAGCCAGTCATAAACAATGAATACTGTCATGAACCGATTTCGATGATTTTCTATTTTGTAGACTGTAGAAAATAGTCCCAAATTAGTTCTATTTAAATAATATTAATGTCCCTAGAACTAAGGAAATATGTTCCTTCATAAAACCGGCCAAGTGCGAGTCTGACTCGTCGGTTCCGTACCATTTTATCTATAAAAAACGGTAATCAAATCACGTTTGTTGTATGGGAGCCCTACTTAAATATTTATTTTATTCTTATTTTAGTATTTGTTGTTATAGCGGCAACAGAAATACATCATCTGTGAAAATTTCAACTGTCTAGCTATCACGGTTCATGAGATACAGCCTTGTGACAGACAGACGGACAGCGAAGTTTTAGTAATAAGGTTTCCCGTTTCTACCCCCTTGGGTACGGCACCCCCTTAACTTTTCGATCGTGCAAAACATGTTTACTGTTTTTTTAGTTTTCTCATCGTAATTACCCATATCACGAGCGTTAACCCCTTAGTGCAACAGCTCCTGCATTAAAAGTCAATTTGCCTGACGTATACAGACCACTCAATCAAGTCCACTATACCTTTAACAGTGCTTTAGCAATAAAATCCGGTTATAACTGGCTCTTTAGTGAAGAAAAGACGAGAGTTGATCAGGATGGAGTTGTGCTCTGTTCATTGATCAAAGTGCCTACAAGTTGTGCCGTTATTGTTTTTGTACAAACAACTGTATTGCTGTTCTATATGATATAGGCTTTTTCCAGCGAATTCGCTCGCGTGGTACCTAGATTGGGTTTTACACACAATAGATTTAAAAAAAATAGGATCACGACTGTAATCCCCAAGTACGGTAGACATCCTCTTAAATCTCCAGACGCTTAGATCCTTTAAAGATGTCTAGTGGAGGTAGTCAGAGACACGTCCAAACATTATATTTGGCACATGCCCACTATTTGCAGTAGTCAGATTATTATTATTTATTATTCAATACATTTTTTTATTTTATATGCACATTAGTAAAGATTCTAGAAATAAAGCAAAAAAATTGGATTACAACTGTAATCCACTAGTAGGTACAGTAGACATCCTCTCAGATCCCTAGGTGCTGAGATCCTTAAAGATGTCTAAAGGGGGTAGTCAGAGGCACGCCCAAACATTACATTTGGCACATGCCCGTCGCCGCTAACAACTATATTCAAAGTCAATTGTATTAGCAAAGTTACAGAATATATATCATTATTACAATATGTATATATCAAGTTTCATCTAAATCCGTTTGGTAGATAGGGCGTGATCAAGCCACAAACATACAAACTTTCAGATATAATAATATTACTAGTGATAATATTAATAAGATAATATGACAAGATGCAGGTTGAAGCAGTTTTTACTTTACCGCTTTAAAATACATTAATAAAGATATATTATTATAATGAATATTGATGAGATTAATTTAGCCTCGCAATAACTCACTCTGTGTACGAGTAGACACAGTATAGGTGAACTAATATATCAATAGGTAAGTACTAACTAATTGAAGATTGAGGAAGATGGAAAGGAGCATGCTGGGAATAAGACAAAAAGATATGGTCAGGAATAAAATAATAAGGAAAAGAACAAAGTTAACAGATGTTTTTAAAATGATAAGATCCCTCAAATGGAAATGGGCAGGACACATGTCTAGGATGGAAGACAGTCGATGGGCCAAAAAAAATAACAGAGTGGATACCAAGAAATCTAACAAGAGGCAGAGGTCGACCAGAAAAAAGATGGGAAGACATTTTCATAGAGAAAGCTGGATCAAACTGGATGACAAAGGCCAGAAATAGAAATATGTGGAAGAAATTGGGGGAGGCCTACGCCATGGAGGCGACTACTGATAAAAGTGATACACAATAATTAAGTAATTATACCTAAGTTAAACTAGTAAGTTAGTAGAAATAAAGGCTCATTTTATTTTATTTTATTTTATTTTAAGTACTAACTAATTGAATAAGTGATTTTGTAAGTTTGGTATAATTTGTTTTCATTTAGAGGGTTAACCCCCGGAACTACTGATTTTTCCTTATTAGTAGGTAAACTTTACTTCCTAACGTCTGGAGATCTGAGAGGATGTCTACCGTATTTGGTACAGTCGAGATCCTGTTTATTTATTTATTTTTTAGTTTCCTGCCTGAGTGATATAATATTATGTTATTTTTTAATCTAATAAACAAAATTTTCACGTGTAGGACGCAACTAGTAGCTCGTAAATTTTTTGTGATGGTCACATTAACATTAAAATTGGATCGTTAAAATTTAGGATTGGTTGACATTTGCACTTGCGAAATACATATTTAATCTTTAACTTGATAATTTTAGAAGGCCATCAATATCGATCGTCTTTTTCGTTGGTCGTAATCGGTAACTGTGAGAAGACGGTAAAACCCTGGCCTAATAAGGGTTGCGCCTTATTAGGCCAGGATTTTACCGTCTTAATACTTTGGTCTTGTTCGATCCACCACTCATAGTAGGCACTATAAAAAAAATATATGTTAGACCTCCCCTCAGGCGCCCAGATAATTGAATAGAAGGAAAAAAAGGAGGTTGTCGGAAGCACGTCCAAACATTACATTTCCCACATTTTGCAGTAGTTAGCATTCCATACGTGAAAGGTTGCTAACCCATCACCGCTTATAAGAATAGTAACTGGTTTAGACGCCCCTATCGTCCCGGGCGTCTTTTTCTTCCCCATACGGCAAAAATATCCATCTTAAATAGGTTATATAACCATTTGTAACAGATATTTGATTAGGTAAGTATATAGACAGGAAAATTTACAAGGTTAAAGCAACTCATAAGTGTACCTACTAACTTGCTCTCAATGATAATGATTAGAACGCTTATTTTAACCATGCCTCTGGCTGTACCACGAACAGATTGGCAGTTCACACTTATTACTGATTTTGCTGATTTTCATCGAATAGGTAGTAACTTTTATAGAATTTCGGAATAGAGCGAATGATTCTTGAATATGGACAAAACTTGAAAGCTGTGGATATGAAAATCAACCAGTGACGATCGATTGGGCAATAGGTCTGCAGGCTGTTTTAGAACTAGGTAGGTTATATATCCAAGAGTTTCATTCAGGTAAGGATCAAGACTATGAACTTGTATGTATGTATTTAAATTTACTATTTGACTTGACTTCGAAGGAGTTGATGAACTAAAAACCCGGTTAAATTTAGGCGTTTTAGTGTGTAACGCGCCATTTGAAATGTGCTCACCAAAACGATGAAGTTAATTGAATTTAGAGTGATTTACATATTGAACCAGCTCCAGAATAAATATTAACTGAAAACTGTGAAAGCTAGAAGAATCTAAAACCAGATAATTGTCTACACAGGTAGCTAACTATATCTAGAAAGATCTTCTGAATCTACAGTTGACATATCACAGGGTCCGATTCTAGGACCATTTATGTTCCTGGTTTACATTTACAATGTGTTAAAGACTTGTCACATAAATTTATATAATTACGATACCTCGCTTGTTTTTAAAGTCAGTTTATATATTGTAGTTAATTATTTTAAATTAGTATAAAAAGATCCAATGTGATGTATGTACCTAAATACGTCGCTGTCGATAGTCATCAATTGATTCATTGTAAGTAAACAATCTAAAACGAAATGCATTTATTTGCCTAGAGGCACTTCATCGTGTTGATACCTACTACTAGGTACTTCCTTAGGACTCATTATTGATGCATACTAGTACAAACACGTGTAGCAGTTGTTCTACTCAATGCGGCGCCCCTGAAATCCAGTACTTCAGCAATCTTGCGCTGCTGTAGCCGAAGGCCTTATTTCTGTCACATAATGTATAATATCTATGTATCTGTTACAAAGTAAATAAGGAAACGTCTTCGATTAATTAAACTATTTTTGCAATTGTTAGGAAATACTTATCTACTTAGCATGTTTTAAGGATAATCAAGAAACATTTATAAGGAAGAGCGAGATCATTTTTTTACTTATCAGGAGGTTTCAAACCCTTGTAATGTTTTTAGATTAAGTTACTGAAAAAAACATTTGTATTGTATTGTCTGTTTTTTGTGATGGAAATAAAACTGTTTTCTATTCTATTCTATTCTAAACTCAGGCTATGTTAAGCTGCATAATGCTGTCCGTACTGATAAAGCTACACTACATTTCGAGGGATTCGAGGGCCTGAAGATCTGAAAGGATGTCCCCGTACTTGGGAATTACAGTTTTGATCCTTTCTCATTTTAATTCCATGTTGCGAATGTAAGAGAGTAAGTTTTCATAATTAGAAAACTAGAAACTATATAAATTATTATGATGATATCCAAAACTAAAATGAACATTAGAAAAAGGTGGAACAAATTTAGAGTGAAAGCTGTCGATATAGGACGCACATCAAAAGCCGGCCGTATAGACCAGAGTTATTGCACATTCTTTATTTTGAGATGCGTCTTTGACAAATTTAGCACTAAAGTGCTCCTAACAGATCAATATACCTAAAAGCCTAAGCTAGAGAGAACTAAAGATTATAAATTAATGTAACTGAAGGCTCAATTGTTCTGTTGTTGCAAGAATCTATTGAATTGTTTTGAAATCAGTCGCGTACGCATACTGTTATGCATCTTGTTGTTTACGGAATACATTCCTAGACGTTACGATATAAATAGTTTATGCAGGTACTTAGCTAGGTTACGATCTTCAATTATTATCGATTTGAATCAATTTTACTCACTTCTGTAAAACAATACCTACTTATAGAATTAAAACTATCGTGGTTGTTAATCGTCAGCAATACAAGTAAAAACGTGGTAATTAGCCGTATTTCTATTTAAAATACCTACTTATTCATAGGAAGGTAAAATTAAAATGCACTATGTATATATGTACTTATTCATAGGTAGGTACTACTACTGCAAAATGTGAGTGGGTGCCGAATGTAATTTGCGGACGTTCCTCTGCCCATCCCTACTACTTATTATAACTTTTTGATTTTAGTTTAAGTTACGAGCTTTTTTTACAAAATTTAATTTGTGATTGCATTTTAAAAGCCGAGAAAAAGATTGTTTATTGAAAGTTACCGCTGTATTACGGTCGTTAAAGCATTATGGATGAAAAGGCAATTAAAGCATTTTATGAAATTTGACTTTCGTAAAACATTGAAATCAAAAAAACATTTCAGAAAAAAAGTAGCCTTTGTCCATCCTAAGACTTTAAACTATTTCTATGTGAAATTTCATCACAATCGGCCCAACCAACGGTTTGGCCGTGATAACGTCAACAGATAGATAGACAGACAGACAGAAGTGTTGTCTGCTAGAACGACTGACGTACTGCCTGGTACATTCCTTTCAAGGAGCAAAGGATAAACTGCCTGCGATCGGTTCCGCATTCGTTACATTACTGTAAGTACCTTCATAGTTAAATACTTAAGTAGACGTTAGTAGATAATATGTTTTAATGTAGGTAATTACCTAAGTACCTACTACAAATCTAAGGATAACGTGAAACCTACTTGCTATTCTTTTTGCATACATAAATGATTCAGGTTGCCTAATGAAATCGCATAATTATAGCTAAGAAAATGTTCTTTTAGAGAATAAAAAATAAAATAGAATATAAATAATAAATAATATAATAAACCAATAGAAAAAAATAAATACTTAAATAAATAGTTTCCAGACAGGTGCGCCAATTGGATGTCAGATGCACTGATTTTAAGGGCGCTAAATGGAATACTTCCCTCCACACTGCAGTAAGGTTGTTCTTTAGGAGTTCCGTCTCTCACTCGGAATAAACAGTTCTATGAACATGTAGAACATCTTATTCTGAGGACCAACCAATGATGGACCAGGAGAATGATAATGATGGATGTAGAATTGTAGACGTTTAGGGCACCTTAAGATTCGACGCTCGAGGAAGCGCGACAGAGCATACGTAAAAAAACAGTTGCTAAAATCATTAATTCATTCATGAGGTATGAAGATTTTGTTGTAGTTGTTCTGTTGCGCTTCCTTGAGCGTCGAATCTGAAGGCAACCCTTAGGTAATTACTTTATGGTTTAGTATGATGACGTTTTGATGACGACGCCACAACCTCATCGTAACATATCTACTAAAATAATCTTTCGAATTCCCCTTGCAAAGAAATACCTCACGTTTACCTCAACAGGTACCTATGTATTTACTTATAAGACATGTGTAATGCGCAAGACGTGCATAGCAGTGCATATCCACAGATAGCAATAATATTTATTGTGTAATGTAACATTACTTGTGTAGTGCCGACGCAGTAGGGACCGGTTGCTGTGACTAAAGCCTAAGTTTCCGACACTAGCGCTTTTATCATTACGACCGTAAAATACTGTTTATTACATATTTCGAATGTTTCTTAGTTAAAACTCATCAACAGAGATTGGGCATATGGGCCAATACAGTTTGGGCCATGATGGGCCAACCACAGAATCGTACATTGTTAATTTGATAGTTGTAGCTTCTTGATACTTAACTATGCAATTGGCAAAGTCTATATGACATGTAAAGAGATATAACCCGAAATTTTAATGATAACTAGTTGATGGCTATATGTACATTTTCATAAACATTGGTTTCCTCAAAGCGCTCGCGTTTATAGCATTACCTTGAGCTGACCTAGGCTAGGCTAGGGCCTTCGCATGGCACGGTTTCTGTCTAAGTACCGTCAAACAAAACAAAATAGCGCTTATCACGCGGAAAACAGGTACCATAAAACCTGACCATAATGAATAGATAAGATCGTGGCAGGCATTTCCCCAGATGCGGACGCCTGCACTACGGTAAAAAACAAAAATATCTTTGTTCAAGAAAAGTATTGAAAATTGAGGTAAAATACGACTGTTTTTATTTTTATTGCGTTAAAGTCTAAATTAGCGTAAAGTGACAGTTATTTTATATTTTATTTTATTTTATTACGTACTAGCGACCCTCCCCGGCTTCGCACAGGTGCAAAGCTGATTCCTATAAACCTTCCTCCTGAATCACTCTATCTATTTAAAAAAACCGCATCAAACTCCGTTGTGTAGTTTTAAAGATATAAAAGCATACATACAGACGCGGGAAGCGGGAAGCGACTTTGCTTTATACTATGTAGTGATGATGTTTTACACATTCAAAGTCAACACCAATTTGCATGTTAAATAAGTTTAGATTGTCCTTTCAAAATCCCATTTACGTATTTGTAAATTTTATCAGAACTACCAATTTTTGGATAATACTATTCGAAAAGAACAAACGTCTTTTGAAGGTCACTTAAATGCAAATGATTCGTAGAGAAGAGCAAACACCTAACTCTCTGCCAATTATGTATTTTGACTGTGTGCTATGCACGCACGAGTGTGACAGCCGGCGCCAGCACATGCCAGCAACTGAAGAGCGAGGTCACTTTATAAAATAATGCACAACTGAAAATTACACAAATAATGTAATGACGCGCAATAAGAAAAGCTGCCGAGCCCCCACGCGTCGCCCCCTCCCAGCTGCGTACCGATACGACGCAGCTGAGGCGAGAAAAGATGACGTTTGAGAAAGTAGACATGAAAAGTAAGTACATACTTACATTTTAGGAAGAGCCTAAAAGCTAGCTAGAAACAGTGAAGCAGGTAAACAAAGATGTCTCACTAGGCTTTAGACTGAGTAAAGTTGATGCAAGTAATTATGAGGGTAGGTGATGAATGTCTCAAAGATTGTATACCTACCTAGCTATTAGAATGGGTTTGGGCAACGGTTAGAGGTACTTATCTAACGCTGTTGATAGGGATGAAAATTTGTCGATCGAATGTGAAAATGAAGAAGGTCAGAAGAACAATTAAATTAAATAAAATAAATAAATAAATAAATAAATATTGGCGGACTTTACACACAGCGCCATCTAGTCCCAAACTAAGCAAAGCTTGTATTATGGGAACCAGATAACTGATAGAATACTTATATATACTTTTTTTTTTTTTTGTAAATACATACTTATTATACATATTAACACCCAGACACAGAACAAACATCTATGTTCATCACACAAATGTTTGCCCTGGGTGGGGATCGAACCCACAACCTACAGCACAGAAGGCACAGAAGCCAACGCGAAATTGGGTTGGTTTAAAACGAAAATTAAAAATCTATGCTTAGCGCGGACCACCCTAGATAACGTTTATTCCTATAGAAGTAGACTGTGACGATGACATTTATTCTTCCTTTTGGTTGATGTTTTATCTAAGAATCCTGTCATATTTTATCAGACTCAAGCATGGCGATCTCAAGAAAGAAATTAACTTTTAATTATTAATTGGTATCGCCATACTCAAAACCTCGCAAGCGCTGTGACCGTTGTTTTTATTTTTGACATCGAATGACGTAGAAAACGACTTCAAAATATGGAGGAAACTTTCAATAAAATTATTCGCCTGCACGTTTTATTTTTGTAAGACATTTTTATGGCGCGGCGCCATGACGAAGTCCGCAGATCATTTCTCAATCGACGCTCGAGTCTGGGTATTGTACTGTTTAAAGTGTTTTGTAATTTTTCGGGTAAGATAACTCAAAAATCTTCATGTCATAGCTGAAAATGCAAGGAACCAAGCATTGAAGTAGCCTGAAGATTCTTTCCGTACCTACTACGTCCGAAGAAAGGAGCATCACAATGAAGTTAAAATACTCTGTGGACAGGACAAGGCCACTGGCAACGCTGTTGGCATAGTCCGATCGCTAAAGACGAAAGAGTTTGATATTTATAGTTCAAATGTTTTCTTCCGCTCCGCCAAAGTTTACTCACAGTCACAGTTAAACATCTGTGATGTGATGATGTTCTTAGAAAATAAAAAAGACGATGGCAAGCATTTATAGTTGCATAATGCACAAGAACATTTGAAAGATTACGAGGATATCCACTACTAACCTCGTGACAAATAGGTTCGCCTATGTTGTTTATGCTGCGGGTTGGGTTCACATAACAAGTGTGAATGTAAATTTCGAATCCTGCGAGAGAAATCAAGCATGTGTACTTAGCTATTTTCATGTTAAGCTTCTAATCAAATGCGCAGATATTTACTCGTATTCACAAAATTTATTTTTGTGTCATTCAACCTACGTTTTTTTCAATAATTGTCTTATTTTAGTTATGAAGAGGTAGTGGGAAACTATAGTATTGTTATATCAATTCTTACTGCTTTATTTGTACCTATTCAATCACCTAGAAAACCCTGCTTTTCAAAATTTATATGTTAGACTGCTTTATAAAAAATCTTCTCTAATACTATAAACAGAGGGATAGTTCTTATGCCATTATGTTTATATTTTGTACCGGTTGTACGGCGACTTCTTAAATCACAGTAAAGTAAACCTACTGTGATTGAATAAGTCGTCGTAAATACATCATAAGTTAATAACGAGGAAGTAACCAGCATGTAGATTAGTACCTATCAACATTCAACATGCTTGTGGCTTCCTCGTTATAAGTAGGTGTCTCTGTCTCCACGATACAAAAATACCCTGATTCAGTGTTCTTTTGGCTGGTGATCTGAGAGCATATCTGGTCTACCGTAATGGTACTCTAGTCGTAAATTCAATAATTACGTGAAAACCAACGAAAATTTTTCGACCAATCGAAAAATCAAAGGACGATGCGTACTTTATTTGCACAATAGAAAAAAAAGGAAATAAAAAAAATTACAAATCTCTTATATTTTGTCAGTTAAAAATTATTATAATTTTTATAAATTGCTGGCATTTTTGTAAAAAACTGCGGATGAATCAAATAAAGCAATAAACACACGCTCAGTTAATTGATAACGCGATGTTAATGTTCCACACTGTTAGGTAAGGTATGTACCTACCTACTGTTGAAACCTGAATAGATAGGTACCTACAATAAAATAGGCACTTAGGTATATCAGTTTAAGACCATCATAGCCCTTAAGATAAAGGCCTGCATGATATTGGATCTAGCTACTGACCAACTATCACTATTTAAACAATTCAATAAAAAAAATTAATTAAACACCTGAATAAACTTCTAGGTATTGTATGTAAGTATGTGTAGCACTTGTTAATTGTATACCTAGTACCTACGTTGTACAGACTTAAACTGGCTTTTAGGGTTCCGAACCAAAATGGTCAACAGTTTTTCATATGTTGCTTGTTTGAATTGCGACAATTGTGTTTCAAAATATCAAAAAGACCCTAAACTCCGAAGTTTCGAGACTTTTCTATATTTAGGAAGGTTTTTTGAAAAACTCCATTAGTTTCAAGGTTTAAGTTTGTTAATAACAAATATTGGAGAACATTTCCACTGCGCCAGCTGGTCCCAAACTAAGCAAAGCTTGTACTATGAGAACACTACAATACATTATATACCTACCTATACTTATAATATTTAAAGCAACTAGACGTAGATAAACATCTCTGTTTATCACACAAACGTTTGGCCTGAGTGGAAATCGAACCCACAACCTACATCGTAGAAGACAAAGCTACTATCAACTAGGCTGTGATTCTATACATCGAAATTATAGTTTCGATACGGAACCCATAGTTGCACGAGTCAACTCGTACTTGACCGGTCTTGTTTTATGTTGTACATAGGTATGTAGCCAATATTATGAAGTGATTCATTTCACAACTATTCACGACTAACTGCCTCGCAGCTTTGATAGCCTGTTAAACAGTAGCCTATAATGATAGGTGTTCCAGCAGGCCTAACATGAGCACCCTAGCATCTAGGGTGTCTATCTACCCTTTTGTAGACAAAATGCAGTGTAAAAGCGCTGCCTGGAGAAATACATTTTGAGTGAAGAATGCGCCATGGACTTAAATTTAAGATCGAGTGAAGTGTAGAAAGAAACTAAAATTTAGTTGCGATCTTAGACAGTAGGTAAGTCGTTGTTTGTTTCAAAGTGATCCTTGTGATTTTATTGAAATAAATAATTATTTAATTTTGAATTTGAATTTGAATTATACTGTTAGTTTTTAAATGTAAATAATTGTGTATATTTTTTCAAGAAGACAATAAAATATAAATGTTTGTAATGATTTATGTTGTTTGTATTTCATTTTTAAAAGGATCATAATTTGAAATAAATATAGTCGCTAGTCCCCTACTAGCGACTATATTTATTTTTTTATTTTCAATGGGGATTTCTGGATAAAAAGTCCAGAAATGCCCATTACACACTCAATGCGCTGCCAATGGGGATAACTGGACTTTTTGTCCAGAAATGCCCATTGATGGGGATAGTCAATGAGGATTTCTGGACTAACCCGTTGTTTTCTACAAAAAATGATTTTTGTTGTTGTTTTTTCGGTGCTTTTTTAATTAACAAAACATGTTGTTGGGTGCTTATGCTATACCTTCAGGTTGCAAGTCACGATCTACTCCAATGTACAACCAAATTAAGAAGTGAATGAAACAACATCCTAACAAACTTTCGCACTTATGATATAATTCACATTCGGCAGTCTCATGTTCGAGCAATCGCTCTTCAATTGCCAAACAACAATCGCAATGCACTTTCGCCAGGCATAGTGCTTAAATCTTAGGTAAGAGGTCTTCTAGGATAAAACTGAGAAAACTTCACTGCATTTTAATATGGGCCTGAGAATGGCTAACAATGCTGATGAAGGCCGAGAAGACGCTGGAGTGACGACTTCGATACATTCTAGACCGACTCTGGTGGGACGAAACCGGCATTCGCAAAGCTTGAAAGAGTATGAGGGAGGAGTTGGAGTACCTTTGATCAGTAGAGGAACAATATAGGGAAAAGAACGAATGATTTCGACGGTCAAACTAATAAGAATTAAACTAGTTATATGTTCGAACTGTTCAGCCGAACTAGTGAGAACAAAGGTGTTTTATACAGGTCCAGACGATCTCTTTCGAAAATATAGTTTTTCCATTCTTCATTATGGTAGATTTAGACAGAAATCGACCGAATTTGTGGTGAAGAAACTATGCCTTACGAACTGGATCAGTTAGTCGAGTTCAAAATCATAATATGTACCTATTACTCGTAATATATAAAATGCTATTTGGCACTCAAATTCAACTTCAAATTCAAAAATCATTTATTTCAATAAAATCACAAGGATCACTTTGAAACGTCTTAGGAACTAGGTGAAGCTACGTGGATTCCACGCGACCAAGCCTAGAAGAATCCGGCAACAAACACGGCTTGTGGTCTATCTTTTTTTTAATGATCCTTGCTATGTAGAGCTCCAGTGTGGTACCAATCGAACAAGGCTTAAACAAGAATCATAATTAAAAGTACTACTCGAGTACGTACAACAATAATAAAATAACTAAAGAGCTTCAGCACAAATTAAAAAAGCACTACGTCATCGCCTTCGTTTAGGAAATGGATTTTTAAGATTAATTATGTTTATTACTCAAACAAACTTAGGTGTAGCAGTAAGTACATTTTTATGATAAAAATAGCTTTGACTTTTCTTTCACAGGCCAACATCACCTCTCAGACTTCGGAGCACGAGTTCGTTTACCTTGATGTTACTAATCGTGTTTATTGGACCTGCCTATTGATTAATCGGATTCCTTAGGCGCATGTTATCTTTAAAGCTAGCAAGTGGAACCACTTCAAAAATTCCATTCACAACAAAAGTTGCGAAATGTACATTGTAACTAAATATTATCATCTTCATTTACAATGGTTAAGTTACAGCCAAACCGACCACGGAGTCAGGGCTCTCGATGTAGATGTGGTTGACAGCATCAAATGAGCCTCTTTCCCTACACTGCTCTTCCAAGAGGAAAAAGAACCAGAAGATAACACAACAAACGATCGTATTTGCGCTTCCATTGACGCGGAGCCAGGCGCAGTGGACAGAAGCGGATCGTATATTGACCAATCACTGTGCTCGAAATAGTTAACCCAAAAAAATCAAGCACTGTGATTGGTCAATTTACGGTTTGCTCTGCTCCACTCCGCACAGCTCCGCGTCGGTGGATACGCACCTTACAGTCGCTTGCGCCGGCGCCGTGGACGCATCATTCTGGCCATACATATCAGTCGGACATTAGTAAATTGAGGTAAAGAAGATTATAAAATTACTAGCAGTCCGCCCCGGCTCCGCACGGGAGTAACGTATTATAACGATTTTATGGGTATTTTTTACCCAGGTTACATTATCGAAGTTTTAATAGGAATCCCTATTTTTTGCAAACAATAAATATGGCCTATGTTACTCAGAGATAATGTAGCATTCTAACAGTAAACGATTTTTTGAAATATATCCAGTAGTTTTTGTATTTATTCCATACAAATATACAAAACATCTTTCCTCATAATAATATTAGTACCTATAGATTATTACACTCATAATAACTTTTGAATGGTATGGAATTTGGGAATGGTATAATTAAAAAAGTAATTTACAGGTACTGATATGGCCTTGAAAATGAAGTGATTTTTTGGATAAGGATTAATACCCAGGTACGAATAATGTGGCCTAGTTTGTACAGGCGGCGTTACCATTGCATATTTTAACATGAAAAAGTAGTTATTGTGACATAACTGTAATAGTTGGACATAATTATGGTATTGCTGACTTATTTGTTAATATTGATGTAATCTTTAAAACTGCAGTTCATCACTTTGCTCTATTGTCAATAATTTCCGCAGCATGCGCGATATAAAGATTTTTTTGGATTTTTTATCACACGTTGGGTTACATTATCGAAGTTTTCATACGGATCCCTAATAGTTAGACATATGGTATTGTTGACTTATTTGTAGATATTGATATTCTCTTTAAAACTGTAGTACATTACTTTGCTCTATTGTCAATAATTTCCGCAGCATACGCGATATAAAGATATTTTTGGATTTTTTATCACACGTTGGGTTACATTATCGAAGTTTTCATACGGATCCCTAATAGTTAGACTTATAGTATTATATTTTTTCTGTAGATATTGATGTTTTCTATAAAACTATAGTACATTACTTTGCTCTATTGTCAATAATTTTCGCAGAAAACGCGATATAAAGATTTTTTTAGGATTTTTTTTCACACTTTGGGTTACATTTTCGAAGTTTTCATACGGATCCCTAACGTTTTTGAAAATACTATATAGCCTATGTCCATCAGGGATAATGTAGGATTCTAATGGTAAAAGAATTTTTTGGATCGGTTCAGTAGTTTCGGAGCCTATTCGAGACAAACAAACAAACAATCAAATCTTTCCTCTTTATAATATTAGTATAGATAGTAATTAAGTTTATTGTCAACTACTTAGGCATATACTTGTACACATTACACATTAAGCTATTTTAATACGTGGTATTGTAAGTGTATTGATAAGTTACTTAAGTTAGGTCAGAACTTCAGACGGTTCAATCCTAGACGACTCATAGGGGTAGTCACGTCCAAACTACGTTCGGCACATTCCGACATTTTGCAGAACGTAACTAGTTAGCATTCTATACTAACTGGTTTCCTCATGAGGTTTACCTTCAATGTATTGAGCGCGTGTTAATAATGCGCATAATTATACAGGGTGTAATAAGACTACTCCCGAAAACTGAAACAAGATGTTCAGACCGTGCTGATTGATTTATTATCACCGAATAAAAATAAAATAATGTTATTTTCTTTGGATTCAGTCCTTTAGCGGTCATTATTGCGTCCTCTATTGCCTGTAGCATTACCATAAGATTTTAGATATTTTTTCGAATCGATACAAAATACAAATCAAAAAATTGATACAAAACTAATTTAACATCCTTTAGGATTAAGAAATATTTTACCTTCTGTATTCGGGAGTCGTCTTTATACATTCTTCTTAAAATCCATTGATGCACGCCCGGATTGTCGGACCCACGACCTTCAGATTGAAAGTCAAGGTACCTCCTACTCGGCCAATACTGCTCTTGTTATAGATTTTAACGGGTTTGCAACATGCGTATTTATAGAACGAAAAGTAAGAGAAACAATTTTTATGTTTAAGTTTAAAGAACTTTATTTCAGAGTTCACTCAAAATGAGATACAAAAATAACACTCAAATATTGCGTTTTAAATGATTACACCGCATTTTCTGTTTTGTCTATTATTCTATAGACAAAACGTGTTCTCGGGTGCTCGCTTATATTAAACTGTAAATAATTACTTATTTATTATCTGTGCAATATATAAGTAGATGGTAATGCCTAAATATTTAATTCTAAGCTGTTTCCTATAGCTTTAGGCAATTATGGTACCAACTTTTACTCAGTAATACACATAAATACCTACTAAGTGAAGTCATTGTCATAAGAATAACTATATAACCCACACGAGTCTAACCCTCCTATTCAACAACGACACTATGAGAACACGCTACCCACAGTGGACGAAATCTTTTTTCATAAAAATCACTTTATGCATAGTGTGACTAGAGGCACATTGTCGTGTGCCACTAGCCAAAGTTGAGCTCTAATGGCATACGGTAGCGTGCGCCATAGTGCCGCTCAACATATAGAGTATTGTTTATGAAAAAAGATTTCGTCCACTGTGGGTGCGTGTTCTCATAGTGTCGTTCTTGAATACGAGGGTTACTCGCTCTTGACCAGTTTTTCTATAATGAGCAACAACAGATTAGATTGGATCCACTTGATGATAGTTCTAAGTCCCTCTTCAGCATAAGTTCTTCTTTCCATAGTATTTATTACCTTCAAAAACAATTGGTGTGTTATCTGCGCTGCGTCTCATAGCGTCAAGATGGTAGGCTATGATATCTCTGCTTCTATTGTATCAATATTGTTGAAACTTTGTGAAGGCGGCACTATTTAGAAACATATTTTTTATATACCTAAAGGGTGTGTTAAAACTACTTCCGAAAACTGAAATTTTCAGACCATAATTCTAATTAGGAAAAAAAATAGACAATACCTAAAAACATTGACAATTTTGGGGCGTTTATTCATTGTATTCTACGTAAATACCCATTGTACATCATAAACATAAAAAAATACAAACACCTAATTATTTTGTTACAATCGAAATATTTTCTTTCTCTGGGTGAATCCATTATTAAACAAAACTATTTTATATAGTTATGTTATAGGGTAAACCTGTGTTTCAGTATTCGGGAGATGTCTTTATGCACCCTGTATAAATCATCACGATACGTGAAACCGTTTCTGCATGAACGGTTTGAATTTGAACTTGACGTCAAATTTGAAGCCTCAACTAAAGACCTAAAATATCTCCTAAACTATATAGGAGCACTATTTTTGTACTTTGAGAACAAATTTTTAGCTTAGTCAAAACAACCGAATTACATGGTGAGGCTTCCGACTTAACGGACACGAATATTTAACTATTAACTGAAGAAGTGCACAGGTCGTTGAAGTACCTATACCAGGATCTGGTTGGACTCAAAACACTTTCCTGAAGAACTTTGGGCTCTTTTTGGCCACAACATCACCAATTTTAGTCTGAGGTTCGGTCTACTTTAAACCCATATCAAAACAAAAGACGTCATGTATACCTACTATGAAAATATTTTTTATTAGACAATAATTTAATTACCGATCTGGTGAAAATGTTCTTACGTATTGGCTAGAGAATTTTGGCCGTCTGCCGAACAGCCGAATGCTTTAAAAGTCACATCAGGTGCATTTAGTTAATGATTCATTAAATCATTAAACAAGAGCACGTGCTATCGACGTGCTCTGAGCTAAAGATTGGAGAACAACGTGAGGATATTCTATCGGAAGGTTTCTAATCAACCTGTTCTAACTAGTAAGTTAAGCTAATTAGTTACTTAGGTAATTCGCTATTTAATCCAAGTTCTTGTTTTAATGACCGTAACTATGGCGGAAATAATTATGTTGGTGATTGAGTTTAACGCTAAATAATAGCGTTTACAAGACTGATAACTAACTCTTCATATGGATTTGGGGAAGTTTGTAATTTGAGATAAATGAGGGGAGTTCAGAGGTAAAAAACATTCGACTTTAGAACTTCCTCCCTTTTTTGAAGTCGGTTAATAATCGAGCCTGTCTAGGAGTAGTCAGGTAGGTTCTATCTAATAGGGAAAATCTTAAGGAAAACGAGGACAGAATATAGTAAAATAACTAGGCACCTCAGCAGCATTTAAATTCATTTAGTGATAACTAGATAATTAACACTATCTACTTAGTAAACTGCTGTGTAGCACTAGTAGTCAGACTAGTACCAACTTACGAGTGTATGACAGCTGGGGCACTGACTATGAAGTGAAGAAAAGTGTAGGTATTTTTCATACATCACCTCATCATCATCAGATTCCACGTAGACTTGGAACCCTAAAAATGATCTAGGAGTTTTATTCTTCATAGTACCTAATTAAAGTAGGTAGTAGTTTCAGCTTCGAATTTAGAGAATACCATTTTCATAGTAACTATTATAGAATCATTATCTCTATTCTAAGATTCTATAATACTTAGATGCAATGAAAGTTGTATTCTCTAAATTCGACCGATGTTCAGAGCTATGGTATTGAATATCGACGGTGAAGTGAAGACGTTTTTTACGGAAGAAGCCTAAAGAAGGATCAGGAGGTCCTGCTGTAGCTGCCTTAAAAAAATGAAATGTAAATGAGACGAAGTAAAAATAGTTAATCCACGCGGTAATGCGTTAGCTGTGCTGTATGAGCTGCAGCACCAGGCGGCCCTGACATGATATTGGCTTGCAAAACGAAACAGGTAAATAATTCTCAATTGTACCAACAAAAATTCGAGCTCGATCAGTTTTTACTTTACTTACTAAACTTAGGTAGGTGACGAAAGTTTTAGGCCTCCATTCCGTTTGATCGTTTGCATGACTGAACTACAAACATTCAAACATACTCGTACAAACATCCTCCCAAGCTTTCGATTTTTTCATAGTAGGTTATGATTAAAACTTATAAAATAGAGTTTCAATGATTTCGTAGTTCAGGTGTGAAATTGGGTAAAGTTAAATCGCGCTATTGATGTCACTTCGTTATTGAAGTTTAGACCATTGAAACACGTGATTCTTTACCAGTTGTTTTTTTTCCTTAGATACCAAAACAAAACCGGACAAGTGCGAGTCAGACTCGCGTGGTTCCGTAGATATATTATAGTTTTTCTGCTGATAAATATTTATTTATTATTTATTTAATTATTTAACTAACTCTACGATCTAAACATGAATTACTTACGATTAGTAGATTTAAAAAAAATGCGAAGACGCGTGAACCAAAAATGACCATAAATGTTTCCGTTACATATCGAATGTACGGAAATCTAAAAATGAAAATTCTGCCTATTTTTAAATAGGCAAAATAAAAAGGCTGCTAAAAAATACCAGCATGTAAAACATAATTCAAAAAACTTGATTATTTATCTCCGGATTTACAAATACCTAAGGGGCCATTCTTGATCATTTTCAACGGATTTGGTTATGAATATTTGATTGAAGATACTTATAGTTTAATAATGATTGATGATGATAATGGTTGCCTGGTGGGAGGTACATTGACTATCGATCCGACAGTCGTTGGTTCAAACATAGGTTTTTTTTATTCAACCATTTTCCGTTTTCAACCAATGGATTTTTCTATTTGAAAAATACGTGCGCGGCAGTGGCGTAACTATACTATCTGAGGTCCGTGGCAAATTCATTGGATGGGGCCCCAAGAAAAATCGTCACATTGTAATTTTTTTTTAGGTAATTATAATAATATCTTAAGACAATCTTTTTTATTAATGACATTTATATTACGATAGAAGCTCTGCATCAGCATCTGTTGCATGTGACTTTACATCAAGCCTTACTAAAAGTTTAAAGTATAAAGTAGCCTTAGATAGTATTGAACTCAGTGACTTAATTTGGATGAACTTATTTATAATATAAGTATTATATTAAACTACGTAGTTCGGTGGGAACAAAAACTTTCCTAATAATGTCGGATTTGTAAACATTCCATTGCCATAGTAGGTACTTACAAACCTACCTGCCTAAGTAATTTTACTTCACGCTACAATAGACTTCAATCACGGATTTGATGTTTCAATTCTTAGCATTCTGAACATTCTTAGCACTTTTTAGGGTTCTGTACACAGTAATAGGGTCCCGTTTTTACCCTATGACTTCGCTGTCTGTCCGTCTGTCTGTCACAGGCCTGTATCTCATGAACCGTGATAGCTAGACAGTTGAAATTTTCACAGATGATGTATTTCTGTTGCCGCTATAACAACAAATACTAAAAACAGAATAAAATAAATATTTAAGTGGGGCTCCCACACAACAAACGTGTTATTTAGCGTTTTTTTATAGATAATGGTACGGAACCATTCGTGCGCGAGTCCGATTCGCACTTGGCTGCTTATTTTTATTACTGCAAAGTGCGAACACGGCTCGCAATAGGCTTACTTACATCAGTTCAAATGGACCTCCCAAAATACCAAAAAACAAAAATAGTCTGTGGACATTAGGGATAGTTAAAATAGTGTAGGTACCTATGTTGGTAGAACCTACCTACCTACTTGGGAAAACCCTTGAAAACTAGAAACACCTACCCAACCTAAGGTAAAAAATAATATAGTTAGGAAGGAGATAAAGATAGGTAATTATGATAATAATGTACACTAATACACGACACTTCGATTGAGGATTCGATTTTACGAGTATCTCGGCACTCTCGTTCTTCTGATGTTTCAACCAATAGAACGCCAGTACATAAATGTTTGTAAACTAAACACTTTGAAGTAGCAACTACCCACTTCGTCATAGTAGAGAAACGAGTTGGTAATTACCTAGGTACCTACTAGCGGTGGGTATTGAATAACATGCACAATTTTTTGGTAAAATCCGAGATTATTGGCGCAAGTCCAACCGACATTGCTCCATAGGAAATTAGAAACATCTGTTTCACCCGATCTTCGCAAGCGAAATACCTAGTTGGTATCTATGGTAGGTACCTAGGAGGTAGTAGGCTCACAAGCCCCGCAAGTTCAGCGTAAGTTGTTAAATTTTGTTGTGTTTGGTCATCCTATCTGTTAAGGCAAGATCTATTAAAAGTCGATGGTTTTGTACACACCACGGAATTTGTAGAGCCTACCTACAAATATCAAGTGGCAGGCAGGCAGGATCGATTTGTTGCACAAAATATTTTTTAAAGCTGTTATAATGTGTATTTTTATGCTTTCTTAAAACCATCAGTAGGTTGACAGGTACTTCTAGAGAGAGATGTTGCGCGGGAGTTGCGACGCGGTATTGACATTGCAGCTAGCACGCCGCCGGCGCCGCGCGCGGGTTGAGTTTATTTTTGTCCGGCCGTGAACAACGTCTAGCCATACATCGGCCACCGAACACTGTCGAACCCAAAATATCTGCCACTACCATCCGCAATCCCACATGCCCTTGCCCTGACAACTCGCAAAATTCGCATAAAAATAAATACCCTCGAAATCTGAAATTGTCTTCACGACCTACCTTCTTGTTCTGCCGCGCGGGGGTGAGCCCCACCTGGGACCCCATCTCTGCTAGTATGTTCTTCGGCATATTGGCACTGAACAGTCCACACTAAATAATTTAATTATTTTTTTTGTAACTTCGCGGTCGCAATGTTTCTTTACGAATGAGAGTGAACGCGGTGAGCGCAGCGTGTGCGCAGCAAACGAATGAGCGCGCGCTGCGAACGCGCGACGATATGAAGGCGTGCGCCGTGACGTCACATGCGCAGCCTGCACCTTCGCTCTCTGCCTGTTTGTCCCTGCTTTCTGCTCCTCGTTAGTGCATCGTATTCGTTCGTCGACGTAAAGGAAAACACTGAAAAGTCACACGCCGTGACGTGCGCCGTCACCTCAAACTGCGGTTCTTTTATTCAGCTTCATCATCGAAACCACACGGAACACGACAAAACACGGGTCCTTAGTCCTCACATGTTTTGAACGTTTTTCCTGCGATGATTATGACTATATAGTCATGTGAATATTCACAACAGTCATGTAGGTAGGTAAAGATCGCCTAATTCGACAGATCAGATAGGTATAGCGTAAACATATTTTTATCAATTTTAAAATGGGGGCAAGCCTATGTAGATACCTATGTAACCTAGGATAGGTCATTTTTACCTAAATATAATATATTTATGTCCTTGGTATCCCTAGGATCTTATAAATTCCCAAGGATAGGTAGTTTTTGTGATTCAGCCTAAAACGACCCTGATTAAAAAAAATGCATGATTTAATTATTAGGTAGCTAAGTATCGGAAGGGAAAATACCTTAGGTACCTAGAAGGAAGGAGAAAAAGAGGTTCTCTTTTTACAGGTAGGCTACAATGAGGTCGTATAGAGAGGTCAAAGGCACTGGGAAAACATTATCAGTAGGTATTACCTACCTAGTAATGTTTATTTATTTATTAAAATGGATTGCCAACAGCCTTTATATCTATCTTTATATCTATATATGTTTAAAGTTATTTAGTATGTTAACAATTCACGATCGCGATCACAACGTCGACAAAATTAACTAACTTATTAGTGAGATCAAAAAATTCTTAATTGAATTTACTTTTTTTACTTTATTTTTGTTTTTATATAAATTACTAGCCGACCCGTGACAAACGTTGCTGTCAATTTTGTTTTGTAATAATCACACAGGAAAAAGCTATTTCAGGCAGCTTGCAATTTTTTCCCTACTTACTTTGTACTGATAAAATAAATTATGAATTTTGGTAGAATGCGTATCATTAATTAGTCAAAACTGCGTTACTATGACGATTAAATGTTTTTAGTCTGTGATTGATTGTCAGATTTGTTGCACACCAACGCCATCTATACCAAAATCATCCTTTTTGCGTTTTTTTAATCATTTAGGGGTTGTTTTTCGGATTATAAGTTCCCCCTTTATTTATTCTGATTGTTTATCTACATACTACAGTAAATTTCATCTTAACTCGTTTTGTCGTTTATTTTTGATTAGGGAACAAACATAGCAGCCTTATTACAAACTTTCGCATTTATAATATTATTAGGGTAGGATAATTATAGACTTTATACAAATAAAATGTTTATTATGTATGTAAAAACATTACATAGATTAACTAACCTCTTAGTTAAAAAAATAAAGTATTTTCCGTGTAGCCATCCAATCCAGCTTTATTGAACTTACAAAAGAGTTTCAATGCGATAATGAACCATAGAGGTAGGAACGTATTAAGAATACATTTTTTACATTTTATAAAAGTGGTCAGGGTTTTTCTGTAGGTTTAATTACTAGCTCAGATGCTACGGAGCTACGGGGTGCTACGAAACCCTGTTTTCCTTTATTTATTAACTAGCAGCCCCGGCTCCGCACGGGAGTAACGTATTATAACGACTTTATGGGTATTTTTTTACCCAGGTTACATTATCGATGTTTTCATACGGATCCCTAACGTTTTTGAAAATATTCTATAGCCTATGTTCATCAGGGATAATGTAGGATTCTAATGGTAAAAGAATTTTTCAAATCGGTCCAGTAGTTTCGGAGCCTATTCATTACAAACAAACAAACAAACAAACAATCAAATCTTTCCTCTTTATAATATTAGTATAGATGTGTGCACTTACTTAATATGCGGATATACCTACTATCTAATATATAAAATTCTCGTGTCACAGTGTTTGTAACCAAACTCCTCCGAAATGACTTGACCGGTTTATATGAAATGTTTTGTGTAGGTATGAGAATAGGTCGTAGGGTATTTTTTATACCCTATATTGTGATAAGGGTGGCATAAAGTTCGAGAAAAACTGAAAGTGCTTTTTTCTGTGGGATTATTGAAATTTGAAAGGACAACTCCTGTAATAATAGATAATCCGACTATTTTCGGAGCCTAAGAACCAATCTCAAATATGAACTAGTTTTTTAGGGTTCCGTACCCAAAGGGTAAAAACGGGACCCTATTACTAAGACTTCGCTGTCCGTCTGTCTGTCACAGGGCTGTATCTCATAAACCGTGATAGCTAGACAGTTGAAATTTTCACAGATTATGTATTTCTGTTGCTGCTATAACAACAAATACTAAAAACAGAATAAAATAAATATTTAAGTGGGGCTCCCGTACAACAAACGTGATTTTTATGCCGTTTTGATAATATAATAGTACGGAACCCTTCGTTTGCGAGTCCGACTCGCACTTGGCCGGTTTTATTTTTAGTTTCTACATGCTACTTATGTAAGTAAATACGTTTTATACGGGCAACATATCAGAGAAGTTCCTACCTGTATATTTTTATCGTCTATGACACACTTAAGTACCAACCTATGCTTTAAAATTCTGATGCTCATTCGATGACGAAGCTAATTAACATGATTAACATCAGTTTGCAGGCTCCATGCACGATCTCATATTCCTCTTCTTTCTGAAACACAATGAATCACTGCTGCAAACCAAACCTTGATCCTTAATCAAATTTCTAAAGTCTGAACGTCTACCTCTCGGCATTCAAGTGTCCATTATGGGGCCGATAACGCATCCTGCCTTTTAGCTCCAAGTGTCATCAACTATTTACATTGTTAGAAGTTGGTATAGTTGGTTATGAATGACGACTTCCGAATACTGAAGCATATAGGTACCTACAAGCACAACTACCCCTCCCCTACTCAGTAAGTAAAATATAATTAATTTATTTCTTGTATAATAAATAAATTAAATTCTGAACTTGTGACTATTTTTGTATCAGTTCTAAAAAAACTTAAAACTTATAACCTAATTACTTTGAACAAAAAAATAAATACTATTTTCATACTCATTTGCAATCATCGACTACATTGGGCTATGTAGTCGATGTTTGCAATCTAATTTTGTAAAAGTGTCAAATTATGAAGTTGAACTATTCGCCACTTTTGTGTTCGTATTTTTTCCGGTTAATAATCAACTAGCTGACCCGTGCCCGCTTCGCTGTGCGTAAGACATTTCTAATACCATCGTGGACTTTTTTGTAGACGTTTTTAAGGTGTACAATACTGTAGTACATTATTTTGATATATCTCGTGGGGTGCAGCCAGCATTTGCAATGTAAGCGCAAAAAATGAGTTTATTTACGACATCACATTAGAAACCTCTAAAATTATCAGTGTTTCTCTACTATATTATGCATGTATTATACATACAGACTCCAGTCATGATGATCGTTTTTGCTTAGATTTATATACCTAGTTATTACTTTATTCCTAGTTTTTAACATAAAGCAAGTTCTGCACAACCTATCCTAATTATTGAAACATTCATCAAATAATCCTTACGTTACAATAGAGACGCCGGCGCCGAGGCGAGTCGCTGTGACCCCGCTATACAGGCTCGAAAGAGACCTAGTGCGGGGAACAGAGCTAACCAAGGTACGCTAGTGTGATATTGTAAGTGAGACAATTAATAATGTTACAATTTCCTTTGTGCTTCACCTTTGTACCTGTGTTATTTTTTATCTGTCTTAATAAACTTTTACTTTTACTTTACTTTACTTTATATAAACCTTCCTCTTGAATCACTCTATTTATAAAATAAACCGCATCAAAATCCGTTGTGTAGTTTTAAAGATATAAGCAAACATACATACATACATATTACATATTACATACAGACGCGGGAAGCGGAAAGCGACTTTGCTTTATACTATGTAGTGATGACTAGCCGACCCGTGACAGACGTTGTCCTGTCAAATTTTAATAATCGAATAGAAAAGACAACATTTGAAAAATAGAAAATCTTCCGAGGTGGTCCCATTACCACCAAGTCAGCATCTGATGATGGGATCCCAGGGAAATCGAGAGAAACCTTCAAAATATATGGGCATTGATAGTGGTTTTCAACTATAGACCTTGCCTTTCTTTCATTGGCATACACCGAGTGGAGGGCTAGCCGGGGTAGGGCTCCTAGATCTCGCGTAGATCTCGGGAGCCCCTCTACTACAGTTTTTATTTATAAACATGAAGTCGGTATTGTTTTAAACTAAAAACAATACCGACTTCTGACTTTGGTAGAATGCGTATCATTCATTGATCAAAACTAATGTCAGATTTATTTGATAAATAAATAAATAACAAATAAATATTGGCGGACTTTACACAAAACACCATCTAGCCCCAAACTAAGCAAAGCTTGTACTATGGGAACCAGATAACTGATAGAATACTTAAATACTTTTATTTTTTTTATAAATACATACATAATATACATAGTAACACCCAGACACAGAACAAACATCTATGTTCATCACACAAATATTTGCCCCGGGTGGGGATCGAACCCACAACCTACAGCGTAGAAGGCAGAGTTACTACCAACTAAGCTGTGAGGCCAGCATTCTGGTAGAATGCGGTAATCATTCGGTAGTCAAATTGATGTCAGTTTTTTTTGACAAAATGAATTTCCAATACCGACTGGTAGGATTCAACCTTTTTGGTAGAATGCGTTGCTATGACAACTCAATGTTATCGTTCTAAGACGTCACATTTTTTGCACATCAGCGTTATCTAGGTATACCAAAATCATCCCTTTTTCGTTTTTTATCTAAAAGGGGTTGTTTTTCGGATTAATTATTCACGTCATATTTATTTGTGTCATGAATATTTATTATTTTTGATAAACCATTTAGGTAAATTCAAAATAAGATAGGTATATAGGTACATCCTATCCCATTTCCATTTGGTACCTATTGAACTTTTTATTTTCAATTTTTCTGGCCTAACAATACTTTTTTTGTTATTAACTGGATAACATTTTTCAATTCTAACGGGATAGGGAAAATGAACGAAAGCGGGAACTTGCACGCGAACGGGAACGAAAGCGGGAACTTGCACGCGAACGGGAACGGGAACGGGAACGGGAACGGGAACGGGAACGGGAACGGGAACGGGAACGGGAACGGGAACGGGAACGGGAACGGGAACGGGAACGGGAACGGGAACGGGAACGGGAACGGGAACGGGAACGGGAACGGGAACGGGAACGGGAACGGGAACGGGAACGGGAACGGGAACGGGAACGGAAAAGGGGACGGAAACTTGAAGTGTGCCGGCTTAACTTGATTTTAATAGAAATATGGCTAATTACCTCTTTTTATCTTGCATTGTTGGCGTTTCAAGACAATTCACATCCGCGACTGCGATCAACGGTCTCACATAGGTATATTTAGTTTACTAGAGCTCAACTAAGTGGCACTGTTGTTACTTACCATATAGTTATACTATAACAACACTAGAGGGCGCTGGCGACAATCAGCATGTACTTTTCGAGGACTACGATAGATGGCACTGTTGTAAAAGATATTATAGTTTACTAGACCCCAACTAGATGGCTTTGTAATTACTTGCGATAAGGTTTACATGGCTTTCATTAGATGGCGCTGTTGTATTGATATGTAGTTTCTTATGTATATGCTAGGTGGCGCTGTCGTATTGATATGCAGTTCTTTAGGTATATGCTAGGTGGCGTTGTCTTCATCTATGTCATACGGTTTACTATCAACTGCAGTGCAACTACGGTTTACTAGCACTGTTGTAAAAAGTTGAATGCATCGAGCCAAAACAGAATCTGGAGTAAGAAAGGACAAAATCTTACAACTGCCTATCAATGAGTTGCCTAATGAAGGTATTTTTTTTATTGTTGGTCAGAATAATACCTAGTCGCCATTTTGTCGCGCATAACCCAGTAGATAATGATTATATGAGGTTGTTTGCCTTTATTTACCATGTAGTTATTTTATGGGGCACTATGAACCTACTGGCATGATTTGTTATTGATCAATATTTTATTAATTTACTTACCTACTGGGTGCAGGGAATAGGCTTTGGGTGTTTCGGTACTTGGCTTGTGGTTTGGTGTGTGTAAGTATGTGAACCTACTGGTTAGTGAGATTTAGGTGTTTATCCACTGTTTTTCTTTATCAACTGCACTCCTCTCTCCCCTACGGTAGACATTGTCTCAGAATATCTCCAGGCGCTCAAATCCTTGAAAATGTCTATAGGCCACAATGTCCATATTTTGCAGCTGTTAGCAATCTAAACGGGATAGGTGGTAAGCCTGTCGTCGCTTATCACTTATCAGAATACTAAGGAGCTTCCTCACGATGTGTTCCTGAACCAGTATAGGTAAGCACGTGTTAATGCGAATATAAATATTTGAATAGAAAAACCATTTGATGCACGGCCGGGATTTGAACCTACGACCTTAGCTAGTAGTAGCTCGGCGCATCAGAATATAGTTCACTAGATCTCAACTACTTTACCACAGAACACATATATCGTAGTTACTTACCATGAAGGCTTTCGATAGATGGCGCTAGCTTCACCTACGGCATAGGGTTTACTAAAACTACACGAGAGGGCGCTGTCGTTAATATGCAGGTCGCTTTTTAGAACGACGGTAGTCGCCACAGTGGGAAAAGATTATATGAAACTATGTACTTGGCATTTAGGTGGCACTGTGGTTAATAATTATACCTTCCTACGGTTTATTTGAATTGTGTTGAATGTCGTTAATTTTCCAATAAATGTTGTTGACTTGATATTATGTAAAAACCATCGGCACTACTTACAATGCTTATGCAATAGTTTTATAGTTGACTTCTCCATTTTCCTCAATGGTTTATGTTTTTTTATACAAATGCGTCTAAACTAAGTGATCTAATCTGGTTTCGCGGGTTTTATCCGAAGTAATGACAAGAATTTTAACCAATTCAAAGACGTCATTCGGTCAGTAGATTTTTAACGTGACCATCAGCACTTATCCCACATGCCATTCGAACGAAAACATGAATAAAGAATATACTTGGGTAGGTACCTACTTAGGTAATTTTGTTAGTACATAAGAATCATGAAGCTAAGGTCGATAGGTATGTAGGTATATACCTCGGTAATAGGATTTAATTTCTGAGTCAATCTCGTAAATGAATCGGATGCGTAGAATATCTAGATTGGAAGTGTTCAATAAATCAATGGAGCATTCATACCTTTTAAGACATGGATGATGGATGGAGCTGGTGCAGGCGTGCTGCGGGTACCTACCTACCTACAGTTGGCCTATAGGTATGTTTATAGAGGTAGTCGTAAGAAAAGTAAAAATTAGGACGCTATTATAAAGGACTGGAAGGAAGGACCTTAATTTGCGTAGATTCCTACTAGGTATAGGTACCTAGCATAGTGGGAATCGAACCCACGACGTAGAAGACATAGCTACTAGGTACCAACAGCGCTGTCAGGTCAGGCCAAACCTAGGTACCTAGTTAGGTACATTACATAGGTACTAGCACTTATCTACACGTGATGAATGAACCCCAATGCTACCAGTGATTATCGAACCAAGTGGAACTTTGCTAATGAACAATTAAAACTCGTTATCTACGAATTATCGCGAGATAATGAAACATTTTCATGCTCATTACAACATGTCTGATCGATCTTCACTTGCTACAAAGGCATAGGTAAGCCATAGGTAGACTTACCAACCTAGGTATTTGACGAAGGATCTTACGAATGGTACCTACTTACTTATTTACCTACCTTCCTATGTAGGGTAAGGAGGGGGAATGGCGTTCACCTAAGGAATGGTGTATTTTATAAATTATACAATATAAAACAAAATTAAGAAAAGTAATTAAGTCTAACTATCTAGTAATCAACAATTTAACAACAAAATCATATATCTCTGATCTACTAGGAGTAGGAATACATTAAAAAAAAACACGTTTGAGCGGCATTACCCCTGCCCTTGGGTAATGCCGCTCAAGGTACGGAGTAATGACGCTCAAATATGTTTAATAGAATATAACAAATATGAATTATATCAACATTATACAATGAAAGTAAGGTCTACTACAATCACAAATTAGCATCAATTATCCCGATTTGACAAAAACATCTAACTCAATTAGATCAAAAATTAGATCAGCGCAGCCGGAAACGAAAAAACGCACTTCACGTTCGCATGACGCGAACTGACGGTCCTTTTGCATCACTGTCTGTTAGAGGCTCCTTATCCTCGCCTTTCATGCCAAGTGGCGTTTTGCTACGTTACATTTTGACAGAGTTACAGAGGTGAGCGCCATTACCCAGTGGGCGCCATTCCCCCTGCTTACCCAAATAGTTCTGTCCATTCGGTGTGATTTTTTTCTGGTCCACCGAACTTTCAAACTACTTACTGATAACAGGTAGGTAACCTACCCCTAAAGGCCTACTTGGCTAGTAGGCTGATTGACGCAGCGGCAGAAGTGGACGTTCTGATGAGACGCACCAGCTAGCTTATTTCGTAAAAATCATTGTTATTACTTTCTGATATGACTAACATACATTTTAGAGAATACCAATTTCATAGTAGGTAAGTGTATCTATTATAAAACCTATGTATCTAGGTACTCTAAAAACTGCACTCAAAGCCATAGGTAATAATGGCATCGAAAGCCATAATCATAATCTTAGTTTTTACGAAATAAGCCAGCAGAGTGTCTTCTCCGCAAACAGAAAACGATATTATCGTAACATTCGTTCCGTAACGTTGTAAAAATCAAATTCTCGTGTTTTTTTAGTGATTTGTAAGTAGGGTTACGAACATCAATGATTGTCAAAAGTAATTACTTACCTACGGTCGTTCATCGTTCAAACTACATTCGAAACGATGTAACTTATAGTTTTCTGTTTGCGAATAGCCACCCTGGGGGGCTGTTGGTTGATGCAAGTTGTTTTAGAGAGCTTACCCGCCTCTCGCAGTCTATCCACTGGTTTACTAGGGTACAGGTGTACCAACCTACAGTGGAAAAGTGTTCGGCAACTGCTCCTAGAAAGCTGAAGTGGCACGTGGTGTGGAGACGGCAATTGCAGAAAGCTTAGTCGTAGCACGTTCTCGACTCTCAAAATACCTACCTAGTACCAAGGGAGGTACGCACCAGGTGTGGCAAGCATTCCGTGTGAACTGTGGTTAGCTGCTAAAAGCAGGAAAAAGTTACCTTTATCTATATCTAGTAAAATCGTCTTTGCGATAGCGGAAAACATTGTCTCCAATATAATTATGTAGGTCATGCAAATTACGATTCTACCACACTTACACTTCTGTATACCTAAGTAAGTAGGTAGGTTTATAATATACTGCTGATGTCTATGTATTTTCCTCTGTTTTGATTTTGGCTTCACCAACCATCTGACGTAGTTGTCTACCTGAGATTCTTCCCACTATTACCTAACTAAAGGTACCTAAATGTCCTGTTACAGTTACTCATAAGCGCCTACGCCTATTTACCTATTAGGTACATCTTGCCATTTAGAAGTTGATGTTTTATGAAATTGTAAAGAGGTTACTTTAGTAGGAATTTATTATTTGATGTAGGTAAGTAAGTATTTTTATTTTGCTCCTTTACTACTCAAATCTTTTTAGACTTGCTACAGCTTATAATCAGCTTACGCTGTTCGCTAGCTCACTGGCACAGATTACTTGTTGGCCTACCAGAGCTCAATCACTTTGAAACCGCTTCACACCAGTTTTTGCCAGAACTAGTTATTCCCGTAAGAAAGATACAGGAGCAACTCAACCTGATATAGGTGATAATATGATTGATCAAAACTATCCTGCACTGGAAGTTTGCATTAGGTTTATTTAAGTTGGAGAGACATTTGCCAGAGATAAATTAGGTAAAAAAATAATAATTATAAAACTGGACTGTCCCGAACCTAAATATACAGAGTGTATAAGACAACTACCGAAAACCGAATGTTCAGACCTTGGATCCCGAAAAAAGTAATAGGTAGTTAACTTTTTTTAAACTTTATAAATTGACCCTTGAATGAAGATAATATTAGATAAATGCAAAAATAACGAATCGTTAGCAATTATTATTGCCTGTAGCATTGATTGCTATAATCATATGGCTATCGAAAAAAATATTTATCGTTTTATCGCAGATACAAAAATAGCCATAAGTTGAACACCCCATAAGATGAAGCAACTTGTTCTTCACTAGGGACATTCTTGTTTTTCTTATGGTAGGTGAACTTGTGTCTTCAGATTTCGGGACCTACCTGAGTTACAGAATGGAGATTGCCAAACAAGAACCCTTTTAGATACCGAGCTGATCGTGTCGTCTATTGAATATATCACAATAGTCAGTTTAGTCCTCAAGGTTATATTTGTAGGACGACTACAGGAAGACATCGATTTATAGACCCCAGTGGTGTACATATGTTCGACATTGAGCTGGATAGTTGATTGATGGTGTTTATCGGTTGCGATTCGCGCTTTCTGATGCGGTAGTGCTTTTAGGTACTAAATCACTAACCATTTGGTTACGTGACAGGACAACGAATTACCCCATTTTTTATTTGCCGATGTGATTGTCTGACTTAGGTATCAACGTAATGCGGGGTCAGAGGTTGTAAATTGACTAATAATTGAAGGTATTTACGAGAATGTTAACCTCAGGTCGTAGGGAAATCCCTACACAACGTTTATGTGTAATTTACTAGATGTGTTTAGTTAGGTAGTGGATAAGCAACAAAGTGCCTGGTGGTGAAGCTAAACCAACCTCATTTATAGATACCTACCTCTCCACACCAGGAAGTTAGTGAATAAGCAAAAACACACCACTTACTAACTACCACTCAAAACCTAGGTACCTACTTCAATCCACACGAAAAACTACGAAGCAGTGTCACGGACAAAAGCTCTTGCAGGAAAAAATGTGTAGGTAAATGTAATGTTGGGGCGTGCCTCTGACTACTCCCATTAGACGTCATCAAGGACCTGAACGCATGGGGATCTAAGGGGAAGGGGATCCACGATTTTTTTTAATTGGATTTTTGGTTTTTTTCACCATTGGATTTAAAAACAACCCTCGGGGGGGTTGGAGTGTGTCAAAGTTTGTATGGGAGAATCTTCTCGCGAGATGAGTTTGAGTTCTTCAAGAATTATATTTTAACAAAATTGCAATATTTGAATACCATTATCTATAGGCAATAAAAGGCAAAGTCCCGACTGACTTATATTGGCCCAGCCTAAACCACTAATGGTAGAAATTTGAAAATTTGAGAGGATATATAGAAATAAATTTATCGGAATTATTGAAATTTAGACAGGACGTTTGTCGCGGGACAACTAGTTAAAATAAATAATCACAGCTCTCTTTCCCAAGTAGGTACCTACCTACAATAGATCTGTCTAAAGTGGGTAATCAGAGGCACTTCCAAACATTAAATTTTTCACGTGCTCACATTTTGCAGTAGTTAGCATTCCATACGTGGAAGGTGCCGTTGCTTATAAGAATACCAGCTGGTTGCCTCACGATGTTTCACCACTTTAGGCACGTACATTTTTCGATTAGAAAACTCCATTGTTTAAAAACATACCTTAGTATTTCCCGCTCGGCCAACACGGCTGTTTTAAAGAAAATGAAAAACTTTGCATAACAGTTCAATGTGACCTGACCTTTAGGTAAAGGGTACCTACAGTAATTTCATGAGTAAAACAGAAAAAATTGTTAGCTCTACAAGATTTCTTTGGACAAATAACTTTAAGTGAACTTCTGTATTTCGACTGATCTTATACATCTCATTGAAAAATGAACTTTAATAAACTTACAATATCAACTAGGAATTTAAACAATTCAAATACACAAGAAATTGAAAGCTAACTAAATTTTCACAATTATTATGGAAAGTTCCATAAATAAAAGTTCAATGATAAAATAAAAATTTAAATACCCTTAACAATAAAAAATCAATCACCTAATCATTCAAAACAATTATTAAGAAAAAAAAATATCATCATTAAGCTCCTCCGACAGCATTCTTTGTAAAAACTAAGTAGAAGAAAAGTAGAAAGAGAAGACTAAACATAAATTGCACAAAATATAAAAGTCCCGCCTTATATTTTTTTTAATGGAACGAAAAGTATAGAAGGAAGGAAATATTATATGCAAGTGCATAATAGAAATATTTGATGTGTGCACTGCACGTTAGATGGTATTGTGCATCTTCAATGGCGTATTTGCCAAAAACATGAAAAAAACAATAATATCTACGAAGAAGATTGAATATAGGTATAACTAGTTAAAAAAATCCTAATAAGCATTAAAAATGGTTTAAGTGGACTTGGTGACGTAAATGGGAATTACTTAAGTGTTTTTCATAAATTGTGGATTTTGTCGTTCTTCTGATTGTCACCTTCTTCTGCTATATTTAATTAGAAATGCATAAGATCCAACACGCAATTAGTTTGTCGCGTCATGGCCTTTGTTAGGGCACCAACATCGATGTTTTTAAAGAGTATCTACCCGAAACATGCAAGATTTTTATTGAAAACATAAAATCTATTGTGTCTTTTACGAACTCTCCTATACACCTACGACATCTCTAGCTCTAGCGCCAACAAGCAATCATTTGTGAATCATTATGAGGGCACTAAGGCCGCGTAATTGTGGATTTTCCTGTTCTTCTTCGAAGGGCTTGACAAAAAACTCCATCAGACTCAAGTCGTCGCGGACGACGAATCCGAAAGGTCTTTCAATACCCCGGGTATGAAGTTAACCCAAAAGCCTACGATTTATACAGGGGATATTTTGTGTATCAACAAAGAAACATTTTAGAGCTAGCGGCTCTTCATGTTTCCTTGTCTAACAAATAGAACTGCTATCGTTGTCTATCCTTAAATGATCATCAGTAATACAATAATCCCTTTAACCCGTTTCGGCCTTCGGTCCCGATCACCTACCAATAAGCAAGCTGTTGGCGGTTTCTAACCCATTTCATTTGAAGACATATTGAAATATCTGTCAATAAGATTTGGTTACGACAAGCGTCCGTTAGACCGCCAGTTAGCGTACTGCCTAACGGCGCGGTTGATCAGGCATCATACAAAAATAATAATAAAATAAAAAAATACGATCACGGCTGTAATCCCCAGGTACGGTAGACATCCCCTCAGATCTCCAGGCGCTTAGATCCTTTGAAGATGTCTAGTGGAGGTAGTCAGAGGCACGTCCAAACATTATGTTTGGCGATTTTTTCCTTTACCGTTTTGAGCACGTGTTTTTTGATGCGCATATAAATTTTTCGAACAGAAAAATTAATTGATGCACGCCGGGATTCGAACCCACGGCCAACACGGCTTTTTAAAATAAACAATACTATAAGTTTAGTGTAATCACTGCGCATAATGAGATTTTTGTAATCAATTGACTGAAATGTCAAATGATTTTATGTTACCTACCTATTCTATGGCAAAGGAGAACCCCAGAAAACAACGAATTTATTCATGCATTTGCATGGCTTGCTTATCTTTATCATTTTGACGAAATCACATGGATTCAGTGAGCGGTCTGACCTTTAGGTACCTACACGTAGGGTCTCCGTGTTCGTTTTCCCCCCGTGGAATCCGCGTCCCTATCTGGATAAGATTGGTTGCCAAGTCAATTCACATATCAGTATCTGTGCCATCAAAATCAAAACCCCACTATTACGCTGTACATTGCCTACGTTTTTCGTTTACGTATCACAAGTAAACCTCGGATCTGGGATCCAGAGCCAAGAGTAGATTAATTGGCCAGTTTTGAGAAAAGTACGAGTAGGTCAGTTTTGTTACTCTGGTGTATCGTGCATGACACGCTAAAAACCAACGCAAAATGGGGGTAAGATGCCTCAAAAAGATAAAAAAGCCTACTCATAGAACATATTATGCGCTGTCATAACCTTATATCGTATCATCTGCTGCTTCGTGTGTCCCTTTGCGGAACTGTTAAGTAGCACCTGATACGATGACCATTGCATAGTACAGATGCACAACTGAAATATCCAGTAGGTATGATGAATTTACCATACGCGGAATCGCATTGTGCTCTTGAGACTCCCTGACACTTATAATTCCTGTATAGAGGCGGTATAAAGTGTGGCCAGAGTGGCCTGAGCACGAATCACTATAGTATCGGCATCGATGATCGACGATACCATGTCGATACGGTAGTGATTCGTGTTAGTCCCCTATTACTTTCTTTTATCGTTAGAAACAAAAGAGAAAATAAAGTTAATCGAGACTGAAACTGGACTTACGAATATCAGGGATTAAGATGACAAGTCTCAGGTGCCTGTAATAATGACCGGCGCCCTTACCCTTCAAGCCGGAACACAGAGATGCTGTTTAGCGGCAGAAATAGGCACGGTGGTAGTACTTCCCCGGGTGAGCTCTTGCACAAGGAGCTCTACTACTACTTGATTGCACCCCCTTACTTCAAAGGAGGATTTTTTCTCTGGTGGTCGAGATTGAGATTATACCTATAGGCGCTGAGTTTGGGATTAGCGATAAGAACTAGTCGACCTAATAGTCCCCCCAATCGATCGAGCCGTTTATTGAATGCCCGAGTAAGATCATATTGCTAACAGAACTACGCATTGTGGATTTATACATTTCATACATTTAGTCTGGAATTCTGTTCTTCTTTTAAAACTAACTAACCTGAGGATGGATTTTTTCATCCATGTCTCAGTTTGAGATAAATAGACGTTACTTATCAGTATCACGCTCGACACTTGTTTTAACATTTGTGGGTAGAGACAATGCATAACACGAGCACGAGTTAAGTTACTCCTATATATCTCGGTATGAATCAAATAAATAATTCCAATCAAACGTACAAGTCAACTTTAGAATGCGTTATCTTCATGTCTTATTCACCAGTCGAAAAGGTGTTCCGACTGTGAAAAGTGCTTTCGGAATACAGCATGTGTTACAGTGAAAAAGTAAAAATAATAGTAGAAGAAGATAGAAGATAGTGAGTAAAAAATAGTAAACACATGATAGAAGAAAAGGGCTGTGTAAACAGTGAGCTGTTAAGACATTTTGTCGTCTGTCTGTAGGTCGTTTACTGGGCCGCTTCAATTGTTCGTAAGAGGAGCGACATTTCTATCAACGTTGGACAGGTGGTGGAAAACTTTGGTGTTTTGCTTTCGACCTCTTGAGGGACGGTTAATGGTGTCCGAACGGAATCCTCTTTAGACGAACCTAATGCCAGCACTAACAAAAAACAATTAAAGTTGACATAAGTTACTTATTTTAGTGTGTGTGTGATGGTCGAGTGAGTTTGCGAAAAACACACTAAACATAAGCAATTTACATAAAGACGTTGATAGATTTACACTATTCTGACGCAAAATTAGAGCGGCCCACTCACCTCGTTGGTTGCCCATTTTTTCCTAAAAAGCGATTTCCAAGAGTAGTCGCTACAGAACAAATCAACAAACCAAATAATAAACTGCAACTTATACATAGAAAAAAGAAAATGTACAGCAAACATTTACAAATTGAACAGTAGAGATATCTAATTACGTATGTAAGAGTAGAAGGTTGGTACCAATAAAATTAATCGATATTTAAACCAAGAATCAAGTTTCAAAACATGAGGAAAAGAGCTTTCATATGTGAGAGGAGCGAAGGCATTTCAAACAAATATAATGAGCGTAACAAGCGTATTAAGTGTGCTTTTCGATTATTCCACGGGTCTTCTTGTGAAAACTACCACCACGCACATACAAATACCTAGTGACTTGTTTCAAATACGCGACTGGCTGAGTCCGTCTGATGTTAAAAATATCCCCCAACGATTACCAAGATCTTCTGGTATTGTTTTTGAGACTTTAGCTGTTATGTCTCGTGGGCCTGTAATTGAACCGGCTACCCTGCTGATCAGCTGATGCCGAATATAGCAGGGCGGTGGTACTTCCCCGGTCGAACACAGCCCAATGTGTTCTACCACCTGTCTTTGCGTTTACTTCTCTCACATAGAAAACTAGTAGCAGACACTAACTTTAAACCCCCCTTCTTCTTGCTTGTCAATTGTACAATAATAATAGGGCAAGAGCGCTGGTTGTGGGCACTTTAACAATCTCTTAGGTTAAGGAAAGGTTTTGTAACAGAATTATGTCACCGTCACTCCATTCTCGGTGGCGTTAAGAAAATTCAAATTTAACCCCCTTAATATTTATTGGGAATTTCTTTATTGATACACCTTTTTACAACAAAAGATAAGCTAACCTCCAAGGGTATGTTATTCAAGATTTCCTGTTAGATTGAGCTTTTATTGTCAGTCAGTATGAAAGTGATGAGTTCCTTGTTTTTTTCAAGTCAAGTTTTGTTTGTCTTTTCTTATCATGCTAAGTTTTAAAAACTCAAAGTGAGTTGGGAATTTGGGATACAATACATTTTTTTTGGTACCACATACAACTTCGTCACTATAGTAACTCGACGATGTTTAAACATTCGAGTTCGATAAATGTTGAAAGTCTTTGGGCGGAAAATAATACGTTTATTTACATTGTAATGATAATATAGCTTTCTACATTTATGGAACTTGATGGTAATGTACTGCGTGGAGTTCTTATGTGACGGTTTACATACACAACTAGATAAAACTATAGGTTCAATTTATTAACATAATTATTTAACTAGGCTTTAACAATAAACTGGCAAAGTTGATGACTTTTAGATATTTTGAAGTTATATTTATATAATTCAATTTATGACGGTTGGAATTATTGCAATTCTATAAAATATTTACAACACTGAAGGTTTGGAAAAAAATAAAAAATTAAAAATTTAAACTTTGCCTAGATTATCTACTTTCGATGTTAACTTTACTATAGTATACTCTCATTGATGAGATCCGATTCTAGTACTATATAACTTTAGTTGATTTATATATATTTTAAATGAAATGAAATAGGATTATTTTGGATCTCAAGGCGAGATCCTTGATGATGTATAAAGGGTGTAGTCAAAAACACGTCCAAACGATATGTTTGGCACATAACTAATATTATTAATAAATATCCTTGGAGTAGTTAGTTTCAATGTCCAATAATGTCGGTTGATTTGTAACTGCGAGTTTCTTATTCTCGCCATAATACTGCATCTGAAAGAATGAATTTTATTAAAATTGAGGCATCCTTATGCTTAAATTAATATATGTAAGTACATACAGATAGTATTATATAAAATTTTTATGGAACACAAATATTTTGAAATAAGTACCTGACATTCGTCCATTATGCGCGGTGCATGGTAGATGGCGTTGTGTGTCCCCATTATTTACAGAAACATTTATCTTTAATGTATTTATTTGATGATTATAATGAACTCGGTAGTATATCTGTAACAATAAGAATAATGTTATTTGTAACATTGGAATATTATGTTACCATTGGACATAAGTCAGTAGAAAGCATTGTTTCGAAACAACTACGTACCTTAGAGTTATAATGTGTTTTGTTTATGTTTGGTAAAATTAGTCTCATTTTATTCAAACATTTTTAGTATATCTCATCTCGTAAATATTAAATTTATTTGTATTAGTAAACCTTGATATTGTGAGCTTTTGGCCGATAATCTCATAACGGGGTAAAAAGGGGTGTTAAAGTTTGTATGAACGTGGTTTATTCTATGAGATTATTGAAATTTGGTCCGGACAAAGTCTCTCATGGGTCGGCTAATTTACCTATATTTTTGTTATAACATGGGGAAGTGGTTGGTGGAGTTGTGGTGTATGGCTGCTTGCAGCGCAGCGTATAAAGAGGGCGCACATCCAGGTGAGGGTAGGAGGGAAAGAACTCGAGTCTCCCCCCCTCCTCCGCTTACCCCCCCTTGAGCCTCTGTGCCAGTGTAACGAGCCACGCGTGCCATGGCAGCCGCGCTTATCTGTAACGACATAACATTTAATATTTTAAATACGAAAGTTCGTGGCTCAATTACGCCTAAACAATCGAAAGGGTTTGGAAGAAACTTGGAATATAAATAGGATAATTTTTATTTTATCCAAGTAAGGTAACAATAAAGAATAAGTTACATTATAAGTACAATAATGCATTTTAATACCTGATATTCGTCGTCTTCATCGCCTCGCGTCTCTATCATCTTGGATTGCCGCTTCTGGCTAACGCTTATCTGAAACACGAGTTTAGTTTTACACACAATTTTTTTTATATTAATCATATTATAATTATTTAATTTTAATGTAATTGTTTGACATTTATGATAAAATTTATAAAAAAATACCTCAATAATTTGCCCCTGGTAAGTTCCGATGGTACAGAACCGAAAATCTATCATTTCGACGATGCGTTCTGATTCGGGATCTGCTACCACTAGGAACTGTAGAATGAAACAAAAACATTTAAACACTATTATAATATTTACTAGAAATAATTGAGTGACGAGATGACGGCTGATAGAGGTTAATATGGAAGAAAAATACATTTTCCGAGCCCACTTAAGTGGGGCATGGGCAGGAAAATGATGAAGATGACACTATTATACAATATTAATTTTTTAAACTTTATTTATACACTGTGAATTAAAGTTCCAGCTGGATCTGGTTAGGGCTCGCGAGGCCTTGCATTTATATAACTGAATTAGTCCACAAGATCCCAAGGAACAAAACTGTAATATCTTATCGCATGCTGTGATGCCCTCTAATTATGGGAACACTAGACTTAAGGCCCTGTATGTCGACGATTGCTCTTTTTCGAAACGAAAAAAGAAATACTTCTGATACGTTTTAGAATTTATGATCGAAATACTTTGATACCTACTATTAAGATCAACTTGTGATTTATTGTTGAAGATAGGTAATATGTAGATCTAGATTTCTACTAGAATAGGTTTTTGATAAGTAATTATACATAATTTATATCGTTAATTTATTCGATAAGCAAAGGCGGACCACGCGCCGCCCATGGATCAGTACCACGTGCAGCGGTCGGTAGGATTATTTATCGAAGTGATTAAAGATGGATACATATTTATTCACATATACATAAAAAAATAGAGATGTGGCTTGTTCAGAAGTATTTCTATTTTCGTTTCGTAAAAGAGCAATCGTCGACATACAGGGCCTTAAGAACTTTTTGTATTATTGTATTTTGAATGTGCAGTGTAAATCTGCGTTGGGCATCATTGCTGATGAGTATAATAGCTATAGATTTTAACACGGGTGTTTATCACGTAATTACCTTTAATTTATTTTTCCGATTAAAAATTAATATATTTAAATCTATAGTTATGTCTAATAATCACGATAGTTTGAAAGATGAGTATAATGCCTTACTTTATGTGTGAGCAGTAACTGAAGTGGGGCAGCGTCTAGCAGCACGTGGAATCCGGCCAGCGCCGATAGTTCAGCGAGGCGGAAGGACCAGCGAACGCAATCGCGTCGCCACCCACCGCCACCGCTCCAGCTCTCCGACCATGTACTCCGAGGCTGACGAGTTGGAATATATACTTTATTGCAATGAATTAAGGTTCATTTAAGAGGTGATTCAAATCTATATATAAAACAAAGACCACCATTTAGAACTCAGGGACGGCTGAACCGATTTTAATGATGCATTTTTATTCGGCTTACAATTATTGAAAAATTAAATAATTAATAAAAGATTTTGGAAACGGTAATAGGAATGATATTGATTTTAAAGCGGTACTAAGGAGGTCAGCTAGAAAGACATAGAATTAAAAGTTTTACAACATTCATCTGCTTGGCATTTTTTATGGTTTCCTGGCATCCTGTTAAATTGTTGCTTCCTTACCTGTGGAACAGGGTCCCATCCAGTCTGAGTCAACAATCCATGTCCAGCGAATGCAACTAGATCAGCTGTGGCGCTTAGCGGTTTCGCGAATGCGCCTATCAGACCGCGACGCAACGCAGTAGCTCCGGACTCTGTCTCACCGACCGCCACACCCACTAGTGGGTGGTGGGCTAAGCCGCCTACTGCACCTGTGAAGGAAAAAAATATTATTATTATACTCTGAGTTTATAATAAAGGGTCCATAAAATTTAGCTTTGTCACAGGTAGCAGAAGATGGCAATATTTTATGTATCGTTTAAATTTTGATAGATTTTTATTTAGAGAGATAAGTTCATTTTTTCTATTAAACATGACGTCATAAAACAAAAAGATACTTTTTTTAAACAAATTTGTATCATAGAACAGTTGTTGAGAAGACGCCTCAATTGAGTTTAAAAAAATACATAATTGTGCATAAGATCGGAATATACAAACCAAGGATATTGATAGCAAAGTTGGTGATGCCCGCTGCTAAGCCAGCCATAAAGCTTGGTGGTGGACGTCTTCTAGCTGCTGCCGCTCGCCTGGCATGCTCTTCATCACCAGCCAACAGGTCCAGGTTCCTGGCTAAGGAACCGGCCCAGGCGCTAAGAGACCTCAGTAGGGCTGCGGCGGCGGCTGATGCGACCCCCCTAACGCCCCCGGTGGCACCGCCCACGCGGGCTGCGAGGGCTCCCGGGGCGCCTAACAGTTCCAGCCCGCCTACTACCCAACCTAGAAAGAGCAGTTGCGTTACATATATTGCTGTTATAGAATTTCTAATATACATAAATACTTTCTTATTGGAATCTATTTTATAAATATTATTATGTCTTAAAGAATCTAGGGGATTATAAACAGCGGTGATTTTTTTAAACAACGCTAAAAATAGATAGATTCAACGATTTTTCAATGTTTTAATAGTGTATTTCAATAATTATTAGGAACTTAATTCAAATAAGAACTTTTTAAACGAATACAAGAAAAGTTGTTTATTAGTTAGAAACAGGATGTTTTTTTAGAAATTTCTTCTGTGGGGTCCTCTAACTTGTGGAGGCCCCGATTGGCCTTCCCTAAGTTCGGCTCTGTCCGTGGGTGATACGTACCAGCTCCCAAAATGGCGGCGGAGAGGTAATGCACGGTGAGCGCATGCGTGAGCCTCTCGGTCGATGTCATGACGTCATAGAGCTTGAACGCGCTCAGTCGCAGGGGACTCTGGTCTAGTGCTATATACATCCGTACCTATAAAAATAAGGAGATTATGCATTATTTTATATAAAGTTTATTCGTTTGTTTATGTCTCGTAAACTATTTTTAGGTTAATTTACTGTACAACCGACGAAAAAACAGGAGGTTCTCAATTCGACATGTATATTTTTTGTTGTGGCTTTTTTTTGTACCTATCACCGGCGGTGAAATAAACTTAAGTTTGGTGAAGATCAACAATGTAGACAAAAACAACAGTTACATAAGTCAATTGGTATACACTCGTAAACATACAAAAAATCTATTTATCACGGGAAGTGTAATGCATAAAACAGTATTTTTGATGAATGACAAAAATATTTTTAAATGATGCTCCGTAAGTGATATGGTAACCCAAAAAAGGATATCTATACGCAATTGAATGTAGTTTTTGTGCTACATACGACTTTTGGAATTTTTTCTTGTTTCGAGTTATGTACTTACTTGCAATATAATAGTAAATAATATAAATAAATATAATAGTTTTAAAATAATATAATAGTTTTAAAACTTTTAGAATGTTAGTAAATTTGTGATCAGATTTAAAATTGTGGGTTACCATAACATATTTAGATGGCGTTGCATAACAGGAACTTGTGTTGATATAGTTCACAGAACACTTCATGTAACAGATGTGATAAAGAAAAAATGGATATCGTTCTCACATCTGTGACAAGAAGCGTAAAGTATAACTCTGGTTTCTGAAACAAAACACGTATGTCCGTCTGCACCGAACTTAAAGTTAAGGCCTTTGTCTCTACGATGCATTTAGTGATATCAAGATTGAAGTTTTGTATGTACAGGTAGCGGATTATACTCACAGCGGTATGCAGCGTTAGTGTCAGGTCGAGCGGATGCACGTGCAATAGCCGCAGCCGCAGTGGCGTCCGCAAAGCGGCTTCCTCCTGCAGCGGACTACACTCGCCGCTGGGCAAAGCCGCTGCGCGAGCCAGTTCCGCTAACGCCGTAACGTACGCGTCTTCTATGTATAGAGCGAGTGGACCAATGCGGACTTCGACTTCGCTTAGTTCTGTACAACAAATATAAGTGTTTTATAAAGAAAGAGATATTTTTGCATCTTTGTTATCTGTTTTTTTTTGTATGCGATTACAATCACGAGATATGATTTTAAGCAGTTACTGTTGTAGTTGAGGTGCGTTAAAGTGCGGAGACTTGAAAGTATTGATAACGCATACTAGCTCAATCATATTCTTTTGTAGGTAACGTATTATTTTGAATGGTATATTTAAAACACCCGGTAACAAATTGATCCTTGATGTTCACTTCCAAGATGAATATTTCTTGGTTGCTGTCTAGCAGTTTGCACCTGTTCTATCATAAATAAAGAGTAGTAGCCATGTACCTGTGTGATTATAGCTGTGTACAGCCCACGTATCGTGCGTCAGTCTCAGCAAGGCTCTGGCCTGTTTCTGTCTTGCAGAATACACCCCTTCTACCCCAAAAGGGTTCCAAAGAGGAGGCCAAAGAGTGGGAGGCGCGGCCTCGCCTCGAGTGCTAGCGACTACAGCGAAGTCGAACTGACCGTTTTCGTATTGTAAGTTGTCAATTTGGATGTCCGATATGGCGAATGTGGTTTTGGTTCTCTGTAACAAGTCATTTTCAATTAATTATCGCACGTTGTAAGGAAACTCGGAAACTTGACGATGATAACTTATTTCATAATTACTTTATTGACCACCTATGTGAATTTGCAATGCCTCTCGTTGAGGCTATATTAAACTTACCCTGGCGTCAGACCGCACCAACAATGACGCGCGGTCCAAATGCAAAGCGATGAGCGGACGCGTGTCAGTCGCAGCGGCCAACTCAATCGCGATAGCGGACGCGACTAGGCGCAGACGGTCGCACGCAGCCCAAGACGCTGTCTCGTCCCATTCTGTAACATCTTTACGTTTTTAAAGCCATTGAAAACAGTAAATTAAAAAAAGTAATATTGAGACTAATTTTAAATATAGTAGTGAGCGTTGACAACTCCCGCATCTTGTGTTTGGTGTGCTAGTGAGTGGCAGCTTTAAAGTTTGTGGTAAAACGTACCAGGGTCAGATACGTGTTGGAATACGCTCTCAGCCGCGGAGTCTTCGCTTCCCATTCTAATGATGCGCCGCGATTCTTGATCCATGTCTAAAAATAATACGTAACATGTTGATTTTCGAAACTCAAAATGTTTATACATTGTACGTGGTCAGAATAAATAAAATAAAATTTACATTGACTAGGTTTTCATTTGGCTTTATAACATTCCTTGAGGGTATGAAGGAAAAAGTGGGTTTACGTACCTATACTACTCCTTAGAGTTTCTGTAAACAGGACAACGGTCGATGGTACGCGGCGTTTATCATCATTTTCATTGGCATCTAGCGGGTTAGTCAGTATAAACGTATTAGTTGGAGCAGTATAAGCTGAGACAATGGGATCAGTTGGGACCGCCGAGGCAGTCACATCCAGATTAGTGGGTTCGATAGGAACCAAGGTTTCTAAGGTCATCTGTGATGAATTTAGGACCATGCCCGGTTCAGCACTTTCAGGTTCTAGAACTGAAATATAAATGGATTTTAAACATTTGTTATTTTAAATATATAAACTTTTTATCAAGATATTATATAAACTTACGTTTCTCATCAGCGTCTATGCGTCCTAAATTTTTGGGAATCGATAGTCCTTTCTGAAAATAAATACATTATTAAGACAAATGTTCGTTTTAGCATTTATTAAGAGTATCTATTTATTTTGAAAAGTGATAACTTACTTCATTGAAAAATGTATTTATGTCGTCTTCAGACGAGAAGGCCCCTAAGAGACGTCTTCTTATGTCACTGGCGGATATATCGTGCTGAAACATGTTTGTTACTTTAAATACAATTTAATACCAGTAAAATTGCAAGATATGTAGTTCTATTTTAACTGCCTCATGCATATTTATCACTACAAGTCCCGATAACTAGCACAAATTTAATTTTATGTAATTCCGGAAGATTGTTCGATGTCTTCGTCTTCCAGACCACGACCATTTTTTTTATTTTTAGCTAAGTACTGTGGAGAAGGAGACAAAACATGATTTACTGTGGCACCCACACTAGAGTGAATCTGTATCGTGGGTATCCATAATACGATTGACAAGAGATTGTGCGCCTCGGTTGTATACTACATTAACCTGTGTTGATCATTGATATTACAATAAATAATATTATTAATGAATAAAAATGAAATGAAATTTTATTCTACCACCTTCTAAAATTTTGAGTAAAATAATGTCTACACGAGTAGGTTCAGAAGAAAATCGTCCCAATGGTCCTACCTGATCAACATCCCTGAGTTCGAGGTGAGTGGAGTGAGGATGAGTCCGCACTCGCAATTTGACGGTGATCCCACCACAGAGCTGCAACAGTTGTTCGCTGTCGGTGATGGCTACAGGAGGACACCAGTCGTGCTCGCCTTCGTCTGAAAGGGGAGAATGATGTACTTGTGCCTTCGTCTGAGAGACTGGTGTTTTTATTTCTCCGCTTATGATTTTGTTTGTATATCTATACTTATTATTATAAGGCGAAAGAAACTCTGTTTGTGACATTATCACGGCCAAACTCTGGGCCGATTGTGATCAAATTTCATATACCTAGAGTTAGTTGTTCAAGTCTTGGGACGGACATAGGCTACTTTGCCCCCCAAAAAAATGTTATTTGCTTATTTTTTACGATAAAGTCGAATCGAATCGAATCTGTAAATACATTCTGAATCTACGCGGACGAAGTTGCGGGTAAAAGCTAGTCACTCATAATGCACTTTATCACAATGACAAGACTTCTGAAATATATATACCTTTAGCTTTGGCGAAGGTTAGGAAGGTGACAGCATGAGGTGGCGGCGCAGAGCTCGGAGGAGGGTATCGGGCACAATGTGCAGGCGTCGAATAGTGGGTCATGGCGTCTGGTAGCACTGAGCAGAACCACCGCGTGCCAGGACACTCCGGATTCACCTGCGATAATGTGTGAATGCAAACGTCATTTTTTATTGCTCTTTTGATTGGTCTCACAGCTCAGTTGGTAGTAACCCTACCTTCTGCGCTGTAGGTTGTGGGTTAGATTTTCAGACAAACTTTTGTGTGATGAATAGATGTTTGTTTGGTGGCTGGGTTATAACGTAATCCAAATGTGTACTTACAAAAAAAACATATAAGTATACTATCAGTAACCTGGTTTCTCAAGCATTAAAATCCTTCCTACGCATTCCTAGTACCTACCATGAGGCCTACCATTGTTTCCTGTCTACTACGTCCTTTATCTACAAATACATCGAAGAAAACAGAAGTCTTAGAAGATAGGTAAATCAATGCATGATCCTCGTTCCCTAACCTGTGAACGAAAGAAAGTGTGGAGAGGGAACTCACCAGAAGCTTGGAAGTGCTCGGCTCGTCGCCCGTAAGCGCCGGTTGCGCCACACAAAGCGTGGTGTTCGATCTGTTGTCCACAATCAGTTGAGGACAGGGATCATCCGCCACTGTGATAACCCAGCGCCCCTCGTGCTTCATTTGGGTTATCACCACTGGCATCTAAGCGAATTAGAGAAAACAGTTTTTTTCATAAATATAGAAGGTAAGTAAGTGCTTTTTATATTAAACGTATTCACATCATACCATTTCGATTGGTTGTCTTCATTAGACAGCGCCCAACCGGAGGAGGATGGTTGAAGCTAAGAGCTATTCCCCTCCCCCTATTTTAACGTCACCGCATTTAGTCGGGGTCATTGGCCCGTGAATAAACAAAAGTATGTACCTATATTAAAACATTTCTCTATCTATAAATTGTAAAATTTGATTCTACTTTTAGAGTGAAAATTGGAACTGTGCTGTGCCCTACCTTCGGAGGAGGGCGTTGATGTCTGTGACACAGTTTTATACTTCTGCAATGTCATCGTTTTCTTACTTTTAATGTATTATTGTTGTTTTTGGTTCTATACACTTACGGAACAGTTGTTTTTATCAGACAGCGCCAAAGCCCTGCGCAGCGGCGGATGGCTCAGCCTCAGAGGAGCTGTCCCCCTCCCCCCACCCTCGACAGTCACACAAAGGTACAAACGCAACTCGCCGGGATCACTACCTCTCCAACGTCCAACAACGTAAAACCGGCAAAGCGGAGTGCCGTGGATACTGAAAACATACAAAATGTTTTAGTTTTATTGTAAAAATACAAGTAAATCTTAAAAGAGATATTCGATAACATGCAAAGAGATTCACGCTTTTGGATGGAATACTTCAGTCTTAACTAAAATCTTAATTATATTGTCTAAGAATCGTGTTACCAAAAATTACTAAAAAAGCTTAATCAAAAATTAAAACGAATTGTTACCGTTACTACTACGTTATCCGTTACTGAAAAAGGTGCGATTATCCGTAAGTTAAAACCTAATAACTAATACCTTTTTGTACAGCTAGTAAAATGACAAAAATGTAATTAAAAATCTAAAGTATGCAAAGTGTAGGTATTTGCTTACCTGCCTTCAGCAGTCGGTTCGACTACTTTGTACGTGCTGGGACGAAGAACCGTGTCTTCGTCTACCTCGCTTGGGACTGCTATGGCCGAGACCTTAAAAACATTCAAAAATCAAAGGCCATTCACACATCCCGTTAAAGGATAAGCGTACATTATGATTGTTCAAACGTTCTTTAACTCTTTCTTTTCATTGAGAAAAAAAAGAGAACGCTGTAACTCGACAAGGAAAGTTAAAAATACGCTTTATCCGATATCGGTTCAGATATTCAATTGTTTTCCATGAGCCTAAACACCAATAGAATTATATTATTGATGTTGATATTTCAGGACATTTATTCTACCCTTTTATAATACCATAATGATATTGTACCATTTGGTAGTTCGTCGAGGGTTTTTAAAAAAAATGCGATTATTTAAAACCTTTGTGATATACATAAAGCAAATTACTTGAAATATATAGAAATAATTGAATATTTGATATCGACTTTTATCAAAAAAATCCTAGAAATTACATTTACTCACTAATATGTCAGTTTTCATTCGGTTGATGAGCATGTATGTGGAAGTCATGCCGAGGACGTTTATTTCTTCCTTTATTTCGTAGTACATCGTAAGGAGGGCCACCTAAAACAAAATAAATAGATCGATACCCCATAGATATATCTAAAGATAAAAGCGCCAGGAGACCTGAGAGGATGTGTACTATACCTACTTTTCTTAGCGAGGGTTAAATAATTTTTATGGTACATTTTAGTTTAATATAAACAATACTCTTTCACTTATTTTCCTAGATGGTCAGTAATGTAAACATTTAAAAAATGTAGACAAAATAATATAGTAGCTATACATTCGTAAGCTTACGAGAAATCCATTTGTCACTTAGAGCAGAATAATAATAAATTAAAATACGAAATAAAAACTATAATTATATATAATAACTTTGTGTAATCGTGGTATAAGCCCTTTTGATTAACCATAATATTTTAAGATGGCGTTGTATAACAGGAACTTGTGTTGATATATTTCACAGAACACACCCTACAAAAGATGTGATAAAGAAGAAATGGATATCTTTCTCACATCTGTGGCAGGAAGCGTAAAGTGTAACTCTGGTTTCTGGAACAAAACACGTATGTCCGTCTGCACCGAACTTTAAGTTTACGCCTATGTCTCTACGATGCATTTAGTGATGTCATGATTGTCATTTATCTTTGTTTTCAAAGGCAAGAATAAACTTAAGTTTTGTGAAGACAAAAATAACAGTTAAATAAGTCAATTGATTTAGATTCGTAAACTTACGATAAAGCAATTGAACGACAAAAATACTTTTAAATGATGCTCAAGAAGTGACGTGGTAATCCAAAAAAGGATATCTACAAACAATTCAATGTAATTTTTGTGTTACATACTACTTTTGGATTTTTTAATTTTTTCGAGTTATTTACTTGCTATATAATGCTAATTAGTTTTAAAACTTGTAGAATGTTAGTAAATTAGTCATCAGATTTAAAATCTTGGGTTACCATAACACATTGAGATGGCGTTGTATAACAGGAACTTGTGTTGATATAGTTCACAAAACACCTCTTACAACAGATGTGACAAAGAAAAAACGGATATCTTTCTCACATCTGTGACAAGAAGAGTAAAGTGTAACTCTGGTTTCTGAAACAACACACGTATGTCCGTCTGCACCGAACATTAAGTTTACGCTTATGTCTCTACGATGCATATTAGTGATGTCAAGATTGTCATTTATCTTTGTTGGTGGTGAAGATGAAAAATCATTAATTTATTGCATAAATACTGTCATTTTAATACAATTATTATTAATGGAAGTTTAATTTATTTTGAATAAACATAACAAAACAAAAAAACAGAGTACTGAAATTATAAAATTGAATGAAATAAGATTACGACTGTAATTCTCAAATACAGTACACACTCTCTCAGAATCTCCAAGCGATCAGATCGAAAATATCTAAAAGGGGTAATCATAATCAAATGACGTCCACTTTTCATGTAAAGTGTGCAAGATAACGTGTAGCGTGTGCTGCTTTTTGAATTTGTGCTGAGGCTCTTTAGTTATTTATTTATTTATTTTTTATTGTTTACGTACTTGAGTAGTACTTTTAATTATTATTCTTGTTTGAGCCTTCACCTTGTTCGATTGGCATCACACTGGAGCTCTACATAGCTTTAAGGAAAGGATCATTAAAAAAAAGGTAGACCCCAAGCCGTGTTTGTTGCCTGATTCTTCTGGGCTTGGTCGCGTGGAATCGGTGTAGCTCCACCTAGTTCCTAAGACGTTTCAAAGTGATCCTTGTGATTTTATTGAAATAAATGATTTTTGAATTTGAATTAAAATAAATAAAACAGATCTGGATACACAATAAGGACTTACCTTATGGTTGCACTGCACTGCTAATTCAACGGTGTGGTCAAGCGCAAGTCGGCCACGCGGTGGAACCCCGTAGCGTCCCAACTCTGCACTCGAGAGCGCCAACTGGGCACTCACGAACGTTTCGCGACCCATCTCCACGGATATAAAAAATGGTTTCTGCAACAAACAAGTTACCTTGACGCAACATTTTTTGGTGTACCTGTAAATCTATCTAAAAGCGGGGTCTCTACCACACATCGACCACGTATCCCAATAGACGCCTAATGGCTTAATGGCTTCATTTCTTCAAACAAACAATAGGCTATTTGTATGAAAAATAAAATGTTGTTGATAGAAATCTATGTAAATGATGCCTTCAAAAAACGTTATGGAGTAAAATAACTTTAAAATAAACAATGATTTAATTTTAATTATCCATTTTTCAAAGCGGATTTTACAAAACGCCTGACCGTTTGAAATGGTGGTGAACGGTGGTCGAATCGACGATGACGTAGCATGCTTGTCAATATGTCTTCGCTTGCCTTGAAAAACTTGACGTTTATTTACTTGTTAACAAACATTGTGACGCCACAGAAACTAGTGCGACGACATTTGCATAGAGAAGCGTTTTTGCGGGTTATTTCAATTTACGATATAATTTTTGATAATTGATAATTTTAATTTTTAGTGTCAATACTTATCACAATTTCAAATAATAATGTTCCATAGTCACTGCTGAATAATCTAAAATGGATTTTAAAATCTTGTCAAATAGCCCATTCTGTCAAAACGTTGAGGTGTGCGGGTCAGGGGGAGCGGTTAAAAATTCATTCAGATTGGCCGGTTTATTGTCACAGCTGGCCACGGGGCGCGTCGTAAATCGCGCTTGGTTGTTTACACAGGTTTACACATATACCGCTAAATCATTATAAAACTTTTAGAATGTTAGTAAATTAGTCATCAGATTTAAAATGTGTATAAGCCATTTTGGGTTACCATAACATTTTGAGATGGCGTTGTATAACAGGAACTTGTGTTGATAATAGTTCACAGAACACGGCATAGATCGGAGTGACAAAGAACAAATGGATATCTTTTTCACATCTGAGCCATGAAGCGTAAAGTGTAACTCTAGTTTCTGAAACAAATCACGTATGTCCGTCTGCACCGAACTTTAAGTTTACGCCTTTGTCTCTACGATGCATTTAGTGATGTCAAGATTTTCATTCATCTCTATTTTCAAAGGAAAATATAGAAAAATGAAAATCATGAAAAAACTTTACTTTGTCCTCTGTGGTTGATCAAAACTAATGCGATTACTATGATAACCTTACTAATGATCTCTGATGACATTTGATGAGCTGTGATGACCCACTTACCTTTAGCACAGCCGATGGAGGGGATATTGCTGTCCCCGGCTCTAGCTTACACAGTGGTGCAGCGTCATGGGCTCTTAGGGTTAAGGCAATGGGGGCCGCATTGCACAGAAGGACCACAGGACATAGTTGCACTTCCAATGAGCAACCGCCGCCAGCGCGGACCGCCTGGTATCTGACCTAGAGAAATAATACAAAATCTGTTGTCAGTTTAGGTGCTGCCTGCCATAAGTTACGTTATTACGACACTAAAACAAAATAGTCTTATCAATATTCCAATTGGTATCTGACTTAATGATTTTCTGCTATTCTGTGTTATATTTCCGTGTACGGGATACATATAGGAATTCTTTGAATAATAAAATAATGTACCCGTTTTTTTTACACCAATCAACACTTTAATTGATGTTCGTATTACGGAAATGCTGTGACCCTCATTAACAGACCAGCTCGAATGGGCACTCCGCTTGGTCAGTGATTTGAGGGATAAATCCCGCAACCCACCTACTACAAACTAAATGCCTTATTCATAATCTTCAGTCAGTTATAAAGGCCATATAAAATATTTTGTTGCTGTCAACGAAAAGAGGTAATAACAGATTTATCGAAAGTTTATAAGACCATTAGCTCCTGTACGCGGCTTCGCACACATGTTCATAGAAGTGTGGAGGTGCTACGTATTCGCATATTTTTTTTTGGCTAAGCTACGCTTGCTGGTGATTATGGAGTATACTTACTGTGACGTCACAGCGCGGTTGCAAAAGCGCTGGCTGCCAACGCCCTGGCCAGTGTTTAGCGACGATGGAGTAAGGCCATGGCGATATCGAGCCGCGTCCTGATCGCTCCAACCTAACAACAGAGTACTTTAATAGGATATTTTGCTTTATGGAAAAAACTATATATTTAAAAGTTAAAGATACATCACTTAAGAATTTTTAATAAACTGCTTGACTGCCCGATCGAACGTAAAAAAAACATTTTTATTTATTTATTTAAGTATATTATATAAAAAAAGTTTAGGACGTATGTACTTACCACTGAACGGTTTCTGCGATGACCTCATCGAGAGATGTCACGGGCGCGCGCTTGTCGAACACAGACGTGTCCGTCACTCCGTAATGTAGCGGGATTGCTTCCCGCGTCACGGGACAATCTAAATCCCTGCAAGACAATTTTATAATTAAGGATATCGCAGCCCCGGTTTATTATTATGAAGTTTAAATCAAAACCTTATGTGTATCTAAAAACAAGAAGAACAATAAATATTTATGACGGCAGTAGGTATAAACATACCTGTATTGTAAGGACAGGCTATGTCGGGCCGCTGTGGTCCCGGGAGCCAGTAGGTGAGTGCTAGAGCCCCGCCCTGGCGTTGCTTGTATCAGTGGCGTTGGTACACTCGTCACGTCAGGGTTTGAAGCGTCTGTCGCTATTAGTACCTGTACCAAGAAATAGATCGGTCAAGTGCGAAATCAGAGTTCCACACAAGAACAAAATTTTGAACATAGGACTTAAGTGTATGATACAGTCGAAAAAGTAGTCACACAAAACAAACAAATAATAACAACTATTGTAACTTTTTAACCAACAAGATAATTTAGGATCACGATATTTTACGTACTTAAGACGCTGCCAGTCGACGATTATTTTTGTTCGAAACGAAAAAAGAAATACTTGTGAACAAGCCACATCTCCTATTTTATAATGTATAGTATATGTGAATAAAGATGTACCCATCTTTAATCACTTCGATAAATAATCCTACCGACCGCTGCAATGATGACAAACACACGTCCGCGCGTGGTCCGCCTTAGCTTTTCGAATAAATTAATGATATAAATTATGTATAATAAAATTACTTATCAAAAATCTATTCTAATAGAATTGTAGATCTACATATTACCTATCTTTAACAATAAATCACAAGTTGATTTTAATAGTAGGTATATAAAATATTTCAATCATAAATTCTAAAACGTATCATTTTGAAATAATATTTTTATCGTGAAAAGTTTCTGCTATTATGTTTTCAGCTTAATAGAAATCTAGGTAGGAACCTGAAGTAATATACTTATAAAAATAGGAGATGTGGCTTGTTCAGAAGTATTTCTTTTTTCGTTTCGAAAAAGAGCAATCAGCGACTGGGAGCCTCTTAAGCTGTAAAGTTTTGAATAACATACAGGTTCGAACTGAGATATATGTCCCGCCAGATAGGCCAATAAGAATGGTAGGTTGATGGATATAAGGGAAGTTGTAGACCAGACAAAATATGAATGGATTGTGTGAAAGATGATATAAGTAAGAAAGGAGTGTAAATACAGAGATGACGGATAAGGGGATCATGCTACTTACATCAGTGTCCAAAGGCAGGTGTGAATAGAGGACGTACAGAGGCCAGACTGTCGCTAGGATCCTACCGTCGGATCTCGCGCGAACCACGCGGCACCACACGCATGTGAAGGGGGTGTCTCCTTCACTTGGCACTGGAATTTAATTATCGGGGTAGTTCGAAAGAAGGGCGCATATCCATTCAAACACTATCTACGGAAACTGGCTAAATTTCTGACTGACACTCTTATACAAATGAAAAATTCAAAAGTGTATCTATAAAATACCAAATAGCAGATTTTTTCCACTAAAACCGTGTTAGAGTGCGTCTGATCATAATAAGGTGGAATTTATGTGACAGCAGCAATTATTTAATTTTGTATAAGATTGAAAACATTACTAGCCTTAGATTAGTTACCTGAAACGAATACTTCTTAATTTACATTTCGTTTTAATTGTTATTTACATATTATAAAAGATTGATATTTGTTTAAAATAATCTGTAGTGAATGGACAAGCGTCCCTTGATTCGTAACTCGTATGTATGAAAAAACTACCACTAAAAAAAAAATTTGTTCAACCTTTTGTTAAACTCATCATCGAATTGCTGGGAGAGGTTCTACTATTCTAAAACTTAAAATTGTAAAACATAATCCCACCAAAAACATTCTGTAAAAAACTAGCCAAGTCTCGATGGAGCTGCTTGTTTATCTCTAAAAAGTAATGAAATCTAGACCAAGTCGTGTCAAGTCTGAGGTTCTTTACTGCGATTTCTTTATTATTATGGAATGTTGTGTGACTTGGCCGTTGAACATTCTTTATACGTTAGTGGGTACAAGTCAATTTTGTTTACACGTAATGTTATATCTGTTGTAACTACAGATAATAGCCAATACAGGTATTGGTAATTGGACGCTAGTGTCTTATTTTAGGCTGTTGTTGATCTTGCAACACATACATTCAGCATTGACAATGCTGACTTCTGCTGTCTTCTTGGAGCGTCAAATCGACCACCGATCTAACATAAAATAGACGTATTTTTTATACTGTTTGTTTCAGGCTCGCCTTTACATAAGTATTATTGAAATACGCAGCTTTATCAAGCCTACAATTGACTGGTTATTGAATCAACGTTTTCTAAGTGGCAATTTTCCATCGTCAATGGGTAGCGGTTCTGGCGACAGATTGGTGCAATGGTGTCATGGAGCACCTGGTTTTGTACCCTTGTGTACTCTTCAACGGCCAAGTCACATAACATTCCATAATAATAAAGAAATCGCAGTAAAGAACCTCAGACTTGACACGACTTTGTCTAGATTTCATTACTTTTTAGAGATAAACAAGCAGCTCCATCGAGACTTGGCTAGTTTTTTACAGAATGTTTTTGGTGGGATTTCACTTCTTTTTGTAGAAACGTGGGCTTATTGATTTATTTTATTAGATTTTCTTATTTGACACAGTTTTTTTTCTTTTTATGAGTAGTTTTTTATTATAAAAACAAATCGTAAGCGCGTTTAAAATACAGTCAGCGCCATCTAGCGACGTGTGCGGGTATCACCGCCACTCTTAATCCAATGCATTATATTTTGATCAAATTTTGAGCGAAATTAATATTTTAGTTTATTTAATTTGTTAATTTGTTTATTCAATTTGTGTAATGTTCGAGTAGAATAAAGTTAATCGTTCGACTATTTCTTCTTGTAAACTTGTAAGTATAAGTAAGTATAAAAGCCAGTCTAGTCTTATCCAGAGTTTTCCTTTAATTTTATTGCGTACTAGCAGTCCGCCCCGGCGTCGGCGTCGCACGGATGTAATAATGATATTATAGGTAATTTTTTTACACCTTGGGTTACATTATCGAATTTTTCATAAGGATCCCTAATAAAACTTTTAGTATCGCAGACTTTTTTTGTAGATATTGATGTCCTCTTTAAAACCTCTTTAAAAACTGTAGTACATCACTTTGCTCTATTGTCAACAATTTCCGCAGAGTACGCGATATAAGGATTTTTTTGGATTTTTTTCACACGATGGGTTACATTATCGAAGTTTTCATACGGATCCCTAATAGTTAGACATATGGTATTGCATACTTTTTTGTAGATATTGATGTCCTCTTTAAAACTGTAGTACATCACTTTGCTCTATTGTCAACAATTTCAGCAGCGTACGCAATCTATGGATTATTTTGTTTTTTTTTACACGTTGGGTTACATTATCGAAGTTTTCATACGGATCCCTAATAGTTAGACATATAGTATTGCATACTTTTTTGTAGATATTGATGTCTTATTTAAAACTGTAGTACATTACTTTGCTCTATTGTCAATAATTGCCGCAGCAAACGCAATATAAGGATTTTTTTTTATTTTTTCACACTTTGGATTACATTATCGATGTTTTCATACGGATCCCTAATATTTTTGAAAATATACTATAGCCTATGTTCATCAGGGATAATGTAGGATTCTAATGGTGAAGGAATTTTTCAATTCGGTCCAGTAGTTGAATATTTTTTGTAAAGGCGGTATGTCGATCTCTAATAGTTTGGTTAGGCTTTTGTGTTTTCTTATCAGGGTCACCAGGTACTCCAGATCTTCGATTATCCTAGTTTTTATGGTTTTCCCTTTATGTGGCCATTAAACCCTAACTCTGTACCAAATTTCAGCTCTCTGAGTTTATTGGAAGTACTAGTTCTATTCTGATGATCATGAGTGAGTGAGTGAGTGAGTGAGTGAGTGAGTGTCTGTCTAAAATTCGAAACTTTGCTTTCGCTTAACTTCGTAACTAAATGACCTACAGGCTTGAAATTTTGGATTTTAAGTATGTGATTATGGCTTACTGGATGACGAAAATTTCAGCGTTCTGGTCTTATCCAGAGGTTCTCAAATAGGGGCCTGAAAATGCGGCGAAATGGTTCCAGTAAAGGATGGTACGGCAGTGTTTGCTTCGCGCTCGACTTGGCGGGGGCACTGCCGTGCCCCCAAATAGATTCTCGGACGCTGATACGTGCTGCTTTCATCAGTGAACAAAACTAGGCATAGCTATTAGATATCGATGGTTTCGGTTGAACAAAAACAAAACTAAGGAATAAACGAATGTACTCTTATGTTAAATCAAACCTAACATACCTTTGACCAACCACGGCACGTTTTCTTTCGGGCACTCTTTTAATGGTATGTCGCCCGACCAGCCAGTGTCGTGTGTAATGAACTTTATTCTAAAAGAAAACACATTTGTTAAAAAACAACACGGTAAACCAGGCATTAACTAAAACCTTCAGGAATTAGCTAGCAATATCTTTCAATATGATAATTAATTAAGTTTTAATTCTACTTCCTTTTTTGACATTTTAGTGAGTTACATTAAAATCATACTAAAATCTTGATTTTTGTTAAGGCTTTAAAACACAGTTATACCTTTTTAGGGTTCCGTATTTAAAGGGTAAAAACGAGACCCTATTACTAAGACTTCGCTGTCTGTCTGTCACAAGGCTGTATCTTATGAACCGTGATAGCTAGACAGTTGAAATTTTCACAGATTATATATTTCTGTTGCCGCTATGTGTTTGACAAATGTGACAAATGTGTTTTTTATCCCATTTTTTATATTTATCTTGAGAATATTATACGTACTTGAGCGCCATCTCGTTATCGGCGCCGCATATAACGCTGTTCCCGATGGTTTCTGCCGGCATCTCGCCGGAGCACACTGAGCGCCACTGACCACCTTCCGAGCGAGTTCGAACCTGCACCAAATCAATGTTTTAGATAGCTGTCGAAATTTATTTTTATTTTACAGTCTTTGAGCTTATAATACGCCGTATTTTGATCAAATAGAGTCATTATGAAAGGGCTTTGTACGACATTGTTCTTTGTCTAAGAAGTTTTTATGTTTGTATTGTAATAATCAACCAACACGCATGGTCTGACAAAATACGAAGAGTAGGTAGGTGAAAACTTGTATGTGAATGTGTGTATGTGTAAGTATGTTTTCCAGTGAAAAATGTATGGTACAGTTCTCGACTTCTTCAAGCTTTCTGGTTTTCATGACAAACATATATGTGTCGGATGAGGATCGATGTGTATATGTGTAAGTATGTATGAGTTTGTGTGTATGAACACCTTATACAGTAGGTTGACCCGCAGCATATTGGTAGGACACAGCCTGCCCGTTAGATGAAGCGTCCTTCTCGCGCCTTGTTCGTCCACCTTTGTGTGTAAGAACACGCCTCCACCGGGGGCCTGTTTACTGCTAAGCGCCTCTGCGTCTGCGAGACGTACGCGACAAGACCCCACCGTGAATGGTATACCTAGAAACGATTTCCGATGATAATTTTTCCTACGAGTCATGTGATCTTATAATGTTTGTCGAATTGGTTGAAGCGAGAGGTGCGGTTTTGTTGATTCATCTTCAGTACTAAGATAAGGGTTGTTTGTAGTATTCGTAATTGAATATAGCCACGATAAAGGACGTCTTTGTTTAGAAGGTACTGACCTTAATATTTGTTCTTTTATGAGGTTACATCTGCTGTTAAAACGAATTTCGATCCTACTTTTCATACCATCCAATTAAATTCATAGAAATTCTCGTAACTCAAATCATGATCACTTATCGTAACTTACTGCTAGACCAATGCCAGTCAGCGGTAGGACCGGCGACTGAAAATCGCAATTTCTTTGAAGCAGTTGGACTGCGCCATCTAAAACCAAAAAGACATTATCGATACACGATAAACCTAGAGATTTGAATAAATAATTCATAGTAGGTAGATTCATTATTGTATTGATACAATGTGAACTGCTAAGGTTGCCTAACCTAAGTAGACTAACCTATAAGCCAAAAAGGCACCAGGACCTAAAGGCACAACTTCATCTGTCCCTTCTTGCCCCACTCGTAGCGCAGTAGCGCAACTGTTGTGTATCCACAAAGACACCCTGCCTTCTAACGCGGCCGCCGTCACTTCTGCCAACTCTCGCTTTGGTTTCGCTGGCTCTTCAACTTTTACTATGTCCACAGGTGATTTATGTGCATACTGTGGAAAGAATTCAGGAATATAGTAATAGAAATGCGATTGCCTAACCATGATTATATTATTATTGCACACAACACCTTAATGAAATGTCAACTTGCGAAAAAAGGGCCAAACTAATAAGTTTGGTCCTAGAGGCACAAGACAATTGCTTTACCCTTGTCGTAGGAGCCAAATGTATAAAAGTAACCATTTGGTGGCTTGCCCAAGGGAAATTCACAAAACAAATAAACTTTTGGAAATAGTTGCATAAACAAATCCATTTACGTGTAATTGTGTAAATAATTAACAAGGTAAATAATTAATTTATCAAAGATACAATTAAATTACCCGGGCTAGAGCAGTTTTCCAGTCCATGGCTAAAGCGTGTAGCGTCCGTAACCTAGGTACGTGCAAAGCCGCGTGGACGCGCGACATTGCGACCCGGGAGCGCGACACGCCCCCTGCTGGTAGGGAGATCCCCGCTTGAAAGCGGAACTCGTCTATCAGCTGCTCCATGGCACCGGTCGCGCAATCAAGGATATCACTCCTGTATGAACATGAAGTCGGGACGGTTAAACGGCGCTCTCCAAAGCACTAAAGCATTTATAAAGTTTGAGCGTTCTCTGTAAGACAGTATTTCATTATCTTAATTATAAAAACAACACAAATTCACTAGGAGCACTTACGATAAGTTAGTTTGCAGCAGTAGTAAGGAACCGGCTGGTGACGCTAAGTTAGCGTGCACGCTCGCGTCGCGCGCCTCTAGTGTTAGCACGCGGTGGCTTCGCATGAGCGGCTTAGACACGTAGTACCCTTCCAGCGACGTGGCTTGGCTGTGTACAAATTGTACAGTCACTTTTTCTGACATACACCCAAAAAACTCAAAGCGAAATATTCAAGCTCAAAACACTGCGTGTGAGTAAGCAGTTAACGCTACCATAGACATGGGAGCTTTATGAACGGCAATGCAATGATAAGCAAAAAACTGACAACATGTGATTGTGATCCTATACTTACAAACTTCGATAGCTACGTCAAGTGGGAAAAAGGGCGAGACGGTGCTATAGTTATTTCTCCGAATAACTGTTACATCGACTCTATTATTGATGTTTTTTTCTCTTTCAGAACAATATTATTAGTAGAAAAGGCACGACCATTAGCTAAGTTAAGTTCCTGAATATGGCATCCAAACCGGTAGCGGATTACGTGTGAAACTTTAGTACCTACCCACTGCGACTCTGCCAACACCCGATATTACTTACATTTCAGACATTGGAGTGTGTTCCATTCAGCACAGTCTATGCTTAAATATAACCTCTTTTACATTGCGAAAGTAACTGCAACGGGCTTAGGCCTATTCTCGACTAGGTGTGGTTCACCACGCTACCCAGTACAAGGTGGTTTCGACACGATGTTTCGTGCATGTAGCATGTACCCATTTCGTAATACCATCATTTTCCTCTTTTAAGAACTGAACCACAGTAATAAAATGTTCTCTATCACTGGCTGCACGCGAATGAATGCCCGCTCAAGCGTCTTCGTTTGTACCATCCGCGGGAAATTCGCAAAGTTGTCGAAAGATGGCCACTTTACTGGCAAGTGCCACGTTACAAAGGACCTTCCGCACAACTATACACCATAACACACCATCTCTGATGTCACTATACAACGCGCAGGCTCAAAGCGCGTGATACGTATCCTGCTCCTACTCGTTGTATTCACACGCATATATCTTGCTCAAACCCTGTTGATCAGACTCTTCCTAACGTAGACTTGTCCTAGCAGTAACTACGTCTACTCGTGATCTTTACCATGTAAGCTTTAATGCGCTTTCTTAGGTCAGGAAATAATGGACTAGAACCTGACTCCCGTAAAAAAATTAAAGATACAAATATAATAGGGGGCGCCCATTAATTAAGTAAGGCGTTTAGGAGGGGGAATCTCACACAATTTCACGTAGGGGAGTGCGGAGGTCTTGGCAAATATCACGTAATTTTTTTCCACAAGAAATAGTGTAGGTAAAATTACGGGGAAACTGGCTTAAGTAGAACATAATTATTTTTGAAAGATAAAAATAAATATGAGAAAAGGGTGGTACGGCCGTGCCGCTTTTTTGCAAGACTCGGCGGGGGCACTGTCGTGACCCCAGATAAGTAAGTTATGTTTCATTTTTCATCCAATGCAATCAAGCACTTGTTAACGTACTTTACTTACACAAAAAATAAGCATTTGGAAAAACTAATGTGAGATTATAGAGGAGGGAAACCGAATCTCACGAAATCTCACCAAAGGGGAGGCGGGGTCAAAAAATCACCTCACGTAATTAATGATTACTAGAATTTAATAAAATAACGGCATTGAGTCTTTTTTTTTTTTTTTTACACAGTACATTACTAGCTGACTCTACAGACGTTGTCCTGTCCAAATTTCAACAATCCCATACAAAAATAGTATTTTCTGTTTTTCCCGAATTGTATTTTTTTTGGCAACTTTTCCATTTTGTTTTCCTTGTCCTGATTACGAAAAATTGAATTTGAATTACGAAAAAAACAAATAAAAATAAATCAGCCACATCGGTCAAGCTATTTTCGAGTTTTACGAGACTAACGTACGGCAATTGATTTTTATGTGAACCTACTTATTATAGTAGATTTGCTCAATACACTTTGCTTAATTATTTACTACTACACTAATTTATTATCTACTTTATACATAATTACGTGAATAAAAAATATGACATTTGAATAAACATTTTGATAACAATAGTTTTTGCATATAAAATTAGTGCTATTATTTTTCTTACTTAGCTACCTACTTATTATTTCAATACATAATATTTTACTTTACTTTCTTTTTTATTAATCTTTTTTTTTGGCTTTATTGTGTTTGTTTGTGGCTTTTTTGTCTTTTTTCTTTTTAATGTTTTTTTTGCCTCTTTTTTTAACCATTTTTTTTGCTTTTTTCTTCTTTTTTTTTTTTGCTTTTTTTTTGTTTTTTTTTATAATATGCATTTTACAATTTCAAACACAATTACTGTTTTATTACAATTACACATTTTGCTTAAATTTAAGTTTAAAACGTAAACATTACTTAACAAATTGAAAAAATAATCTTTCAAACTGAAACTAGTTTTTGCGCTGAGTTTGCTGGAGGCTACGCTCATTCACATTTATTGATCCGATGTCTACGACATAGCGTATACGTACGACCGATAAATCACGACTTACGACATAGCCATATTGAAGTAATGGTTCCTGATCTTGCTGACTGTGGCTGATAATGTCTTTTGTATGAACTGGGCAGTTGCATCGTCTTGTGTGTTTCGTAATCGCCAAAACGGCATAAGTAACGCTTTTGTGCAACTGCGTCTTTTTTCTTCAGTCTAGATGATGACCACACTTTTGTATGCAAGTATTTGAGCTACGTGGATGGTGTTGTGTGTGGTGACCTGCGAATGCGAATCCTTAGTTTTACTGTAGGCCGGGCTTGAAGAGAGAACCTTTTTAGCCTGGATATAGCGTGTGGACTAGATATAATGTGTCCACTCGGCTTCTGGGTATTCACGATTCTTCGTAGGTAATACGTATACCTAAAGAACGCATTCGACGATTAAATGCCACTGTAGATCGTAATAAGGTTTGGGCATTTATATAAGATCTCAGGTTTTCATGGTTTATGTAGGGTAGTAGTCGGTTGTAATTACCAAGAAGTAATATTTCCGCGGCCCTTGCTGCCATCCACAGCCACAAAAAGACTCATTAGCGCTTCGTTTACTATTACGCGATTACAGCTTCCGCCCTTGGTGAGTATGTTAGCCAGTAGCTAAGCTATATTTGACACTCTTGGTGTCTCGGTCGTTCTAAATTTTGCGCATAGCTTCTAACTAATATCGTTGTTGTTACTGTGATGACGATGACTTGATTTGCGTTGAAGTGTTTAATTATCCAGGTTATCTTTCCGGACCCGGGAACCTCGTTTATCCATTCTATCTTCGGTGTAGCCGATTTGAACTCCTCTAGATATCATTCCCGCCATAGTTAGAATTATTTTTACCAGCATCTCTTTGTAATAACAACGATGGGTTTGTTCGGACGGTAGCGAACACGAGTTTCTCTGTAAGACGACACTTTTCCTCGTCGAGGAGCACAAATCTGCAGGTGCTATGTACAGCTCCGTCATGATTCGAGTTTTGTCTTCTCTTCAACTATCGTTCTTTACCCTTGAAGGTTTCTTTCTTGCCTTGTAGCTATTAGGACTGTTGAATGGTTTCTGGCTTTGAGAGCTTAGGCGAGACGACTAGACCTTATTCTGCTTTCATCCGTTTGGTGTTACTTCCCAAGTTCTGCTTTTTAATAACGTCCTTTGTTGAGTTGTTCATTTTTTTGTATTTTTCTGGACTTTTAAAAGTAGTACGGAAATTGTCTTTCGTGCATCAGCATTTCGTGATTTTACGTTATCGGCCAATAATAAAGTAGAGAGACGTAGCAAATAAAAACATTATGTGAAAATATAATGTAAAGTTAAGTAAAGAACAGAGAAGCTACATAAATGTTACATATGGAAAAATCATATTTGGAAATAAAAAATAATTGCTGCATGTATAAAAAATGACTTCAATACGACTCTATTGATTCAATACGAGTTGATTTGTTGTTTTCGTAATAATTACGAGAACCATGTCCATGGAAAACAAAAATTTAAATAAAAAACAAATTTGCTTAAAAAATTAACACCAAAAGTTATGCGAAAAACGATGTTCTTTTTTAAATACGTGTAGTTTTTTTGTAATAGTTACCAAGTTCGTGAATTAATAGTGTTGAGATCACTTGGGAGTCATCCTATTAGATACAACATAGCGAAAATATCATTTTTTTTTTTTATTAAATGAAAATAAAAAATATACATGCCGCCAAATAAGGTTTCCCTACATCCAAACAGCCTTTTCTCGATTTTAATCTGTGCAGATTAGCTGACAGAACGTAGCGAAATCTAAGGTCAGTGCGGCACGAAGTGGCCTGATACTACTAAACATTTTTTTTTTAACTTCAAACAGGGCAGAGGTTTGTGGCAAATCGCCAGCCTTCGTGCGCAAAAAATAACACGGACGTGAAAAGATTTTAGCGTAATTATACCCACGTGACGACCTCGTCATTAACTTAGAGGCTCCATAAGATAAATTTAAGACAGAGAAAACACAGGCAGTTTTGTCTAATAAATAACTTGTTTTCTATAATAGTTGGGAAACGAATTGCAAAAAAACTGGTAAAGAACTTTGTCAAAGCTGTTAAAAGTGCACAAAAAACTATTCTGTACAAAACAAGCAATGACAATAAAGATGCTAAAGTTCGCGCCTCACTCCCTCTAAATGAAGACTAATCAATTATTTTCCAAAACCTTCTTTGCTTTCTCCCACATTGACCACCGAAAGTACATGGAAACTAAAACGTGGTTCGCTAGAACTTCAGTTCAACGCCGGAAGATTCACAGCGTCGTAGGCCATTGATCACGTCAAAATCCAAGAACCCTGAGGAAGGTGAGTTGCCTATTTATACATTTTATCACTTTTCCGATACTTTACTGGTTCTGAGAGCTAAACGAACAGTACTTTGAGTTTTGGTCTTTTAATAGCCGTTAGTTTTGATGGTCGCACCAATGTGTGCTCTGCTATGATGACGGGAATGTGCCTTAGCTATTTGTTATGACTCGGAAATGTAATTGGAGATCTGAGAGGATGACTACCGAACTTGGAATTGTTGAAAAAAATGGAAAACGGATAACAGTCGAGAGGTGTATTGTGAATTGTATTGAAAAGGATCATCGAAATGTTAGACATCAAGCCGTGTTTGTTGCCCGAAATTAAAAACGATTTAACTTTCGTGTGCAAACTTGACAAAATATATAAAACAGATTAGAAATACCAATTGTTAGTACATTATGTAGACCGCGTCCTAGGCGTTAGTAACGCGCTACGCGGTAGTGTTTTACTATAGGCTATGATAAGAGCTGTTAGTTTTGCCTCCAATTGACATAAAATAATAAAGTTTTGGGAGAGAAAGATAGAGAGAGAGAAGGGACGACAGTTGTCCCGTGTTTCCGGACACAAGAAGGCGTATGAAAGCCTTAGGCAACGGACCACGAGCCGAGACAGAAACTACTAAAGGCACGGCTATGTTACGAAGCGACAGAAAAACGTGGAATAAGTGAGACAAACGCGTGTGATTACAGCAAGTAGGAAAAGGACGGGCATCTCGATCAATGGACCTGTCCGTTGTATAGGAACTTGTAGAGAGTGCACGCTATGATATACAGCAATGAGAACGGCCCCATGTTTTACGCGAACCTAGCCAGTGCAGCCAACTTCAAAAAACCCTGCAAGTACTCTCGCGGGTCAAACGAAGGTGGTTGAGTGAATATTGATTAGCGAACGGACGATGACAAAGAACATAATATTATAGTGTTGTGTGTTGTCTTATCCCGAAAGAGGAGAATGTTGATGACACGAAAAAGGACATTTTACTACTATACTAACATTTCAAAAGTCCTGACCTACCCCAAAACCTACCTAGGTAACAAACTAATTAATATAAATTTATATCTAAACATACATACCATTTCACCGGTTTTGTGTTGGAGTTTTGAAGTGGATTTATAGTACTTACTTTGCATTTCAGCGAATATTGCGTCATGAAGACAAAAATATAGAGATACCAGTATCAGTAATACAGTTTTGCCTAACTTCTAAGACGTTTTAAAGTGTTCCCTGTGATTTATTGTGACTTTGACCTTTTGAAAACACGTGCATAAAACGGTAAAGGAAAACATCGTGAGGAAACCAGTTAGTATTCTTATCAGCGGTGATGGGCTTGCAACCTATTACGTGTGGAATTCTAACTACTGCAAAATGTAGGTGTTGTGTCAAACATAGACGACAGAAATAGACAAGACATTTGGATGTGATGTTTACATTGAATCGTGTTTTTTTGACGTTGACTTTACTGTGATGATTTTTTTAACACGCACCCACACCAAATGTACTTACATTTAACTGGTTAACATTGAGTATCAGTTTCTCTTAGTGGTATCCATTGTCAGGTGACTATTTGACTTTAGTCAAAGTCCTCGGTGTTGTACCTAAATATATGGCGAATGAAGCAAGCTTGAGCCCACTTCTAGCTGTGTTAGAGGGTTTTATAATCTTTGTTGGTCGAGTTTAGATTGTATTTACAATTATTCTTGTATTTTCTCCAGCTAAATTAAACATGAGGGTGGGAGTCGAACCCACGACCTCAACGTGATGCACGATTATTATCAGTCACTCTTTGACTACTCTTTTACCATTGGAACAGCAAGATAGATCTGTCACTTCTTAGTTGTTTTCTGGACACCACTCGTATGTAAATATATAACTACGTGGAACAGAACAGCCTGTTTGTATTGATGAGCTCTTCTAGTAATAGTTTGGTAACTTAAAATGTTTAAAGAACTAAAAAGGTTTAGCGAGTTTCGAAACCGCATCGTTCAAACCAATGATAAGTAAACAAGCAGCATAATATATTGATGAATGTTGCAACCTGACCTAAATACAATGAACGAATAGAACTAAAAAGGTTTAACGGGTTTCGAATCCGCATCGTTTGTAAACCAACCAAAACCATATCTAAATAAGCAGCATAATATATTGATGAATTCTGAAACCTGAACCAAATACATTGAAGAGATGAAATATTGACGATACCTGGTAATTGGTGGCAGGTCGTTGTGCGCGTGGACGCGCAGGCTAGCGAGACGTATGGCGAGGCGCATGCGCGGCGCCACCCTTGGCGAAAAACACGAATCAACACGAACCACGCCCGACAGCTGTTCGGTTGTGACGCCGCAAGTTGGCTTAGCCAACGGCGGATCAGCTTGGTTCTCGTTCATCTAGGGCCAGGGGGTCTACTCTTAAAAATTATAAACGATATATCGGGACAGACGTCATATCGTTTCACACTATACTAGCTGTCCCGCGACAGACGTTGTCCTGTCTAAATTTCAAAAATTCCATAGAAAAAAAAAAATCCCTCACACACGTGTTTCTTTAATTGTATTAAAGAGTATAAATACAAAACTTCAAGTAAATTTGATAGTAAACAAAGAACTTGTCATACAAACTTCAACGCCACTTTTTACCTCGTTAAGGGAATAATTTTAAAAATCTTTGTAAATTGTGAGTTTTTATTTTATATTTACAGGCTAAATACCAAATTTTATTTATTTCAAATAAAAAATTACCGAGTTTCATACAAACTTTCATCCCCTATTTCACCATATATTTTTTTTGTGAAATGGTAAACACTTCTTTGTTCTACACCTTTTTATGGTTCCGTATCCAAAGGGTAAAAACGGGACCCTATTACTAAGACTTCGCTGTCCGTCTGCCTGTCACAAGCCTGTATCTCATGAACCGTGATAGCTAGACAGTTGAAATTTTCACAGATTATGTATTTCTGTTGCCGATATTACAACAAATACTAAAAATAGAATAAAACAATAAATATTGAAGTGAAGCTCCCATACAACAAATGTATTTTTTTATTTTTTTTATCTATATTTACTTTACGGTTGTCCTCTGTTTTTTTCGTTTTTAATAAATATAAGTTAAAGAACCACAATAGTTTTAATTCTATAAGTTTTCTGTTGTAAAATATTTTTACCAAGCTTTTGTAAAATCATTCAAACCATCGAGCACTAGCGCGCTATCACCTGTCAAATAATATAGAACTTGACAAGAATGTAGAGTTTTTACTCAATCGAAGTATTAACTAAGGATATCAGATCATCAGATCAGCTCGCTGACATCATGTATGCAAAATTTCAGCACAATCGGTTGGGCAAAACTGCTTCAAAATTGAGTTGCAAAATTCCACCCGAACAAACATAGTTACATACGAGTACATTGCAAGTTAATTAGATTCAGATAACAAACATGTTTTGCGTACCAGAGGATCGGCTCGGGGTAGAAAACGGACGCTATCGAACTCGAAGGAGGGTGATGCCGCGTCACCTTCGTACGCGCGATACCTCCACATGACAGCGAATACCGCATCTGTAAAACCCACAAATTATAATCTAGGCTAAAGTAAACTGAAGCAAAAAATCCCAGCAAATTCATGGGAACTACCTCATGTATATACTCTTATAATGTATAGCTCTTTTATGCTTTTTAGGGTACCGTACCCAAAGTGTAAAAACGGGACCCTATTACTAAGACTTCGCTGTCCGTCTGTCTGTCACAGGGCTGAATCTCATGAACCGTAATAGTTGAATTTTTCACAGATATTTATTTCTGTTGCCGCTCTAACAACAAATACTAAAACCAGAATAAAACAATTATTTAAGTGGGACTCCCATACAACAAACGTGTTTTTTGGCGTTTTTTATAGATAATGGCCCTTCGCACTTTGCCTAATATTATTTCAACTGTGCATGATCAAGGCATAACTATAGATTTTTACACTGGTCTTTATCACGTAATACCATAACGCTGGCTAACGATGGCGTTGTATAACAGGAACTTGTGTTGATATAGTTCACAGGACACCTCTTGCAACAGATATGTGAGATAACTATGGATATCTCTCACACAGCTGCACTTTGTATTGACCATGGCAATTGCAACATAGCCAGAAACGTCGGGAAAATAAATTATAGCTTTTTACTTTTTATATTGTCTGTTTTTTCTGTAAATATTCTTTTTTAGGGTTCCGTACCCAAAGGGTAAAAACGGGACCCTATTACTAAGACTTCGCTGTCCGTCTGTCTGTCTGTCTGTCCGTCTGTCTGTCACAGGGCTGTATCTCATGAACCATGACAGCTAGACAGTTGAAATTTTCACAGATTATGTATTTCTATAGCTGCTCTAACAACAAATACTAAAAATAGTATATAATAAATATTTAAGGGGGGCTCCCATACAACAAGCATGATTTTTTTGCCGTTTTTATAGATAATAGTACGGAACCCTCCGTGCGCGAGTCCGACTCGCACTTGGCCGGTTTTTTATATATACCTGGTGGCGTCACATAGAGCTGAGTCTCAACGGGCTCTCCCACGGGAATAGCGAAGTGAGAGTGTGGCTCCCATCGGCTCAGTAAAGGGTTGAAGAGTTCCAGCACGCATTGAGTTTCCGTCTCCTGGTATAAAAAATGTATCTAGTTTGTTATCTATCGAGCTTGACTTTAAAATAATATTTTATAACCAGTTGCTTTCGGTTCGATCGATTTTTTTGAATAAAATACACAATAATTACGTTTAAAAATACAAAAAACCGACTAAAAAAATAAATAAATAATTATTGGCGGACTTTACACACAACACCATCTAGCCCCAAACTAAGCAAAGCTTGTACTATGAGAACCAGATAACTGATTGAATACTTATTTCCTTTTTTTTGTAAATACATACATAATATACATAGTAACACCCAGACACAGAACAAACATCCATGTTCATCACACAAATATTTGCCCCGGGTGGGGATCGAACCCACAACCTACAGCGTAGAAGGCAGAGTTACTACCAACTAAGCTGTGAGGCCAGTCAAAATGTTAAATCAAATGTTTCGACCGATCGAAAAGTCGAGAGACTATATTCGTTTTTAGGGTTCCGTACCCAAAGGGTTCGCTGTCCGTCTGTCTGTCTGTCTGTCTGTCCGTCTGTCTGTCACAGGGCTGTATCTCATGAACCGTGATAGCTAGACAGTTGAAATTTTCACAGATTATGTAGGTATTTCTGTTGCTGCTCTAACAACAAATACTAAAAACAGACTAAAATAAATATTTAAGGGAGGCTCACATACAACAAACATGATTTTTTATAGATAATGGTACGGAACCCTTCGTGCGCGAGTCCGACTCGCACTTGGCCGGTTTTTTTTATTTAAGTTTTATGAAGGAACTATTAGTCCTACATTAATCTAATTCAATTATTAGCATAATTACAACAGTCTCTTACTTGATTGGGCAGCGGAAAGGCGACGAGCCTAGTGATAGCACGCGGGTGCGGGTAACGCCACGACACAGCGTTGTTGTGAAGCGTCACTTGGTACGCCATCGGCAATTGACCACCTGACACTATCTTAAAAGCACCGCTCCTATAGAATTACAAACAAATATAAGCAAGAATATACCACCAAAGTGAAATTTATGAAGCATTTATTTGAATAAAATCACAAGGATCACTCTGAAACGTCTTAGGTGAAGCTACGCCTGTCGCGACCAAGCCCAGACCACAACTCGATGGGCGGACAGAATTAAATAAATCTCTACTAATATAATAAAGCTGAAGAGTTTGTTTGTTTGTTTGAGCGCGCGCGGTAATCTCTGAAATTACTAGTCGGAATTTAAAAGTTATTTTTGTATTGATAGCCACATTCACGAGGAAGGCTATAGGCTATTTAGCATTACGCTGTTCTTGATATTTAGGAGAAAAAGCGCTATCGAACTGCTTTTACCGCGTAGTTCTTAACAAGTTATATATGCAGTGGATTAATAAAGACTGTGTTGTCTGTGGTTTTATTTAGTGATGCTATTGCAGACTGACCTCAAATCGTCCTTATAGTAGTGGTCATCGGGCGTCTCGGAGGAAAGCACCGATTGTCGCTTCTCGAAGGCGACCGTCGAAGGTGCTGGATCTTCGCGAATTTTGACATTACTGGGTGTTTGTTCCAATGGCTCCTAAAGAAAAAAGTATACAAGCTATTATAAAAATTAACAAATACGGATTCTTCTTTTTTTAATAGGAACCATATGAAACAAATAGTCCTACCATTTATAATGTCTCTTGGGAACGCTTCCGACTGATAGTGATCTGGATCAGTTGAGCTACCTATAGACTGTTTGCAACGGTCTTTAGATAGCTTAACTGGTTTTTGTGAATTTTTTATATATTCTGCAAAATATTAGTATTCATTAACTATTTATGTTTATAATGATAAACTGATTCTATAATCGTGATACCAAAGTTGCTCTGAAGATTTCTCAAAGTCTAATTCTATTGTATTTGATAGGATAATATCTGAGTATGATTAAGGTATGTTCACCTGGTCAGTGAGCAATGATCTGAGAGCGTCCCTTACGCGAGCCATCGCTCTCAAGTCCACGGGCCGCAAGTCCAAAGAGGCACGGTCAGCCTCCACGCATGCGCGGACCATGGGCTCTCGCGCGGACAAACCACCTTCAGCGCGTCGCCATGCCTCCCAACTAGCTTCCAACTCCATTCTACGATAGTAAATAATTAGTCCGCAACTGAATTCTGAATTTCCAAATGATCCGGATTATCTGAATAATTTGGGAGAATTATCTCAGATAAAAAAAATATATATAAAAACCGGCCAAGTGCGAGTCGGACTCGCGCACGAAGGGTTCCGTACTATTATCAAAACGGCAAAAAATTCACGTTTGTTGTACGGGAGTCCCACTTAAATATTTATTTTATGCTGTTTTTAGAGAAATACATCATCTGTGAAAATTTCAACTGTCTAGCTATCACGGTTCACGAGATACAGCCTGGTAACAGACAGACGGACAGCGGTCATAATAGTCCCGTTTTTTACCCTTTAGGTACGGAACCCTAGAAACATAAACACGTGTAACGCGCATATCCATTTTTCGAACAGAAATATCCATTGATGCACGGCCAGGATTCGAACTCGAAATTAATTTGAAATTAATAATACTACCTAGGTACTTATTTACCTAACTACATGAATTCAATTTCAATAAATAAAAAACAGAATAAAATAAATATTTCAAATATTTATTTTATTCTGTTTTTAGTATTTGTTGTTAGAGCAGCAATACAAATACATAATCTGTGAAAATTTCAACTGTCTAGCTATCATGGTTCATGAGATACAGCCCTGTGACAGACAGACAGACGGACAGCGAAGTCTTAGTAATAGGGTTTCGATTTCTAAAAATATTTAAGTACTTAAATAGAATTAAAAGATAATCTTGTTAGAAAAGGCCCGGAGAATTAACATGTCAAGATAATTGTAAGTAAACAGTTTTTTTTTATAATTCACACTCCCTAATACACAGACTAACACTATGTAGCTGTTTTGACGACTGAATGATACGCATTTTACCAAAATGTTGAACTTACTCGGAAGGTACGTTCAATACGGAATTTATTTTATTGGGACGGAAGTTGCCTCAAAAATTGTAAAATTAGGAAAATTAAAAGTGCTTCTTTTCATTGCGATTTATGGATAGGACAACGTGTGTCGCGGGTCAGCTAGTATTTTAATACTAACAAAGTAAAGTTAAATATAATAATGTTGTTTATAGTTCAAAGTTGACTTTAATTTTGTCAATTAGACTCTTTACTGTTTTCATAATGACGTCCTGCTTCGAGTCGATGTCGACGTATGTGAACCTAGATACCACCCAATCTGATATCATTTCGATCGTGATGGTAGGAGTTGAGCGCATATGGGAACAATTTATCAGCATTTTTTTAACATATTTCCTGATGGCTGCGTTGTTTTCATGGTTTCGTTTTTTGGAGAGGGGGCATGGGGTGCTTTTAATCCTTTTTCTATCTCGTGAACCGTGATAGCTAGACAGTTGAAATTTTCACAGATAATGTATTTCTCTAAAAACAGCATAAAATAAATATTTAAGTGGGACTCCCATACAACAAACGTGATTTTTTTGCCGTTTTGATAATAGTACGGAACCCTTCGTGCGCGAGTCCGACTCGCACTTGGCCGGTTTTTTTTCTATATTTTGGGGATGTTTTTCAGATTATAAAGTATGTACCTACTCTATTTTAATAAAAAAATATATTGGCTTGATTTGATTTGACATTTGGCGCATGCCCACATGTTGCAGTAAGCATTCCACACGTGACAGGTTGCAGGCCCGATTTTCACCTTCGCCGTTTAAACTTTAGCTTTTAAAATATTATTAGGACTACAATAGCGATTCAATTATCTTGACATGTTTATTTCATTGAGTTAATTTAAATGTGTTTGATAAAACGTATTCTGATTTTCGAACTAATAGTATTTTTACAGATGTTAACACAAACTAATACAGTTTTATACGGAGTAAGTGTATGGACACTTACCCTAGCATCATCGGTTGCAGTAAGACATGCCTTGCGTCCCCTGGCGGGCCAGCGCTGACGACGGCGGCGGTTATCAGTGAGCGCGCACTTAGCCTGTCAGGTCTAGATCCAGCTCCCACCTATTACAATATCAGTTTATTAGCAAAGCCGCCAAGCTAAAGGGGATAGGGCGGGTCATGTGGCTCGGTTGCACCCGGATAGGTGGGCCAATGTCGTAACAGGCAAAATTCAAGGTCTATATTATTCGTCTACTAAGCTAAGACAAACACGACTGGGTTATGAAGTACCTATGGTATCTTGGAGCTCCATCAATAGGTTAGCTCACTGTCATCATAATATTATATTTTCATTGAATCTTGAAAAGTCCTGACTCACAGTCATAGCTAAGGTTAGCTTTGTGCCCTAGGTGCCTTCCCATAGGTTCTTACTTAGGTGCCTATCACTATTCACTTCGTCTTTTGTCGGTATACATTCATACAAACACATAAAATCACTTTCTATGATCCTTAAGCATGTCGGTTTAGAGTACTCTTGACCTGGCCTTTTACCAAAACGTTTTTGTATTTGAGAAAACAAAGTTATTTCGAAACTGACCTGCAATGTCATGGAGTCCCAACCGAACGCGCCTTCGGTGCCACACACGCAGACCTGACTGGCAGCAACTGTCACGCTTTCGATCGTCTGCAACACTGCGGAAAAAAAACTTAACTATTGACAGCCGTAACAGGGTTGTGAGGATCAGTTGAATAAAAAAGCTCATTTGCCAACTTTTGCTTCTAAAATTTAATAACAAATTTAATTACTTAATAATTTAGATTGTTTCAAAGCTCTAATAAATTTACTTTATCTAGTTAGTTTCTCTATAAGTGAAATGTAAATTTCTTTGAGAAATATATAAGATTACGGCAACAATAAAGGCAACACGGAGGAGTAAGTTTTATTTATATGAAAAAGGTACAACTTTTGCGTGGAAACGTAATTGTTTTGTTGTTTGTAATAAAGTATCTTGGTTATTTTTTAAAACCTTAGTATTGTTTCCAAGTAGAGCCGGAGACGCGAGGAGAAGGTTCAATCCCGTCAATTAATTCGAAGGCAGGGTAAATGAATGCACTACATATTCCCTGTCAATGAATTTAAAAACGGACATAAAACTCGACTTCTTCCACGCAAGCTCCGCGTTCGCCGCCCATACACTTTCGATAAAAGAATTGATGGACAATACACAGCGGCATCAAGCCCCAAACCGAAACAAACCTTGAACCCCATGGTTCAAGGTTTGTTTAGCTTGAGTCCGGATTACTGTTTTTTCGAGTCGATTATTATTGTTGATAGATAATATGAATAAATTATGATTTTTAATGATTGTTGTACCATGTTACTTAAACTTTCTCTAAATCTTAATGAGGTATGACTGTTGAGTGTTTTTGCCATGAAGATTAATTTATTTAATTTATTTACCCTTTGGTTCAAGGTTTGCTTAGTTCGGGGCCGGATTATAGTGGTTTCGTGTCGATTATTATTGTTGATAAATAATATGAATAAATGATTGTTGTACCATGTTACTTGTAGTTTCTCGGAATCATAATGAGGTATGAATGTTGAGTGTTATTGCCATGAAGATTAATTTATTTACCCCAAAACCAACTTTCAAATGCTCTTTACTCTCTAGATGTAGCTTTATCTAGCTAGCTCCTAAGACGTTTTAACTTTATCTTTGTGGTTTTATTAAAATATATATTTTGTTGACTTTTGAGTATGCTCTTTTCCCAAAATAAAGTGAAAGAAAGCATGATAGTAATATGGAATTGACGACCAACCTAGATATTGTCGAAGTCTGTAAAGCGCCGGCTGATCTTCCATTTCCGGTACGTGTTCAGGTGTCTTCGACGGCGTCACTGTTTTGTTTGCGATCTGAGAACAATTACTTATTTGTGAAAAGTGGTATGTTCGTACATACGATATACATACTCATATCTATCTATACAAATATTATAAATGCGAAAGTAACTCTGTCTGTCTGTTTGTGACGTTATCACGGCCAAACCGCGATGGGCATATGAGATGAAATTTCTCATAGAGATAATTTAAAGTCTTGGGACGGACAAACGGTCATGCTTTGTTTGTAAAAACTAGTGTTTCTATAAAGTACCAACTCCTGTTTGTATTTTGGTACTTGCACTTACCAGACTAGATATTTGCTTGAGTCGTCGCAAGCTATCTGTGCACACTTCCAGTAGCACGGGCCGTTCCATGTCGATGCGAACGGAGCCGCGAGACGTTGCATTACTTGACGACGAGCCTAGGAAACAAAATATTTTGTAAATACATAATTTTTATACATTATAATACTTGCATCCAGAATAGAATAGTTGTTCTAAGTGAGAATCGAACAACAACTGATCTGTGAGGTCAGTCGATTATAATTACGACATTAAAGCAAGTATTCCCAAAGAGGGTTGACGTCAAGCCGGTTGTAAAACATAAATATTTTATAATTTATTGTGTCGACTCTACATTAAGTGAGCTTTTCTCACTTAAGAAATAGTAGAATAGAAATAGTATAGTATACAACTTACCGAAAGTTGGGGCCACTAGCTTCATGGTGGCTAGCGCAGGTGGTATGTCGGTAAGGGGATCGCTGGCCCCTCGGGCTGTGGACAGTAAAGGCGCGTGCCAATGTCCTGGGATCTGACCAACTCCTAACCCTATCCAGGCGTTGAATAGTGACAGCTGTGGGCAATCATACGAACCTTAATCTTAATAATTTAGATTTTTTTTAGTTTATTTATAGTGTCCCCCTGTTGAGCAAAGGCCTACCTCTAATACTGTTAATAAGTAATACTATTGTTACCACAAACTGACTAAAATGACGTAAAATACGATCGATCTTATTTCTTTTTCATTAAAGTGTAAATTTAATCTCGGAATTACATTTCTCAAAACTTTGGTTGGTTTTGACAAAATTCACGATTTTAGTAATTTTGATCACAGATTTAGTAATGTCAACCTAAATTGAATCATTATAATAAATATTGGTGTTGATTATAATATGACACTTGGACGAAATGTTTGACAGATTGTCAAGACAACAGAATTGCCACCATTATCATTGAAAATAATTAGGTTTTTTTATTACTAAAGATAACTATTATATTTGTCATATTTAAAATACATAGTACGAATTTTATGAATGTGAAGTATTAACATAACAAAATGAGTAGACCAAAATAGGTAAATACAACCGATTTGTAAACCTCCTCTTTATTTTGAAGTGAATAAATACAGTTGTGGGCTAATTTAAAACTATAACGTACCTGAAGCGTTCTCTGAGTTTTTTTGCGCCAGTAGTAGAGGTTGGGTTGAGACAGCGTGACGTGGATCAGAGGCAGATTCCCTTCGCACCTTCGAGCGTGAGGGAACATCGTCTGCAAGTGACAAAAAAACAATAAATGTGCTTCTAAGCACTGTATAATATCTTATTAATATTATAAATGCGAAAGTTTGTATGTTACGGATTATTTTGAAATTACCCTTGAATAAAAAATTGGTTGGTTTATAATCCGATAAACATCCCCAAAATGTAAAAAAGTCGCAATAATTGTTGATTTGGGTACATATAGTTTGCGCTGTTGTGTAAAAAAACGCATTCTAGCAAGAATTACCTAATTTTACTATGCGATTTTTGAAATTTGAACAGGACAACGCCTACCTTAGTATTATTTAATCTTTTTACTGTTGTAAAATAAAACTTACCGGCAGCTCTAGTTTCGTCTGACCGATGTCGTTATTGCGTACAGTTTCGGTTAGGCTCTTAGATCCCGCTGGGGATTCCACTTCGTCCCTTCTACTTTTCTCAGGCTTTTCGACTTTGCTCTCTTCTGGTATCACTTGCTAGAAGAGATAATTGTTCAGTTAGCGTCATTGCTACATACATGAAACTTGTACTAGATTAATTAATTCATGAACGTTAGGCAGCCATTTTGTGAACATGGCAAAACAAAATGGCGTCAAAGCAAATAAATACATAACCACTTTGTGTTGTGCTGAATAATAAAATATTAATGACTGCATAAAAAAATCCTTCAGGTTCACAATGTTTTGACCATTGTCCAATTAAAACTGATCTTTGCAACAGATATAATAAATATAATTAAAACTATTGTGGTTGTTAATCATTTTAAATAGAAATACGGCTAATTACCAAGTCACGCGGGCGATGCTCATGATGAAGAGCATCTGAATTGTCTCGAAACGTCAGCAATACAAAGATATAATAAAGTTCAATCTTGAACGTCACTTTACCTGCATCATTGGTTCTGGTGGGTTTTTTTCCCACACAGTGGGCGGGCGCAATGCAATGACCTCAACTGAGTTATCGTCCACAGTATACAGAGACAGTTCTATGGTGCCCATTGTTACGAACACTTCTATGTACTCCGATGTGTCGTCACTGGATAAAGGAAAACGTATTGTTTTACGTATGTTACTGACTGGATTTCACATTAAGGTGTTCATAACTATCGGTTAGCATTCCCACGTAGATGGAAAAAGGAGTTCTTAGTGAAAAATGTCCGCCCACATAAAAACATCATACAATATAAATGTGATGTTCTTCATTATGGTATTTTTTTTATACCCTTTTACACCTTGCGAAAGAATATGCAGATTCATTTCACAAATTTTTCAAAGGGAAAGGTAAAACAACTAAACGAGTCCAAACATTGTCAGTGTTCCAGTCAAACACATAACATAATAATAATAATAATAATAAAACCTTTTATTAATCCATTGAATAATCTATAAACTAAACTTATTACTAAACATGCTTTAGCTATAGTATGGCAATATGTTTTTTTTTTTTCGTATAATTAGTATTGATTGATAAATTTTTCTTTATGATTGTTTAAATAATATAATAGAATAATTTAGTACAATATTCATGCATATTAGTTTATATTTTTTCTTAACATTGTAATATTTTATTTTGTTTACTATGTTATTATTTATTTTATACAGGAAATTTATGTTATCTTTGATTGTATTTTATTTTTTTTGATTATATTATATGTAGATATTAGATAGGTATATTATATAGTATATTTATTCATTTATTGTTATTCAAGGATCTCTGTCCGAGTAAAGGCCTCCTCCAGATTGTGCCATGCTTCCCTGTCTGAAGCCGTATTTAATATTTATCCAGTCCATTCCTGCAGTTCTTTTTATTTCGTCTTCCCACCTTTCTAGTGGTCTCCCCCTTTGTCGTTTACCGGCTGGGCCGCGCCAATTTGTTATTATTCTCGTCCATTTCTTATTACTCATTCTGGCTACATGGCCTGCCCATTTCCATTTGAGCCTTCGGCAATGACAAAGAGCATCAATAACTTTAGTCTTCTTTATAATGTGTATGGACTTTTGTCTATGTTTTCTCTTTATATTTAGAATGCTTCTTTCCATAGCTCTTTGGGTTGTTTGGATTTTGTTGTTGGTGAATTTGTTGAAGATCCAGGTTTGGCTAGCGTATGAAAGACAAGGCAGCAAGCATGAGTCCATGATTTTTTGCTTGTAAATTAAAGGTGCTTTTGATTTGAGTATTTCTTTATACGCCCAAAACTTGTTCCATGTGATTTTTATTCGTCTCAAAATCTCATCGCGATGTCGTGATTTCTCAAATGATGTCTGTTTGCCAAGATATATGTAGTTTGAGACATATTCTAGTAAGGTTTCTTGAACTCGTACCGGTATTTTGATGCTATTGGTCATTATTTTGGTTTTTATAGAGTTCAGTTCCAGGCCAATCTTAAGGCTGGCAGAGTTCAAGTCGTTTAACATTATTTCTAGTTGATGTGCGGTCTCAGAGAAGAGTATGATGTCGTCGGCAAATCTTAGATTGTTCAGATATTTTCCATTAATAAATATTCCTTTATTTGACCAGTCAAGGTGTTTCATGATATATTGGAGTACCTACTATAATAAAAATTCTCGGTGATAAGGGATCCCCTTGTCTCACGCCTCTGCATATCCTTATGTCTGGTCCTTTCCTGTCTAATTTGACTCTACTAACACTCTTACTGTAAATATCTTGAATTAGTTCTACAAGTTCTAAAGGTGCCTCGTTATCTTGTAGAGCTAGCCACATACAATCATGTGAAATAGAGTCAAATGCCTTGGCGTAATCGATAAAGGCCAAATATAGAGGGCGCTTTTGTTCATCATATTTTTCGATGACTTGGTCCAGTACTTGAATGTGGTCAGTGGTCGAGAAGCCCTTCCTTAAACCGGCTTGTTCAGCTGGTTGGTGTATTTCCGATATTTTTGTCAGACGTCGCTCCAGGTTTGTAGCAAGTAGTTTGTAGAGGCAAGGTTGAAGACTAATAGGCCTATAATTACCAATATCGCTGGGGTCGCCTTTTTTGTAGAGCAATACAATATCAGATGTTGCCCAATCTTTAGGTATTTTACGTTCATCTAGAATTTTATAAATAATATTGTTAACGGGGCAGTTAAAATGTTTTTCCCGACTTTTAGAATTTCGTTCGATATGTTGTCTGGTCCACTGCTTTTGTCTAATTTTAATTTTTCTAGATCCTTATATATTTCTATTTCTGTAAATCTGTCCATACTTTTGTTATTGGTCTCGTTTTGTTGTATTCTTAATGGCTCGGAAAAGCTGGTTTGTTTGGCGTACAGTTGTCTGTAGAATTCCGTAGCAGTATGTATAATTTCAGGTCGAGAGTAGGTCTTCTTCAGATTTTTTTGTAGGCATGGGATCCAAGTTTTATTTGTACACAAACACATAACATAACATCATAAATTGACAGATAAGTCAAGTTTCAACTCATCTGACAGTGGCAATTTTCGGCGTGAACTTTACTTTTGAAACACTTGCTGGTAAACTTAGTTCCGCTGCTTATGCAGTCCGCACTTTTAGGCGGCTGGCCGATGAAGCCACAGCTAGGCTAGTTTATTTTAGTTACTTCCATAGTGTAATGTCGTATGGAATTCTTCTCTGGGGTAAGGCAGCAAACATTCAAGTTATTTTTGTTTTACAAAAACGGGCAGTACGTGCCATTTATAAAATGAAGTCCCGGGACTCTTTGAGACAAAAATTTAAAGAAATTAACATTCTCACAGTAATCTCACAATATATATATGAAAACTTACTGTATACTCATAAGAATATGGCTTTCTTTAAGAAAAAAAGTGATGTACATAGTATTAACACAAGAAATAAGAACAAATTGTACATACCCAAATTTAGATTAGAAAAAGTGAAGGGGTCGTTTATGGGGAATTGTATACTATTTTATAATAAACTGCCAGAAAACGCAACAAAACTTCCCGTTAGAAGATTTAAAGCCTACATAAAGAATAATCTTATAAACAAAGCGTATTATACTGTAGATGATTATATAAATGATAAATCCTCGTGGCCTGATGTCGCTCTGCCACTCGACAGCTAAATATTAATTTAGGTACTTAATTTTATTTTGTGTAACATTTGTCTACTTTAATTATTTTTAAGCAAATAGTTATTTTATCTGTAAGTTTTAATTCTAAATCAAGTGTAGCGTGTGTTGCTTTTTGAATTTGTGCTGAAGCTCTTTAGTTATTTTTTTTATTGTTGTACGTACTTGAGTAGTAGGTACTTTTAATTATTATACTTGTTTGAGCCTTCACCTTGTTCGATTGGCACCACACTGGAGCTCTACATAGCATTAAGGAAAGGTTCATAAAAAAAAGGTAGACCCCAAGCCGTGTTTGTTGCCTGATTCTTCTAGGCTTGGTCGCGTGGAATCGGCGTAGCTTCACCTAGTTCCTAAGACGTTTCAAAGTGGTCCTTGTGATTTTATTGAAATAAATGATTTTTGAATTTGAATTTGAATTTGAATTTTGTAAGAATATCATTGATAAGTGTTTTCTAGAAAGAAAGCCATGAACTCTGTGCAAATGGGCATTAAGTCACAAAAACATAAAAGGCAAAGACAAAAGTTTGTACATAAACGCTTACATTTTGTCCCCGAATGCGACAGTAAGTGACTTCTTGACGCCGACGTTCGCCGAGCTTTCTTCGAACTGGCGTAGCTTTGTAGACGTAGTCGCCGTGTCCACGCCAGAGTCGCAACATCGGCCGAACTCGCTCGCACTCTTAACAACATCTACGAAAGACATCGATATTATGTAAATGTAAATGTACTATACTCAATGACGAAATAATTTAAATTACTTAGTTAGTTCCAACGACATACGTAAAGAAGTAATTCTTGCTGTTGCTATGCGCAAACAGTCGAAATACCTAAGTATAGCTGTTAATTTTGTTTTAAGTCAAAATCCCTTGCGCAAGTTTTCGTAAGTGAAACCAATACTTAAAAGTATTTATAAACTGGTATTTATTGAAGGTGGTATTTGTCAGACTTGGTGCTTGAAAACATGAGTACGACCCACCTCTAACTTACAGCAGCCTAATATATAGATAGACGGACTGAACAGCGCCACAGTGGCGACTGTCCATCTGTGTGATTCCTTAATACTACGAGTATTAAGGAATCACACAGATGGCGCTGTGTTCAACATACATTTTTGTATTGTTAAGTTTTAACAGCAATCGACTCGACGAGGATTATTTTTTTCTTGATGAATGCACATTAGTTTTTTCTCAATTACCAAAAAATATACAGTTTTTATGACAAAGATAAATTAAGGATTTAATCTAAATAAATTATACACAGAAACACGATTGGTGAAATTTTTCTAGATAGATTTATTTTCAAAATATGTCTTAAAAACACTAATTGTTTTTACTCAAAACTATAAATACCTAGCTAAACAGTTTATTTTTATATAATTCGTTAGAATAATCATACTAGCTTTTTAGGTTTGATATTTTCAAGATAAATGCGGTTTTATCAATTTTTTCAAAGACCATACAAAAAAACCTTAATTGTCAAAGTGCCTTTTACAGTTTTGACAGCTACTCGTTCACGATATTTTTGCTATAATATAAGTAATTGGATTATACTGTTATGTGTATGTGTAAGCCTACCTTCGTTGAGCGTTGCTTCGCTGACAGATGACAGAAGGTCGTCATGCTCGCGACTCATGAGCAGTGACGCGTACGGACAGACGCCGTGTTTCTCTTCATCGAATAGAATTCCTTCGTCTTCACTGTAATAAAATCATTGGCTGTAGTGTTCAGTATGTCCGAAAGTCTAGTGCCTAATAAGTTAACAAATGTTTTTTTTTTATAAAAAGAATTTAAGCGCTTTCTTTCCTTATTTAACATCTCAATACTCATATTATAAATGCAAAAGTAACTCTGTCTGTCTGTGGCGTTATTACGACCATACGCTGGGCCGATTGTGATGAAATTTCATACAGGGATAATTTAAGGTCTTGGGATGAATATTGGGAGCCTATATGGCTACTTTTTTCCCCAAAATGTTCTTTTGTTTTCAGGAATTTTAACGTGTAACGTTAAAGTCGCAAAATTGATTTCCTGAATCTGCACGAATGAAGTCGCGGGTAAAAGCTAGTGAACCGTAAAAAAGAAAAATAAAAGTTGATAGAAATTGAGTTACGGGACCACAAATAAATAGCATTATATTCCTGAAACAAATGACACTTACCTCTCTTCGAGGGCGTTGTAAATATCGCTCATGATCCGCTTGGCTAGCATCAGTTGATCGAGACTGAGTTCTATGGCGCAATCTGAGACTAGGTTAAACTCCACGGCTGGCCCGCAAGATAGAGTACCGCCCACGTAGAGCGCCGGGGCCAGCACGCAGCCCACATCCACTCTGTACAGGATAGTAGAAATCTCAAATTCAGGTAGATTCCGTCTCTTAAAATGAACGCTACAAAGCGTGAATGTTTCAATGTGAGTGATGAAATAATATTTATGAAAACACATTACGAACTTCGTATCGCTTTAGAATTAACAAATGCTGTGTTAAGTTTCCGTTCCCGTTCCCGTTCCTGTTTTCCTGAATTTTCTTTGCTAAAACCTCACGGAGCTCGAGACCTTTCCAACAAATGCAAAACCGTGGAAATCGGTTCGTGCGTTCTGGAGTTATAGCGTCAGGAAGGAAAACCCGACTTATTTTTATATATAGATTATATCGGTTAACTTATTCCCCTAGTACAGAAGTTCAGAGCTAGATGGCGCTGTGTGAAATGTCCACCACTATTGAATAGGTATTTGTTTATTGATGACGTACGCGTGTAGCACAGGCGTGATGTTCGGCGCGAAGACTGGTTGGGTCCACTTTAGCGCCGGATTCTCACTACCCCCTTTCAGCATTTCCGCCTCACTAGTCTGAAATAATAACAGCAATAAGTATTCATAGTTCGTAATAATGTACAAAAAATCAAGTATTAATCTAAACTAGCTGTCCCGACGGACGTTGTCCTGGTGCATAAAGGTACTTTAAAGGTAGGGCTTCACTGACGCAGAGCTGTGTGGAGCGGGCAGCGAGGAGAATCAACACAATGCCTAGAATAATTTACATAACATTTCAAGCAACGTGTTTATTCAGTCACCGCCCGCTGTCTTGTAGCGCTCGTTTTGGTGTTCGCCACCTGCTAGGTTATGAAGAAGATCATGTAGAAATGAAGGTATATCAATATCAGGATAGTCAGAGGTTCATCCAAATAATAGGTACATTTGGCGCATGCCCGCTTATTGCAGTTGTTACCATACCATGACGTGTTAGTGTTACACTTGTATTTTTTTTAATACAATAATTAATTGTCACAGGACCTGGAACCGAAAACGCGACCTTGTGATCGATAGTCGAGGAAATTGAATTTGAATACAAACAAGGAAGATTTCAAGTCAGACTAGCATTTCTAATCTAAGTAGGTAAGTCGAACACAAATCGTTTTATGCACTCCATTCAGGTCCATCTTTATAATATTCTGACGTTACCAATGTTGAGTTAGTACTATAATACTTTGGCCGCCATACAGCATTGCTGTGTTTCTGTTTGGATGGTAAAATAACAAACCGTGCATCCGCCAACTTGAGGCATAAAGCTGTTTAAAAAGGGTTTCTATAACGCGGAGCGGGCAGTGAGAAGAGCAACAACAACATTTAGAATAATTAGCATAATATTCAGAGCACTGTTGTTAGTCAGTTCACCGTCTGCTGCATTGTAAAGCTCGTTCTGATGTTTGTCATCTAGTAGAGGTAGGCCAAAGAAAATATTGATGATGATGATGATATGGGTAAGAAAGGACAAAGCGATGTGATGACAGAGGATCTCTATCAGCAGTCATCACATCGCTCACTCCTTCCACTTCCCTCTGGATCTGGATCTCTTCCACATGTTGTGCCGACCCCATTTGAGAGGGATAAGGGCTTAGTAGCATGGCCATCTGAAAAACACCATGAGAATGTAAAACTAGTGACAGTTACCTCTTGGTTGACGAGTTGCCGGAACTGGGCTGATCGGATGCTGACGTTCTTGACGAGTATTTCGTACTGACGCCCCTCCACACCACCAGCGGCGGTAAGCCAGCCGCTTTCGTTGTGTATTGTACGCCTGTATATCACAAATATATAAATAAATATTGATGGACATTTCACTCAGCGCCATCTAGCTCCAAACTAAGCAAAGATTGCACTAAGAGGACTAGATAACCGATAGAATATTTATATACTTTTTATTATGTATATATAAGTAAGATACGTTATAACACAGACACAGAACAATCATCCATGTTCAAATATTTACTTAATGTTATGTGTGTAAATATTTACACAAATATTTATCCTGGGTGGGATCGAACCCGCAACCTACAGCGCAGAAGGCCGAGATACTACCAAATGAATTTATGTGTGAAGATTTCGAGTCTTATTCAAAGCTTTCAGTAAATTAAGTTCATTTATTTACAAAGATGCTCCTTAGTTATATAGTTGGATAACATTAAATGATAAAATTTCAATAAAGGTAGGTATAAAATAATGTACCTGCAGATGGGATTTTCGGGATGTGGACTTACGGTCGCCTTTCCAATCTGTGGACAATAATACAACGGTCAAATAAGGATTATTTGGCGATGAGTCAATACTTTTTTCTTTATAATTTGAAAACATATACCCAATATAAGACAGTATAGACTTACCACAAACATAAAAGTATCATCCTTATCTTTACTCTCTTGCTCTTGAGTGAGCAGAAGTCTCAGCCCACCAGCTGTCACATAACAAAATGGCCATTGCCATGTGCTTAGTCTGAAAAGAAAACTTTGTTTAAAAAAGTATAAGTAGGTACTTAGATTTTTTATTACATTTACAAAGAGCTGTTGGTTCTATGATAAATACATAAATTAAAAAATTATATCCAAAATAATAAATAACATACATATTATGTATGTTTACATTACGGTGTTGAAAAAGGGAGTAACTACTTGTAAGTTACTATACATTCTGAAATGTTAGTTACCTTTCTGTAGCCTCTTTTTGCAGCGGGCAGAACGACCGTGGCGCCATCTCTTGGAAGAGCGAAACGATTTGTTCCAGAATGCCAGGTTGTAACACCATTTCCAGTGGCGCTAGTGTCGCGTATATTTCCCACATACTGTCTACGCTCTGCGAAAAATGTCATTACATTTATATAGGAATATTAATATACCGCTTGTATTATATTATGAAATAGAATAAAAATACTTACTGCTTTATGTTCTAGCAATTTAGGGTGCAGCTCTTCCTTCCAACTCGCTGGCAGGTTTGATATTCTAAAAATCAAAGCACAATTTAGATAATTCATTGTGTAAACATGTATTTATTGTAAAATCATTACATTTTATTAATTTACAACATCAAATAACTCACTGAGCCTGCGTGATGGTTACGGAAAGGAAATGGTTGTCTTCTTTAGCGTTCGTCGGCTCTCGAGCTTCGAGTACCCTCCCCCCCAACACTCCAGCGGTCCAATCATCGCTACCACTCCTATCAAAAAAGAACTTCGATTACTAAAAAAAATATGACTATGTTTTGAAACTCTTTTATTTTTATTGGATAAAAAAGAACAAAAGTAAAGATGTGATGAATCTCTAAGTTTTAAGACAAGCAACTAGTCCTACATTTATCAAATTAAAGCACTTGAGAATACGACTCGGTCAAGAACCGCTACTTGATCAAAACTTAAAATTTCGTTTGTTAATTTTATTTTATCTATATTCCTTCGTAGTGTGATTTTCATGTGTCTTTACTATATTATTTGTGTGAAATTCTATTCTTTGTTGTCTGCAATAAAGAAATTTGTTTTGAGAAATATACTCACTTTTCATAATGTCTGACCGACGCGCTGGCCACTTTGACCTTCAACTGATTGTAATGATTCTGCAAGTCAACTGTAGCGATAATGTCATCGACATCAATTGCTAGCTTCACTTGGTGCGTGGCGGCGACTAGCGTGGCGCGGCTCACCACCCATTGGAACCAGAAGAAAGTTTTCAGGTTGAACGTTGCTGTGGGAAAGGATACACTTGTGTAAATTGACCCCTGCGGCTTCGTTCATGTTTACTGTACTTGGGAATTACAACCCGGTCAGAATATCTGTGCACCTCGCTGGAATGCGGCGCCTCTCCCGCCTCGCCCGTACCCAGACCGCCGATATGACGTCACGAGGTCAGGTGCACAGATATTGTGACCGGGTTGTACAGTCGGTATTATATTTAATTTATTTATAATATGTAATATGTAGTTATTTCAAGTTCTCAGCTGGAAGGTGTATATCTTCCCTTGGGTTGGTCTCATTGCGAGAAGTTTAGCGGAATTTAACAAGATGTATTTGTTCGTTTAGAATTTTAAATAGGATTTCCGCAAAGTCATCCCTAAATCAATGAACTATAGGAAAAACTAAATTTGAAAACTAAGTGATTTTACAGTTGTTCCTCACGAAAATAATTCGGTTGGATTTCGCCATTTTGAAAGCAAATGGTTGTTGGTACTGCGAAAAAGATTATATTATAGTAGGATGTGTAGTATAGAGATGTATAGTATGTTGTACTTACTGTCTCTCGCCGAATGCGACTCGTAAATGGAAATGAGCTCGGAACGGTTTTCGCTGGGCGTTTCATCGGACGGAGTACGCAGCTCTTCCATTTCTGACACAGACCTGCGATTGATCATTATGTTATTTACTGGTACTTTACTAGTGACGAAATTATCGTATCAACGTATTCACCAAATGCCAAAACTGACACTATTACAAAACAGTTTGTCAAGGACCTATGTATTTGTATATTTTACTTTACATATTGTGTTGCCTGAAATAAAGATTACAATATTATTATTATTAGTATTATACTGTACCTTATTAGCGAGCGGTGTGATCCTCCAAGGGTGGTGTAGCTATTCTTAGGAACGAGTAAGGGTGGTCGTTGCAGTAGCGCGACTATGTGCGTAAAACAGTGCACAGCCGCCGCCACTATGTGGACCTGTTGGTATTTGAGACACCATAAATATATATGGAAAGAAAAAAAATACCGGGTTCCGTAAATTTGTTATCGCAAAAATATATTGTTTGATGTGATAACTACAAATTAACAATGTTAATCCTAAGTTCTTGAGAATAAGTGTCTTGACAGATAGACACACAACGAAATGTTCTAGTGTTCTTACAATAATAAATTGTTTGTTTATCTTTAGTAATGTAACATGTAGATAGGTAGATTTAACATAACACAAACAATTTTATGTAACTTTTAGTTCCTTAAGCTTTGGATACAATAAATGAACTTTTTACTTTTTTACTTTTTTACCTATAAGGGTTCCGTTTTTTTTAAACTATACTTTTCATCCTCAAAAAGCTTGTAAAAATGATTTGTCTTGTTCGTTTTGTTTCTCGTGTACAAAAAAGCATCATAATCCATCTATCCTAAATAAAAATGTGAATTTTGACATCCGCCATTTTGTGATAGGTGCCGCCATCTTTACCTGATCATGGTCCAATCTGACTATGAGGGGCGGTGTGTCTGCGTGTAAGTGGACTCCTAATGACACAACCGGGCCGCTTGTGGTCGGCTGAGCCGCGGGTATAGGTTCTGGCCTTTTATCCGGGACCTAATTGAAAAACTTTAACGATTAGCGCACAAAATCACACTTGTGTATAATAATTTGTACAAATACTATTTTTTTTTGTAGCCATGTTTGTAGCCTGATTCTTTGAGGCTTGGTCGCGAGGAACAGGCGTAGCTTCACCTAGCTCTTAAGACGCTGCCAGTCGACGATTATTTTTGATCGAAACGAAAAAAGAAATACTTGTGAACAAGCCACATCTCCTATTTTATAATGTATAGTATATGTGAATAAAGATGTACCCATCTTTAATAACTTCGATAAATAATCCTACCGACCGCTGCAATGACGACAAACACACGTCGGAGCGTGGTCCGCCTTAGCTTTTCGAATAAATTATGTATAATTACATCAAAAATCTATTCTAATAGAAATCTAGATCTACATATTACCTATCTTTAACAATAAATCACAAGTTGATTTTAATAGTAGGTATATAAAATATTTCGATCATAAATTCTAAAACGTATCATTTTGAAATAATATCTTTATCGTGAAAAGTTTCTGCTATTATGTTTTCAGCTTAATAGAAATCTAGGTAGGAACCTGAAGTAATATACTTATAAAAATAGGAGATGTGGCTTGTTCAGAAGTATTACTTTTTTCGTTCCGAAAAAGAGCAATCGTCGACTGGCAGCCCCTTAAGACATTTCAAAGTGATCCTTGTGATTTTATTAAAATCAATACCACTTGTCTTCGACATTGACTTTGTAGATTGATTTAAATCTTATGTCCTTTAACTACAAATGCAAATATTTTTAAGTAAAGATAACTTACTTCGTCTTGTCCGTTTTTACGTCTGAAACAAAGAGATATAAACTTTATATTCATTCTGTTTCACAATATGCTTAGCTTGTTCATTATTTAACATAGAAATGAACTTACTTGGCAGGACCGCGGACAAACTCTTTTAGGGTGGTTGGCCTAAAGTCCATGCCTGTTGTGAAGTATTTCATTCTCTGAAACAAAAACCACTCTATTAACTATATGTAAACTGAACCAGCTATTTAAAACTATTAAGATTATAATTATTAATATTCGATTATCCATAATGATACTCGTACCTCTCCTTCGACATCTGGTTCCGTGTGTTTCCTTGGCTCCCTTTTGGGCGCAGTGCGTATATGTAACGCTTTTGTCACGACGGAAAGAGTGACAGTGGTCGTGACAAGTTCCAATACAGTGCGCGGCGTAGCAACTAGCATTGTTTTCAGCTGCGAGCGCAGTGCGGTCATTGATTTGTCTCGGCCAGACTTGTCGGTGCCGGCTTGCACCTCGAGGGTGTAGCAAGAGACGTCGGCGAGGCGCATCTTCCACGGAAACGAGTCAGGTGGTGTGGCTATAGTTATAAAAAATAAGTCATGTCAGCTACTTTTAATGAATGTACAGCTTAAAACATATTTACTTTAAACACGAACTTTTGAGGGTATTTACTAGTTTTCGACAACGAACGAATTCAGTTTGTAAGGAAATAAATCAACGCAGATAAAGTTCCACCATTAATCAAAAAATGAGAAAAAGCTATACTTTACTTTAGACAGATTTATTTTAAAATACCCATTATACAAGTGCAAGTAAAAGATGTTGGTTATGGGATAAATATATTATGGGTTGGTTGAATGATGGTACTTACGCTGGTCAGGCTTCGGCGTTATGAAGGTGGGTCCATCGTGCTTGATGTCGTGCCAGAAATGCTTCGTGATCGTGCTCGAATACATCGATATGCGCCCCAGACTGTACAAACAAAAACTTTACTTAGTTATTTGGTATACGCATTATTTGCTTCGATTTACATGAGACCGATATTATTTTCATCAATTGCCGTCAAACACTATCGTTTTAAGCATTTTCTCCTCTAACCTACCTCTAAATACTTAAAATATATATTCAATTAGTTTAGAATCAGTTGGATCTATTCTCAGTAGTTCCTTTTGATGGTTCCTTTATTTATTGGTTAATTACATTTCCCGAAAAAACGACGTCTAAAAGAAACTACTGAGATTTGATTCACTTAATGAATGATGAACAGTGAATGGGGTTTTCTATATAATGCATGATGAAACGTCATACTTAGACATTTTATTTTCGAAGAAGCATCGAAAAAATAAACGCATTAAAGATCCGTGTGCACAAAAAATGCGAAGCCAAAAAAAAGCAAAGAAAAAGTATGCATCGTTTTATTCAACCAAATATAAAACTAATACAATATTTACAAGTGAACTACAAATTAAAAATGAGTCCTTATCAGTGCAGGCAGTGTATCCAAGCGGCTGGCGAATATATAACACTAACTTCCGCCCGCAGCTTCGCTAGCGTGGTACTTGCGTATGTTCCAAGTTTTATCCAAATCCGTTTGGGCGTGAGTCACTAACATTCAAATATCCTTGCAAACTTTCGAATTGACAACATCTCAGTAGATCTTCACAGCCGGACCAGGCTGGTATGCAGACACACAGGGTAAGCTTGCTCTTCAGGTCCGGATTAATAGATTAACATCTGATACCTGTAGTCGAGCTTCTCCCGGATGCCTGCTAAGGCGACATCTTCGGGTGCTCATCGACGCTCCATCTTGCTTGATGTTTGCTTGATATACTTCGATAATCAAAAAGTAGTGCTGTAGTGTAGTATGCTCCAAGTTCAATATAAATGTCCTTATTTATAAAGAAACTGTTAAATTCGATGTAGTGCCATTTTTTTCACTTGATAATAACAAAAAGTAGAGTTGTTTGAACATCGTTAATAAATGATTAAATCATTATATGATCGATGAAAATAATATATCGAGTCTCAAAGTTAAACGTCATCGTAATATATGTACCTAAGTTACACTTCTATCACACACTGGTCACAGTTTTAGCTACATGGTAGCCGGGCGTTTCCTGAAACCTTAATTTGTTTATAACATTTAATATTGTTTTTATTTATATAAACCATCTATCTACTGAGCTAACTACCGCGCTAAAGGACTTTCCGAAACCATTCCAACATTTGTATCCACTACTTTTTTAGCCGACTACGACTCCTCCCTTCCGTCAGTTTGCCAATTTATTAATGCTTTATTTCAAACCAAAACGATAACTGAATTTCAATTCATTGGCAAAAACATGTCCTACATGCTTTATTAAAGCCCGAGACACAGCAGCATCCTGTAAGATAGGTAAAAGATGTGCATTGAGTTGACCCTCACCTGAGTGCTAGCACGCGTTGCGACGCACTCGCATGCCGTTCCATGGCGTCGCGCACGGTGCCGCAGTCCAGGGCCGATGCGGGAGACATTGTCACGTAGAGCAGGGTCAGCCCCAACTCCACATTTACGAGCATGCGACGGAGGCGATCGTGTAGGGATATGAGACGGTCGCCGTGCCACCATGGCTCTACCGGCTTTGGCTATAGAAAATAGGGTAGAAAAATATAAGATATTGTTCGATTCATAAAAATAAATAACAACTGACTCAACTCAGAATAGTTAATTCGTTGCAAGTTGTTATTACACGCGAGGCTGCAATCATAATAAAGTCATTACCTGGTGCGTAGTTGGTTTGGCATCTCTACTCTCAGCCTTTTCGCTGGAGCCAACGCTGCGCGTTCTGACGTGGACCAACTCAGCAGACGTCTTGCTGGCACCGCGACCGCTGGACGACTGCAGACCAATCAGACAGTTATCAAGAGGAAGTCAATAATGATGATTAACTCCAGCAATACGAATAAGAATACAAAATTGTTTTGTGCAGTTGACCTGTGTTGACCTCTAGCTCAGTATTGTAAAATTGATTACCTACCAAAAATAGAGGAATTTATACCTTGAAAGGGAAAAACTAAACCATTCTTAGAGAAATCTCAAGTTTTTTCAAGAGACGAAAGCTTAATTATGCAATATTCCCTAAATAATTGGGTAATCTTGTATAAACAACTAATATAAGAGTACTTACAGGAGGTGTAACCCGGCGCCTCATGAAGTATTGAGTTGAAGCTATGTTCATATTTCTCATAGAGCTAAGTTGCGTCAGTGATTCTGAAACAAAAGAGTAGGCTTAATTTTTTAACCAATACAGACTTAACTGCCCGATTTTATAAAAAAAAAAACTTTAAGAATATTCTTACTTATCGTAAAATTATTAAGCAGCAAAATATGTTTAAACATTATATAATTACATTACATAGGCAAATCTCTGTAACATTTATACAAAAAAAGAGATAAACCAGTACAAATAAGGTTGAAATTTGCAAACAACACGTTCTTAATATTTTAATAAGATTCAAAAGATAAGATAAGATCAAAGCGTGATTGCTCGTATGGAATTTAAAGACCTTCCTTTCAGTACAGGTTCTTGATGAAATCCTATCTTATGCAGGGTAGATGAAGTTTTATCCAATGCAGCAGTCGGGTGAGGTCGCGATGCTTTACACACCGGTAGGCAAGAATGATAAAAAAGATATTTATATTTTCCCAAAACTTGACTGCGTTATTAAACAATTACTCAGTGTGCGTGAAAGATGGGTAAGGAAGTAGTGAGTTATGAATGAAAGGAAAATACATGCTGTGACGACCCCACTTGAGTGGGATTGGGGGCATGAAGAAGATGATGATCAGTACGGGGACTAGTTAACCAGTTTCCCAACCGAGCTTAATCTCTACTCAACGAAATAACGATTGGTTCTATAAATACTGAGCTGGGATCATAACCCACTCAAACAATATCGTTTTGAATCTTAAAAAAAAAACATCTTTCTGATTTTCCTCACCCACAGATAGGTACTATTTAATTCTAAAAAAAATTAATCCCTCATACATTTTCCAACAAGTATCTTCGAAGCTGTAGTTTATAAATCTTGATTGCTGTTTGTTCAAACCGCATTCTGTAAGTATGTGTATTACAATATAAATATAGTTTAACATTGATTGCAATCACATAAATTCAAAATGCAGATCGAAGTTGTATCTTCTTTGAATTCCATCTGTGGTATGATACTTTATAACCTGTCAAGACGAGTAATAAATGTTTTTGATTAAGGCGCTCCCAGTCGACGATTGTTTTTGTTCGAAACGAAAAAATTAATACTTGTGAACAAGCCACATCTCCTATTTTATAATGTATAGTATATGTGAATAAAGATGTACCCATCTTTAATCACTTCGATAAATAATCCTACCGACCGCTGCAATGACGACAAACACACGTCGGCGCGTGGTCCGCCTTAGCTTTTCGAATAAATTAATGATATAAATTATGTATAATTACTTATCAAAAATCTATTCTAATAGAAATCTAGATCTACATATTACCTATCTTTAACAATAAATCACAAGTTGATTTTAATAGTAGGTATATAAAATATTTCGATCATAAATTCTAAAACGTATCATTTTGAAATAATATCGTTATCGTGAAAAGTTTCTGCTATTATTTTTTCAGCTTAATAGAAATCTAGGTAGGAACCTGAAGTAATTATACATATAAAAATATGAGATGTGGCTTGTTCAGAAGTATTTCTTTTTTCGTTTCGAAAAAGAGCAATCAGCGACTGGGAGCCTCTTAATGCAGAATTGTTTTTTCTCAATAACCGCAAAACATACTGTTATGTTTCTTATTACAAATATAGAGAGATGCCATCGCTTCTCTTAAGATGCTTGATTTATATAAACCAACAAGAATGCAATTTTAATTAATCTATTTTTTATGAATTTACATCAATTTTCAACTTTTTAAGCTCCGGAAATACAAACACTAGAAGGAAAAATGTAATGATTACAAAAGTTAGGTTTATTGAAAAAACCTTTTAGCGTTGTTTTACAACATTCGAACTCTAAATTTACATTATTTAATGAACTTAAGACGCTGCCAGTCGACGATTATTTTTGTTCGAAACGAAAAAAGAAATACTTGTGAACAAGCCACATCTCCTATTTTATAATGTATAGTATATGTGAATAAAGATGTACCCATCTTTAAGCACTTCGATAAATAATCCTACCGACCGCTGCAATGATGACAAATACACGTCCGCGCGTGGTCCGCCTTAGCTTTTCGAATAAATTAATGATATTTATAAATTATGTATAATTACTTATCAAAAATATATCCTAATAGAAATCTAGATCTACATATTACCTATCTTTAACAATAAATCACAAGTTGATTTTAATAGTAGGTATATAAAATATTTCGATCATAAATTCTAAAACGTATCATTTTGAAATAATATCTTTATCGTGAAAAGTTTCTGCTATTATGTTTTCACCTTAATAGAAATCTAGGTAGGAACCTGAAGTAATATACTTATAAAAATAGGAGATGTGGCTTGTTCAGAAGTATTTCTTTTTTCGTTTCGAAAAAGAGCAATCAGCGACTGGCAGCCTCTTAAGGTTCACATTGAAAACGTTTTTACATGGCTTCAGTAGATGAGTATAAATATAACCAATGTACTTAAATAAAGATTAAAAATTTGCTGGCTACACTGACGTACGAAGAAACCGAAGAGTTTCTGTTATGCGATAGGTAGAAAAGCAAGTTCTTCTCCTCCAAATTTTATATTATTATTATCTCACACGTATTTATCTATAATTTAATTATTTATATTTATATATATTTTATTATGTACATTTATAATATATTTGTATCTTTGTTGGTTTCTGTGATGATTGTTCTCGTTTAAGTTATATTATTATGTATCTGTCTCCTGTGGCACATCGTTAAAGTAAACCTAAGTCAAGTCTCCTCGATACAGGCCTAGCCTAGTGAGGGACTGAAAGAAATCCCGTCTGCTCAATGTGTTTTCTACGAAATTTTGTAAATTTAGTTTTGTTCTATGTATCTAGTTAAATCTTTTATTTCGTTGTAATAAATATATTTTTCATTTTCATTTTCATTTTTTTCAAAGAAAATATAGGAACAAGTAAACAGTACACGCTTTAAAACTAAATAAAAACCGGCCAAGTGCGAGTCGGACTCGCGCACGAAGAGTTCCAAACCATTATCTATTTAAAAAACGGCAATAAAACACGTTTTTTTGTATGGAAGCCCCACTTGAATATTTATTTTATTCTGTTTTTAGTATTTGTTGTTATAGCAGCAACAGAAATACATAATCTGTGACAGACGGACAGACATACAGACAGACAGACAGACAGACAGACAGACAGACAGACAGACAGACAGACAGACAGACAGACAGACAGACAGACAGACAGACAGACAGACAGACAGACAGACAGACAGACAGACAGACAGACAGACAGACAGACAGACAGACAGACAGACAGACAGACAGACAGACATACTGACGGACAGACAGACGGACAGACAGACGGACAGACAGACGGAAAGACAGACGGACAGACAAACGGACAGACAGACGGACAGACAGACGGACAGACAGACGGACAGACAGACGGACAGACAGATGGGCAGACAGACGGACAGCGAAGTCTTAGTAATAGGGTCCCGTTTTTAGCCTTTGGATACGGAACCCTAAAATTGTGTATTTCTGGATATTATACCTAGATCACTCAGGAAAAATATGTATTATGTACATGGATTATGAGCGTTTTTATAACAAGCACTTACTATGCTTACCAAACCAAAGATATGATTACCAAAGTTTTATGGTCGTGAAGCTTCAGCGTGAATTGCAACTTACTTTAGATTTTAAGGGGTGTCAGTGGCAATGTTATGACAGGTTGTCTTAAAAAGTATTACTAATAATCTAGTTTGTACTCACCGAATGGTTTGAGCATAGGTTTGTAAGCCAGCCATGCTATGAATAGAGGGTCGACGCATATAGCAGTGGGCTCTGTCCATATCCCGACGTAGTCCAATGAGTTTGGTAGCGGCGTGTCGCACCATTGTATGGCCAAGCGGAGATACGGCCTGGGAAACAATAGCAGATTATTAATGCAAATAGTCAATATGTAGACTAGAACTGATTTCAAATTCAGTTGCAAGTTTTGATCCAAATATACGAACTAACTATCAAGGCAAGTTAAAAAGAATGATTGCAACAAAGTACTTACGTCGTAGTTGGAGCATCGGGAGCGGAAAATAACCAAGCCTGTTTCAACGCTTCCCCCTCTGTGAAAATAAAGTGTAGGTAAAATGCGGCGTTACTAATCGTCAATTGAAACAACATCAAGGAAATCAACAGTTCGTTATAGGCACAGTGGTGGCAATTCGATTGTGTCCACGACCTAGATGACCTGAGGTTAAGCTAATTAAGACTTTAACGTAAAAGAAATAAAAGCGATCGTATTTTACAAAATTCTGCAAGATCGTGGACACAACAGAATTGAATTGTAAGTACCTACTCGGCGAACCTACACTGAAAAGTATAATTGCCTATTATTTTACTTTGAGTAAGTACCTACTTAATAAATGACGACAGCTGTGTTGATCAAATGGGAGGTACTATGACTTTCAATCCGGTAGCAGGTTCCAACTGGCGTAGCTTCATTTCACTTCTAAGGTACCCGCCTTAGAAGGTATCCTTATGATTTTATTGAAATAATATTGACTTTGACTTTGGAACCCGGCCGTGCATCAAAGGATTTCGTTTGAATGTGCCTCAGTCAGTCAGTCAGTCAGTCGTGAAACGATTTATTTGTTTTTGTAATTTACTTAATAAGAACTCTACGAGCCAACTAGAAAGAAGACTACCTAAAATTATGGCTAGAATTCAGTACTCTTCGATGTTCCTTATTACTAAACAGCCTATTTTAAATCAACTTGACGATCCCGTATATCCTATGAATTAACCAAAAATTCTCTGAAATACACAAACATACAAAACACTGAAACTGGATGTATAGACCATGTTTGGCCCTTTTTCAAAATTCCGATGTCTGAATGAAGATAATATTTTTGACTTAGTTCAGTTTTTCTAGGCATTGACCATTATTGTCTTCTCTAATGCCTGTAGTCCCGGCCTGTAGGCAATCTTAATACATCCTGTATAATATTGTGATGTTGAGACATGAATCGAATTTCACATTTTATTTAATTGAGCATTTGAAAACACATTGTCATGACAGTAAGACACTTACTTGGCTCATGCAGTGCGGTCGCCTTGGCTGATTGCAGCGTCATGATGTGCGTGTTGGTGTTGTTCGTCACGTATCCGCGAAGAACGAACTCCTCGAAGGTAACATCGATGGCCACGGATTCTGAAAAGTAAGCAAATTAAACTATCCGCCTGTAGATATCATTTGACGAAACAGATAAATCCGTTTCTGGGGCAGACATTTTACCCGATAAAGTTAGAAGGAGCTAAGGCTAAGGTTCGATGGCTCCGATCCGAAATATTCATAAGATATTATCAAAACCGACATTAAGTTCTTGGATGTATAGGTGTAATTGTGTTAATTCAGTTTTACCGCTTCGGTACCTTAATTATAAAATGTTATCACTGATCTAAAAACCCGTGGTTCTAGAGGAAGACGATTCGAAAATCTTGACCATTAAAAAATAAAAGATACCAAACAATCGATGATGGAGATGTTAGCTTACCTTCATCGTTTAGCGCGTCGCTAGGCAGTGTAGTGTGTCTTAATGCCACGGAAGCCCTCTCATTTATCAGAGACGACAGAACTTGCCCAGCCGCTTCCAATCTGGCCGACGAACCGCAAATATTCGCTTCACCTGCAAAACTATCGTGGTTATAAAAGAGTTCGCGATATAACAGTAGACAAAGTCAAAAGTTATTACTTTCAATAAAATCACACAAGGATCACTTTGAAACGTCTTAGCAGCCAAGTGAAGCTACATCTGTTTTATTTGATTGGCCATTGAACGATTGGTAGGTATGCTTTGTAGCTCTAAGAAGTTCATTGTTCGAATTGACAATAGACCTAAGTGTCAATAAAAAAAAGTCGAGTGAAATGAACCTAAATAAGCTTTGGTAACTGATTAATCTTCCTCTTCATGTGAAAGAAAAGGTAAAATCCACTTATCAATTAACAGAAATAAATTATTGTTTGTTTGGACGCTTGGAAATCGACTCATAGCACAATAATATTCGGATACGATAAAGAGCATTTGAACAACCTTGTAAATCGATCTTATCAATATATACGTTCTACAAATAAGAAGGCAATTAATTCAAACTTACGTATCTTCAAAGAGTAGCTGAACACGACGCTCTCCCTCTTCGTGAAGAAGTCTTTGTTCAGTAGAATATGCGCGACGGCGCGGACGTCCGCCCTCGCGCACGGCTTAGCTTGCGTGTCAGAGAGTGTCCCTAACCGCGCCTGGATGGAGGTGACGGTAACGGTGGCGTGGAGGCGAGCGCCCTGCCATAGAGGCCCCGTGTCGTCGGGCATCTGGCACGCCGCAGAGCAAACCCTGCGAATTGGGACCATGCTGTGTACTATGTCCTTTTTATGAGATATATTAATGTGCTGAAGTCATATTATACTATCTATGCAATGCCATTTGCAAACGTCACAAATTCAAGTCGTAAAAGTCCGATTAAAGTCATATATTATAATGTCGTCAGTTGGAATCTCAGAGACATTCATGAATTATACTATTCGAAAACGGTATAATGCGCATTAACACATACTCATAACAGTGAAAGAAAACTTCGTGAGGAAAACAGTCAGCATTTTTATAAGCGGCTACGGACTTGCAAGAATGGAATGCTAACTATGGAACTATAATATAGAATTCCCGAAATTCCACTCCTAAGTTCATTTGAAAGGGGTTTCTGTTTAAAAATAACTATACGTGAACGAAGCAGCGAGGGTTTCCACTAGTTAATAGTAATTTAATTACCTACTAATTTAAGCACCTGCGATTTACCGAAAAAGAATTTAATTTACAAGGATAACTTTGGCCCACACGAAAGATTTCAGTGTATTTCATATACATATGATACAGCGTAGTATATTAGATAATTTGTCATGCAAATCTCACCAAAAATAATAAAAATGTCTGCGAGTTCCTATCTTTTCAACAAGACTCGCAATCTTCGTCTCAAGATATTAGTCAACAAGCAAATCAAGGTCTCGATTTATTCTTGAGGCCTCTATCGAATCCGGAAAACATTTATTCATACCATTGCGAAGGGGAACCGTCGCTTCTATTCATAAGCTACTCTGTACGATATTGTCCATAGCAACGCAGTTTTGATTTCCAATTATTATTATTACACAGATGAAAACTAACTTCTTTAAGATTCATAAAAATCAAAGTAAAAAATGTATTTATTTGAATAAAATCATAATGCCCTTAAAAGCGTCTCAGAAGCTAGATGAAGCTACACTTATTTTCTGCGGCCAAATATAATATTATAATTGGGCGAATAATGGGAAAATACCGGATATCAACCCTTGATTCTTCAAAGATAAATAAAATCAAAACACACTATTCTACGAGGGCAAATTGAACCAAAACTTCTTCAAACTAATATTAAAAAAAAAAGTGTGTGTGTGTCAGCTACGACGCACGATTGGAGTTTACTCCTTACGAACGATAATTATGATATATATCGAATAGAAAAAAAGGGTAAATGAACGCATCTGCTAAAATGATAAGAGAAACAAACATATATCTGTAATTATTCGGATTATTTATATTACTTCAATAAAGCGTATTACATAAAGTATGTTACAAAAAAATAGTTCTACGTTCTAAAAATAGTTCTTAGTTCATGCATTGAACTATCGTAATTTGCATTCATCTAGTTCAGGTGGTCAACAGAGATGATTTTGTTAGGCGTTCTTTTATCTTTCCAAGTTCATCGAACTAAAATAAATAGGATCGCGACTGTAATCCTCAGGTACGGTAGGCAGGCTCGACATCCTCTCGGATTTCCAGGCGCTCAGATCTTTGAAGATGGGTTAGTCAGAGGCACGTCCAAACAGATAAGTAGTTAGGTAGTTTTGGTATGGTCAGTGTTTAATTAAATTTTGGTGGTTTATCGCCACAAATACAGATGTTCCTGCACTAGGCTCACTCAGTGTACCTACTTACTAGGTAGGTACCTACCTACTTACTTAATTTGGTTTGGATTTAAACGGTTAGTAGTACCATACCACACAACCAATGTAACATAATACAATTCTCAAATTGTGTAGACGAAACTCAACCTTATTACTCTAGTTTTAAAGTGTTCGAAACTTGCTTTCATAGGTCAAAGTATAGTGAACGATATTCCAGCTATTCGCTAATAATATCTTCATCTCGCCTACGCGCTTGAAAGTTAGCGCGCTAGAGAGGGATGCCATAATTATTATTAATTTTAGGTTTCATTATTTTACGTTTTATTCGCATAAAAGCATGTACAAAAAGATAACAAAGTCAAAATATCATTAACGTTAAAAACGTAATTTTCATTTTGAGATTACGCTAATTTAGACTTTAACATAATAGTAATAAGAGCGATCGTTTATTATATTTTTCATTCAAGTGTTGTATCTAGCTACAGTTGGTTCAGACAAAAACTACTAGATGGCGCAGAAATAAATATTGCAACAATTTTTATGAGATACGCTGTGTAATGTATTCTATCTCATTCTTTTACACGTTCAATCCTACAGATATATATGTTTGTCTCTTTCTACGTAACGCCTCAACTTTTCGTGTTACACTTGATTTTACTCCCCATAAAATTTCCGTACCGGGCCTTATAACTCAAATCGTTTCTTAAGGAGTAAACTCCAAAAAAAAAAAAAGAAACAAAAAAAAACACATGTTAGGACAGCTTGGTGCTCTTGTTATGCTCTTCAATTTCAATAATATTTGTGAAGGCTACGCTTCTAAACATTGATTCAGTCTTTGCTCTCGAAACTTTCCAGACGAGCCTTTCATCCGTCAAAAACAGTCGAGATACACCTAAAATCAATGATCCCTTTAGGGTCGCTACCCTTTAGGGTGGTTCACCCTGTCTGCCCCCCCTGTCTGGCTAACCCTGTCTGGCTGGGGATATTAAGTACCTCGGATTTCAGTCCGAATAAATGTATTATTACTAAAAAGCGGCACGCTGTATGCGTTATACGAATCTCGAAATTTCAACCCTTCAGACATCGTTTTGTGTGTAATTAGTGTTTCTAATGATGAAGGAAAAAGCGTTAAGAAATCAGACAGTATTCTTAAGAACGATGATGGGATTCTAACATGTCACATATGGAATGCTGACTACTCTGCAAAATTTAATATTTGGGCCTCTGACTACCCCCTCTAGATAACTTCAGCGAATTCCTGGAAATCTGAAAGGATGTCTCTGTTTACCGTAGTCTGGGATTACAGTCGTGATCCTTTTTTTTTCTAAATAAAATTGATAAAAACACGAAAAAAATATCTGAACAGATCAATGAAAATATACAATGAAATAATGAAGAGATGAACGGAGATCACCTGGAAAAAGCGTTGCCCTTGCGATCTCCGACCCGGCGGCGACCCGACCGACCCACAAGCGTAATACGTACGTATAGCTAAGCTACATACGTACAATACAATACAATACAAAATCTCTTCAATAGACTGTTAAGTATAATAAAAGTGATGTTTGGAGAAACGAATTCCACTCAAAAGTATTGTGCAGTTTTTTCACATTCTTTTATTATAAATTATGCTGGCAGGTTTAGTGAATCGATAGGAATGCTATAAAGTAGGTATCTGTAGGTGGAACGTCGATTCTGTCATCTCCAAGAAGGCAATTAAACACCACTGACCTTTTCCAATGTCCACTGGCTGAAGAAAAACGCACGGCATATAGTAGACCAATCCAGGTGATCAGGATGGAGAAGAGTTCGACAGGTTTGATTCCACATACTACACGGCAGTGATTCACAGATACAAAGTAGGTAGGTAGGTGTTATAACGTATAACAATGAGAAAATTACACAGTAATAATCGAGCAAATCGGAACGTCCATTCAGCTCAACGCGGCAAGGCTTTCTCCCGTCCGGTCGGGTGGCTCGCGTTGATTTGCGAGACCAGTGATGAATTACCAACTACCCTCAATTTGACAACAGAGATCGAACAAGTATTTAAATAGTAATCGTGTATGATTTCAAATCAATGAGTAAGAACTGGACTGTTAGAATTTACTTTGTTTCGTGTAATCTTTTAAGAACAATAAAAAGGTATTGGGCAGGAAGATGACGATGTAAGAATCAACATCTCAGAGATTCATGTTTAGAATAAGTACAAAGAGCGTATGATGGCAATACGGAACTAGCCGTCATAAAACCGACAAAATATATTAATACAAAATCACCAACGTAGAGATTCTTTAGTAATTATTAGCCAAGGGTTATTTACGCGTGTTGTATGTTTATTTTTAGATATGTAGCAGTAGGGTGAGTTAATCATTTTGCGCCAATTCAGTTGCCAGGGCTACGGTGGGGGGATGAAATCTTAACTGGGTTCAGTAGTAATATCAAGTTGCCTAATATTTTCTGTTTTTTTCGTTTGGTAGTTATACTCGTATTCTTAAGTGATTGTGTACTGTGAAGACGAAGCCTAATTTTCAGTTAAATTTGATTAGGCCAAACTATCTCTCCAAACCTGATTGAACCAATCGTTTTTATCCGATGTCGGTTTAGACCGAAGTATGCGGATTCATGCTATAGGTATACCACAGAAGTCAGACCAAGTCATGAGAGTTTGCGAGGCGCGGGCATGATTTGGGGGCATTGCACGGGGTAGCAGAACGTTTCTGCCCACCCGTGTCTACTGTCCGATAGGGCTTGGCCGGTAACATTCACTTAGGTACGAGTAGACATGGCTTTTCGATAAATCGAGAACTGTGAACAGGCGTCAAGATAGTGGCGTGAGGCGTGGCATTGATGCTAATGGATCTTGAACATTTACTAAATATAGCTGAACACACAAAGCAAAAAAATTCAAACTGTTATCCTTGTTTCTGTTCGAGGTCAGGCACAAACGATTCTGGGATCTATTGAAAAGATATAAATTACGCAGTAAAATAACCGGCTCTTACAAACCCAGATTATCATATGAATAATTCAGATGAATGATTATTTTTTGGCAGAGTGGTGATATTATCATACACGTTGGCCGTTTACGCTTTGTACGAATGCTAATGAGCTCGAGATCAAAAGGGTGGCTTTTATTAATACCATGGGGTGTATTGAAAAGACATAAAAATTAAACAAGAACTAGTTGTTAAACCAGTTCGGTATTACCAGTGAATCGAGATTGACAGTATTATACTTTATTGCGAATTGTATTGCGTTTTTTTTTTATTGTGAATCCTTTCATTATGCTATTGTGAGAGTGTATCTGACATGATTTTATTTTTTTAAGGATTTTTTTTATTAACTGGTTTGTAAATCCAGGTGCAAAACTGTTATCTGGATATTAAAACGTACAAGTATGTATGAAAAAAAACGATGTAATGATAACATCAGTTATTAAATCTATTTGCAACAATAATCAAAAGTCTTCACTCATTTGTTGCTCCAGAAACCCCAAACTTCCGAAACCGGCCCTGCTAACGTCGGGCTACGATCTAAAAATACTGTAGCTAGAATCCAAGAAAAAAATCGATAACTTTCGGGCGAAACTTGTGGGCGGTCTAGAGAATCGGGAAGAAGGCGTTGTTGATCCTAAAAATGTCGAAATCACTTACCTGTGAGGGTATAACGGGCCATTGAGGACCACACTGCTCTTCGGTAGCTCGAGGTCGAGGACCAGCGGGGGCGGGATCGGGCGTTCGGAGGCCGCGTGGTCCCAAGGTATGGTCCGAATGCGGAGTCCACGCGCTTCAAAGCTCACTCGCCTCTGAGGCAGATTCTCACACAGCGCGTCGCACTCTTCCACGGTTAAGATGCGCATTGGTAAATCTAGGAAGAAGAAAGAGTGCGTTTTACGAAAGGTGCTCGGATATTTATTTCAAAGAATAACTACTTTGTAAAATAGATTTATACTATTTTTCAATTGGAACGTTCAAGTAGTTTTGGTTAAAGATTTAGAAAGTTGTATCAATTTTAGGGCGTCTTTGTTCTCTCCATTTTCTTAGGTAACATTGCTCGAACCATGACTATTGATAAAGCATGTAAAACAATATGCTAAACCTTACCTGGAACAGGCACGGCTGGTAGCTCCTGGTAGATGGACTTGAGGGTCGAGAGACGGTGTAGCAGACCCATGCAGATTCGAAGCTCCATCGGTTCCACGACGATCTTCATGTCGCATTCTTCTGCCCAATCACTATAAATGAGGATATAGTCAGGAGCTATTTCTGGATGCTGATTACGCGAATACAATGATCACTATTATAAGACCGCTAGACATTTATATTATGTTATAATTTTAATTTCTTAATGGCGACTAATCTATCTTTTTACAAATCCAAGAAGAGAGACAATTTACATAAAATCATGAATGCCTTGGTAAAAGGTAAGTTTCCTTAAAACATTTTTTTTAAACTAATGTAGTATAAAACATACCTATATTGGAAATCGATCGGCGGACAGTCGTAGGGATTCATGTAAGTCTCCGACGACGCCCTTTCGTGACTGAACTCCATGTATACAAGCGGCGCGAGGTTTTGCCAGAATTCATCACTGTCATCTTTCTGTTCTTTCTGCTCTGGGGCTGGCTCCTCAGGCTGGCCAGGGTCTGACTGCTGCTTCTCCGGTACATCTTGCTGTTGAACGTACACATATTTTTGAGAAACTGTATATTGAACGAAGGTTTTTTATTTGAGAAGTTGTATTTAAAAAAAATGTATTAACCATTTCATTTATTTTTGTGAAATATTACGAATTACTTGTAGTTTTATGTCGTACCATACCAAATAATAGATCAACAATATAAAATATTCGATGATTAGTTGGATAAAAACGGATTGGATGGCTCGTAAATATACATCTTTGGTGGAACATGGCGGACTTTGACCTTATTAAACAAATTTGATTAAATATCATAATAAAATTACCCAGTTTTAAGGAATTTCTGAAATTACTTATATCCTTAATATATACGTCGATCGATTTTTTCTATGACTGAAGATTATATTTATAATGCTTTTAAATTTCTGGATTATTTAAGTTGTTTCGTATGTCGATCGATCGCGACTTAAGTTCCGACTCAACTGAAGCAAAACTTCCCGAACGTTCACGAGAGAAAAGCGAAATAGTGAGATAGGTCACGACGACTGCGCAAAACTGCATTGAAGCTCTAGCTTGCACCAACACAATGAGTGTGTGAATTATGCAGTTTGAGGAGGGGATGAAATGCGTGTACGTTAGTGAGAGGTAGATTCGTGAGCGTTAAGGGGTACGACTTATGTCTGATTATTGAGTTACACGTTCAAAAGGGGTGGATTTAATAAGTAGCTCTGTGTGTATGTGTGCACTTTTCATACGCTCTTAGGGAGAAATATTGATTATGGGTCAAGATTGAACTCCTTTGCAAATGCTCTGCGAGTGCGAGAGAGAAAGGTGACGCGCTGGATCAGCATTAATTATGTGTAGACTTCAAAGATGCGATTTAATTCCTTTTGGAAATGATACATGAGTAAGAGAGAGAAAGATAGAGACGCGTTGCATCCGACGCCATCTTGTGTAGACAAATATGAATCTTAATTCCTGGAGCCTTACCACAAGCTCTTAATGTAATATTAAAACAGTATTACTCTCGGTGCGAAATTTAAATTATACGAACTCGTATGGCGTTGTCACTTTCGCACCACGAGTAGTGCTGTTTTAATATTACTTTAGAGCTTGTGGTAAGGGGGTTGTTGTAAAAATGCATGAGTGCGAGAGAGAAAGATAATGACGCGCTAACATAATGCTTTATTTGGAATAGACCACTAAGATGCAAGAGCTATTAAAAGTAGATTTAGTAAAACAAAGAAAAGTAGGAAAAATTATAGTATAATGCCAATGTAGAAGAAAATCAAAAAGATGATACGAATATAAGAACACTAAGAAAATTAGAAAACTAAGAAAAACAAAATAAGCACGTGCGATCGGAAAATAAGCATTGCATAATCTAAATACAAATAACTTAAAATCAATAAAAATAAGGGAAGACATAGCCGTTTTTGCCGAGTCCCACTCGGTATCTCGACGTTCAATCCGATGGTCGTGGGTTCGAATCAAGGCCGTTCATCAAGAGTTTTCTCAAATTTTCTCTAAACGGCGAAGGAAAAAATCGTATGGAAAACAGTCAGCATTCTAAAAGCGGCGACGGGCTTGCAACCTGACATAAATGGAATGCTTACTACTGTAAGATGTGGGTATGTGCTAATGTTCGGACGTGTCTCTGAATACCACCTATAGACATATTGAAGAATCTGAGAGTACATCCACTTTAGTAGGGACAGATATGGTTCTATTTCTCTAAATACTGGTAATAAAGAAGAAAATGCTATTCAAGTTAATAAGTAATGCCTAAGCTGTAAGCTGTGTGTAGTGTGTGTACATTGCGAGGTCGCTTGGGAGAGAGATATCGATCATGTTTCCTGATTGAATTGCTACTGGAAAAGCTCTACGAGTGCGAGAGAGAGAGGTAGAGACGCGCTGGCTTCAGGCGGCCATTTTGTGTAGACTACAGAGAGATGTCGAACTGGCATTAAGAGGCTCCCAGTCGCTGATTGCTCTTTTTCGAAACGAAAAAAGAAATACTTCTGAACAAGCCACATCTCCTATTTTTATAGGTATATTACTTCAGGTTCCTACCTAGATTTCTATTAAGCTGAAAACATAATAGCAGAAACTTTTCACGATAAAGATATTATTTCAAAATGATACGTTTTAGAATTTATGATCAAATATTTTATATACCTACTATTAAAATCAACTTGTGATTTATTGTTAAAGATAGGTAATATGTAGATCTAGATTTCTATTAGAATAGATTTTTGATAAGTAATTATACATAATTTATATCATTAATTTATTCGAAAAGCCAAGGCGGACCACGCTCCGACGTGTGTTTGTCGTCATTGCAGCGGTCGGTAGGATTATTTATCGAAGTGATTAAAGATGGGTACATCTTTATTCACATATACTATACATTATAAAATAGGAGATGTGGCTTGTTCACAAGTATTTCTTTTTTCGTTTCGAACAAAAACAATCGTCGACTGGGAGCGCCTTAAATAAGAACACAAAGGAAAATAAAATAAAATTGCGTAGCGAAAAGCACTATAATGAAAATTAAATAAATAAAAAGCATTTTATGTAGTAAAATGGCAAAAAAATCGCGTTTTTACCAAAGTACGAACGAGGCACAAACGAAAAAAAATTATTAAGCAAATGCAAAACATAAATCGCGTGAATATGAAAAATAACAAACTAATATAAATAATAATAAAAATAAAAAATAGGATCACGACACGACTGTAATCCCCAAGTATGGTAGCCATCCTCTCAGATCTCAAGGAGCTTAGATCCTTTGAAGACGTTTAGAGGGAGTAATCTAAGAATACCTGTATTGGCGTATTGTACAAAGGAATAAAAATATTTTGTGTTTACCTAAATAAAAAAAAAATACCATAAAGTCTTATAAAAGTAAAACTCGCTATAAGTTATAAAAAAAACTAAAATATGATTTTAGCTTTCGTTATAAAACCGCGTTCAGACTGATGGTATTTTTTTATTGTGTTCTATAAAATCGGGTCAAGGTTAGACGGAAAAAAATGGATAACTTATTCCAAAAAAAAAATCGTGAAAACAGAAAGTGATTTTTTCGATGTGAATATTGAAACTTGAAGAAGACGTCTATCGGGTCGGCTAGTTTTGAAATACTCTAATTTTAGATAACATACTCGTACTGCTTATTGTTCTGCTTTAATTGAAAGTACCTGGATGACCAAACTTTGCTCGGTATTTCATTGCCTGAAAACACGTAAAAAATGAAGCCTAGTTATACCGATTTATCGCCCCCGAAACCCCCTGCATACTACAATACCTACCTATAATATAATATAATAGTACCTATATAATATGCGCGTAAATGTTTAAATCAAAGTACCTACTAGTAGTTCGTCGTGTAGCTTGGTCAAATTGGTCATCCTTCATTGATCAGTTATGGAGACTGTAAAAAAGCCTAATAAAGAGGGACTTACCATGTCAGGAGTGGAGCGGTACTGCTCGTCGACAGCTCTCGCTGTCTCGACGCCTTCTAACTGCTCGTCGGGCCACACCCACTCATCTGAGGTGTCTTCCTCCAGCTTGCAGAGGTACACCGTAGGCTCGTCAGAGGCCTGTTGAAGGAATAGCAGATTTAAAAAAAAATATTCGGAATAGGCAGGCTTAGATTCAGTTTACTTCAATTTCTTGGGAAGATAATAAATCACTAAGTAATATAAAATTTTTGATGAACATTATGCATGTTTGTTGTCTGCGACTTTGTCATGGTTTGTTTTATGGGGTTATTTTACCAAAAATTAAAAGAAGAACTCTTATGTGAAACTACTGTTGTGTTGAGCCACGATAGCAGAGTGAGAGGTACCTTGACTTTTAATCCGAAAGTAGTAGGTTTGTATCCCGGCAGTGCATATAATTGGCATGGATTTTTTATTTGAAGAATGTACTTACATGCGCATTAAAACGGCGAAGGAAAACATCGTGAGGAAACCATTTAGCATTATTTTAAGCGGTAATGGGCAATACTGTAAAAAGTAGGCATACTGCAATAATGTTTGGACGTGCCCCTGCCCATCCCGTTTAGATACCTTTAAGCGTCTGAGCACCTGAAGATATTAAAAGATGTCTACCATACCTACTTGTGTATTATAGTCGTGTTCATATACCCATACCACCCACACATCCACAAGTAGGCACACTCAAATGGTTCTATGTGTAATGGTTTGTGTGTACTTGTGGTTCCCTAGCAACTGCAACTTGAATAACTTGAATAATTCATAAAAATAGCCTTCGATCGAAGAAAGAAAATTGAATAAAACAGCCATTCGTTCGAGTGGGTAAACCAAAGTAATAACATAGAATAGCAAGCGGAATCGACGGGAATTTCAATCTATTTCTAGCTGGAAATTGTAGCTACGAGTATTTGCTATTTGAAAACTACATTTCTAGCTCGGTTAGGAAATGAGGTTTTAAAACTCAATTTCTAAGAAAAATTGTCGAAGCACTACGAGTAAATCTAATCCTAGAATCATTTTAGAGATTCTATTTTGTCGTAGACGGCAATCTCGTAGCAAACCGTAGAACATATTTTTTTCAGTCGTTGGCAGTGTTGTGTGTGATCGCATATTATATAAGCATAATTAATAATTATGCTTTAATATTGGATTAAATAGCCGTGTTGACCAAATGGGAGGTTACTTTTAAACCGAAGGTCGTGGATTAGAATTCTAAACTCTGTTAAATTTTATAGAAACAAAAAAAAAATACGTTTTGTGGTTCACGATTTTGATGCCGTTCGGCGGTCTCGCAACTTGAGATAATGTGTATAACTAACCTAACCTAAAAACGAATAAGCTACACGACGATGCCCGAAAAAATACACAATTACAGGAGTGGCGCGAGAGTTATTAATAATAATATTTCTGTGAAATAGTTTTTAGCAATAAATTGTTTATTCTGATTATCAAATAAATAATAATACTCACACCACAATAATCCAGATGCCCGCAAACACATTTTCCCTTTGACAAGACAGTGACTCTTCTTATCCCGAAGCGTATCTTAGAAGTGACCGGCGAGCAGGAATAGCTCTTGACCGCGGCGTGCGATGCAATAAGCTCGAGCACGACCCGAGGCCTCTTGCGTGTCCCACTCTCCAACTCCATCACCTGACAAACAGACACGGGCTTACAAAATAACAAAAGTACACTAGAAAGACGTCCAAAATCACAAGGGAACATTAAGTTATAAAGACTATTTTCGTATCCAATGAACGTTTATGGCTGGTCGTCGTACGAGCTACGCAACATGCTTAGCTCTTTTGTTCTGTGGAAACTGTGTAGGGTAAATGAATAGCCATGTTTCACGAGGGGGTATCAAGGCTGAGTGTGACGGATGTACTCATACGATTGCTACAAATTACGGACAATTTAGTTTATTACTTCGAACATAAGATTCGTTGGTCATGTTGTTAATGTAATTTGAGGCTTAACGTGGATTTGCTGCTAATTCTTGTATTGAAATAAGACTCAGCAGGGGCTACTAAAATACTGCATAATTCACTCTAATTTCCTGCTCTAAGACTAATCTTTTTTATAATAAAAGCTTTGTCCATTGATTATCGTAATTATGACTAACGTATTTATGGAACTTTACGTATATGCGTGGACTTTACTCATTTGTCTGAGAAAATTGGTTGTAGCATACATAATTAGCTTATGAACTGAATAATTACCAAAAGCTTCAATATTCTTCTATTCTACTTTATACTATCTTTAACGCATTGATTGCCATATTACTCGTAGAATTCGAAAAGGTTTTTGCTAAAACGCTTTAGACACAGGCATAAGAGTAAAAATCATTTCAATACGACATCGGGGGTGTATTCGTATATGTACCTACTACTGGTTTTAGAGTGTTGGCTCTTATTTATTCAATTAAATATTTTTTTCATAAATCTATAGACTTTCGTGTCTGTGACTTCGATTTCTATTTTGTGTTTGTTGGTCTGATCTTTTTTTTTAGTTTCATTGTACAGGGAACATAGATTTCTTGACATTTTATATATTTGTCACACGAGTCACGACGAAATCAAAACGAATCGAATAAGATTTTTTCAAAATTCATCGTCCATTTTATCTAATAACATCTAAAAACCTCTAAGATTTATGCAATGCCAAAAATTGGCAAGTACTCGTTGTAGTAAAAGGATGGCATAAATAGGTAACTTCCTGCGATATGTCATTTCATTATCGTTTGAACATTAAAAGTTGTGGGTAAAAAGACATATGCTAGAAGGGCTGTCGGTTGCTGTCGTATACTTAAGTACAATAACATGTGTTTGTGAATACGATGCTTAAAATGTGATTATGTCGCGTTATAGTGCCAATTGCATTCGGATCGGTTGAGCGGACATCATGAATGATTCGTTGACCCTGACCAAAAATTCCGTTAAATAAGTTGCAAGATACTTCAGAGAGTGTCATGATTATTGCATGATAGTACTGTCTTTCTATTGTACCAATATCACTTGTTTATGAGTAGGTATTGATTGCCGTGCAGGAAGGCAAAATATATTTTATATTACAAGTATTTAAAATAATTATTTATTATTATTTTTGCTTTACATCTAAGGGCCTATGCACAATACGATCTTTA